>CP053459.1:94312041-94900140 GCA_022644695.1 Cenchrus purpureus
TGGAGGTGGAGAAGCTTTTCGAGTTCGTGGTGGCGGCATATTGTCCCAGGAACTCATGAAGGCACTGAGACAGTGATGCGGGTCGGGGTGTCAGCGGGATGAAAATTTGAATTCTGTTGGAGGACAAGAGTCTCGGGGTAAGGCTATCCGCTAATCCGCACCGATCGGCTACTCGTGGAGATGGAGCCCCATTCGACTGAAGACCACGATATATTTGTGTATGTTTCATTTCAAGACCTTGGGTCATTTTTAATGAAATTCATACATTATGTAGTGACATCGCTATCATTTTCTTATAACTGTCACATTTATGAATAAATATTTCCTCCGTTTCAAATTGCAGATCATTTTGACTTTTCTAGCTTCATAAATATTATTATGCACATAGATATGGTGTATGTTTATATGTATAATAATATGTATGAATCTTGAAAAGGCAAAATGACCTATAAATTAGAATGGATGGAGTAGATCCTAACATACATGTGATGTGCAAGTGCAATCAATTTTGTTTGTAAAATCAGGTGTAACGTCCAAATAGGTAATCTTCAAAAATACAGCCAGATAAATCTAGAACAAATCAAGGCAGAGGCTCAACAAATAAGTTTCTTTCCCAACATCTTTCGTATTCAAATCAACTGTAACCGAGCGAATAAGTTGGCAAAATACAGTATTTTCTGCACATATTTGATGTTCCAGTATAACATGAGCCAAGTAGGAATAATAGTACACAAATGTGAATGTATGGCAAAGCAAATAATTTTCATCATTTATTTGCAATAAGACAATCATTTATTAATCATAACAACCATCTCGTCATGCAACGTGTAATTGCATTAACCAGAATGATGCAATAGCCCGGGATCCCCAATAGCCCTGATGAAAGTTATTCAGCACAATAATGTACCGAGTAAGAGCTCAACCATCACTGTTCTTATGCTTCCAGTTTAGCATGCCTCTGGCAGAAGGACTTGATCCTTTCAAGGGCATTCTCAAGAGTTGGTACATCCGTAGCAAAAGTGATACGCATCCAGTTTTTCATTCCTAATGCACTTCCTGAAAAAAAACTCATGAACACTTTTTGGTAACAGGATACCAGAACAGTTATATCAATTGCTACATACTGTTTTTTTCTAAATTATAGTTATTCCCAGCCAAAATTTCCAGATAATGGAATAAATCAAGTATCCTAGCCTTTACATGTTCTCAGCCAACTAGAAAATGAATATGGATGGACTCCTCCAATGTGAATGTTTGACTAATATTATACCTATTCACTACCTTCCGTGCGCTGGACCACTGGTGATTGGTAAAATTGCTTTACTGAGATCTTCCATAATTTATTGCACTGCATATTATGCCTGTTTATAGTTTATTGCTTAGGATAATGTCACTCATGACGACAAGTAACAATGCTATAAAAGGAATATCAACATATAAGAGAAAAAATATATATCATGGATACAATTTGATATTTTGAATTGTAACGTTTGTTTTAAGCATGGATACCCTATAGTAAGTACTAGATATTACAAATCGACAACAGAACACTTCTAAAACAAAACCAACCAAAAGTAGAACATATATGGATGTTAAATGTACCTGGTAATACTATTACAGACTCCTCTTTCGCCAACCTACAGCAGAAGTCCAAATCGTCCAGGATGCCATCCAGGCAAGAAAGATCCAACTTTACCTGTACAACAAAGTACATATTGTGTTATGATTGAAATTATGATATACTGAGAATTTTATCTAAAGCATATTTGTTACTGAATCTCTACCATGACAAACATCGATCCCTCTGGCTTGTGAGGGCATGTAATGCCCCTAATCTCCTTTATTTTACCATAGCATAAATCAGCTGAGTTCCACAAAAGATCAAGTATTTTGTTGAAGTAATCTTGCTTGGTGTTGGCTATTATTTGAGGGACTGCACCCTGTATGACGTAATTAGTACAATGTTTGGCATCAGCTGAAATATAAACTTCTGTCCTAATAAATATTGTTCTATATATTGTATACAGATATACCTGAATAAACGTTGCAGGATCATTTGTGATGTTAATATAGCTTTCAATCGATTTGTCAACCTGTAAGAGAAATCAATGGTAGACAATTTAGAACCAGTCAAAAAAAAATTGGAGGCTCAAGAACATGAGTTTGATTAATATGATTTGGAAAATGAGGCTCAAAAATCAAAACATATCCAGCATATTATATAATCTAAACTGATAGTGTTATGGATTATTTGGTGGACTAGGTAACACAATAGCAGATCGATACACTACGGGAAACGGAGCCTTCGCCGAGAGTAATACTCTTTGGCGAGAGCCTATCTTTGGGCTCTCGGCGAAGAGCTCTTCACGAGAGTAAAAATAATTTCGGCGAAGAAAACTCTCGTGAAGAATTCTTCACGAGAGCTGTGCTCTCGGCGAAGAATTCTTCACCGAGAGTTTTTTTCTTGCTCTCGGCGAAGTAATTTTAAAAAATTCACTTTTTCACCTTCAAACTTTTTTTATCATCAACATGCACTTATACAAAGGATATGTTCAAATTTGATGTAATTTTATCTTTATTTGCTATATTTAAAAATTTTAATTCATTCTAGGTAATTTTTTCGAATAGGTCCGATATGAACTACATGTGCATGAAATCATAGAGTAAAGTTGTTGGAAAAATGAGATTCATGTTCATGAGACATCTCTAAGACCATGTACATGAAACGAAACTAAATTTTAAACATTTTGTTCTCTGATCATGATAAAGATCGTGTCGTAAAGGTTTTTAAAATTAAATGAAGTTTGAAAATCAAATGAAGTTTTGAAATCATTGGTTGTGAGAAAAGTTTATATCATTATTGACATGACATATTGTAAAGTTGAACATGTCACGAGAAGTTTGAATTGAACTAATGTCACTAGGTTTGGTACATTAGAGAAATTTAAATTTGAGTTTGACCACAACAACTTTTTTATAAGCAATACATACCATATCTAGTGTCATGTTAAGTGTTGGAACATTTTCGCATTTATTTGCTATTTTTATTATTTTTTATTAAAATTGGCTTCACGAGAGCTAAACTCTCAAAGAAGAGGTCCCTTCGCCGAGAGCCACCGGTGGGCTCTCAGCCCACCAAGACGCCTCCCGCCGCCCACCTCTCCCACTCCCTCCAGCCCACCTACCCAGCCCACCTACACCTCACCTCACCCAAAAAGCCTCCTCCCAGGGCGCCCTCCTCCCACGCCGCCGCCACCCCGACCCCTCGACGGCCCCTCCCACGCCGCGCCCACCACGACCCTTCCTCCCACTCAACACGCCGCCCCCGCTCTACTCGCAGAGAGAGCTCGAGGTGGAGGCGCCTGCGGCGCGCGGCATCTCCTCCGGCGAGGCATCCGGCGGCGCGGCCACGCGGGATCCGGCGCGCCGGCGGATCCGGCAGCGCGCCACGGCGGAGGATCCGCGGCGCCTCCGCGGGCGGGAGATCCACGGCGGGCGCGGCCTCCTCTCCGTAATGATCCGCGGCCGCACCTTCTCCTCCTCCCTGGCGACTTCTCCTTCCGGGTTCTTCCCTTCCTCTCTGTTTCTTCTGTGTGGTGGACGGCGAGCGGTGGCGACTAGCAGTGGTGGTGGCGTGGTGGAGGCGGTGGTTGCATGCGGCGTGGCGGGTGGGTGGCGGTGGTGTGGCCGTGGTGGCAAGTGGCGCTGGGGCCAGGAGGGCGCCTGGGTGGTGGCTGGTGTGGCCGGCGGGGCCAGGAGGTGGAGGTGGGGCAGGCGGCTCAGTCATGGCCGGGGATTTTTGTTTTGTGAAATTGTCTTCGCCGAGAGCTAGGTGGGCCTTGAATCTCCACCGAGAGGGTCCACATGCTCTCGGCGAAGACTCCTTCGCCAAAGACAACGGCCGAGGCCTCACGAGAGCTTCCTCTGAAGCCTTCAACGAGGAAAACCCCTTCGAGAGGAACCTCGCCTCGGCGGGCCTCGAATCCGGTGAGGAGCCCAGCCCTCCACCTCCAGATTTTTTCTCACTGAAGGCCACCGAGGACGAGCTGTCTTCGAGGGGTGGTGAACTGGTGAAGTGCTCCTCTTGGCCGCACGCCTTCTCCGCTGCACGGCCTGCCCTCGCACAACTGTGGGATAACCGCCTGCGTCATTGCCTCCATTAGCGGCCACGGACCTCTGCAAATCCATCGGGCTCCAACATCTTCACCTCATCATTGGGCCATTATCAGCATTTGATTGGGTGTGCTGTGCATTTCTAGTTACCCTACCACGTCAGGCTTTGGAGTGTATTCAGGATACGACGTCTGTGCTCATCACTTCACCATCAGCTGGAGCTTGGCATCTCCAGGTTCATATGTGGCAGGAGTTGGGGTCCTCTTCGTGATGGGCTGTTGTCACGCCTTGTCACAAAGATCTTGGGAGCAATCGCCCATCGATGTTGTGTGGTGCCTCCAACACACGTCAATGTTTTCCCCCTTTTCAGCAGGCAACCTTCGACAGCCAGACTAAGAGTCATCACCTTCAATCAGAGTTTCAAGATTTCAGGATTGGTGGTATCCCGAGGACGAGCCGCCTTGGAGGGGGTGGTGTTATGGCCAGGTTGATCGACCAAGGCCCAAGAGCATCAGAAGCGTGAAGCAGACCGTGAGTAGGGATAGGATTAGTGTTAAGATAGGGATAAGATAGAGATAGGGATAAGTTAGATTGGTTTGTTAGGATATTTACTTGAGGGTCAAGTAGTCTCTATAAAAGGAGACACTATTGTATCAATTAGGTCAAGCGAAGATAATCCTTAGAGTTCGAGCCTCCTAGGGAGGGCGAACCGTGTTATCACCTGATTGAGGCCTTCGCCGAGAGCGAGGTTCCTCCTGCCGGGGTTTTCCTCTCGTTGAAGGCTTCACCGAGAGGAAGCTCTCGAGGCCTCTCGGCCATTGTGCCAAGGAGTCTTCCGCCGAGAGCATGTGGGACCCTCCTCGGTGGAGATTCACCGAGAGGCCCACCTAGCTCTCGAAGACAATTTCACAAAACAAAAATCCCGGCCGCCTGCCCGGCCGCCTGGCCCCACCGCCACCTCCCGCCCCACCGCCTGCACCACGCCGCCACCACCACACCCGCCACCTCCCCCTCCCCCCCACCGACGCCATCGCCACCACGACGGCCACCCACCGCCGCTGCCACCACCCGCCACCGCCGCCATCAAGATGCAACCACCGCCTCCACCACGCCACCACCACTGTAGCCGCCCGCCACGCTCCGCCGCCCACCACCAGAAGAAACAGAGGAAGGGAAGAACCCGGAGAAGTCGCGGCCACGGAGGGAGGAGAAGCGGCCGCCGGATCCGCCGGACGAAGAGGAGGCGCTCACGCGGATCTCCTCTGAGGCGCGGATCCTCCGCTGGCCTGCCGGATCCGCCACGGCGCCCGCCGGATCCCCGCCGTGCCGCTACCGCCGGATCCGCCACGGAGAGTACGCTGCGCCTGGCTGCCCCACCCGCCTCGCCGCCGCCTCTGCGAGGCCGAGAGGTAGCGAGGAGAGAGGAGAGAGGGAGGGCGCGGCGTGGTGGCGGCGTGGGAGGGAGAGGGCTGGGCCGTGGGAGGAGGAGCCGGGCCGTGGGGCGTAAGGGAGTGAGGAGGCGCTAGATGGGCTGGGTGGGCGAGTGAGTGGAGCGGAGAGCCCACCAACTGCCTCGGACCTCTTTGGAGGAGAGGGCTTAATAAAAATAATAAAAATAGCAAATAAACACTTAACATGACACTAGATATGGTATGTATTGCTTATAAAAAAGTTGTTGTGGTCAAACTCAAATTTAAATTTCTCTAATGTACCAAACCTAGTGACATTAGTTCAATTTCTCTGAAACTTCTCGTGACATGTTCCGGTTTCTAAACAGCGTACATGTCAAAGTGCTCAAAATGTTCTCAACTTTTTACCACAACTTCGACATAAGATATAATGAGCTCGACAAAATTGTGATTTTCAAACTTCATTTGAATTTTATACAATTTTAAAACCTTTACGCGACACGATCTTTATCATGATCAGAGAACAAAATGTTTAAAATTTAGTTTCGTTTCATGTACATGGTCTTAGAGATGTCTCATGAACATGAATCTCATTTTTCCAACAACTTTACTCTATGATTTCATGCACATGTAGTTCATATCGGACCTATTCGAAAAAATTACCTAGAATGAATTAAAATTTTTAAATATAGCAAATAAAGATAAAATTACATCAAATTTGAACATATCCTTTGTATAAGTGCATGTTGATGATAAAAAAAGTTTGAAGGTGAAAAAGTGAATTTTTGAAGAATTCTTCGCCGAGAGCCTGGCTCTCGGCGAAGAATTCTTCACCGAGTTTTTTCTTCACGAGAATTATTTTTTACTCTCGGCGAAGAGCTCTTCGCCGAGAGCCCAAAGATAGGCTCTCGCCAAAGAGTATTACTCTCGGCGAAGGCTCCGTTTCCCGTAGTGTCAGCTTGCGACGACAGTCTTGGTACTGCAGGTTTGCATGAAGAGGTCTGCAGCTCGTCTGCAGCAGATGGGCCTTGGGCGCCGGTGCTGGATGCATGGCTGTTGACGGCGAGGTTGCCGGCAGGTGCGGAGCTGCCAAGAGTTCCTGGGCGTTTGGGGAGGCGTATTGCTTGGACAACTTGCACGGTGCTTGACCTCCACAGTATGGCACGGTCGAGAGGCGGCGCGGAAACGGGCGCCGCGGAGAGCGGGGCTGCCCATGTCGTGGGAACGGACGCCAGGGCAGGAGACGCCGGTCGTGGCGCGGAAACGGACGTCGGGGCAGGAGATGTCGCGACCGCATGAGACACGGCAGCAAGTGACGATGGAGGCATTGCTGCTGATGGTGTCTGGCCTCCTGAGTTGGGGGGCGGAACAGAGGAGCCAGAGGCGGCGCTTGGCATGGAGGCAGAGGAGCACCGCCGTAGACAGACCCACGCGTAGGGGTGGCCCGGGCAGTGCTGCGCCAGCTGCGGCAAACGTCGGAGGCCCCGAAGACGAAGCCGAGCGTTGTGCGGCAGCCGCCGGAGGCGAGGTCGTGATGGATGCCAGGGTGGGCGTCGACGAAGAATCCAGACGCCGCGCGCGTGGTTGTAGAGATGGCGGACCAACTGCCTCAGCAGCGTCGGCGTCGCGTGCGGAGCGGCCAAGAGGCCGGCAGTCGACAGGGCCCAGCCAGGCGCGGGGATGGTCGTCGAGAAAGACGGGGTCGCGCGAGGCAGAGGCTCCGGGGCGACGGAGTTGCGGCAGCGGTGGCGAGTGCCGCCAGCACGGGCGCCGAGGGGATCCCGGAGGTGATGCCAGGGGCGTCGACGCCGGAGCAGAAACTGTGCATGGCCTGATGGGCGTCGGCGCATGCGCGGACGCGGGCGGATCCGTGCAAGGAGCGGCTGTTGTCGGAGACGAAGAGGTGTGGCGCGTTGCGGCGGTGGTGGCGGCGTCGTCGATCTCGTCAGGGGCTCGGGCCGCCCGGTTGACAAGGGCTGACGTGCGGGGAGGAAATCATGTTGAGCCATCCCGAGTAGCAACATCTGCTGTTGCTGGGCCGCAACGAGCTGCGGATTGGGCCACCAAGGAACAACCCAAGCCCACGTCTTGGAAATCAATCGGCCTGTGGCAGGTTGGTCAGGACCCACGGTCGTGCTAGAGCCGCTAGGAATTCTGCTGCCGCCGCCCACAGTGACACCGCCGTCCTTCTCGCCGACTCGGAAGTCTGAGGTCCCGCCGCCCGAGTTGTGGATCGGAGCTGAGGAACGGAAGGCGCTGGAGATGGACACCGATGGCGATGGCGAGATTGCTGGTGGAGATGTAGGCATCGGTGCCGCGTACGGCGCAGTCGGAGGGCCGGTTGGGGCACCGTATGGCGCTGGCGAGGGTTGTGGCGCCGCGTACGGCGCAGCTAGAGGGCCGGTCGGGGGAGGCGGCGCGGAAACGGCCGCCGCGGAGGGTGGGAGCCGAAGATGAGGCCGCGCGGGTCGCGGGGGCGCTGTCCCGGAGGACGGCCCTGGTGGCGGTGAAGCCGTGCGGGACGCTGGGCCCACCGTGCTGGAGGGCGGCCATGGCTGCGAGACAGTCGCGAGTGACGTCTTGATGTTGCCGCCGCTATCGCCGAGGCCAACGTCGATGCATGGGATGTTGCTGTTGCAGATCGACGGTGCGGCCGGCGGCAATCAACCATATCTGGTGCTGCTGGTGGTGATTAAATCACCGATGGCGGCGAGGACAGTGTCATCTGCACCGGCGCCGCGTATGGCGCAGCCGGAGGGACGGTCGGGGTAGTTGCCGGCTGGTCCTCGCAAGGTGAAGGCGATGACGATGCCACAAAGACGGGCGCCACGGAGGACGGAGTCACGCACGTCGTGGCAGGGGACGCCGTGACCGCGTGTGGCACGGCTGCTGGTGTCGGTGGAGGCGTCAGCGCCGCGTACAACACCGCCGGGCGACCGGTTGGGGTACCGCATGGCGCATACGAGGGAGCCGGCGCGGGGGACAGGACCGCGCGTGGTGGAGCAGGGGACGCCGGGGAAGACAGGGCCGCCCATGGCGCGGGGACGGGCACCGTGGAAGACGGGACTGCCCGTGTCGCAGCAGGGAATGCCATGGCCGGCGATGCTGCAGGTTGGGGCGTCGCCGGCATTGAAGAAGATTTCAGTTTCTTCCGAAAATGCAGCCACCATTCCTCGAATTCAGCCACTGCTGACGATGAAGGAGTCTTGATGGCTGCCGGGGCTGAAGGAGATGAGGTGACGGCATCGATCTTGGCAAAGATCCGCTGGAGCCAAGCGTCGGCGGGTTCTCCCATGATGACAGGAGGGTGGCGGCGATCTGTGGCGCGGAAGTGGTGGAACCAATCTAATCTGGCGCAGGGGAATAATCCGAGGAAAGTCCCGTCTGATACCAGAGTTGTTATGGATTATTTGGTGGACTAGGTAACACAATAGCAGATCGATAACACCTGGCTCACCCTCCCTAGGAGGCTCTGAACTCTAAGGACTATCTTTCTGCTTGACCTAATTGATACAATAGTGTCTCCTTTTATAGAGACTACTGACTTGACCCTCAAGTAAATATCCTAACAAACCAATCTAACTTATCCCTATCTCTATCTTATCCCTATCTTAACACTAATCCTATCCCTACTCACGGGTACTGTTCACGCTACAGTACTCTTGGGCCTTGGTCCAGTCAACTGGCCATAACAGATAGTTTTATCACCTACATTCTTGTTACCATGACATGTATTGGCCGCTACAGCTCATTTGATTAGAATGAAATTTGGAATGGGTATACTTGACAATGACGATATGAATCACTTGAAAAATAAACGTATTTGTGCGCATCATTGGCAATTTCATCTTCCAGGTTCCAACATTTGAATTAACGTTAGAATAATGGATAGGACAAATAAGCTGCAAGGACATATCATATGTGATTATTTGGCAAACAATGTAGAGATACAGATGGCAAAATTAACCTCAACAGTTTTTGCTTGGTTTGTGGATTTTTGTCGTTGACATAATCCTATCCACAATGATGCTTCGAATTATTCTAGTTCCATTAAAAAGTGTGTTTTGTTATTAATATATGATTTCTCCACCAAATCAACATGTCAGAATAATATTTATTTTCCAATTTCCACTACTACTTATGGCACTTTGGTAAACGGTATTGTAAAAACTTCATCTGTATTCTAAAATAAAGTTACCATCAAGCAGTCAGCCTCATCAAAGAGTTTTTGTTGCATCACCTAAAATTTATCAGACCACCTAGTGGCTATTGTATTCACTGAATAAAAAAACTAAGGACAGCTTTCCCAAAAACAAAGAACCAAGGACATAGACATCATGTTACTCCTATGGTATGCTTTTGGATCCAGTCAAAAGGAAACCCGCTGAATATTGAAGTGATCATGCTCATATATCTACTATGGAGACTGGAGATCTTATTCCAATAGATAGAAGTCCCTGAATCCAAAAAGGTCACCAAGAGAATTACTTCACTGGTTGAGCATCTGTCATGATACATTAGTGCTTTGTTTTACCTAGGAAAAGGACTCAACCATGGGTGGAGATGCCCCCTTTGACTTCTTAGTTCTGTCAAAATACATATACATATTTCTTTATTTTCCAAACATTATCAATATGACCAGAAAGAAACACTGAATCCATCTACTATTTGTCTGCAGAAATTTCCCAGTGAGAAAACTTCCAGAAGAAACTGAGCAGATGCTATAAACTATTCGCATTATTCTGTCTGCAGAGGATGCGCTCACGTGTTATTTAGAATGGGTCTACCATTCACCTCTGCTCAGAGCGCATAGTGCATCTCGAACAGTCAAAGTGTTGTACAGGCAGAGTTAATCAACAGCTTAAAGAAATGCATAAGGACACAGATCAAATGTTTACCTTGGCTTCTTTTAAGATGCCATTCGGGTCGCAAGTTGCTATCCAACCAAGACGCCAACCAGGCACAAGCCATCTTTTAGATATAGATCCCAGGGTGATCACCGGGACTATATCCGCAAATACACCCATTGGTATAAAAGGCTTATTCCCAAAAGCCAAATGGTCATACACCTCGTCAGCAATGATTATTATTCCAAGTTTCCTTGCAGTCTCTGCAATCTGTTCATTTCCAGTACTAGAAATTCTCATTGTGTAACAAATAAGTAACACAACCTTAGGAAATATTTGTCAAAGAATGTATATCCTTACTTTGGCCAAATGATCATGTGAGTAGACACTTCCACAAGGGTTACTGGGATTTATAATGACCATCGCAACCGTGTTCTCATCAGCAAGAGCCTCCACGGACTCGAGGTCAGCCTCCCAGCCTCGGTCAGGAATAAGGTTGAAATGACGTTCCTCTATATTACTGAACATGGTCCGTGACTCATACAACGGAAACCCAGGTTTGGGAAGCAAGATGTTGGAGCGAGGCTGCGCAAGGATGGAGATGATGACGTCAATTGCTTGGCAGCATCCAGCAGTGAGGTAAATATCATCCGGTGAAAGCTGGTAAGGAAGATCCTGAGATAGGTACTCCGCAATAGCACTGCCAAAGTGCCAATTCAAGGCAAAGGTATAAGAGATAGGTTGAAGAACAGAAATTTTATGGGAAGAAAAAGGTCATGCAAGTTACAGATAGAGGTATAAGAAACTGATGGTTACAGGCAACAAAGCGTAAAAGATGCAGATTCTCATAAAGACTTCAAGTCTTTAAGTGAATCAGCAGATTGCACAGTTTTGTGGATAACAACTACAAGAAAGTAGTTCCATGAGAAACTCAGCATCTTCCCTCAAAAGTCAAAACCCTGCATCTGAAAGCCGCCTACTGTTTTGGCTTTGCACAAAGGTAGTTGACTTTCTTGGATAAGAAAGCTAGTGATTGGCCAATGGCAGTCAAATTTATTTGACGTGGTTAAGCTCAGTGAATTGCTCGATTACATTATTAATGGATTAACAAACGCAGGAAGGTGTTGATTTCCGTGAGAATTATGCATCTCAAATCTGCACATATGCAGTTGGATCAAGGTATCGGGCAGGGAAAGGTCAAAGGTGCTCCACCTGAACCTGAAGCACCATGGCTGTGAGACACTCGTATTCTGCAGAGAGATGAAATTGATTCTGGTGCTGCCTACTGGAGAGTGAGAGGTTGGCGAGAGACACGGCCACTCACCGGCGCGCTGGGAGGACGCCGACGGTCGGAGAGTACCCGTTGTGCTTCCCGGATCGGAGCGCATCCACTATAGCGTCCTCTGCCTCGGGCGGAGGCCTGAAGGAGGCGCAGGCGGTCGGGTCACCGCTGCCGAGCATCAGCACTGGCCGCGGCCCCGAGGCGTCTACCGAGGAGAAGACGCGGCCGAGCACCGCGCGGATGCTCATGCTCCCGGCGCCTGCCAGCGGCGAACCCTGCACGGGTGGCCGAGAGATATGCCATGTCGTCGCGCCGGCGCCGCCGTTCCCCTCCATCGCTTGGACCTCTCCTCCCAGAGTCCCACTGATTTCGCTTTGGTGATCACGATTTACACTTCTCTAAGTATAATGACCAAACAAAAATATGAGACGAGTATAAATGTATAATGGCAT
The DNA here is from genome assembly GCA_022644695.1 of Cenchrus purpureus. Taxonomy (NCBI): domain Eukaryota; kingdom Viridiplantae; phylum Streptophyta; class Magnoliopsida; order Poales; family Poaceae; genus Cenchrus; species Cenchrus purpureus. The sequence continues at coordinate 94,324,145 of CP053459.1, forward strand.
TTTAATCATTGAAAATATAAATTTTGCATTTGCTCGGTTTCTTCTCTAAAAGCATCGATTGCTACTAGCTGACAAAAAAAAGGTAAAGAGCATCACTTTGGAAAAGAAATTCATTTGTTTAATGAATAGAATACCATCTCGAGAGCACAGCAAGCGTCGTAAACGACACGCTAGTGATGCAGCACCGGCCGTTACATGCCATTGGCATCTTTGCACGATGGACGTCAGACTGATAAAAGGTCCGAATAGCTCCGGGAGCTGTTTTCGGAGCAGCTCTGTCAACGGGCTCAAAAAAACAGCTCCGGGCGAGAATTCCCTTGGGTTATGCGCTCTTTGGAGCCAAAATCGGCAGACGGAACCCCTTCTCTCCGGCGTTTTTGGCGGGTGCAGCCGTCCGAGATCCCGGAGGGCAGCTCGCCGGCGTGGGCCACTCCCGCGGTGGCGGTGGCTGGGCCTCGGATCCGGGCGCGCCCGCCCTAGCCGGATCCGGTGGCAGCGTTGGGCGACTGCGCGGGAGGAGCGGCGGCCGGAGCAGGGTGGTGGCGACGGCGGCTACGGCTTCATAGGCTCCACGGGGCGGCGTTGGCGGCGGCGACTGGTGAGTCGGCGGCGGTGGTGTTGACCGGTGTGTGGTGCAGAGAGGTGGCTGTGGCCGGCGCAGCAGCGGTGGTACGCCGCCGCGGTTGCCTGCCCGGCCTTGGCATGGAGTTGGTGGGACCGGATGTCTTCTGCGCTCGGGTGATGCGACGGCGAGGTGGCTGCTGCTCCTCTCCTCGACGGCGCGAGTCCGTCCGTGTCACCTTGGTGGTGGGTCTGCGGGGCTTGCGGTTTCTGCCGGCAGGCCGAGGTGGTGCCGGGCGGTCGTGCCTCTTCCGGCTGAGGTGTTGTGGATGCGGCGGGAAGCAGGCTGCTGTCATGGTCGGGAGTGTGTGGCAGGCATGGTGCTGAGCGAAAGCTTTCGCTGACTTTGTTGTTGGTGGTGATGGTGGCGGCGCCATTAGGCGTCCCTATCCCTGTTGAGGGCACCATTACGAGTTACCATGTCCTTGCAGCATGAGGTTCTCCAGGTGAAAACCGTATCCTTTTTGGATGTGCGACGACGGCGTCATTGGCGTCGTGCCCTCCTTAGAGGCGCCGCATTGGAGACCTGTCTCGGTTCATGGCAGTGGTTCTGGTCAACTCGTGGTGTTGCCTGTGTTCAGCAATTGAGGAGGTGTACTCGGGCCGTGTTGCCGGGGAGGTGCAGAGGGACCACGGGTGTTGGCAGGCATGGGCTGGTGCACATGGTGCGGTGGTGATCGTGGCTTTGGCTTGGTGTAGGTGTTGCTCTCATCACCGTTTCAGTGGCAAGAATCCTTGGTGCAGTGTTCAGTGTGATGGGCGGAGAGGCCCCCATACACTTTAAGGTGGTTGTTTCCGAGGAGCATGAAGAGAATTCGAGTTTGAGGAGGTGGATGTGGCAAGGCCCCCACGTGTGGAGCGTTAAAGTTGACTGCACCGGAGTTGCGTTGAGAGTTTCCTCTTATGCAAGGCTGGAGTTGGGGGATCGACGGTCGTGTGTTTGTGGCTTGAGGATGGTTACCCCGTGGCGGAGGAGTTTGAGTGGTCACCTCTCTTGCAGCTGCGTCAGCGGCTTTGGCATCGCTCGTTGGCGGCAAGCAGATCTTGGTGGCTTACCTTTGGCTTCTCTCCCAGGAAGAGGTGGTGTAGCGTTTTGTTGGGTGCGTTTGTTTGAGTGCGTTGTTCTTGTGGTGGTGTTGTTAGCTTCGGCTCGTGATGTAAAATTGCTCTTCTTATTAAATGATATGGCAGTGCTCCTGCCCTTAATTTCAAAAAAAAAATGTGTAGCTACTCCGGCTCCATCCGCGTGCCTGCCACGCCTCTTACCCAATTGCCCATACCCTTTGCGATATTTACAACGAAAATGCCACCGCGGCCCACCTGCATGATTCCCTGCCCCGTACCATCGACATTCCAATCTCTCCCCCATAGCATCCATCCCCGAGGGCGGCCCCCGACGACGGCGAGCACAGCATGGAGAGCTGGAGGACGCTGATGCGAGAGGTCGGAAAAGCGGCGGAGGATGTTGCCATGCCAACGCGAAGTTGGAGGGCGGCGCAGGCGCAAAGAGATGTCGTCGCGGAGTAGTATAGGACGCCGACGAGAGGAGGTGGGAGGCCGGGGGGCGCAGAGCCGGCCAACCGCGCGGAAGAGGCGGCCGCAGGGGGGACAACACGGGGAGGTGATGGCCGCGAGCACGGCAGCTCCCTCGACGGGGCGATGGCGGCGGCGGCGCGCAGGGCAGTCGGGTGGAGATGGTCGTCGCCGACAACAGGGTCGTGGCCCCGCTGGGAGGAAATGGCCGCCGCGCGTGGGAAAGAGATGGACGGCGGCGGTCGAGGGACACGGCGCGGGGAGGAGATGGCGGCGGCCGAGGGGCGTGGCGCGGTGGAGGTGGAGGAGGTCGGCGGGCGCGGTGGAGCTCGAGACGGAGGAGTCCGGTGGACGGCGCAATAAAACGACTTGATTTATAGATATGAAGGGGGTATGTGAAATAAGGCTATTCCCAATGGATGGTTTCATTTTGGGGTTTCCAATACTACCACGTCATCTAGAATACCATGAAACCATTGATGAAACAACCTCTGCAATGCAAGATTTCAATTTTGCATTTAATTGTAAGACATATAGTGACTTGGAAACAGTGTACATGGAGGTTCATCTGGATGAAACTCCTTCCATCTCTCTCCTCTTTAATTTATTGTCGTGTCATCAAAATTGCTTATGTGGTACCATATTTAATGCGCATGAAACACAATGAAATCTTCTATTGGGATTAGCCTAAGACCAGTCTTAATGGGAGTTTCATTGAGAATTTCATGAGCATTAATTATCATGTCACATCACCAATTTTGCTTATGTAGCAAGATATTTATGAAGAGAGGGAATGAAGAGTTTCACCATATGTGAGAGGAGTGTTATCACCAAGAAACTCCTATGACACAGTTACCTAGTTCCAGTTTAGATAACTGTGCAATGAAACTCTGCACTGAGACTGATCTAAGTAGAGTAATTATCTAGAGGTTATTAAGATACTTCAACCATTTGCGGAAGCAAATTATACAGGTTTGAAATGAAAACTTATACTCCATCTGTTCCAAATTTAACTCATTTTGACTCTTCTAGATTCGTAGATATTATTATGTATATAAATATACACTATGTTCATATGCTTTTCTCACCGGCTTCGATCAAAATATAGTATATGCGGGTCCTAGATAAATTTGTGAGAAAAAATCATTTTTAATAATAGTAATAATGCAAATATAATGCACTTTTTAAAAGAAGGTTCTTTTGTTGCCTTTGCACGAAACGTGGCTGTCCTGTGTTTGTTCAAGAGAATTTATTCATACCAACAGCACCATGATTTACTACACAAATATTATGCAGAGTCAATAATATTTGACACAGGGTGGAGCAGGGGGGCAGGACACCGACGGTTGGGGAGTAGCCGTTGTGCTTCCTGGAGCGGAGTGCCTCCACGACAGCCTCCTCGGCCTCGAGCGGAGGCCTGAAGACGGCACAGGCGGTGGGATCGCCGTTGCCGATTGCCAGGACGGGGCGTGGGCCGGAGGAGTCGACGGCGGAGAAGACGCGGTCGAGCACCACGCGGATGCTCCTGGTCCCCGCGGCTGCTAGCGGCCCGCCCACGGACTGCCGGCTGATGCTCCACGGCCGCCGTGTCATTCCGGCGGCGTCGTTCCCTTCCATATCTCCTTTCTCATGGTTCTCTGGTTTTTAGAAAAAACAATTATCCTATTGCGGCTTCTGCGAGCTACTGCAACTTTTTTTTAAAAAATAAATCAAAACCTACAAAAGGCTGGTAGACTACACATCATCTTCTAGGCGCCACATAGGTCCCCAAAAAATCTTGGAGCCAATAAAAAAAGAACTGGGGAGCCCGAGGGATCAAGCTTCAGGGGTCGGGGGGCTTCAACTGCAGGCGGCTACTGCTCTCGCGCCTCCGGCTGCTCAACGGCTTCTGCTGCAGCTGGAGGGGGTCTTGCGTCTCCGTTGCCACCGGCTCCGGGTTCACTCCTGCAGCCGCCGGTGGCTCCTGTGCTTCCACCGGCACGGCTTCTTCAACAACGGGAAGCGGACTGGTGTTGCCTCTAGCTGGCGCTCCCACAGTATCGAAGTCATCTTCTTCCCCACGGGCGGTCGTCTCAACCTGCTCCGCGGGGGGACCTCTTGCAATAACACGACAATAACAAGACATCAACAACCAACGGCCGACGCCGAGTACTCGACTACTATAGTGAGGAGTACCTACCTCTAGCCTGGTGTCTTCTGACACCTTGATCTTCTTCACGGCCCGCTTCTGCGCCGTGTTGCGAGGCTTCCTCGGCGGGCGCGGAACGACGTCTTCGAGACCAGCCGTCGGCTCTTCAACCGCCACGAACGGCATCCCAGCTCGGTGGAAGCGCGACCGAAGTTGGATACAAATTATAGAGATCGTTTTACGAGTGTTGGCATTGCAATCTTGATAGCTAGCTTTTTATTTTAGCTACTAAAGTTATGATACCAGTAACTCCATAATTAAGACTATATATATGTATATTACTACGTTGTTTGTTGAACACAGTGGGTTGCCTAATCATTTATTACACAATGCATTTACAAGCCATATCACTAAAGGAATTTCGCTGCTGCAGCGTCTCCTCGTCATCATCATCAGATGACGTGCCCTCGACGATGACGGCATCGTCGCCTTCACCGACTACTCGCCGCTCCTTTGTCATTGCCCCTGTCCCTGCTCCGGATTGATCTTGCGAGTCGGGCAGAGGGGGCATGGATACAAACTTTTCGACGTCCGCCTACAACAAGAACCAACAAGTGTTAGTATGACTACTTCGACAACGAATACTCGAGGGCTACGGCCACGACCACTAACCTTTTTGGGCGGACGCGAAGCGGAGTACTCCTCAACTAGGTAAGGAGTGTATGGGGGCATGTCTTTGAAGATCCTGCCCAACCTTTCGATGATCAACTCGCCGTCGATCTCTTCCTCGTGCAACCTCGAGGAGTCATCCACCCCAGTGTACTCGTACCCGAGGTGGTCACGCGCCATCAATGGCTGGATTCTCCTCTTCATGAAGCTGAAGGCCACATGTTCGGCCCTCAGCTTCTCCAACAACGCCGGCAGCTGAAGGCCTTCTTGCATGGTGGTTTCTGTGTTCCACCGGGGCCGATGCTTCGGCGGATACCCACTCGGCTTCAACATCTCCAGATGATGGTTGTTCACATAGAACCACCACTATTTCCAGTCTTGGTTGGAGTCGATGAGCTTGTACGGCAGGACCCTTCTCTATCGATATGCATCATCTTGTAAACAACACCCCATCAATCAAGAGCTACAAAACATACAGGACGTAGGGTATTACGCATATTGCGGTCCGAACCTGTCTAAATTGTGTCACATGTCTCTCCTTCGGGTTCCCGATCTCGACGAGGCTATAATCATCTACCTCGGGTAACCCCCTTGGTAGGTTGCTGGTTTAAAACACTGACATGGGGTTTATTGCAAAAGTGTGTCGACCAGGAGATAGTTGGCGGGCAATTTAGTGTAAAATTACCCCACCTCTCTCGCTACCCATCGGATGGGGATCCAGAGGCTGTGATTGAAGTTTGCATAGTTTGCACAGGTGGATGTTATACCCTATACCACCACTTGGTGGTATATATGATGCACCTTAAAACAGTCCAAATTCAATATGCTGTTGCCATGTGTCATTGGTACTCCTATATTATAAGTGAGCTGCAAAGGTAGAGGCAGCAGCTCTGCCGGAGAGGAGGAAGACCCGGCCTCCTCGTCGTGGGCCGCAACCCAGGCGAGCTCAAGGTGAGCACCTTCGTGCTCGACTCATGCTGGCGCTCCTTCGCCGCGCTCGCCACCCACCAGCGCTCCTCCGCACTGCGCTCGTCCCGCGTCACACCTTTGTGCTCGACTCCCGCTGGCGTTCCTCCGCCGCGCACGCCTCCACCGGTGCTCCTCCGCGCCGCGCTCGCCCTGCCCCGCTGCCCCTAGCGCTCTGCTGGAGAACGTTTTGGTGATGCACAGTTCCAATCGGTGATGCAGAAATGGAATTGCCTATGCTGTTGGACTCAGTCTTAGGGGTGGGAGGATAGTGATACTCTCCAACATCGGAGTCAAAGCTGGAGAGGTGGTGGATGGTGGCGGTGACGGATACGGTGGATGGGGATGAATTTGGCATACAATTTTTTTTTGTTTCTTCATAGAGTTCAGTGAGCAGATAAGGGGGGGGGGATAGCGGGACTCTCGATATTATCTTATCCTGAGGATTCTTTTGTTGTAGTCCCCTCCTTCAGTTGCTAGTTAGTCTATTCTGTTTAGTTAGAAATGTATAATTCAAGGGATGATATGGTGTGCACCAGCGAATTATATGTAGAGAATCGGATGCTCATAGCCTAAGAGGGGGAGGAAATGAATTAGGAAACTTAAAACTTTAACTTATGGCTTCCACTACTTTGCATAAAGTAATTAGATCATTTCTATCTAGATGTGCAATCTAATGTTGATCTAGTGTGAAACCCTCATCTCAAAACAAGTTTTGCAACCTATAGCCAATCCTAGTATGATACTGCTTTAGGAAAGTAAAGGCGAGTAAGGATTGCAAGAGTGTAATACGGAAACGTAAAGAGGGATGAGAGGAAGCAAACTTTTGACATGCGATTTATCCAGTGGTATCGGTAGGCACTAAGCCACCCCTAGTCCACGTTGTTGAAGCACTCCACACAAGAGTATTGCTTCCCAGTCACCAAGTCTCTCCCAAGAGCACTACTTGACTTGCCACAAAGGCTCACCACGAAGGCACTTGTCGAGCTCCCTTGGTCACCTTGATGTCACCTCCACTAAGGAGCTTCTTCACCAAGGAAGAGGGTCTCCACGTGCCCCGCGCAAAGTGTCCTCGCCACTCCATGCCAAGCCGGAGGGTCGAAGACGATTGCTAGTGAGTCACTTAGGCCCCAAGGCTTCCGCGACACCTTGTACAACTTGATCCACTCAAGATTCATCTCACATGGTAGGCACACCTTGCACTCACTCAGCTCTAAGCGAATCCTAGCACTAAGCACACACAAAGCATGCACAAGTCTTTGGATGAGCAATTTAGCACTTGAATGGCTTGGATATGATCTTCTAAGTGTCTTGCACTCCTCTGCATTTTCACATAATCCAGCAACCTCAAATGGGTGAGTGGAGAGGGTATAAATAGCCCAAGGCGTCCAAAGAGTCGTTGGCTAAAAGCTGCAGGAACTCATACCGTCGGATGAACCGATGGTCCCTTTTTCACCACTGTCGGTTCATCCGGTGCCCTTCCACGTCATCTAGTCGTTGCACTTCTCTGACACAAATCATATGTCGGATGAATCGCTGATGTACCACATGTGTCGTCGGTTCATCCGGTGCTTAAGAGCTCTGACTCCAAATGTCTCTGTCAGCTAACTTGACACTGTCGGATGAACTGCTGCTACTAGGGATGAAAGCGGATCGGATCGGATCGGATAATACCTTTACCACATCCACATCCATATTTTTTTGTCGGATGTGGAGCGGATATTACACGGATGCGGTTATGGATGCGGATTTTTTCGGATGTCGGATATGGTGCGGAGTCGGATGCGGATTAATATAGTCGGATATTACATGCTTATATTCAGTTTCAAATGGGGACAAATGATGCTCTACGCATGACTACGACTAGGGTTTTTATGCACATGCACACACTATATATATAGCTAAAATTTTGTGGGTTAAAAAATTGTGTATACGTAAAAGGTCATAGTGTATGGGACCCTATTGGGCTGTCATAGCAGTCGGATATCCTATTATAGGTCTCGGATTATCCGCATTCAATTATCGGATAATCCATATCCGTCGGATATCACTAACACCATATCCTAATCCGCATCCGCACACAATCAGATTCGGATTATCCACATCCGCATGGATATCAAAACTCTTCTCCATATTCGCATAATTCGGATTCGGATCGGATGCGGAAATTATCCACACCACTTTCATCCCTAGCTGCTACCACTGTCGGTTCATCCGGTGCTTAAGCCTCTGCAACTCACTGCTCTCTGTCTTGACTCCATGGGCCGTCGGATGAACCACTGCCTCCTCGTCGGTTCATCTGGTGCTACTGTCTTCTGTGAGCTAACCTTCTCCTCTTGAGTTCATCCGGTGCAGTAGAAACGGGTCGTCAGATCATCCAACGATGTCTTTTTGCTGTTACCTTTGAGTCTTCAACTTGCCATCATTTGAACTTAACATACCATCACCTGAATTTAACATACCATCACTTAGAGCCTCAACATTTTTACTCTGGATTTTTGCTATGTATATGTTAACTTGCTCATGGTATGTTAACTTCGCTTAACTTGTGGTATGACATGTTAACGTGGCGTGGTATGTTAACTTGTAGTAATATCCATGAGACCTAGTAATGCCTACAAAGACATGCTCAACAATATGATTAGTCTCATTGATCATGTTGTCATGGGGTGCTTCTAAGTATCACTTCATCGAAAAAAACATGTTGTCGCTGAAGGAAACTAGCACACCGGGAGAATAAAGGTGCAGCGGTCGCTGCTGCATGTAAAAAGTCAAAGGTAATGATGTCATCGTCATCTAAAGTTATTTGAAACTTAAAAAATCTATAAATCACAAACTAAACATCAAAATAAATTCCGATTGCACCATTGGATTTCTGACAATAAAAACTTCAAAATAAGATCCCACTTGACTATATTTTGACAAATTTTTTTGTACATATTTTTAATTAGGGTTATATATTCTATTATCGCCTGAACAAAATAAATGAAGTGTCAGAACAAGTTTGTATGTCATACCGAACAAGAAAAATGTAATGTCAGAACAAATCAGAAGAAGAGCCAGAACAAGTTATTATTGTAACAGAACAAGTTATTATTATAGCCAGAACAAGTTTGTATGTCATCTCGAACAAAACCAAATGTAGTGTCAGAACAATTCAGAATAAGGGTCAGAACAAGTTATTATTATAGAGAGAACAAATTATTATTATAGCCCGAACAAGTTATTATTATAGCAAAAACAACTTATTATTATAGCCGGAATAAGTTTGCATGTCATCTCGAACAAACAAAAGAAAGTGTTAGAACAAATGAAAACAAGCCGTCAGAACAAGATCCTATTATAGCTAAAACAAACTTATCGTGAAGAACAGATATTTATAGAAGACAAACAAATATGTAAAAGAGAAAAACTATAAAGAATAGGAAAAATAACAAACATGAAAAAGATGAAGGATGAAAATAAATAAATAAATAAATAAAGAGAAGAAAAGGAAAATAAAATGAATAGAGAAAAAATAATCAAGAAAGGGGAAACGGAACAATAGAGAAGGAGAGAAAAAAGAATATACGAAATAACATGAAAGGAAATAGCACAAAAGGAAAAATCATAAAGAATATGGAAAAAGAAAAAACATGGAAGAAAATAATGGAAGAAAAAAATAAAACCAACTAAATTTGAGAAGAGGAAAAATTATGAAAGAAAAATAAAAATAGAGAAAGAAACAAACAAATATTCACCCAAGTGGATAATTTTATTGAAAGGAAACAAATATTCATCAAGAGAAAAATATTAAAAAATTAGAAATAAAAAAAGATGAAAATAGAAAAAATAAAAAGTAAATAAATAAAAAGAAACAAGAAATTAAAAAGAAATAGAAAAAGAAAAGAATAATGAAAAGAAAGAAATAGAAAAAGAAAAAAAAACACCACAGCCCCCCCCCCTCTGCGGCGCGATGCTTGAGGCCATGTTCGCTACATTATCGCACACTTTATTAACGTTTTCCCTCAAACATAACCTTTTTCAATAGTTTGGATACACTTCGTCTTCACTAAAAAAAAAGATACACTTCGTTGGCTGTAATGCATGCATGATGACGCATGCCAAGTCACCAGCTTCCTGTTGGGTTTATTTAGCATGCCTCAGGCAGAAAGACTTGAGCCTCTCCAACCCATCCTCCAGCAGAGAAGGACCCACCGCGAAGGTTACGCGGAGCCAGTTCTTCATCCCCAAACCGCTCCCTGCGTTACCAGTCAACCAGTCATTGAAAGTGTTTTCAGTCAAGTATAGGCAACACAGAGACGAAGGACGAAAGCATTGCCAAATCAGCTGGACTGAGAATCAAAGAACTCATTATTTCAGTGACAGTTAAACCATAAGTTGATGGTTGGTAACCGAATTTGAATCCTTCTTTTTTTAATCCGTATATATTGGTAGTACAGTATGAAGTTCTTAGCCATCATATCTTTAATACTCAAAACATTTTTCTTAGCACCATACTGTTTTGTTGAAAAATGCTAGATGTTTGTCAACTAATAATATGCATTTTCTGAGAAAATATATGTTGCCGTCCCTTTAAATTTTTTTAAAAGACAGGATTTTCATTAATGTGTGGATTTTATTCAGAAATCCCGCAGCAATGCATGAGCACCGATGTTCAGTTTTACCTGGGCATATCACCACAGACTCCTCTTTGGCCAACTTGGTGCAGAAGTCAATATCGTCATCTATGCCATCGAAATATGACATGTCCAGCTTTATCTAAAGAAATTCCAAGCTAATTCAGGATCCATATCACGCTATGGAACAAATATAGACTAATTTAAATGCCATAAATGGATAGTATGGCATTGGTATATTCTGCACTAACCATGACAAACATGCTTCCCTCTGGTTTATGAGGACAGGTGATGCACTCAATGCCCTTCAGTTTCTGGTAGCATATCTCCGCTGCCTCTCTCATCATGTTCATAGCGTTTCTGAAGAAAGCATCGTCCGTATTTGCAATTATTTGGGGTACAGCTCCCTGCTCATGTTTAATATGCCATCAGTTACAAGTAATATGAATGCTTGCTTCAAACAGGAGTTCTGGATACTGACCTGAACGATTGCTGCAGGGTCTACTGAGATGCCACGATAGATTGTGATGGCCTCAAAAATCTATATCGGAGAAAAGGAAAACTTCTGTTGCTAAGTGGATATATAGCAGAAAAAGGAAGGGGGAAGCATTTACAAGATTTATTTTGCCACATAAAATTAACCAATGCAAGGCATAGGATACCTTCTTCTTCCTGAGGATACCCTTTGGGTCAGTCATTGCGATCCACCCGAGCCGCCAACCGGGCACCATCCATCTCTTAGATATGCCTCCGAGTGTCATCACAGGAGCTATCTCTCCAAACACGCCCATTGGCACAAAAGGCTTGCTTCCGAATGTACAATGCTCATAAATTTCATCACTGATAACCATAATCCCAAGCTTTCTCGCTGTCTCTGCAATCTAGAGAGCTGAACTATCATGCTCAAGTATAGAATTGGGTGGGATATGTGTATGTGACTTCGCCCACAAAATGGACTTTTGTTCTCGGGTTTCAAAATGACTGATATATTTATTAGTCAATATGTCCAAATTATTGTAGAATAAAATAACATTTACAGCTCTTAATACTCCATGCATTCGAAATTATAAGTCATTGTTTGTCTGAAGTCAAACATATCTAATTTTGACCAAATTTATAATAAATCTCTACTCCTAAAAAGAATGAAAGTAAGACAACTTCATCGCTTCACCTCACGCGCCTCCGCTCCAACCCCGCGCGCCTTCACCACTACGTCCTCTGCTCCAATCCGCGTCCCCACGCCGTCCGATCCCCCATCACCGCACGACCCGCAGCCCCTCCTTCCGCCTCCACCTCCCACCCACGAAACCCTAACGCGGGACCACCTCCTCCTCCGCCACCTGATCGAGGGATTCCATGCGCGAGACGCGAGGGACGTCCGAACGTCGCGCCGCCGCGTGCGTGCCGCCCACGCCCTCCTTGCGCCGCCCGCTCTGGTTTGGCGCGGGGCGCCCCGGTTCATCTCGCCTCCCTCCTCTCCACACCTCGGCCATCCCTTCTTGTGCTATGCGGTGGCCATGCCTCGCCGTCCCTCCTCTCACGCTAGGCGCCGGCGTCCCGCTGCCGTGCAGCGGCCCGGCCCCACATCGCCTCGCCGCTCCGATCGGTGGAGGCAGCAAGAGCTGCGACGGAGCACACCGCCTGAGCCAATCTGCGGTCCGCCTATGTCTCGAGGCGGCCGGCACTGCATGAAGAGGCGGGCGGGCGGCTCCGGCCGATCTGTTCGTAGCGAGACAAGGCGCCATCTGAAGAAGCAAGGTTCCCCTCTAGATCCTCCCTCTCCTCCGCACGTGGCTTCCCTCAAGGTCTCGGCCAGGAGGAACCAGGTCGACGCCCGTGCCAGAGTGCGCCCGTAGGCATTCGAGTTACGCATATAGAGGAATGCTACATCTTTCTATTAGAGTTCAGCTTCGAATTACTTATGATGGAGGCAACATCTTTCTATTATTTGAAATTTCCTTGCCGAGCATGTTAGATTATTGTAAATAAAAATTTGGATTGAGAGGATCTATATCTTTCATAAGCGCTGGATTAATAATTTTCTAGATGCTTGATGTGGTATGTAGACTTCAATCAGATTTATTTTATTTAGTGATACTTGATTATAGCACTTGACATTGGTTATACAGTGGAATTTTATCCGGCAAGAATCATACAGTAAATGCAGCTAAACTGACAACATAGCTAGCGTGAGGGCCTTAGGGAGGGGTTATTCATGCATGTGTAATGAACTTTCAGCTCGCTGGGCTTTCATAGAAAGCGTGCAACTTTTTCCGTTGAATTAAGCTGTTGATTAAGTACTAATTGAAAATTTGGAGGCCTTTATATTTTGGAGCTCCTGAACAATTGCACATGTTGCATCGGCTACTGTATGGCCCTGCTTTGCATTACCTGTTGATTACTTATCTATTCCGATTATATCAGTTTCAAAAAGTCTTCAGTGGGGTGGGTGAAGGTAGATAGTAGTATGAGGAGGACACAGCAATTTTTTTTTGAGACAAGGAGGACACAGCAATTTAGTAGTACCCACTGACCTGGGAAATACATGAATCTGTGCGGAAATTAATCTAGTCCACCTGGTTGTTAGTACTTAGTATTGGCAGCTGTGCTTCAATTTATTTTGAGTTCATTGAAATAATTGAATAAAGTAGCTATTCTTCTCGAGTTTATTTTTTAAAAAAAATTCAGCTTCATTTTCATTCTATTACCTTGATCTGCAAGAGCTGACCTCTCAGTTATTAAGTTATGTGTTATGACTAATGAGTAGTCATGATTATATCAAATCCTTTGTGATCCTTCCATCGTAGGTCTCACTTAGATATACGCTTTGTTTGGTTATTTGTCTAAGCGCTGCATATGTTTCTGCCTTCTACTGGAATGAAGATTGTGATTTTAGTAGTATAGAGGAAACCCCTGGCTTTATGATGTGTCTTAAATTGCTCTGCAGCCTTCCTCAAAATGAATCTGCAGTATATTTAAGAGGAAAAAACTTTATTGTCCCCTAAGTTGACCATTTTTCTTACTGGGGTGATCAGGCCTTTATTACAACTTAGAAACCAGGACAGGATTTCATTTTCATACTTCTGGCAATAGATTCAGGTGGTCGATCAACATTGAAGCACAAAATAGGTTTTAGGAAAGTGATCACATCTTCATGAACATTGATAACTTTGCTGCATTAGAGGCATTTATGTAAAAACTGATCTTGAAGGCCCCGCAAATGATGAGAAATAACCTCCTGCTATCATTGTGCATGTAGAGGCAGATGGATCTGAGGTTGCCAATTGCTATAGTTTCTATATGTGGCAGAATGTTACCCAGAAAGCAAAATGATTTTCAATTCACAGTCTCAGTCTCAGTAAAGTGAATGGCACATACGACGTATGGCTAATATTAAGCTACTGCTCTTAATTCTATACTCTTTTGTGCACTGTGGATGCCTATTTTTTGACATTTTGCAAACAGTGATGGCTATGCATAGGAATGATCTAGCATTCTCTTTCTGAATTTATGTTCAATTAAATATGTATGTTTAAGTTGGCAATTAAATGATCGAATCAATATGCCTCAGTTCAGATATTTGGAACAATGTTAACCTTGTGGGTCTGAAATAATTTATTGGTCTCCAGTCCATCCGAATCCTTTAAGTAAATCCTTATTGTAGTTTTATAATGGAAAATGTTATGAAGTTCCCTACAGATAATTCAGTAGGCTATTATTGTGAATACATTTATCTACATGACCAAGTTTCTTTTATTTTCGAATGCCTTCTGCTCGTTTCAGTATCATCCTTGCTATTTGATTGCTTCTATGTTTCCTATCCTACTGAATAATCTAATAGTGCAGCTGTTCAATGTCGGAAAAATTTTCAATCATTCTGTTGCTGCACTTTGATCCTACTGTAACTTCCAGTTTGATGTCCTAAAATATAAACACCCATAATTCCTTTTTATTCTTTTTGTATGGACATGTTTGTTTTCCTTTAACCAGAAGGTGCTTTTCTTCATTGCAGAATTCACTTTAACATTGCAGAATTCCTTTTCTGCATCAGGCTAGCATATTTGTTACTGTAGCAGTGTAAAGCAAAATCTCTTTAACATTTCATAATTCACTTGAGGTAAAACAAAAGGATAACAACTTAGCTATTTTTCATATCAAGTGAACATAGGTTGACTTGTCATAGTTACTATGGCAAATTATCTGTTAAACATCAAGATGTGCGCTCAATTTCAAGACATTTGCATGATATATTATGATTTATTATTGAAATTGCTTTCATATTTTATTGTATTGTTATACCGATATTTGATGCCCGTAACAACGCACGGGCACTATCCTAGTGTACAATTATAGTTGGCCATTTGGCTCGAGACCCATGGGCCAGCCCGTAGCATGAAGTTTTGACTCGACACAAACACATCCTAGGACCGGTTTCGGGCCGTGTCGGCGCACACCTCGTGCTCTATTGGACGATGACGCCAGCCCATCGTGTTCGCCCAGCTCGACATGAAATCCATCCCGCGGCCGCGTGGCCAGCCCAAGCGGCTCGCATCGTAGCATAAAATCAGCGTTCCGCTCCCACAACCCTAGCGGCTAGCGCGGCTTCCCTCCCATTCCACCGTCACAACCCGCAGCTGGCCACCAACTCTTCCCGTGCCACCCCCTCCGCCGTCGCCGCCCCTCTTCTCCCTCGCCTCCTAGGCGGCGATTGCCCCACCTATTCCTCCCTGCGCATGATGTGGCGTGGCCGGGGCGAGGAGGAGCTTCCTCTGCCCTGACAGTGATGGCGCTGGTCAGATCTTCCTCCCACGTGGGCGCCGACCGCCTCCCGGACTAGCGCCTCCCTCCCTTCCGGCCTTATTAATCGGAGGAGAAAGGGCCGCACGGGGTCCTCGCCAAAGTGCTCCTCTGCCTCCGTCCACTCATCCCTTTCCTCTCGACCTCCAGCAGGGGCGGGCGGCCTCGATCCAGAGGCAGGCGACAATGCACCGCTCGAGATTTACCCTGCACGCCAGGAAGTGACACAAGCGGGCTGGCGCGGGCACGATGGCACACTGGGCCGTCGTTGTGCCATCGTGCCGCCACGACATGGAAAGTTGACATTGTGCTCGTGTCGTGCTCTACGCTCAGCCTGTAGTGCTGTGCCCGTGCCGTGTTGTGCTGGGCGGTCCTTATGGCTATCTATATGTACAATGTCAAATAAATACATAAACAAACCAATATATAATAGATGGCATATCTAATGAAAGTAGTTTCATACTATATACTCCCTCCGTCCCAGAATATAGCTTCGTTTAGACTTTTTTAAAGTCAAATTTTTTCAACTTTGACCAACAATAACTCTTAAAATAATTTATTTCAAATAAGAAAATATTACATATTTTGATAGTTTGTTTCATGATAAATCTACCGATGTCATTTTTATGTTATTAGAAGAGTAAAATGCACCGGAGGTCCATCAACTTGTAAGGGCGTGTCACTTAGGTCCATCAACTCTGAAAATGCATTTCTGGGTCCATAAACTTGTTGAGTCGTTCATCGCAGGTCCATAACTGTCCACATATGCTTCTCCTGGTGACAACACATGATGATTTGGCTCAAGAAGTATCTCCTAGCTAAGGCATTTCAACAAGTAGGTTACATATGGGCGATAGAGACTTGACAATCCATGAGCTGAATGACGGCAGCCTCTTCCCGTGTATGGCAGACAGCACACTGGAGGAGGCTGCTGCCGTTCAGTGTCACTCATAAGTTGCTCGACGAAATGTCTCGGTTAGGATATGCTTCTGCAAGCCAAGTCATCATGACATGTCAGCAGTAGAAGCAAATGCGACAGTTATGGACCTGCGGTGAACGACTTAACAAGTTTATGGACCCAAAAATGCATTTTCGAAGTTGATGGACCTAAGTGACACATCCATACAAGTTGATGGATCTCTGGTGCATTTTACTCTTATTAGAATTTATGATTATTTCGTTATTCATGGTCAAAGTTGAAAAATTTTGACTTTGAAAAAGTCTAAACGAAGCTATATTTTGGAACGGAGGGAGTATATAGATATTTGTACATTTTTTGTAGACTTTGTCAAAACTAGATAAGTTTGACTTAGAGCAAAGCTAGAAATGCACCATGATCAACTAATACCCAATTTGATATGCAATACTCCTACGTACTAACCTTTGCCAAGTGCTCGTAGGAGTAGACGGCCCCACAAGGATTATTGGGGTTGACCATAACAATAGCAACAGTGTTATCATCTGCAAGGGTCTCCACACCTTCAATGTCAACCTCCCATTCCTTCTCCGGAAGAAGGTTGTAGTGACGGATCTCGAGCCCACCCAAGGCGGCGCTTCATACAATGGGTATCGGTCGAGGCGTGTACATTTGCACCGGTGTAGCAAGAACAGCCATAGTGATCTCGATTGCATGGTTGCAACGGTGAGGAGAATATCACCGTTGAGAGCTCATAGGGGAGGTATTGAGGGTAATTACACCACGGCTGAATAATGTACGTGTTGATGAGAAATTTATTCAATGAACGGTAATTTGCAGAAAACTTTCGGAACTCATGAGAGGCATAAAGATTCCCGATCTCTGGTAAAACTTGATTACACACCAACGCGACGCGACACAGACGCAGACCACGACCTAAAATCTAGTCTACTATATATAGTATGAATTTTAGCATTGTCTTGGTAAATTAACAACCGGTTGGTGAATCCGGACAAAGAGTCTTGTGTGAGCACGGAATCTCAGCACATGTTCGAGAATCATCAAACAGCTCACGCATGATCTGTCAGTGTACATGCAGGTTTTGAACCCACAATTTGAATATTATTATACCCTGTTTAATTAGTTTGTAAAATTTTGCTAACTACACATCAATCTTAGACACTAATTAGAAGTATTAAACTTAAACTAATGACAAAATCTATTTCATAATCTTTCTTAATTTTCAAGACGGCGAATTTAACGAGTCTAATTATGACATGATTAGACAATGTTGTGCCACAATAAACCATCTCTCATCACGGATTAATTAAGTTTAATGAATTGTCTCGCAATTTCCCGTCCATACGTTTAATTAGTTTTGTAATTAGTCTACGTTTAATATTCTTAATATATCTTGAAAGGATGCTCAAAACTTTCTCCAAAAAATTTCGCCGAACCAAACGTTAAACCACTCAGGCACAGTGGTTGCATGACCCAGATATTTTGTTAGTGTTGCCTTGTCTTGCTCTTATTTAAATCGTCTGATTTTATTTTTGCAAAAAGGGAACTCATATTTTTTTAGGACTAACATCCCAGTTTTGAAAAATAGCCAATCAAGATATCCGTGTACAACCATAAAGAAATACAAAACGTACTACATGAGAGAGATTTTTGTATTTTCCATCTTCCAATAATCATCTCCTTTACATGTTGGGATGGTCAAGATGATAAAGCATATGCATAAGTCTAATAATAAAATTCAGAATTTTCTTTCTTTCACCACTAAAATTACCAAAATTCGTAAAATTTCACAAAAATGGGAACCTTGGTGCTCCTTATCTTTGCAATCTAGAAAACCGCCAGCAAAGTCGAGTGATTTATTCAGATTTTTCTCCTATATATGCACATTCCACCGCTTAGGATAATTACAAGCAAAAAGTTCGATCATAATTAATTAAGTCTTGATGAAGATATCGCGTGGAGAGTGGAGACCTATATGGTGCTTCAACATCCCTTATTTGTACTTTACCGCTCATGGGTGATCTTCCTACATCGATTTCGAGGCTACTTTTGGGAGAACATATTGGTTGTGATTTATCAATGCAGCATGAGGACACAAGGAAGACTATCTATTTGACGAGCAAAGCAATGGGAGCTTTGGATATTTTGTCTAAAAATGGATGTATAGGTAATATTAGACATTGCTTATGGTTTTTTTCCTGTGTACTCTTTCTCCCTTTTATTTTTTATGATTAGCTTTTGAGCTGAAGACTTTGTAAGAACTTGGTTATGTGCGTTCACCATTGAGGACGAAATAATTTCTAACTTTTTTTGTTAAAGTGTCGTAGCAAGTCCTATATACTAGAGGAGAGTTATTTGCAAAATTGCAAGGAGGACCTGTGTACGTCTAATATGACTCACCTATTCTTCCGAATTATATGTATCTGCGAGATTAATTTTTGGTTTCGATGCGCAAAAGCAAACCATTTCTATTGGAAACATTCCTATAATGAATTCCTTAGGAGCCTTTATAATAAGGGAAAAGTCTATTTTTCAACCTTGAACTAGCACACATGTTTGGTTTACAACCTTAAACTACAAAACCAGACATAAAAGACCATCCAACTATCGAAACAGGGCAAGTTTGACCCTTCGAGTGGTTTTGGAGGTGGTTTTCTATTTTGTGAAAATGCTAAAAAAATTAGTTTCATCTAAAAATTCATAACTAGTTCATTTTAAATCAGAAAAATATAGAACTTATACCCAAAGTTCTATAAAAATGTCACCTATCCATTGGTGCACTATTTGGAGCTTTTTGGATGTTGTATGTTCAAGTTTCAAGTTTTATTGTTTTTTTAAAAACACTAGGAATATGAATAAATAAGATGAAGATGACTCCAAATAATTCACCAATAGATAGGTGACATTTTTATGAAACTTTAGGTACAAGTTCTACATTTTTCTGATTTAAAATAAATTAGTTATGATTTTTTAGATGAAATCAAATTTTTAGCATTTTCACAAAATGGAAAACCACCTCCAAAACCACTCAAAGGGCCAAACTTGTCTGGTTTCTATAGTTGGATGGCCTTTTATAGCTGGTTTTGTAGTTTAAGGTTGTAAATCAGACTTGTGTGATAGTTCAAGGTTGAAAATTAGACTTTTCCCTTATAATAAATGGGATGTATGCACAAGAGCTAGAGTTGTACCTTGACTAGAGAGGTTCTTATCAGACATCAACTGCTACGAAAGCAACTCCACAACGAAGCAGAGAGCGAGAAACGGAAGTAGCGAATGGTAACGCGACAGCAAAGCTGATGATGATGTCCTTACCTGCAGGCGTCGGCAACGCCGGCTACGGGGGAGTAACTGTTGTGCTTGCCGGAGAGGGCGGCAGCCGCGACGGCCTCCTCTGCCGCGGCGGCCGCGCGGAAGCACGCGAACGCGGAGGGGTCGCCGTGGCCGAGCGGCGCTACTGGCCTCGGGTCGCCCTTGTCCAGGCAGGCGTACACGCCGTACACGAGCGCGCGAATACTCTGCGCGCTGGCCGCCGCCAGCGCCGGGTTCGCCGCCCCGAACCGCCACGCTACCTCGCCGCCGCCACCGCCCTTGTCCATTATCGGCGCGCGCCTCACGACGGTAGCAATTGCGAAGCGCGTATGTCTCCGGCTGCGGGGCGGTGGTACTGTCGCTATGTCTTGGAGGCCTGTGGGAAACAAAGGGGGCGTTTGATGTGGGGCGTTTTGGGTGGCTCGAGGTCTCCAGCTGCAGCCTCTTCTGTTTGATTGCACTTCACAGGTTCTCTAGATGCAAAAAACCCTCTCTCTCTTGCATCCCACGAAACGCTTTGGAGGTCTATTTTTCTGGAGCCACCCTTGCGCCCGTGCTCGCGCGAGCCCAAGCTAGGATAGCGCTACCTCCCATCTCACCCACCTCCCCCTTCACCACACCACCTCAGCGCCTCCTCCTCCTCGTGCCCGGCGAGCGCGCCAGGAGGAGCAGCCGTGCCGGCACCAGGAGCGTCCGCGGCAAAGGGATGACTCGGATCAGCGGTTGCGGTATGAGTAGGACGCCGGCGGCGATGCGAAGTGGTGCGGTCGCGGGATTTCGAGCTCCCGCGCTGCGTCGTGGCGGCGACATCGACACTCCACCGTGATGTGCTAGTCCACAGAGCTCCCCCACCGCTCGTCCCTTCTTCACCTCGTGCGCGTCGGATCGGGCGGTCGCCGCCGACCGGAAACCCTCCCCCCACCGAATCCCAGGAAGGAGCGGCGACTCGTGAGCCGCCCGGACTCGCGCACCACCGACGCCACGGGACCACTTGGCGGACGGCGAGGGCAGCCGATAGCGGGTTGGGCGATCGACCTCGTAGCGCTCGCCGTGGCGGGGCAAGCGCAGCTCCCGGCGCCCCCTCAGACGACCGACCACCGACGAGCTCGGCGTCGAGCACCGCGCCGGCTACCCCCTCAATCTGTGGCTTGCTCTTCTCCATGAGCAATGGAGGCGAAGTTGCAGCTGGAGGTGTGTTGGATGTGGGGATTTTGGGTGGCGGTGGTGCCTGGCATGTGTTCGACGAAATTACCGAGAGGAAGAAGGAAATGAAGATGGGTGGTAAGGCTACCAGCTCATGGGCTCAAAGGTGGCCATATCACTAGTACATGCAAATCAAACACAATTCTCTGTTGGACCTGTCTTTTTTCCAAAATGAAATCAAACAAGATTGGGTGGCTGAGTTGGACCAGGTCATGGCTGGCCACGGCCGATGGTGAGCCACCCTTGCTCGGTCATGTGTCACCCGGCGACAAATGGAGGAAAGGTGCATGAGGTGCATGCATGCAAAAGAAAACAAAATTGATGACATCAGCCACATGCAATATTGATTGAAACTAAAAAATCTATAAATCACAAATCAAACATCAAAATTAAATTCTGATCGCACCATTGGATTTCTGACAATAAAAACTTCGAAACAGGATCCCACTTGACTATATTTTGACAAATTTTTTTATTCGTATTTTTAATTACGGTTATATATTCTGTTATCGCTAGAACAAAATGAATGAAGTGCCAGAACAAACGAGAACAACCGCTGGAACAAGTTTATATGTCATCCCGAACAACAAATGTGGTGTCCGAAGAAATCATAACAAGGGTCAACACATGTTATTATTATAGACATAACAAGATAATACTATAGCCAGAACAACTTATTATTATAATCAGAACAAGTTTGTATGTCATCCCGAACAAAAAAAAAGTGTCAGAACAAATGAGAACAACTGTTAGAACAAAATCCTATTATAGTCGGAACAATTTTGTGTGTCATCTCGAACAAAAACAAATTTAGTGTCAGAACAAATCAGAACAAGTTGTTATTATAGTCCAAACAAGATACTTATAGCTAGAACAACTTATTATTCTAGGGGGAACAATAAAAATATTAATAAAAAGAAAAATATTAAAAAGAAAAGAATATAAAAAATGGAAACAGAAAAAAATAAAGTAGAAAGTAAAAAAAATGAATAAAGAAAAAAAAGAGAAATAAAAGTGAAATAGGAAATAGAATAAAAAAGAAGAACAAAAAAGAAAGAAAGAAAAAATGAAACAGAAAAAATAATATTAGAAAGGAAATATAAATAAAAATAAAAATAAAAACAAGAAGAAAAAAGAAAAACAAAAAATCGTTTATGAATAAAAAAGAAAAAAAAGGAAAAAGAAAGAATAATAAAAAAAAGAAACAAAAAAAAAGGAAAGACAGAAAAAAAAAACAACGCCCCACGCCCATACCATCTGCGGGCCTTGACACAAGAGCCAATTTGTCGACGAAGCGACGTATAACATGACCCTTACCCTACATCAAAGGGTTATTTGGAACCAAGCCATTACAATTTTCCGAAGTTGGAGAAACGCCACTACTATTCGCGTATTTTGAAATTTGCCATTGCAATTCTTGACTTCCCTCAAATATACCACAAAATACGTATGAAGACAACCCGGGCCCAGCTGCAGGTGTATAGGAAGACGTACATTTCATTGTATCGTGCTATCCTCTCAATGACATACGGGCCCTTGTCATTATCTTCATCTTCCTCCCATCTTCATCTCCTTCCTCCTCCTCTTCTCACGCGTCGGTCTGAGAGCGGGTCCGGACCGGAGTTGGGAGGCGTGGCGGTGTGGCTCGGCAGCGGGTCCGGCGGCCGGAGTTGGGTGGCGTGGCGGGGGGACTCTGTCGCGCCTCCGGTCGCCGCGATCCGGCCGACGAAGGCGGCGAGGGGGCGGCGCTGCCGCTTCGCGCTCCGATCCTCCCGGTTGCGGCGGCGTGGCAGCTGGGATCTGGTGGCTCGCGCCACCTCGGGATCGAGCTTCCCCCGCCGGCCATCCTGCGGTCGGCATCGCGCGCCCTCCCCATCTTCCCCTGAGCCGGCGTGGCGCTTACGTGCAGCATAGCGCTGGCCGACGCCGCGCGACCGCTTTGCGCGGCGGAGGCCGCCACGCTCGCGGCGTCGAGGCCGCCGCCCGCCCACGGCGGAGGCCGTGGCGGTCGCCGCGGCCGGCAGCCGCGCGTGATTCTCGCCATCGCATCCGGTGGCCTCCTCCTCCTCGTCGTCGTCGTCCAACGGTGGCTAGAGGTGCGGCGCGGGCTGGTGGCGGTCGCCGGCGGCCTCCTCTCGAACCTGTAGGCAAGATGTAGGGGAGCTCGTTTGTGGAGGATGAGAGGAGGAAGAAGATCTTGACAAGTGGGACCCACATGTCATTGAGAGGAGGGCACAAATACAATGTGATGTACGTCTTCGTATAGCTTCCAGCTGGGCCCGAGTCGTCTTTATACGTATTTCGTGGCATATTTGAGGGAAGTCAAGAATTGCAATGGCAAATTTCAAAATACGCGAATAGTAGTGGCGTTTCTCCAACTTCGGAAAATTGTAATGGCTTGGTCCCAAATAACCCTACATCAAACGCGCCTAAAAGCTCCGTATCCCATTCCCTTCTCATTTCCCTATCCCAGCCCTCATTTCCAACTTCCCAAACACCACCTCAGCACTCCTCGCATGTCGCAGCCGCTCGCCGCCGCCATCCGCCGCCATCACCTCTCCCACCTCCGCCGCCTCCTGTCGTCCCACCACCTACGCCTCTCCGCTTCCCACTCCCCCTCCGACCAAAGCGACTTCGAGCCGGATCCCGACCATCCCATCCCTCTGCCCCCCGCCACCCGCGACGACGGCGAGCTTGCCTCCTTCGTCCACCGCATCTCCACCGCGGCCTCCTCCGCTTCCTCCCCGAAGGAAGCGCTCTCTCTCCTCCTTTCTTCATCCTCCACCACGGGCCCATCGTCGGCCCCAGCATCCCCCGCCCTCCTCGTCCGTGCGCTCTGGGAGCTGCGCCGCGACCCGGACGCCGCCGCGCTTGCGGTTCGCTACGGAGACAAGAGCAGCGCCGTGTATGGGGCCGATGGGGCGGACGCGGGGCCGCAGCCGCCGTTAGCCGAGGCGTGGCACCTGGCCGTCTGGGCCGCGGGGAAGGCGCGGCAGTTCGACCTCGCGTGGGCAGTCGTGCGGCACATGCGGCGCCGCGGGGTGCTCACTCGCCGCGCCATGGTCATCCTGATGGAGAGGTGCGGTCTCTTGCACGGAATATGTCTTCAATTCGTGGTTCCTGCAATAGAAGTTTACTCATGCTAATGGTAGTACAGTTCGGGATGATTGATAGCCGCGGTTATTCCGAAGATGTTTAACTTTATGACTCTGTGCTGAACAGCTTGTGATTGTATAATCAATGATGATAGATATTATGAAAAACAATGATGGTAGATACTGTGAAAATCAATTATGAGCAGAACATTGCTGTCGTTTTGAGAGTCACAATGCATTAATTGAACTTTCTTTATTCTTTAAAACTTATGTTGTTATATTCGCATTATGCACTTTACATCTGAAGGATTTGGATACAAAATTTCAGGTATGCAGCAGCCAATGAAGTAAACAAAGCAATCAAAACATTTGATGTGATGGAGAAGTTTAAAGTTGAAGTAGATCAAACTGCATTTTACTCCCTTCTCCGTGCTCTTTGCAAAAGCAAAAACATGGAGGATGCTGAGGAGTTGCTTCTTCTGAGAAAGAAATTCTTCCCACTTACTGCAGAAGGATTCAATATAATTCTAGATGGTTGGTGTAATGTGATCACTGATGTGGCTGAAGCAAAGAGAGTTTGGAGAGAAATGTCCAATTACTGCATTACTCCTGATGGTATATCCTATACTCTCATGGTCAGTTGTTTCTCCAAAGCAGGAAACCTTTTTGATACCTTGAGGGTTTATGATGAAATGAAAAAGAGGAGCTGGACTCCTGGAATTAGTGTTTACAATTCACTTGTCTATGTTCTGACACGAGAAAATTGCATGAAGGATGCACACAATATATTCAGCAAACTTATAGATGAAGGCCTCCAACCTGATGTTGAAACATACAACAATATGATAATTCCACTTTGTGAAAGTTATAAACAGCGATGCACGAATGGTGATGGAAAGCATGATACTTAAGGGCATTGTTCCAACAATTTCGACATACCATGCATTTTTGAAGCAAGAAGGCATTGATGAATCACTGAAGCTCTTGCGGAAAATGAAGAAAGATGGCTGTGGCCCTAACAGTGATACGTTTCTCATGCTTATGGATAAGTTCTTTGTACTGAATGAGTCTGGAAATGTTCTAAGAGTATGGAATGAAATGAGAAAATATGACATAAGCCCTGCTCGTACACATTATATGACATTGGTCCAAGGTTTAGTAGAGCATGGATGTATACTAAGAGCAATAGAGTACTATGATGAAATGAAGGAAAAGGGTTTTGCTTCTGATTCACAACTTGAAAAGGAATTCAAAACCTTTCTGTTGGCCAACAGAGACCACTGGAGAGGAGCAGGCAAATACAATATCATCCCCCAACGGGGCAAACATTTTACAAGGCGGTCCAGAACGCAATAAAAATGTAATTCAATTGAGTTTGCTTCTATTATATTTTCTTATATGGGGGCACTTATTCAACAAAGTTTAATTTGGACCACAGTGTGAGGTATGCTTGTTGGACCTGTTATTGAACCCTGACTGATGCACAGCATATTAAAGTTTGTGTGAATCTAACTGCAAAACTGTAACTAATACAAGATTTATTTGTTTGTTCTTCCGAAATAATTAACTTTGAACTCCGTTTGTGTGGTACAATGTGCTGGGGTAAAAACCATCCCCGAAGGGGGGCCATCACATGTAGAAGAACTCAGAGAAGTGAGGGGGAGAGTCCCTCTTCTAGCCCCCTTTGGCTGCTTATATAGATGAGGGGTGGGATGGTATTTTAGTCCCCAAGCCCCTAATGGGTACCGGATTTACATCTTGGCCCTCTGGCCTTAAAAAGGGGTGTCACGCGAAGCATTTTCACCAACACAGTGGTCGTGTGTCATGCCATATATGTTTCTGGTAAAAACGTGCTAATCTTGTTTGTTCTTGCATGACCGAATATTTTCTTATATCACCTATCAACACTTGTAGTAGGTGTATTGTTTGGCAGTTGGGATCTTAGTAAATTTTTTGAAAGTTTTGTTATTTTGTATTACTTGAGGAATGGGATGTTTCAATTTGTTATTAGAATGTTTGTCTAGTAACTATTATAAGCATGATACCAGAGTGTCAGACCCTTATGAGCTGGGATGTTTGCCAATGCTTTAATTTGAATTGGGAAGTATGATCTATGACATGCACAGCCTGTCATAGTAACACACTGAATTAAACACATGAAACTGCTCAGAAGCTCTTAGTAATTCAGTTATATTTATGGCTATCAGTACTGCAACAGATTTACATTGGAGTTGGAGCTGTCCATAAAACATAAATTACTACCCGTGTTCGGAAATATTTAGAATATGCTCAATCTCTTACATGAACAACAGATTTACCCATGTTCTGAAAACATTTCTATCAAGTTGAGTACAAAAGGTCAAACACTCATAACATGTTACCTTTCCTTTTATAAGCAAGCAAAGCCAAGTAATTAAGAATGTTAATAGGTAGTGCTAAAAAAAGAATATTAATAGGTATGACTACCGGATTACTCAGGTTACTGGGGCCTGGTTTCTTATAAGGCGGAGTTGTATTGGCTAAGTAGGATAGTTTGTAGAATGTCAACTTAGTTAATTTCGAACCTGAGGTAGTAGCACTGTAGCAGCTCTATGCTCTTTTAACAACCTGCTGTGCTTGTGCTATTTTTCCCCGAGGTCCCATTTCACTTATATTCATTTGAGTACTCAATGGCAGGCTAAAATAATTGCGCAATGTTCCAATAATTTGGTGCATTGTGTCTAATTTTACATGGCATTCCAGAAAGGGTTTTAGCCTTTCCAAAAAAGAGCTTTGGCGATTGGTAGTTTATGCAACCTCGCCCTAAAGAAAACAGATTTCAAATTGATTTAATTAGCTGATGAAACCTAAAAGATAGGGCAGTGACTTAAGGCTGGAACATAGGCCACCTAGTCAAATCCTACTATGTTGATATAGTAATGTCTATTTGATGACATCCTGCAGCTACAACATCAGAAGAGCTGTGCGCCTGTGCCAGAATAAGGCGACGATTATCTGAGATTGGTCAGGAGTCCTCTACGTATATACTCTAACAGGTGAAAGGTCTTGTTCTTTACAGTAGTTTTCCATTTTCTCCTAAATGACCATTTTTTTGCAGAGGAATCCTTCTTTAATCTTTGAGTGTATGTTTAATCACTTTGCTTGCTCAAGGTGCCCATGTGTTCCAGCTATGCCTTTGTACTGTTCTGTGTTTGCTTTCGTCAAACTCTTGAGCCCAGATCTGAGTTCCAGTCATATTTTACTTTGTTAACATTCCGGTGTTACAATTGAAATGCCCTTACAATTCCTTCTTGCTTAGTGAAGGTAATCATTTACTAAAGTTAAATTTACTTTGTTGCGAAAATATTTGAATAATGTTGTTGAGTATTATGCTCTGCCAAAGGAGGCAGGCTTGCCAGTCGATAAAATATGCCCGTGTAAGGTTGCTTACAAATGCTTTTTGTTGCCAATAGGGCCATCACCTTGGCAATGTCAGTTTACAGTTGTTCTCAATATATTATGATTGTTATGAAACGATGGTGCTGAGATTGTCAGGACAGCTAACCCTTCAAATGGGCAAGTATTATGCAATGTCTCCTCTGGTATTACAGATGCAAAATTTTTCTGGATATATGTGATCCGTAGGAGTAGCTTCTTTTTTTGTTGGCTTTTCCATTGTAAGACCTGCTCTTTGTTCTTTTGCTTCAAGCTCATGCCTTGATCCTGTAACTCTCCAATATGTATTTTATTCCACCTCAAGCATTTCGATTGGGATGGATTCGTGGGCTGATACCTCTGCCCATGTTTGCCCGTAGCAATGTACGGACATGTTCATATCAGTTTATAAGGTATTGACGGTGTTGATTTGTGTCTGCAAAGCAACAAGGGATGCAGTCGATTCATTCCCTTGGTTTGGCCCTTCCCCTATCATGTGAGTAGTTGGAGTGTTTGAGCAATATGGTGCATTGTTCAAGCTTATGATTTTTTTTCTTTTTTAACCATGTGTTTGAAAGCCATGGACTTCGAAAATTTGAACATTGGAGAATGTGTTCGGAAACCATCATTCATCTTTTGTTTTGGCCATTTAGGACACTCCTAACCCAGACTTCACACATAGAGTCTAAACATTGAAGACTCTATCTAAAGAAACTATGATCCCCAATGCAAAATTTGTAAGAGTAGTTTCTATAGATAAGAACATTTATTACTAACACAAAAAGAAGTGGATCAGCTGTGGCATTCCTTCCATGTGATCCAACGGGAGAAGCATCAATTCGATGAACACCAGCATCTGACTTGAGGAACACCGATGGCTTCAGCTTGAGCACGGGTTCCAGTAGCTCCGGTGACCGAACTGCAGGTCCCAGCAGCACTGACGGATGGAGGATGGGTTCTAGGGCCGCCTTTGCCGCGCCGTACATCGGTCTTTCTTAACGGTTTCATTGAGATTTGGGGATCTTTTTGGTCACAGTGGATGGGGGAGAAGATGGAATCGAAGGAGAAATGGATGGACCTGTATATGGCGGAGGGAGGAGATTTACGGCTGGAGGGTTGGGCTTGATTTTTGGCATCGGCGACTCAGATCATGGCAGCGGGAGAAGGAGGAGGCGTGTGGGGAAGGAGGTGTGCGGGAGGCAAGCACGGGAGAGGGAGCGCGCGGGGGAGGCACGGTGAGGCGGGCGGCGGCGTACAGGATCCATCAACTCCACGCCGTCCGCCCTCAACGCGAGTCTGCACGTTTCTACCGGCCTCGAAGGGATCGTCGACGCCGCGTCTAATCTAGAAACGAAGTCTTGATTTTTTTCCTTCTCTCTTCCATAATAACAGTGCCACATCAAAAAAAACAATAAATATAGGATACTTAATGCACTTAGACTCCATAGTAGAGTCTGGGTTGGGAGTGCCTTTATGAAAATGAGGTGTAGTTAACCATTTATGAATTTGTGTTGGAAGCACATGGTATTTTCAACATCCTGTGTCCCTGACTGCCTCCTCAAATTGCTCCTCATCAGTGGCGAGATTTGTTCAAAGAACATCACCATTGTGCAACGCTGCTACTAATAACTCCACAAGCAGTGTGCACAGCTGGGTCCAAGAACCTGTGTAGGTTCCATGAGTCATGGGACAATTTAGAAAAAATATGTATCCTTCGAGCACAGATGTTCAGGCTTACAAGTATGGTCAAAGAAAGGTCTTCATTTCTGTAAATCGGTCGTCCTCTCTTCAGTTTCTTGGTTATTTCTTTAAAATATGTAGTAGGATCAGGGACACGGGATGCAGGTCCAAGACAGCATGAGAATTTGGGGATATTTGATAAGACTTTTGCTATATGACTTTCTTTTAAAATTATATTTGTCTACAGGACAAGAAGTATGGAACACAAGAGACTACGTGTAATACGTTAAGCAATGGAAATTTAATTTAGTATAATGCATTGTAATTGAAATTAGCTCAGACGATATGTTGCTTCAAGTTGAAAACATCTTTTTCATGACAATTATGTCAAGAATTTTGTCAAGAATCTGAAGACCATCATGTTTACTCTGTATTTTAAAGCATCCTATTTATGAGTACTGTATGATGTTCTTGTTCAAGCAGGTGGAGATCCGACTCACAAGGTCGTTATAAAAAAAAAATCTCACAAGGTCATGGACCTGGAGTATATATGTAAGCATATATAAAACCATGCCAAGATCATGATGTCAACTTATCAAATTCCTTGAGCTTGCTTTAAAC
Source organism: Cenchrus purpureus (assembly GCA_022644695.1). Taxonomy (NCBI): domain Eukaryota; kingdom Viridiplantae; phylum Streptophyta; class Magnoliopsida; order Poales; family Poaceae; genus Cenchrus; species Cenchrus purpureus. Next base: position 94,353,737 of record CP053459.1, read on the forward strand.
ACCATAAGGACCCCAACCTGACAATGTATGTTTTCGAAAAAGCATGATGAACCATCACAATTTATTGCTCTGTATAATTTGCAGTGTTACCTTTGAGTGGCACTATTTCCTTATGCACATAGCCTTTGGCTGAATTCAAAGGTTGATCTCTTCCTAATACTTGGCCATGTATCTTAATTTAGTTAGCAATGACATCTTTTTACCCCATCTGGTTTGGGTTAGCATCTTTGGGTGACCATTTGCAAATAATTAGTTTTTTCTTACTTAAAATCTTAGGTTTTTAATTGGTAACTAAAATATAGCATGTTGGAAGTCTTATAGCTATATAAATATCTTGCGTGTGTGAACTTTCACTAGTGTCATAAAAGAAGATTAAAAAGTTCTACAAATCATGTGTCATAATTCAACCCCCAAATTGATGCCGATTTACACAAACCAAACTGGTCAGACTAGTTTTCTCAATTGTAGATCTTGCCAAAGTCATACCCTCATCCATTCTCCAAATTGAACATATTACATGTACATTTTGATCGTAATTGTAAAGTACAATTTACACTTTGAGCAACTTACCAAGGCAATACAGCCATGCCGATTTGCCTAGACTTGTCAATTATGACAATAAACTTCTTGATGAAATGATATTTCCGTGCATTGAAATGCAAATAAAAAAATCTATACAAACAGGAATACCTCCATGCCACCTTCTTTCTTTATCTCGAAATGAAAGGTCGCCCGCATCAATTTCATTTCACCATCACATAGCCACAACTCAGTGAATGCATCAATTCCAAATTAATTACTTCCTCCATTCTAAATTATAATTTATTTGACTTTTTTAACTCAAATTTGACTGCTCATCTTATTTAAAAACTGTACAAATATACTCAAATTTAAGTTATTTCTAAAAAACTTTTTTATTAAAAAAGCAAGCCACAACAAAAAAGGTTATATTTTGCACAAAATTTTTTGAATAAGCAAATGATCAAATTTGAGATAAAAAGTTAAACAAATTACAACGAAGGGAGTAGTACAATTTTGCCTTGAGCAATACCCATTGTGGACCGTAACACTTACCAAATCAGTCAGCCTCGACGGATGCTGTCGTAAGACTTCGCTCGAGGAGGCAGGGCTCTCGAGTGCATTGGGCACCTTGGGCTTGCTTGGACCGACGAGAAAAAAAAGAAGGAAAAAACATACTAGACTACTGCTACTATAGCACGCTCCGCTTAAACCCTAAATCCCTTTTGCCCACGCACGACACCGCGGACAACAAAACGGCCGCCATTCTCCTTCCGCTCCGCCCGCCCGCCCGCATCCATCGCACCTGACGCCGATGGCCGGCGCGAGCGGCGGCTTCCTGGCCGGCGTCAACGACCCGTGGCTGAAGCCGCGGCTGCTCCGTGCGGTGGTTGCCGAGCGGCTGCCGCAGCCGGGCGGCGCCGAGCTCCCGCCGTTGGAGCTCGCGTCCGTCCTCGACGCGGTGCGCACGCACGGCCTGCTCACGGAGGCTCTCCCGGACAGCAAGCCGGCGGACCCCAAGCTCGCCGAGGCGTGGCGCGCCGCCGTGGATTCCTGGGTCGAGCGCGTCGTAGCGCTGCTGGAGAGCGACTCGGTATGGTCTCCTCGTTCCTCTGCCCTTTGTGTTGAGAAATTAATACGATTTGGGGCGAAGATGTCCTCCTTCTCCAAGGATATGGGCTACTGTGTGGTGATTTTCTGTAATAGAGAAGAGGTCACCGGGATGGTGTTGGTGTGCGGGAAGTAATTTGCAGATTCAGGTGGAATTAATTTTGGATAACTTCGTATATGAAGCAAATTTGAGGTCCCTCTGTTTCCAGTGGCGGAGCTAGGATCCATGCTGGGTGGGGGGCGGCAATTTACCTAGTGAAAACTAACATGCTAGAGCTAGTCACTAACTGAAAAATTGCAAATCATATAAACAGCGACATAGGCCAAGATGTTAAAATGTCCGTTATTTAATTTGTTTCTCACCAATTGTCAATTTGACCAAGGTCAATGTGTGCTATTTATTCAAATTTTATTGGTTATAAGTGCCCTAGTTCTATTTGCATTGGAAAATATAATGACATCAAGTTTGAATGCATTAATTTTGCATTCATAAGACCAAAACAACCTACCCTTTGCAACAATCCGTTCAGCTGGGACTATTTCAGACTACCTTGGCGTTTTGACGCGCCAGTAAAATTAAACTGCACAGGATGCAAAAAAATTCATGGGGGCAACGAATCAGTCTCCAGTTGCTCGGGAAATCTTTGCGGCAGGGGGGCATGGCCCACCTTGGCCAACCTTTAGCTCCGCCAGTGTCTGTTTCGATTTACGATTGGAGGACAAGTTTACTGAAAAAAAGTTTCGTATACAGTTTACTGAAAAAGTAGTTCAGAATGAGTGTGTTTTAGTTGAACTGTGTTACTTTAGAATAAAAACTTCTAGTACTTCACAAGGCATCATCTTATGAATCATAGATACCTCATTGCATTGATCATTTTCTCTATTAAATTATTGAAGTGGTTTACTAAAAAATTATCAACATTTCTCTGAAAGTGGTATAAATTTTGTCATATGCTTACAAAAGTACCAGTTTCAAATGCTCTCTCCTACACCTGGTAACGCCTCTGTGGCACTTTTCATCTCAGCCCATTGAAATGATCATGCTAAGGCAAGCCACGTATTCACTCTCTCATGTTGTATGCATCTCCCATTTCCTATCATCCATGTAACCTGCTAGTCCTCTGAGCCAAGTCCATTAATCTGTGACATGTCATCACCACCCCCGTTCCTGCTACATGGTGAATTGTGAAAGAAGTATATTTATGTATGTTATAATTTGCAGAAGCTATTTTGTTATTTGTTTCTTGAGTCTGAAAGGCAGTTCACCACCGTCCCTTGATGGTTGATGCCTTAGTATGTTTTATGCTTTATTGTAAAAGAAAAACGAGTCAATCTTTTGCTAATTTTGTTTAACTTTCTGTTTGAAAATTCTTTAGGCGTACAGTTGCTGGTTGGGTACTTGCTTTCTTGGTGTGACATTCCAAGAATGCAGCAATGAGCGCTTTGCAGAATCGTACTCCAATTGGTATGAGAAGATTCTGCCTAACTTGCAGGTAATGCATATAATTTGGTGCAATTTATTTAGAATGTATGTGCACAAATTTGTAAATTATCCTCAGAAGTTTGTCTGTTTTTTGTCATTCATTGCTGTTTCAATTTCTGTGTAATCCTATTATTTAGTTGAAGATGTATTTAGCATCTTACAAATACTTTCTAATTAAATTTCAATAGGAGTACTGATACTAGTCTTTGGGAGCTCTGCAATTTTTCTATTGTATTTTGCTGAAAATTGGACATCTTTTGGTGCTATGGAGTAGTAAAGCCTTCTCTTTGAAGTCCTTCATGTAGTCTGAACTAGTAAACTCCAGACCTAGTTTACCTTGGCAGGGGTTGGGAATAAAAACTATAGCCATATAATCTTGAGATTCACTGTACCTATGAAAAACGCATATGGAGCATACTTCTCCAGTATTGTTTTTGCGAGCAATACTCGTACTGAATTTATTGTAGTTTAGGCTTAACTAATTGTTCTTGCTTGATGATACTTTTGTAGAGAGTCTTGCCTTTTGTCATTCAGAACACCAGTTATGTACATGTTGCTAAGTTCTTATGTTTTTGTTTGTTTTCTGATACGTATATTGTTCTGAAGTCAAGTCAAAGACAAAGCTTGAACAAAAGAAAATTCTACACCGAAACATTCCAGTCAACATTTTCTTCCTAAGTTCACAACTGTCTAATTCTTGTCGGTCTATTATACTTGAATGAAGGATCAATCCATTTAAAACTTCATGTATACACGACACCAGCTCTGTGTAAATTGATGATCTGTTTTTACTATGCAAATAGGATGAATGTCATTATTCGACAAATATTGACACTATTCGTATCCGTATTCGATCCAATAAAAATGACTATCTGTATTCATATCTATTCGTATCCAAACCGTTTTCATCCCTACATATGTGAATCTTCAGTCTGTTGCACATTATTTTTATACTGATGTATGCTCTTTTCCTTTTAGCAGGAACCATCTAGCTTGCAACTTGTAACTGTTGTTTCCTGTACTTCCATGTCTGATTTATTTGTTAGGTAAGTAAAGAAGATTAGTGTCCTTTAAGCTGCCAAGCATAATTTTCGGATTGCCTATGTTAACCATTACATGATTAAACATATTGAATTATGAAGTATTATTTATCAATTGAACCATCACTTGATAAAGTTTCTTAGTGTTCTCAATGATTTTGGAAGTGACTCTGAAGTTTGAATTGAACTTTTCTTACTGTTGCTGTTTGTTTACTACTCCTATAAGGAGTGGACATAATGCTCAGATCAAGTTCCCATTGCATTTTTGTAGGGACCATTCAAATTTTGTCTTGTATTGCTCTGTTTAGTAGATCTCTAATAGGCCATATAAAGTAGTTAAATGACTTGAATTAATGACATGGCATCTGCAGCTATTTGCACTAAGGAAAACGATTGTAAACTGGATTTCCTGTCGTGAATACTCCAAACTTCAAATCCGAAGTTTACAGTAGACTTTGATATGCAATGCCAATCTTTCTGAATTCTAAATTATATCAGCTTTGTTTCCTGGTCACTTCAGTATTACAGTTTCGGTTAAGGAATGCTATTTTTTTTATTTTATTCTTTGCAGTTTGTTCAGCATATTTATTTGTTGAGACTGAAAGCAACATGATTTGTTTTCTGCCTAGATTGGCGAAGTTTTTGAACTTAAAGAAAGAGGCATCATCCTTTGCTGGAAGGATTATTGAACCGGTGCTGCGACTTTTAAATGAAAATGGTCTAGTAGCTGTATGGTATACTCTTTTCATTCTTAAGGCTTGATCTGTTTGCGTTGAACGGTTCAAGGGAATATGTTTAATTAAATCTATGTCTGCAGGATGAAGCAATTGATTTGTTGAGCACAGTTATTAAACTGTATCCATCATCTGTACATCGGCACTACAATAAAGTATGTCTTATCTTATGTTCTCATTTCCTATTATGGTTAAAATGTCCTTGGTGCTCAGTGAGAAAAAGGATGGTTCTTCCAAAGTAGCTTAAAGAGAAAAGTTTAGCTGTTTGCAACATTTTGTAAGCTCGCTGATAGGCTTGTAGAAGTTGGAATCTGATGAATTTCTGTTACTTGATTATCTTCTCAGTCTATATAGATTGCAAATTGAACTGCTACTGGAGCTATAGATATTTCTCTGAGCTATCTGTCATGCTGTTGATATTGACTGGGGATTCAATACTACTATTCTGTGATCTGTTCATATTCCTCTTTTTCTCCTCATTGCTAATTTCTTCTCATCATCAGTCTTTTGTTAGGGCTGATAGTTTTGCGATTGGTGGTTGCAGTTAGTTTTGTTCCTGACACTTTTAAATCCATATTTTTCGGTTTGTTTTATTGGGAGGAATGTTTTTTCATTATTTGTGTATGTTTAGGTTGGTCCATTAGCAGTTTTGTCCTATTATTGTGATGTTGCCTTGATCCTTATTGTGCCACCGGTTAGCAGGTTAGGCTACCCATCCTAGCATGGTGCTTCAGGAAGAGTGGTGGTTGGTTGGGCTCTTGGAGCCAAAGAGTGGATAAGACATGTCAGTATGCATGAGTGGATAGGACGGGGATGATGTGGGTTTTTTATTATATCTTTTCTATATAGTTTTCACTCCATTTATCTCATTGCCTCTTGCTCTCAAAATTTAGTGAATTTGGTATTCCCTTCAGATTTGTGTGGCATAGTTTCATTGGTCAGAAAGTCGATTGAAACGATTACAAAAAACACTTGATTTTTTTGTTCCGCCCAGAAACCCGAGAGGTAAAAACAGAGATAAGGCACAAGTACTGTAATTAACACTGCAGTGCCAACCAAGTTTGCCATACATGATGACCGCTATTTAAGATCTGATTAGTATTTTTATATGTATGGTTCATATTTTTCAGAAGTTCACTAATTTCTACTGATGATACTGCATCTGTGAAAAACTATTTTTATCATCCTAACTGTTCTATTCTTACAGCTTACTTACATTTACAACTTTCAGGTTGAATCTACCATTGCAGCAAAGGTTATGAGTACGGAAGTCAATGTAAAACCATCTAAGGTGAGGGGAGTCTCAACCTCCACTTCATTTCTCCTCTTTTTTTCTTGTTTCGTGTCAGAGTTCCCTGCTCTGACCCAGACGCTGTTTCACCACTCCAGAAATTTGCAAGAACCTTAGCACTGTTACCTTCTATCCGAGTATCTGAGGATGGTTGGTCACTGATGATTCGGAGAATATTGATTGTGGTAAACAATCTTTTGAATGATGCTTTCATAGGGCTTGAAGAAGGTAAGATATAACAGTTTGCTGCTAATCTTATTTCAGGTCTACCATTTCAGGTAAAATTTAACCATTTTACTGCTGCAGAAAAGAATGGCCATGATATTATGTTGCTACTAGTTCCACCTGGAGCTGATCCTCCACCAACATTGGGGGATCAAGTAAAGTCTGGGGGCAATGTACATGTCACGAAGAAATTTCGTGTCTATACTGTTCCTACCATTTCAGCTCTTATGCATTGCTGCAGTGTGATGCTGACTAGTTATTATCCAGTTCAGGTTGGTCAAAATCAGAACATTTCTGTTTGTTACCTAACGGCACTCATAACCTGCTGGTGTGAGACACAGTTTAATTCTAAGTCGTACTCTTTTTATTGGCAAAAAGGTCAACGTTCCAATGCGTGCTTTGGTGGCTTTGATGCGAAGAGTGCTGTTAGTTGATGGATCACTTCATAAAAAGCTGTTCCCTTCAACAACTTCATTGCATCAAGAGCTTATTTGTTTTGAGCTTCCATCATTGCATTCAACTTTCTTGGATTTGCTCAATGCAACTATTAAAGGAATGCGAAGGTAATTGCCATTCTCTTCAAAAGTATAGACCATGTTTCTTTACTTGGTTTACTGAAGGAGTGATATACAGAAGCATTTATAGGCTATTTAATTGTGACTGATTCTGGAACAAAAATTGAGACATATATAATCTCTTTCATTTTTTGTTAGAATCTGAGCTAAGATAGAAAAGGACTAATTTAGATTATCATCCTGCAGCCAACTTTTACCACATGGTGCTAGTATCATACGGCTTATAACAGAGTACTTCAAAATAGCAAAGTTGCCTACTTTGAGGACAAAAGCTTATAGCATTTTGCAGCTGTTGGTAACATCCATGGGCGTTGGTAGGTCATTCTTTGTTTCTTAAATATTTCTTTGCAATTCTAATATACTATGATTGTATCTTTGAAACATAGTACAATTGATTATCATTTTTGTCAGTGTAGTTTAGCTGTTCCCATAATAATACTGTTATAGTTTCTTACCTTAAAAAAAACTGTAATAGCATCTCAGGCTACAATTGTATTTGAATTGATTGCCTGATTTTTTGGTTTTGAATTACAAACATTAGTAACCAAAAAAGTTCCTTAAAGTGGTAACATCTGTAAACCTTTGACAAATAGCATGCTCATTGCTCTGGGTGTTTCTTCAAGCATTGTTTAGCATGGTTAGTGTATATCTATTTTTAACCATTCTTTGCCTGAACTTTAAATACTTAACCTTACATTGACACACCATCAGTATATGTGCACTTTATGATTTTCTTTTGAGAATTATTGAGATTTCATTTTTATTTGTATTTTTAGTACATATCATTGGTTTTGTTTTTTAGTCAAATTTCCTGATCCACCTGTTCTTATCAGGGACGTCTCTCCACCTGCTTGAGGCAGCAGTCAGCAATGCAATTGCTGATCTGAGTGATGATGGTGGAAGTGACATGACTATAATCAGCACAAATCCATCAAAAGTAACAAATGAATCATCATTAAAAATTTATTCAAAGAAGAGGAAGCAAGAACCACAAGTACAAAACTCGGTGATCTCTTCTTCGGAGAAGGCAGCAATCAGCCCAAGGAAAAGAAAAGGTTCTTCCATACAAATTCCATCAAAGGGAATGGCCCCTGAAACTACAGGAGATGTTAGAATTTCAACTCCACTTTCCGTTAAAATAGCTGCACTAGAAACATTGGAAATTCTTCTGAATGTGGTATACAAATCTAACCTCTCGTCATCCTACTATTTCTTCATGTCTTAGTTTTCCTGTTATCAGATGTTTGTTGTGGTTTGAGTCCTTGCTTTCATATTGATGTTGAATACAATTAGAGCAAGAATGACCTGGCCGAGCTCATTGCAAACAATTTTTTTAGGAAAGTTCAAACCATTTATACACCTCTTGTTGCAAGTTTCAAGCAAGGAACCAAATTGCATGATGTATAAGATATTTTGCAAATTTAAATGATTAAATGGTCAGTTAGATATCTAGCTTGAATTAGGTTAGACAGTGAACTCTACTGAACTATCTCCATTATCTTCCCAGACTCATTTCAGTTAGATACCTAGCTTGAATTAGGTTAGACAGTGAACTATACTGAACTATCTCCATTATCTTCCCAGACTCATTTCTGTTACAAATTATCTGTATTTCCGTTATGGCATTGGAAATGGGGCAGAGCCTCGTGTCACAAAAGAATGATTAAATGATCAGTTATTTTTGAAGCTGGTACCACACTATCTAATATCCCAAGGCAGACAATTCATGGTGCTCATAGATACTTGAATATTTTTACCATAGCTGACTACAACTGTTTTTGAATGAGTATATTCTAGACAAATTTATAATAAACGAAAGAGGTATCAAAACTTCTCTTTTCATGGTGATGGGAAGAGAAACAAAATCATGTTATATGAATCGGTTATGCAATTAGCATATATTGTGTTATTTTAATCACCATATGTATTTAGTTTGTAAATTCACAGTATATGGTTTCGTGACATGTAACAAACTAACAATGGCATTATAATTTATCACCTGGAGCAGGCAGGTTCATCGCGGACAGATCACTGGAGATCAGAAGTGGACTTGCTCCTAATTAACGTTGCTAGAAGTGCTTGTGACTTGGGAAGGAGTTACGAGCAAAAGTCATCCACATTTGGGGAGCGAAGCATATCAGACCTCCAACTTGCTTCATTGAAGGCCCTGCTAGCATCTTTTCTTTCTTCTCCTTATGCTCGTCCTCCTTATTTAGCCAAAGGAATCGAACTCTTCACAAAAGGTAATACTCACCCAAATCGCAAATACAAGTCTCCAATGTGCCACTTTGACTGCAAATATCCATATACACATATTTCTTACATAGAAAAGCTTATATATGAAATTGTATTTAATAATGAATCTATCAATGTCAACCTTATATTGTCATTCTATGTTAGTTTTTACATGTTGGTCAAAGCTAATTTTTTTGCTTAAGATAAATCTAGGTGGACTTATATTTGTGAGTGCATGAAGTATCTTTTAGTGTGCTATTTAGTATATATTTTATAATTAAAATCTATTTAATTGAAGCAAATGTTTGGCCCCAATTGGTATGGTACTGAAAAAATAAATATTAGCCGACAAAAATGGATCTAGAATTTCTAATTCGCCGGCACGACTTCTACGAAAATTTAATGGTACTTGTGTTGGACCATGAGGTGATTTGCCTTACTCTTCAGTATTTTTTTGTGTTGAGCGGCAGGGAGATTGGTTTGGATCTGGGCCTTCAAAAAAAATCCAACCAAATGTGTAATAATTTGTTTCTTTTGTTTGTTACAGGGAAGGTACAGATAGGGACTAAGCTTGCAGAGTTTTGTTCTCGTGCTTTGCTGGCCTTGGATGTTCTTACACACCCGCGAGCCCTTTCTCTAGAAAAAGCAGTTCCTGTAGGCTCTGGGCTCAACTACAGTGCACAAGCAAAGACAGTTTTTGGTGGCGGAACATACCAGATGTCAGCATACAGAGATCAGCCTCAAGCTATGGAGGTTGAAGACATGTACGATGACTGGTTGGCATCCACCAAGGACGATGAACCAGTAGAGGCTGCAGTGAATGATAGTGGTGCAGGAGCAGGTGGAACGATGTTGGAGGATGGAAGGCAGCTCAATCCCATAGCAGAAGATAAACAAATCGGCCCACCCAGAAACAGAGTTGCAGCACAAGATGTTCCACCCTCCAGCAGCAAGAGTGATGTCAATATGGTTGATGCAGCTGTAGATGGAATTGCCAAGCCAAGCATAGTGGAGAATCCTGCAAGTTCCAATGCTGTTTTGGCACCAGTGTACGCAACAAATTCTGATTCACAGAAGCATGCCATACCCTCATTTCCTGAGCAGAAGCCCACTGATCAGGTCGGTCATCTTGAGAACATAAGCCCAGTTATCAATGTGCCATCCAGCAAGCTGGGAACTTCAGATGAAGTTTCAGACGCTCCAGTTGTTGATTCAGGTCATCAAGCACCAGAGGGCCGTTCAACTAGCTTTGCAGAATTGTTTGGCTCGGAGTCTGGTGTTGATTCAGAGTCAGATGACTCATTGCCAGATATCGTTGACGGAGACCCTGACTCTGATTAGAGTTCTTTACTGTACGTGACCTTTTAAGACTCCTTGGGTGCTTTTTGAGTTACAGACCAATTAGCAGAGTGTTTGTTATCTGTGACCCAGTGAAATCTTTTTGTCAATTCTGTGTCTTATCTTTTGTTTTGAGTTTCAATTATGTGGTTCCGTACACTGAGAGATCAGGCTACATTTTCATGTGCTTGCCGGGCAATTCTGCTTGTTAGGGTGGCCTCTAACAGGTTGGCAGAATAATTAAAAGCTTGTTCAATGTTCATACCGTCATACGCCTCGCAAGATTCAACATCTGAAAACTTCGTCTATAATCTTTTGACTGGACAAAAGCCTCCTCTTTCTTGGGCGGGAGGACTACTGATACAGCAGCTTGAAGGGAAAAGCTTTCCACAAATGCACGGAAGGTTACTCGAACTTTGATTGGAGACACGAATGATTCTTGACAACTAGCATCACCGTTTATGAAGCTTCCATCCAAAATGTCATTCAAAGTTGCCATCTCACTCCACAAATACAAGATACTGCCTAACCATTTTATCTCGACAAGGAGAACAAAACTGAATTACTCCTACTTAATATCAGTTGACCGTTCGTAAATACTACATCCAACTCCTGGTACAGTACATGTTGCCAATTCATTTGACCTAAGAAGCAACACCAAAAAAATATTTACAGTTTCAACAAAATTGTCAACTCGAATTTGATTAAGCATAATCAAGCTCGGCGCTTGCTAAGACGCCAGGAGTTGGGCTCGTGGTATCTATCATACAGGGGTTCAATTCTCTCCTGCCTCTTCCTTTTGCTCATCTTGGTGGGGTCTGCACCCTTGTAAAACCTTGGCGCAAGCTCGACAAGCCATTTTGGATCGATCACAGTAACCTCCCTCATATACTCCTTGGTTGTCATCACGAGCTCGTGATAGATGACCCAGTCTGGCTGCCGTTGGAACAAAGTGCTGCTGGGGTGGATGTATACTGGCTGGTTTTCAACCAGGGTTCTGTATCCTTCCTGGGGATCCTTCCTTGCAGCATGGAAAAAGAAGCCAGCAGTAATCGCTTTCCTTATCTTTGTTAAGTTTTTCCCGGCAGAGACAACATCAAGTTTATACCTGCAGACAAAAGCAACGTAGGTTAGCATACATCAACCTCGCAGAAGAAAAGGTTGTCTGAAGTCTGAACAACCAATAGATCTGACTCCAAAAATAGATGTGAAAAAACAATTACAAGCATCTAGAGAGAAATGAAAATGATGCACACAATGAGCAGCAAATAGCAGTCCACAGCACTGGCTCACATGCTATCCAATAAGTCCTCACTGTGCATTGCCCAAGATTTTCATATTTTGCAACAATATTGCATGTCTAATTTTCAGCTACCAATCTACTATACCAGAAATGAGACAAACAAATTAGTGACTTCTGATCTTGCCCTCTCATCATTAGTAGTTATTGCATAATGTCCTCTAGTTGAAATTTGTAGAACTTTGTAAGGTACACACCTAAATTATACGGCATGGAAGGCTGATGGATGATGACTACTTGCAATGTGGCACTGTCCTATCCTATCTGATTGAAAAATATTTCATTTGGGAAAGAAGAAAGTTTTGACATATATTTTTTTTACCGAAGCCCCTACCTATATTTTTATAAATTTTTATTCCAGACCCCATTTAATTTGCTCCTACCGGGAGTCAAACCCGGGTTTGCTGGGTCCTACTCAAGCGCTCTAACCACTAGGCAGAAAAGGAAAGAATGTGCTTAGCTAATGCAGATGCTACATGCTTCTTGTTAAAACAACTGAAAAATAGCATTTACCTGTCCATGATAGTGAGAAGTTGCTTCCTCACATCCTTGTGCTCTCCTCAATGATCTTGATTGAACAAAATTCTCAAAACACCAGGGACCTGAAAAGTTCTTTGCCTTCCAAGCCTCGTATACAGCAAGCAGGGTAAGATGATCCCCCTCTGGCTGGAAAAATTTAGCCCTCTTTTGATCAGCTTGAGCCTGTTTTTCTCTTGGCCTGTAGAATATGTTCCCAGTTTGAATCATTGCTATGATGGTTAGTATCTCATCGCTGCATCCAAGGTCAACACTGGCTAGTAGCATCTTTGACAGTGGTGGATCCAATGGAAATTCTGCCATTTTCCTCCCCAGTTTGGTTAGAAGGCCTTCTTCATCAAGAGCACCAAGGCTGTACAACTGTTCCATAGCAGAAATCAGTGCTTGAGGTGCTGGGGGGTCCATAAAATCGAAAGATAATAGGTCATTTATTCCCATCGCCTTCATATTAAGAACTGTGGACCCCAAGTTGATCCTCTGAATTTCTGGAATCGTCGTGGGGGACATTTCATTACGGTAGGCACTTTCAGTGTATAGACGACAACACTTGCCAGGTCCAGTACGCCCAGCACGCCCTGCTCTCTGTTTTGCAGATGCTTGTGAGATTGGAGTGATTACCAATGAGTCAAGCCCTTGTTTTGAATTGTAGACATTGATCTTGGCAAAACCAGGATCGACAACATAGTATATGCCATCGATTGTTAAGGAAGCTTCAGCAATATTGGTGGCCACAACAACTTTCCTCTTGCCAGGTGGAGCTGGGTCAAAGATCTTTGATTGCATCTCACTAGGAAGGGCACTATACACAGGCAAAATTATGAGCTCTGGAACATCCTTGTCTAATCCCTTCATCTTCTCATACAAACATTGACAGGCATGGTCAATTTCCTCTTGTCCTGTCAAGAAAAGAAGGATGTCTCCTTCCGGCTCTGTCAAGTGAATCTGCAGAACAGCCATCAATGCTGCATCCAAGTAATCACTCTCAGGTTGTTTTGTGTATAGTATCTCCACCGGGAATGTTCTTCCAGGAATTGTGAAGATATTACAGTTAAAGAAATATCCTGAGAACTTTTCAGCATCGAGGGTTGCTGATGTAACAATAAGCCTCATGTCAGATCTGCGCTTAATAAGTTGTTTCAGCAAACCAAAGAGCACATCTGTGTGGATGGTTCTTTCATGGGCTTCATCAAGCATGATAACCGAATACTGGGAAAGGTTTTCGTCAACAAGAATCTCACGCAGAAGCATACCATCAGTCATGTATTTTATCACAGTGTCTGGCCCAGTACAGTCGTCAAAACGGATGGCGTAGCCAACCTCCTCACCCAACCGGCACCCAAATTCTTCTGCCACTCTCTTTGCAACAGACATTGCAGCTACTCTGCGAGGCTGGGTGCACCCAATTTTACCCCTTGTGGTATAACCCGCCTCAGCCAAATATTGTGTCACCTGCGTTGTCTTACCAGAACCAGTCTCTCCAATGACAACTAGAACTTGATTGTCATGTACAGCTTGTATAAGCTCTTTCTTCAACTTGTAAATAGGAAGAGACTGCCTCTGCTCTTGTATTGAAAGCTTTGACCTTTGCCCAAAAGTTAAAGCCTTTCCATAGGCCTCCTTCTTCCATTCTGGCATGTCATAAGCTGAAAGGCCAACACCTCTCAGTTCCTGTGCAAGGTGCCGCTCACCTGTATCAGGCATAGGGTCCTCCCATGGTCGATTCAGATCCTTGGGGATTGAGTCCAACATGGCTCTCTGCTCCTGCTCTCGGACCTCACGACGCTCCTTTATGAGGGCAGACTGTAGGGCCGCTGCTCGGCTCAGGGAACCCTCAGGATTCTTGAATATCTTTACAGGTGACATGTCAATTGAAAATCTGCTCTGTCCCTGCAAGAATGCCGGTTCATCCTCGTTAAGCTCAATCTCAAGCTCTTCCTCTGCACCTTCCTCCTGGTACATCATGCCATCCCCATCCTCATCAAACATTGGGTAGTCCCTCACATCCAGAACACCAGAAGCAATCAGTTGCTTGGCCTCCCATCTCTCCGGCGAGCTCATACGCTTGAGCGGACGCCGTGATGCTGGCGCTGGCGCTGCCTCATCCTCCTCTGTGGTCACGATGCCTGACAAACCCAACCTCTTGCCAGATCCGAAGCCACCGCCACCTGATGGGTTCGCCCTTGGTGCATCATCTGCACCACGCTGCATTGGCAGGAGGTCCTTCCCTGTATCCTGGTCCACATCCCGCATCGACAAACTCAACTTCTGCCCCTTCACCGATACTACCTTCACATACACCTCCTGGTCACGCTTCACCACTTCCTTTGCATTGGCCACCCGCCTGCTCGCCATCTGGGAGACGTGCACAAGTCCCTCACGGCCGCCACGCACATCCTCAAGCCTGACAAAGCACCCTGTGTCCATCACTCGGGTCACCCTCCCTCGGTAAACCTGGTACAACTCTGGCTCACTGCTGCGATTCGAAGGAGCAATCTCCCACCCCCTTCCTCCGACACCCCTGTCCTCTTCCTCATCTTCACACCTCCTGCTCCTCTCCCGGTCCATATATCTGTCCCTTCCCTTGTCTCGGTTCTGATGCCGATCCCCATCACGGTCCCGGCCACGGCCTCGATCCCTCTCCCGGCCACCACGGTCTCGGTCATGGTTGCGGCCGCCACGGTCGTAGTCGCGGTCCCGGCCTCTCCCGCCACGGCGGCGGTCGCGGTCCCGGCCTCTCCCGCCACGGCGGTCGCGGTCAGGTAGCAGACTGACAGGGTTGAAGTGGAGCAGCTCACTGGTGGTCTACATGTGATGGATAGACTGAGCCGAACAGTTTGCGGGGCACATGGCGGACAGTTCTATTTGGCTGGCGGACAGTTCACTCGGAGGGTGAACATACCGTGGTGCATGACGAAGAGACTGGCGGCAACAGACTAGTCATACCTGGTCATACCGTGGTCAGAGACAGGCGACTGGATCAGTGATGACGACATAGGAGCGTGGCGGCTGATGGAGTTGTTGTTCTATGTAGCGTGGTTGTGACAACCCCATCCGAAATAATTCCGTACTATCATCTAAACCACTCCACTTGGTCATTAAGCGATAATAAAGAATCATCCCGTTGAGTGTTGCCAGGTCAAAGCCCGGTAAATCACTTGAATCACACACAGAGGATCGAAACGTATACATTAAAACTCCCACAAAGGAGAGTCCAGAGTGCATTACACAACTTAAATCCAAAGTCACCCTTAGGGGTTTAATTATTACATACCATGATAAGTAAAGGTTCAGAGTTTTAAAACAGCGGAAATACTAATAGCGATACGATAAGACATCACAGGAGGCCATCCGTGATGCCATCACTCGGCGTCATCCACCCATTCCAGCTCGGTGGTGGAATCTCTCGAGCCAAACAACTTTACAGAAAGTAACAATTATAGCAAAGCTGAGTATACTAATACTCAGCAAGACTTACCCGACAAAAGTTACCTCTAGACATGTAAGATTTTTGGCTAGTGGGTTTGTTTTTGCCAAAAAGCAACTAGGATCATGGATCCTTACTTTCAATATTTTAGCTCAAATTCTAGTGAGTTTATCATTACTATAATAAGTAACTAATGCAATCAAGAATTGTACAATACAATTAATTCACGCAGAAGAATTCACGTAGTTCCATCAATAGGGGATATCATGGCCAGTTGATTAAGCAGTCTCGGATAACGGTGAGAGGCCGACAATCGATTGATTCGAAATCCTTGCAAGGTAGACTTAAACACACGGAGCGGTGCCTCAACAGAGCTGACATCGACCAAACGGTTCCCAAAAATCCTCGGCTTGGGATAATAGCTTACAGTCCCGGGTACAAGGCTATCTGGTATGCCCCCACCTAGTACATCCAGCCTCACACATGTACCCTCCTCCCGGTTGCGGGCGGGCGGAGATGACTCAAGATTAGTAATAGTAAAATCCAGTACCGTCTCATTAAGGTACTAGGCTTACCGGTCCCATTCCCGACAAGTGCTTAGTACGTTCAAAAGCTTAACACACGAAGCCACTGGACCGGAGCCCAAATCCCATGCTCTTACCACATGAGCAATCCATTTATAAAGATCTTATGATTCCAACATAAAACATATTCTCGCGAGTGACGAACATCACTCGACTTTTACCGGGTCCTTAGAGCATAGCATCTAACGACCTAGCATACTAGTAAAAGAACATAGGCACCTAGGGATCATGCAACTAGAGTTTCATATCAACTTCTGAAATGTAAATGCACAAACATAACAAAGATAGTTGCATGGATTTCAATAAGACATAATGGGTTAATGATAAATCGGGCTTGCCTTCGTTGGCAAGGTTGGCCTTGGGCCCTTCTGGACTTTGGTCCAGGTCTTGCTCTGACGAGGGCACGTCCCCCGCCTCCTCCGTCTCCTCCTTCCGGCACGAGCGTATAGCTACCGTCGGGAAGATCTACACGAGGATGCAAATGTAAGATTTAATTGACGATTTTGATTTAATTAATTACAAAACAACACATGCCAACCATGGGGTGCATGGTTGACCACATTCACCTAGATAATAATACATTCAACATACTCTTCCAATAAAAGAACAATATGCGATGCTTTATTATCCATTCTTTTTAATAGTGACTGTGTACATATTTATGTAAATTAATTAATTTAATTTCCACAAAACAGCAAAGGGTTGGTTCTAACCCCTTTAGCAAGTTTCACAACACATCCATAGTGTCTTTAGGTGTGTAGTGGTGGTTTTCCAATTAACTTTGCTATTAAGCTTATAATGGCTTCTCCATTTTTATTAAACAAACAATTTATAAAACACCATGGGGATGTTTACTGAGCTTACTACCTCTAATAAAAGCCACTGACCACACATACATACTTGCTTAAGCTATAAAAATAAATATACCAAATATAACATTTCTATTTACCACAAACAAGATAAATACATATAAAAATAAATAAGGCACTTCCGGACCCAAACTTTCTCTCACTGTTTCTTGGTCCAAAACAAGACTAAGCAACCAACATATACATCTAGGGCTATTATATAACTTGAGATATGCAATTACCTATAAAACTAAGCATAAAACAAGAATAAATATTTATAGCAAATATAAAATCATGGTAAATTCACCAGAGGTGCATTTCAGTATAAAAAGACAATAGACAGAAGTTGGGCACAAAAATCAATTTATTTTAAGCTATAAAATTCATTTAGACAGATTCATCATAAATACAAGATAAATCATAATAAAAGATTTACTCATCAACTTTGTGCAAATTTTGGTGTGTAGCCTAAACATGGCATGAAGCACAACATATGCAAAAATCAGCTCATGAACACATGTAGATTTTGCAGTACAACAGATCTAGGTTAAAGGATTTCAATTTTTCATGCAAAAATTATCACACAAAAGCAGGGTTATGCTTTACAAAAGTTGTAGTTCTCTTCACAAGGAAACCAGCAAAATTAGTTTTACATTTTTCTGATTTTTCTGTAAATTTATACGATTTTTCCAAGCTCAGGCCAAAACACACTAAAAAGGAACAATCTATTTACACACAGGCCCCTAAAACTTCTCTGGCTTCACACGAACACCCTCGGCTTTAACAAAAAGGCCCTTAGGGACAAAATCCCTTCACACCCGTGCCCTCCGGCGGCAGGGCGCGAGGTGGGGCCGGGGAGGGGCAACAAACGGCACACTCGCGCGATTGAGCTCACCTAGGGGAGATCGGTAGCGGATTTGATGGTAGGGGGTGCTCCGGCGAGCACCGGCGGCGGAGCAGTGGTGGCGCGCCCGCCTCGGCCTCAAATCCGGTGAAGTGTGGGGGAAAGCTAGGCAATGCGTGGTCGTGGTAGCTCCAGTGGGTGCTAGAGGTGAGACTCAGAGGTTCATGCGGCTCAGGGAGCAAGCGGAAGGGCGAGCTCGGCGAGGTGGCGGCAATGGCGGCCGGTGCTCGGTACGCGCGAGGGGGAGCGGGCGACGACCTTTTATACGCGCGGGCGAGCTGGAGAGGCGGTTCGCGCACACGTCAAGACGACGACGCGGTCACGGCATGGGACGCGGCATGGCGCAGGTACGGCAACAGGGCGGCGACGTGCGGGCGGTCGGCGGTCCAATGGCATAAGGCGGCGCGGCCAGCCAGCGCATGGGAATACACCGCGTGGCACCGACCAAGGGCCCACGGCCATGCACAGGGAACTGTGGCGCGGCGACGGACGGCATCATGGAGCCTCGAGTGTGTGTACCGGCGGTAGGAGTATATGGCCATGATGCCATGGCACGTGGTACACCTGTTTGAAAATGATTTGGGTCGGTTCAAATGCGATTTTCTCCAAATTTTCAAACTAAAGTGCACAAGGAGCTAATAACCAAAGTTGTAGATCTCGCGACCAGCTACAACTTCTACAAAGGCTCTCTGGGGTTTGGAGCAACGGATTTCGCATGAACTGCATGCCAACTTATTTTCTGGGCGTCGATGAATAGTGACTGGAGGCATTGACCACGAATTTTCACACATTTACACTTCGAATTGGCAATGCCACTCAACATGAAAGTTGTGTCCCTCAACAAACTGCACAACTTTTACATTGGGAGAATTTGAAGTGTTTAGGCGAAATTTGGAGAACGCGGTAAAAGTCCTGGAGTGACTAGGAGGGTCAAAGGGTTTGAGTGGGTCTTTGACTAGGGTTTGACCCAGCTTTGACCAAAGTTGACCAAGGTGGATCATTAGGGGTTGTCGGCTAGGTTTTCGAGGTGATGACCCAGGTTGACCACTGTTTGACTAAGGTCAACGTGTTTGACCAGATCATTAGGGTTAATGAACCCTGATGAAAACCTGGGGCGTCACAGTGGTGACACGTGGCGCGAGCTCAGGAGGCAGGTTTGCATAGCAGGAGTTTGCGTGCTTCCAAATCAACAAGGCGCGGATCGATTCGAGTTGCACATGCGGGTTACTGAAGCGTGAATTGAAAGGCGTGATGGTACCAAGGAGCTGAACTAGAAGGAACGGTGATGTCTGTACTTGCAACTGGAGTAATCTGGTTGGACATGGCTGCAGGAGACTACGGTATAACACGTCAGGCGTACTATGGTAGTGGTAATGGAAGAACAATGCTAAAGTGGCAATTCTGATATGTGACTCGTTGGTGATTGTGAGGTTCTCAATATCATGGTTGCAGTCTGGTAGAGCATGGTGTTAGATTAATTAAGTTGTTGTTTAGCTGGAGATGAATCCGATTTTGCTTGGCAAAGATTGTTGTGATTGAAGAGGAGGGAGCACAGTTGCAGGTGGAGTCACGGAGTCGGGAATTACAGGGACAACAATGTTTCTTCAGGCAGCTCTCGTTAGAGCGGCAAAGGTGATAGCTCAAGTCTGATGTACAAGGAGGTCCGTGCAAGACGGCTTCAAGATGGCGGAATATTCGCTAAGATGGAGTTTGTTAGATATTGTGTCGAATATTTATACAGTCCGGTTACGATAGGACTTGAGTTGTATTTGGCAGTATAGGTTAGAGTTCGCAGGGGGAAGGCAGTATGATGCCAAGATCCTAAAGCGGCCAGTGTTGCAGTATTGGGGAGGAGCGCTTGTAGTCATGCCCTGGGGATGTAGGCTTCAACTGAACCTCGTTAACAAAGATCGTGTCTCCGTTGTCGCGTGATCGCAGTTCGTCTCAGAGATCCAATCGCCCGCTATGCGTGAGATTAACAGGCGACTCGTTGCCGTGGAGGTCTAATTTATTACAAGAGCTTGTTGATGCTGGCTGAAAGGACCTTGATGCCGCCTAGAGGGGGGGTGAATAGGCGAGACGACCAAATAAAACTTTTCCCCCCGAAACTTGAGCTTCTCCGGCCTAGGCGGTTAGACCGCCCCTGCCAGGCGGTTAGACCGCCTCGTGTATCGAATACGAGGGGCGGTTAGACTGAGATCTGGGCGGTTAGACCGCCTCCACCCAAAGAAACTCGCAAACAACTCAAGTCTTCTCTTGACTTCTAGCAAGAACCTAAGTTCTTGAGTGTCTCCTGTAGATGGTCACAAGTAGGGTAATGATCCCTGCACTCAAAGACAAGCACACCCAAGTAGATCGAGCGGAAGCAAGGTAAATATGCTAGAAATCAAAACGAGTGAGGCAAACCACAAAGGAGAGACGAGGATTTGTTTCCCGAAGTTCACCGCCCACTAAGGAACGGCTCTACTCTTGAGGAGCTTGTAAGGGAAATCTCCCACAACAAGCTGGGTCTCTTTCAACCGCTTTCCTCCTTTCCACTAAGGTGATCTTTTCCACGAAGAGGCAAGATCACAGCCCTCACAAACTTGCACTGCTCACCACAACCTTGGGAGCTAGCCGGCGACGCGCCGCTCAGGAGGCGAACCTCCAAGAGTAACAAATGCTTCAAAGGCTTTCCGACGCGAATCACAAGTGCTCAAGCTATGGGATGCTCTTGCTCAGCTCACACAAGCTCACAAAGGCTTAAACTCACAACCCAACACTAGGATATGGCTTGAATTGCAAATCTCACAAAGAGAGGGTTGGGGAGTGTTTCTTTGGCTTTGGCTTATGAAAAACAGCAGGGGAAGCACTTCAGCAACCCTAGAATCAGCAGTCCCAACAAGTGGAGCTCGTGGGGTACTTATACCCCTTACAAGGAAAACTAGCCGTTAGAACTCTTGAAGGACCGATTAGGCGACCAAAGAGGGGGGGAGTGAATGGGAGCCGATAAAAATTCTTCCCGAAGGATGAACTTGGCCTATGCCCCAAATTCACAACCAATAGCTCCCACACGAGGTTGCCAAGGTCGCGTAGTCACAATGGACCTACCAACCCTAGGAACAAACCCAAACTCAAAGCAACACGGAAGCGCAACTCAAGAAACACAAGACTTAGGCAATCTGCAGTGCCTGGGGCGGACGGTCCGCGGTGCCCTGGCGGACAGTCCGCGAGGAGCAGACGGACGGTCCGCGAGGACGCGGCGGACGGTCCGAAAAAGAACCCCGAACAACCAGTACTGCACCTCGAAATACGGACAGTCCTGTACCCTACCCGCGGACGGTCCGGGAGTAACTTGTGCCGCGCGGACGGTCCGCGAGCTCCAGGCGGACGGTCCGCCAAACCTGCTCCAACCGAAAACACTAGGCTCGACGGATCAAAACAAAAGCGCTCAAGAACACGCGACGAACACGAAGAACAACTGGCTGACTCGTGCCTCACGGACAATCCACACGGTGACCACGGACGGTCCGCCAAGCACGCAGACAGCAAACCGAGCCCGACCTCTTGAAGGTCAACACCTCCTTCCCTTTACCCGATCTCCCAAATCAACTAAGGGATTGCTTACCAAATCATAGGTGAAGGTGAAGCGCCTCTAGGAGATGCTATACCTACGAATTTCTAGCCTCAAACCCACTAAATCGAGAGGAATCGAGATTCTACCCAGCTCACACAAAGAGCTAGGGTTCCAACCGAAATCCTTCAATCGGAGGCCGAATTCGGAGTTTGAGGGGTCATGATCAAGCACAAAGATGCACGAGGCAACTATCCATGATCCCCACCAACAAATCCGAACCCAAACACCTCAGAATCGAAGGAACAAGGCGCGCACGAAAATCCAATGAAAATAGCTCGAAAAAGACACGAAAATCACACGAGCTACAAGAAGGAGATCGACGCAACCATGAAAGCTTCCATACACTCGGAGGTCAGATTCTTTACAAACGAGTGAAAAATCTAAACCTATGGAGCAAGGAAATGAGAAGCAGTCCGGAAGGATAGTTTGCCCAGGAACCCTAGAGTCAATATATATGAGTCCCTCCGGGCCGGGCAAAAGACCAAGCTACCCCTAGCACTTAAGTTGTGATACAAACCCCTCAGGGGCAAATAAGTCATGTAGCACTCCTCTTCATCGCGCGCCCACGCCGCCGTCGCAGCCGCGCCCCTCCCGACGCAAGGCCCGCGATCCGCCACGTGTCCGCCGGCAAGATCGAAGCTTCTCGGCGCGATCCTGCCTCCGCCCGCCGAGCCTCGGTCTTGGTTTTGTGGCTCAACCAAGTAACCCGGCTTTTGTGGTGAACCGCGCAAACCCAAGGAACTGGCCGTGAGCCGCTACCGCACCGGCTCGCCCACGACTTCGTCTTGCTTTTCTTGCCACCATGCGGCCCCAGCTTGACCCTCACGGGGTCCCTCGAGCCAAGCCTACTTGTCTCTCCACTCCTCGAGGCCCCGCAAGGCATAGACCTTCGTGCCCGCTCTTCACCGCACCAACGCAAATCAAGCCGCAACCTGCACTGCAATACTCGGCCAAGAGTCGCCCACACCACGTTGTCAATCACTCATCACCAACCAGAGCGACCATCCACCGGCCCCCGACGCCCGTCCTCAATCTCCCCTTGATGAGTGCATTGACAACACACACAAGTAACCAATTCAGAGAAAAGAGAAAAAGAAAAGAAACGACTGAAAAACTCAAACAAGTGATCAAAAGCCAAACAAAAGCCAAGAAAAGATCACTTGAGTGAGAAAAATCTCGGTCCCCTAAGACAAGGGCAATGGCTCGACAGAACCGAGATAAAATGCTCAATAATTACCGACTCCTCAAGGTGAGGCAAAAGGGCTCGACACCATCGGCAAAGGAGCACAACTAAAATTCAGGCGAAAATAGCTCCCAAATGCATGAATGCAAGCTCCTAACAAATGCATTTCTCCCAATTTTTCTTCCCTTGATGCAAACTCCCCCTGGAAGATGCAAAACTCCCCCTGGAAACATGAATTGGGTACTCTCATCCCCCTTGTTGGTAGTGCATGAATCAAGGCTACAAATGCAAGCATGTACTTCTCAAATATACAAAGAGCACTACAACATGCTAAAATTGAGACATAGACAAGCAAGATAGCCACAATTTGAGCACAAGCATCGCCAACAAGATAGATAGGGACATATAAGCAAGTGACATAGCCATGATCAAAATGAAGCATTTTTCACAAAAAATTTCCCTCTCATGAGCATAGGACCTACACATGGTCAAAATGAGCGCAAACAATATATAGCTCACAAACTTCATGCAAGATCACACATTCTCATCACAAGATCATCACAAACACCTACAAGCTATCTCATGTCATGTCAAAGCCACCGAGCCATGTGTCCACTTCTAGATATGAGACTTCTCATTGGTGAACATCATGCAACGGTTTAGCACCCAAGATAAGGAATTTAAAGCATTTATGACATGGAAACATATTTTTCAAGCATAGACATCTCACATACCAAATTCATGATTTACAATTTAAGCATGGTACATGAAGTGCCTTTGCGGCAAAAAGAAGCTTATGCTTCTCCACAAGGTAGCATGTAGGCTAAACATTCATGATGATAAATGGATCTTTGACCCCAAATGAAAAGAACATGGTTCCAAGCACAAATTAAGCAAGATATAGCCATAAGTACCCAATTTGAACACGAGAGGCATTCTACTCACAAGAGAGGATCATATAGCATTTTTACAAAAGGAAGCCATCCACAAGCTTATATATCCCAAAACTACCAAGAGCATAGCTATACATCTCATGAGCATCACACGCAAAGTCATAACCTCATATCTAGCATATCATGGTGATCAAAGCATATGAGAGAAGCACATCTCTATGGCATATGATACAAATGCAGTCTATGATACAAAGATGTAAACATGATATGATACATAAAAGAAAATGCAACATGCATATGTACATCAACCCTCCCAACCAAAGCTCAAAAAGGAAAAACAACTCCAAGCTCTCCTCGCAAACGCGCAAATGTAGCTTGGTCCAAGGGCTTGGTTAGGATATCAGCAAGCTGCTTTCGGTTGGCACATGGATGACATGGATGAGATCTATGTTTCCCTTTTCAACATTGTCTCTCGTAGTGGTACCTCACTTCTATGTGTTTGGTTACGAGTGAAGCACGGGTTTTGGCAACACTAATGGCACTCATGCTATCACACATGAGAGGTACATGGGAACACTCCTCACCAAAGTCACTCAGCGTGTATGTGATCCAAAGCAGCTGTGAGCAACAACTAGCGGCAGCAACATATTCGGCCTGTGGTGAGCTACACTAGACATTTGCGAGAAGAACAAGAAACAAGTGAAGATCCCAAAAACTGATAAGTACCCGAAGTCGATTTCCGATCGACTCGACACCCCGCAAAGTCGGCATCCGAAAAACAAAGAAGCGAAGAGAAGAGGAAGTACCAAAGACCAAGCTCGAGTGTATCAAGATACACGAAGATCCGCTTGACGACTGCCGATGTGAAGTCCTCGGTGGACGCCCGAAAGCAGCGCCGCAGACACACAGAAAACTGAATGTCCGGCCTCGTCGCCGTCAAGTACAAGAGGGAGCCGATCATGCTCCGGTACTCCTTCTGGTCCACGGGCTCTCCGTCCTCGTCCGCATCCAACGCTGTAGTCGTACTCATCGGTGTCGACAGGGGCTTTGAGTCATCCATCTTGAACTTCTTGAGGACGTCCTTCGTGTACTTGGCTTGATGCACAAAGGTTCCCTCCTTCGCCTGCTTGATCTGAAGCTCGAGAAAGAACTGCAATTCTCCCATCATAGACATCTCGAATTCTTTGCTCATATCCTCTGCAAACCTCGCAACAAAAGAGTGAGACGAGCCGCCAAAGACAATATCATCCACGTACACCTGAACAATTAGGATATCATCACCCTGCCTGAGGAGAAAAAGAGTCTTATCAACCTTGCCCATCTCAAACCCCTTGCTGAACAAGAACCCCCTCAAACGGCCATACCAAGCACGGGGAGCTTGTTTCAGCCCATACAACGCCTTCCTCAACCTATACACCCGGTGAGGAAACTCAAGCACCTCTCAAAGCCGGTGGTTGCTTCACATACACCTCTTCTTCTAAAAACCCATTCAAGAAGGCACTCTTCACATCCAGTTGGTACAACTTGAACCCTTTAGCCACGGAAAAGGCTAGAAGGATCCTAATTGCCTCTAAAGGGGCTAGAGGAGCAAATGTCTCCTCATAGTCTATCACTTCCTTCTGACTAAACCCTTGAGCAACCAACCTCGATTTGTTTCTCACCACCTCACCATTCTCACCCTCTTTGTTCTTCCACACCCATTTTGTCCCAAAAGTGATGTACTCTTTGGTCATCACCGGGGTGAGGCTGGAGAACCACCTTCGATCTTCGGTCATGTGTCGAGAGCAACCGAAGTCGATCAACCAAAAGCCCTCCATGCCTCCCACCTGCAAAATCAAAAACGAGAGCGAGAGTGAGCAAACGACTCTGGGGTTAGTACAAAACGAATCAAACCAGTGTCGTGCCATTTGCTCAAACGTGGGGTTAGCAAAATCCATCCTATCTCTCCTAGGTGGAACACCCACACGTCCCCTTGGAGGACTACGCGTGCACACGAAGGGGAGACCGTGGCCCGTAGCTCCTCTGGGACCTAAAGCTGCGATCGTTCACCCCATACTCGTATTGGCCACGAGCGAAGGAACGTCCAGCAAACTCACCACGCCCAAACCCAACACGCCTACCACCTTCTCTATGTGGTGGCTCACCCCGAGGCACAAACTCACGCCTCCCACGAGGGTAAATGGTACGCACCATACCCTCGCCTCTTGGCACCAACCTAGGCTCAGGCACACCACGAGAAGGGCGGTACCTGTCCTTGTTGGCCAACTCTCTAGCCAACCTCTCCTCACGCTTCCTCCTGAAGCAAAACTCAGCAAGGTGCCCATCCCTCCCACAATGCTTACAATGGAAGGGTTTCATTTTGGCTTTGGTTCTGGGCTCTCTTTGGGCTCTGGCTTCTCCTCACTCGGTTTCTCTCCCTTCTTCCCAAAGAACTCATTTCCCAAATTACTCTTGAACTTGATGGGTTTCTGGAAGTCATCGGTATGTGGAGGAAACACGGGTGGAGCTGGGGTTGTGTCTAGTCGGTTCCTAAGATGATTTGGCTTAGGAACAAAGGCATTTTTGTGGTGGGTTTTTAGTGGCTCTGGGATATCTCCGATCTTCCCCTCATTCTCTCCACTTCCCTCACCAACCTTTTTTGCCCCAAGCGCTTTCCCATCCTGGCGCTTGTATGTCTCGATCATTATCCTCAGCTGAGGCTCATGACCAGATAACCAACCCATCATCTTTCTCAATTCATCGTTCTCATCCTGCAAGCGATCAACATAGTGTACAAGCTCCATATTCTTCACAACATTTATTTCACAAGTAGAGCATGATGTAGGAATAGGAGCTTTCAGCTGAGCCTCTAGAGATCTAGCATAAACAAGCGAAACATCTAGCTTCTCATGCAAAACAGGACAAGAAGTGCAAGCACCAAGCAAGGAGGGACTAGATTTCATCTCATCTAGCTCAACCCTAAGCACATCTAGTTCCTCGACCTTGGAGGCATATTTCTCCTTAAGCATCAATTCATCAAGGTAAAATGTAATCAATGCATTCAGGTTCATTGGTCACAACAGGAGCAGACTTAAGGGAATCTATTTGAGCTCTAGCATCAACAAGCAAAGATTCTAGCTCAACCACCTTCTCCTTAGCCTCTCCAAGCAAAGACCTATACTCCCTCTTCTCCTTGTTGGTCTTTCTAAGCACATCATCACGGTTGTCAAGCAAGTCATTCAACCTAGCATTCTCCTCTATCAAGAAGGATGGATCATTGTTTACCTCTTCCTGAGTCGAGCCCGAGTCATCCTTGTTGCTCTTCTTGCTTGCGGAGCTATGTGCCATGCCGCAAAAGCCTTGGGCGGCAAAGCACAAGCCGTTGATGTTCTTGCTCGACCGCTTGCCCTTGTGCCGGTTCTCATCTTCATCACTTGAGCTCGATGAAGAGTAGCAAGAGCTCGAGTCGATGTCGCTTGCTCCGGCGACCATCGCTCGCTCCTTCTTCTTGTGACCACCACTTCTCCTCGGCCTCCGCTCGGACTTGTTCTTGCCCTTGTGGTCGTCCCTCGAGCGGTGCTTGTGGTCGGTCCTCGGACGGTGCTTGTGCTCGACCTTCACCTCCATGGCTTCCGGGCACTCAGCGATAAAGTGCCCATGCTTCCCGCACCGGTAGCACATGCCCGAGGTCCTCCGAGCATTCTTCCGGTTCATGTACATGCGCTCGAACCGCCTGCTCAGCAATGCGAGATCCTCCTCGCCTAGCACGTCAAACTCCTCATCTGGCATGGACACAAGACAAGACAAAGAGAACTGTCTTGAAGACATGTTAGCGTTAGTCACGATCCGAAAACAAGAGCCAGACTATGAGGGTCAGTCGGGTTCTCGATCTTTGCACGCACCCCACGGTCCACTTCGGACGACTTGAACTTGGAAAACAGCTCGTCCACCATGAGGGTGTCATACTTCTCCGACTCAAGAATGGCCTCGACCTTTCCACTCCACACGGTACGATCCAGAGAATGCAGGAGCTTGACAGCCCTGTCATGGTCATCGTATGGGAGCACGGCCATGTTAGCCCTCATGTTGTTCACAATCACCATGAACTGCTGGAACATGCTGTCAATTGACTCACCGGGGAGATGAGTGAAATTCTCGTACTCTCTCCGGTAGGTCACAAACAGCCGAGCCTGAACCTGAGCATTCCCGGCATGAGCATTCTTCAACTGCTTCCAAATCCTGACGCCAAGTCCTCCGCGAACCCGATCGAATTCGGATTGACACGAGCACGCATGCAGGCGATCAACGCCTTGTTGTTGGCGTCGAACATGTCCCTCGATCCTGGAGCTAGGAAGTTCATAGGATGAACATAAGATGTGTTCACCGTGACATCCCAAAGGATCTGACCCTTGGCGCGGAGGAAAGCAGCCATCCACCTTTGCCACATCTGATAGTTCTTACCATCAAAGTGTGGAGGACCCGAACCCGTTCTGCACGCCATCTTTGGATCTTAGACTGGTTAGAATCACGAAGATCCGTGAGCTCTCGATACCAATTGAAGGACCGATTAGGCGACCAGAGAGGGGGAGAGTGAATGGGAGCCGATAAAAATTCTTCCCGAAGGATGAACTCGGCCTATGCCCGAAATTCACAACCAATAGCTCCCACACGAGGTTGCCAAGGTCGCGTAGTCACAACGGACCTACCAACCCTGAACAAACCCAAACTCAAAGCAACACGGAAGCGCAACTCAAGAAACACAAGACTTAGGCAATCTGCAGTGCCTGGGGCGGACGGTCCGCGGTGCCCTGGCGGACAGTCCGCGAGGAGCAGACGGACGGTCCGCGAGGACGCGGCGGACGGTCCGAAAAAGAACCCCGAACAACCAGTACTGCACCTTGAAATACGGACGGTCCGTACCCTACCCGCGGACGGTCCGGGAGCAACTGCCTGCTGGACGGTCCGCGAGCTCAGTGACGGTCCGCCAAACCTGCTCCAACCGAAAACACTAGGCTCGACGGATCAAAACAAAAGCGCTCAAGAACCCGTGATGAACACGAAGAACAACTGGCTGACTCGTGCCTCGCGGACAGTCCGCACGATGACCGCGGACGGTCCGCCGAGCACGCAGACAGCAAACCGAACCCGACCTCTTGAAGGTCAACACCTCCTTCCCTTTACCCGATCTCCCAAATCAACCAAGGGATTGCTTACCAAATCATAGGTGAAGGTGAAGCGCCTCTAGGAGATGCTATACCTACGAATTTGTAGCCTCAAATCCACTAAATCGAGAGGAATCGAGATTCTATCGTGCTCACACAAAGAGCTAGGGTTCCAACCGAAATCCTTCAATCGGAGGCCAAATTCGGAGTTTGAGGGGTCATGATCAAGCACAAAGATGCACGAGGCAACTATCCATGATCCCCACCAACAAATCCGAACCCAAACACCTCAGAATCGAAGGAACAAGGCGCGCACGAAAATCCAACGAAAATAGCTCGAAAAAGACACGAAAATCACATGAGCTACAAGAAGGAGATTGACGCAACCATGAAAGCTTCCATACACTCGGAGGTCAGATTCTTTACAAACGAGTGAAAAATCTAAACCTATGGAGCAAGGAAATGAGAAGCAGTCTGGAAGGATAGTTTGCCCAGAAACCCTAGAGTCAATATATATGAGTCCCTCCAGGCCGGGCAAAAGACCAAGCTACCCCTAGTACTTAAGTTGTGATACAAACCCCTCAGGGGCAAATAAGTCATGTAGCACTCCTCTTCATCGCACGGCCACGCCGCCGCGTCGCCCGCGATCCGCGTCCTCCGTAAGCCTGCGATCCCGCCATGTGTCCGCCCAGCATCGAAGCTTCTCGCGCGCCGGATCCGTCTCCGCCCGGTCTTGGTTTTGTGGCTCAACCAAGTAACCGACGGTTTTGTGGTGAACCGCGCAACCCCGCGTCTGGACTCGGTCGTGAGCCGCTATCCTGCACCGGCTCCTGTCCACGACTTCGTCTTGCTTTTCTTGCCACCATGCGGCCCGCGCCATGACCCCAGCCACGGGTCCCTCGAGCCAAGTCTACTTGTCTCTCCACTCCTCGGAGGCCCGCAAGGCATAGACCTTTCGCGCCCGCCTTCACCGCACCAACGCAAATCAAGCCGCAACTCGCACCGCAATACTCGGCCAAGAGTCAGTCCACACCACGTTGTCAATCACTCATCATAGCCAGGAGCGACCATCCACCGGTCCTCGGACGCTCCGGTCCTCAACTCTGGCTAGGGCGGTTAGACCCCCGGTCGAGGCGGTTGAGGCCTCGCCACCCGGCGGTTTGAAAAACTAGCGTTGGCTGCCGAAGGCGGTTAGACCGCCTGAAGAGCCCAAAACCCTTCTCTCTTCTCACAAGCACTTCAAGACGTGTTGAAGTGGCTAAGGTTGGGTTAGGGATTTGTTAGACTACTCAGGAACTCTCTCAAGGCTAGTTCTCACTTAGGTCAACTAATGAGCACTTCTGATCTTTTGTCATAGAGCTAGTGTTGCATCCCTCTTGATAGTACGGCATCCCTAAACTCAAGAATAAGTATAAAACAGAGTTGATCACTTGAGCTTGTAGATCTTCAATCTTGCCATACTTTTGCAATTCCAACTTGAGGGCTTTTAACATAGCCGATGTCTTGAGCAAATCCATACTTGAGCTAGTGACTTAGGATTTTTCCCTTTTTGCATGAGAGTGCACACTTTAATCCTTAAGTCACTCCATATTGCCAATCATAACATATTGATGTGTTGCATTGCTTCCCTCGGTTAAGGCTTGGATATGATACTTGGAGACCCCACGGATGCTAGGACTTCACCTTAGCAAAACACTAATGGCGGCCGGGCCAAGACCCCAAAGATTGCTTAGTCCCTCACCCTAGACACCTCGGTTGATCTCTTCATCACTTACCCAATCCACTTTGAGTTCCACTATGCTTCATCCTTAATTGAGTTCCATTTGAAAATTCCACTTCAAATGCTTGTTCTTGATTGACAACGAATATGCAAGCTTCCTTATAAGGACCATTAAGTTTACACTCATCCTCGTGTCCTCTTTCAATTACCACATGAAGCCTTGCACTTTAACTTGAGAGAATTACCAACTTCTCTTTGTATGATCCCCTTTTATTTTTAGTCAAGCTACCACATTCTTTGGAGACATGTAATTCATCTTCTCAAAATATCCCCAAAATATAAATCCACTTATTGCTTGACATTAACCCATGTGCATAAGGAACATCCATATATTTGCCTTCTCCAATGTGAGTCATATAATATTCATCCAAAAATAAATACTTCAATAATTGCTCATGAATATCTAAATAAACCTGCTCACAAACTTAGACAAATATATTAGTCCTTTAATCGTTTTGTCATTCAATTTACCAAAATCCACTTAGGGGCCTAGATGCACTTTCAATCTCCCCCTTTTTGGTGATTGATGACAACTCGATTAAAGCTTACAAATAATTCATTTAAGCGCATTTTTAATTCTTAGATATAGTTAGAGCTCCCCCTTAATGTGTGCTTTGAATGGAATTTCAAAAATTGACCTCAAATGCCAAAAGCACATATTAGAAAGAAAACCATGAGAGCTCCCCTATATCTTAGAATCAGTGGAGTGCTAGAGATGTGTGTGACAACATAAAAATAAAACCGTGATGCATATGGCATGACAAGCACTCAACAAAGAGAAGTGTGTGTGCTGTTTGGGCATTCTGACTGGGGTTGCATGCCGGTTAGACCGCCTCCCCCATTCAGCCTACACAAAACATTCACCAATTCAACCATGCATCACAAACTATCACAAATGTCACTTAAGATACATAAATGAGTTCTACACACCCAGTAGCACTCATACAAATACTCAAGTCCACAAGATAAAGTAGAGATCCATTTATTACAAACCAAGTCTCAACTCTCGACTCCACGAGGCGGGCGGTTAGACTGCTACCCGGCGGTTAGACCGCTGAGAACAGCCATAAACACAAGGCTTTAATCCAATTCTTCTCCCCCTTTGTCATCAAGCATCCATAAAGGGCCTGGAGAAGGTGTTGCTGCTGCCAAGTCACTACTGCTGCTGCCACTGATCCCAAGTACCCTCTCTGGTGTTCGGATTTGCAACTAGACATACACAAGAGAAATAAGATACAAAAGAGCTAGATATGGAAGAATTTCATAACAGAGATATGAGTGATTTTTCCATACCATAGGAAGTGGCGGGTTGGTCAAAGAACTCATGGGAGACACATGCCGCCCATTCATCAGTTGATGGAGGAGCGACCCATGGTGGAGGGACAGCCGTGTCACCTTCAAACATAGAGTCAAAACCAGTAGATGGTGGAGGAGGAGGAGGAGCCGAGGATGAAGAAGCTCCTATATCCGATCCAAAGTTGCTTCCATATTGATAGTAGAGATCCGAGTTGAGGAAGCTTTGCACCCTATCATCCACTGAGGGTATCTCAACCTCTGGAGGGGATGGTGAGATAGGAGATCTAGGAGGCTGAATACCGGCCTGAGTGTGAAGAGCCTTCATGGTATCCCTCATCTTCTTATCCTTTTTCCTCTAATCTTGCTGGGAAACTTCTATATCTCTCTGAGTCTTGCACATACCCAAAAAGATGCTGATTAACTTGCGAAGCGGGGAGCTATGCTTCTTCTCTCCCTGCCAGGGGCGGTCAGACCGCCCCCCAGGCTGATAGGCCTCCCAGCTGCGTGGTGCCTCCCTTTCTTCAAATATTTCTTGCTCCTCTTGCTGATCATCCTGTGGAGATGGGACCCTCACTGTATTGCTGGGTTTTGGTTGCAAAGGGTGATGCTTTGTGTCATTTGGATATGCCCTTTGTGTGACTTTCTTGATGATGTAGCTAATGTATGGACCATAGCTACACAACCTTTGTGGATTTTCTGAAGAGTTCTTTATTTCTTGCCACAAAAAGTCACCAACATTGAAAGCCGGCTCACCGGGCTTCATGGCAACCATCAAGTTCCTCTGAAAAGCCGTGATATCCGAAGTGTTGCCATCCCTAGGTGTGTGAGTCTTCCTGAACAAATGGTTGAGGATAGAATAATATGTGTATAAGCCCTTCACATGTCCCCAACTGTCCCTTGCATTCCTGGGATACATAAATGCCATCCTCTTTGCCTCAAGCGGGCCCTCATCATGGAGCTTCCGGGCGAACCCATCATTAGGTAACCTAAACAAAGTGAGAAAGTTGGAGAAAGTGAGCTGGTGATTTTCACCCTCAGTCATCCAAAACATGGCCCTCTCACTTCGCCCATCCTCTTTTAGCACATAGCCAAAATAAACTGTCGCATAAAACTGGGCGATGAGCTCTTTGTTCCAATGTTGCTTAAAGCCCATGAGGACCTTAATCCCTTTCGCTTCACACGCCTGAATCACCTCATGAAAGATAGGATTATTTTTCCTTTCCATAAACTCCCAATCAACATACTGAGCATCATTGGTGATTTTTGCCTTTCTACCAGTAATGACGGCTGTGGTGTAATAGTCCTGCTGAAAGATGGTCCAAAATCATGTCTGTGATCCTATCCTCAATAGCCGGATTGGTTCTTCTCAAGTTCACCACAGTGTCCGCCATCCCTGCCTGATAATAATCAATGGGCCCTCTGTAGGAAGGATAGTTAGGCTCTCTGATATAGGGCCTGCCAAGCTGCTGATGACCACCCTCTGTTCTTCTTCCTCTTCCTCTTCCTCTTCCTCAACACTGTCACCATCACTGTCATTACCTCCACCTTCAACTCCCGGCTGACGCCAGCTGACCTCATAATTAAGAGTGGGATCCTCCACATCATCATCACTACTCTCCACCCTGTCACTCATCTCAATGTCATCACCATAGTAGACAGGTGGTGGCTGCTGTCCTCTAGGCCTCAAGTTGTGCGTGCTAGGACGAGGACGCCCGCATCACCACCGCTTTTCTTTCTTTTCTGAGAACCGGCACCCCTTGGCATTGCTGCTGTCCCTGGATCACAAGATGTAAAACAAAAGTGTATGAGACACCAGGAACAATATTGACTAGAATGAGCGTCGAGGCTCGACGTTCCAAAGCGATTGGCACAAAACTGGCCAGGGCGGTTAGACCGCCCCTGTCAGTTTTGAGCCAATGGCTCTTCGCCAAACACAAAGAACACGTAAAAGGATATTGATTTACTGTTCATGAGACGATTCTAGATAAAGGAGATTAAATACATGCAGAAAAACAAGACATTGGGCCAAACATGCGCAGGGCGGTTAGACCGCCCTGCAGGGGCGGTTAGACCACCCAGGCAGTTAACCCTAGTTTTGAGTTCTTGACAATGTACTTAACAAAATTGAACCAAACTCTAGGAATGTCTTCTAGGGGTTGCCAGGTGATGTTCTACCAAAGGATATTCAAAGCTACTCATGGAGTTGATAGATCGGGCAAAAACAACATTTGAATACCTTTGGAGAGATGAAACCGAGATGAAATCCAAAGAACCGGGTGGGGAACCGGTTCAGCCACCTTAGGGGAGTCACTTCCATGGATTGGATTTGATTTTTAGTGGTGGAAACTCAAAATCGCCATGGGAGGGTGTGAGAGCTTGGGGAGGAAAAAGGGGGTCGAGTTCAGGTTGAAATGGCCTGTTCCTGGTCGTTGGAGAGAGATAGGAGTGAATGGATGGGGTTGAGGGGTGTTGAGTCACGGGTAGAGGTTAAAATAGAAATTCCCGTGATACCCGGTCTAACCGCGGGTGGCCCCCGGTTAGACCGCCCCACCCCTTTGACCAAGGAAAGCTGAGATGAGAATAGATTCCATCCCTGATTTCCACTTAACCCCCTGGAAGTCTTGATTTTCTTGTTGAGGAATGAATTTGTATGAGGATAAAAGCGGGAGGCGGTTAGACCGCCCCCACCCCCGGTTAAACCGCCTTGCACAAAAATTCAACCAGAGACCCTTTATCGGTAATTCCGAGGTAGGGTCGGAAGTACCGGTGATTTCCATAAATTTGACAGTGACCTCTTATCGGTAGTTCCACCCTAGGGTCGGTAGTTCCGAGGAACGCTTTTCCAGCCTTAGGAGATTTGATCCTTGATTTCCATGGGATATTTGGATAAAGGATATATAGAAGAATTTGATCCAAATTTTGCAAATCTTAGAAGAGCATGAGATGATCCAAATAATTCACATTCTTGATTCTTCCAAGAGTGTTTGAGAGAAAGAGAGAGACAAAGATATGGATTTAGATATGAAATATGGACTTGAGTAAAATATCACCACTTGTGACTAGCCATCAAACAAACAAGGAGAACTATAGTCACAAATGGATCAATAGGGTCACAAAGACCAAGAACCAAATATTTTTCAAAATAAGCACACTTCCTACACATGCTAGTTGGATTTTCAAAAAATCTATCCTGACACAAAGTGCATGCATCCTCATCAAGTAAATCACCTCTTTAGTATATTTAGCTCATACCTTACTCAAGAGACATTCACACGACACCAAGTCGAGTTTATGCGAAGGTATCAACCAAATATCTAGAGAGGCACTCGAAAATTCACTTGAAGCAATTACATGCTAAGATGGTCACACTAGCATGGTATAATGGCCTAGATGCATTTCGGTATTTAAAGAGGTGCATGAGGACATACCTTTGCCTTTAGACCATTGGAATTTGTGCATGAGTAAATATAATGAAATGCTAGCTCTTACTTGATTCTTTAAGATTTAGTGGAAAATTCAAGAGCTTGCTAAAGATGCACAAACACATGAGACTACAAGTTCACTAGAAGAAATCGTTAGTCCACAAATGACACAACCTTTGGAGTAAGCTCCCCCTCAAATAGTGCTTAGAGAATTTTGAATTTCTCAAACTTAGCACGCAATTCAATTAAGAACAAGGGAGATTGCTTCAAAGGTGTGTATTGGCATAAAGTGGTTTATCAAATTGAACTATGCCAAGAATCTCATTACCATTGCCTTGGAATCACCAAAATGTTGAAAAACAGCTCCATGTCGGGTCACCCGGTCCAAGTGGCCGGGTCACCCGCCATCCTCCAGAGACACTTCGGGTCACCCGGTCATTGGGGCCGGGTCACCTGCCAAAAGTGTTTCTAGGGGGGCAGGCGGTTAGACCGCCCCTAGGGGGCGGTTAGACCGCCCTGCCCTTCTTGATCATTTTGGTGATCTTTCAGCTCTTGTCCCTTGATAAGCCTCTATAATGCTTAGATAAGTCCCTGCAAAGCTTATCACAACAAATGCTCTTCTAGAGAGCCATTAGGAGCATCGAATGGCATGAGAGAATAAAATTACGAAATAGTCAAGGTCACTTCCTCATGCTTCACAAACTTAGATTAAGTGATTCATCAGTGTTCACAAAGAACTAAGAGTGACCAAGGCATAACCTAAGTACTAGTTACGAGATTGCATTGGTTGAGTGATGTTCACTTTCTAGTCCTTCTCATGGCAAGGTATCAAGTAATCAATTTTTCTTCAATGCCATGACTTCAATGCAACTCGATCAACCTACAAGCTCAGCAAGCACTTTTTGGTACCCAACACTTGTTGGGTCCTACAAGGTTAGTCACAAGATGCTTAGGAACCCAAATAGCCCTTGTACTAACTTGAGGTGAACCAACCATCCTCATAATACAAGTGTCAACCTTGTCATTCCTAAGCTTATGAAAATTATAATGGACAAGGTTGGAATGAGGAGTGTTACCATTCGGACAATCCTTGCCCAAGTGACCCTTTTTACGACAAGTGTAGCAAATGCAGCTTTTGACACTTCTTGGCTTGGGATCCATTTGCTTGTCTTGTCTTGGCTTGCATGAAGGCTTCTTGCTTGAAGGGTGAGCTTTCTCCTCCTCGCTGCGGTGATTCTTTATTGTCTTGGCGGACCGGTCTACTAAGCCTGCCTGGGGCGGTCGGACCACCCCGTCTCTTTGCATATATAGCACAATCTCCTTCTGGTGGATCTTCTTCTCTTCTTGGAGATTGTTTCTTGAGCCTTGAGCTTGGTGGGGCAATGTGAAGTGGCATGCCCCTTTCCCTTTTCTTGAATCTTGCTTTTGTTGGTCTTGATGTGTTGTTGAGGAGTTGACCTCGTGACGTTTGAACCCTTCTCAAGCTTCTTCACCATGTCATCACGGTTATCTTGAGGAGGTTGCACTTGGCTCTCTTCCTTCAACACATACAAGTCTCTTTTAAGCTTTTCGACCTCTTGCTTGAGTTCATCATTTTCTTGGGCAATGAGGTCATCACAAGATTCTACAATTACATGCTCAATGCTAGATTGGCTTGCTTGAGAACAACAAGGTTTAGTACAAGCAAGTTCATTATTGACAAGTGAGCATGTGCATGTGGGTGTGAGAGGTTGTAAGAATTTTACCGTTGAGACAACAACCTCATGAGCAATTTCTAGTGAAGCATATGAGTCCGCAAGCTTCTCATGAGAACACTCAAGTTCCTTGTGAGTTGCTTGCAAAGCCATATGCTCACTAGTGAGCTTTGCTAGTTGAGCTTCTAGCACATCATTGGCTTCTTCTTCTACCTTAGTTCTATATGAAAAGGATTTGATATCATGATCATATATTTGTTGTGATGACTCATACTTACAAACCAAGGAGGTGAGCTCAGATTTGAGAAGTTCAAGTTCTCTTGTCGGAGAGCTTGAGGCTTCGATCTTCTGGATCTTTGCTCCCTTGGCCTGCCTCTTCTTCTTGTTCTTCTTCTTGGCTACGAAGCAAGTGCCTTCGCCGTAGTAGGTTGAAGCTTCCTTGTTGGGGGCGGTTTGACCGCCTCCCCCAGAGAGGCTCCACCCTTGCTTCTCTTGCCTCCTTCTTCCTTGAGGATTGATGCTTGATGATCAGTGAATGTAGTAGAGGTTGTAGGGCACATCTCCACTGGTTCATCTTCATCATCACTCTCAACTTCATCCCATTTGGTGTGAACTATCTCAAATAGTAATTCCCAAATGAGATGAGCATCTTCACTAATTTCTTGCTCTTTAGGATGAGATGCTTTAGTTCTCTACATACACAGCTACACAAAAGGTTAGTAATAACGACATTGAGTCGCTTCTTCTCCAATTCCTTTGGTGAGACACATGTCTCATCCTCCGGAAGGATACTCGCAACCATAATGCCCTCAGTGGTGGGACCCAAAACCTTAAGTGCAATGAGAACATTGGAACGCCAAGAAGAGTAGTTTGAGCCATCTAGAGCTAGAGGCTCAAACGGTCTCACCTCAAGTAGTCGACATCGAAAAACTCAAGCGGTCGATACCAATTGAAAGGACCTTGATGCCGCCTAGAGAGGGGGTGAATAGGCGAGACAACCAAATAAAACTTTTCCCCCGAAACTTGAGCTTCTCTGGCCTAGGCGGTTAGACCGCCCCTGCCAGGCGGTTAGACCGCCTTGTCGAACACAGAGGCGGTTATAGCCTTAGACCGCCTCCACCCAAAAAAAAACAACTCAAGTCTTCTCTTGACTTCTAGCAAGAACCTAAGTTCTTGAGTGTCTCCTGTAGATGGTCACAAGTAGGGTAATGATCCCTGCACTCAAAGACAAGCACACCCAAGTAGATCGAGCGGAAGCAAGGTAAATATGCTAGAAATCAAAACGAGTGAGGCAAACCACAAAGGAGAGATGAGGATTTGTTTCCCGAAGTTCACCACCCACTAAGGAACGGCTACGTCTCCGTTGAGGAGCTTGTAAGGGAAATCTCCCACAACAAGCCGGGTCAATTTCAACTGCTTTCCTCCTTTCCACTAAGGTGATCTTTTCCACCAAGAGGCAAGATCACAGCTCTCACAAACTTGCCGCTGCTCACCACAACCTTGGGAGCTAGCCGGCGACGCCTAGCCGTCTAGGAGGCGAACCTCCAAGAGTAACAAATGCTTCAAAGGCTTTGCCGAATCACAAGTGCTCAAGCTATGGGATGCTCTTGCTCAGCTCACACAAGCTCACAAAGGCTTAAACTCTCAACCCAACCCTAGGATATGGCTTGAATTGCAAATCTCACAAAGAGAGGGTTGAGGAGTGTTTCTTTGGCTTTGGCTTATAAAAAATAGCAGGGGAAGCACTTCAGCAACCCTAGAATCAGCAGCCCCAACAAGTGGAGCTCGTGGGGTACTTATACCCCTCACAAGGAAAACTAGCCGTTAGAACTCGGCGGGGCGGTTAGGCACTCGGGTCGATGGTTGAAGACCTTGCCACCGCAGGTGAAAAAACCCTTCTCTCTTCTCACAAGCACTCCAAGACGTGTTGAAGTGGCTAAGGTTGGGTTAGAGGTTTGTTAGACTACTCAGAACTCTCAAGGCTAGTCCTCACTTAGGTCAACTAATGAGCACTTCTGATCTTTTGTCATAGAGCTAGTGTTGCATCCCTCTTGATAGTACGACATCCCTAAACTCAAGAATAAGTATAAAACGGAGTTGATCACTTGAGCTTGTAGATCTTTAATCTTGCCATACTTTTGCAATTCCAACTTGAGGGCTTTTAACATAGCCGATGTCTTGAGCAAATCCATACTTGAGCTAGTGACTTAGGATTTTTCCCTTTTTTGCATGAGAGTGCACACTTTAATCCTTAAGTCACTCCATATTGCCAATCATAACATATTGATGTGTTGCATTGCTTCCCTCGGTTAAGACTTGGATATGATACTTGGAGACCCCACAGATGCTAGGACTTCACCTTAGCAAAACACTAATGGCGGCCGGGCCAAGACCCCAAAGATTGCTTAGTCCCTCACCCTAAACACCTCGGTTGATCTCTTCATCACTTACCCAATCCACTTTGAGTTCCACTATGCTTCATCCTTAATTGAGTTCCATTTGAAAATTTCACTTCAAATGCTTGTTCTTGATTGACAACGAATATGCAAGCTTCCTTATAAGGACCATTAAGTTTACACTCATCCTCGTGTCCTCTTTCAATTACCACATGAAGCCTTGCACTTTAATTTGAGATAATTACCAACTTCTCTTTGTATGATCCCCTTTTATTTTTAGTTAAGCTACCACATTCTTTGGAGACATGTAATTCATCTTCTCAAAATATCCCCAAAATATAAATCCACTTATTGCTTGACATTAACCCATGTGCATAAGGAACATCCATATATTTGCCTTCTCCAATGCGAGCCATATAATATTCATCCATAAATAAATACTTCAATAATTGCTCATGAATATCTAAATAAACCTGCTCACAAACTTAGACAAAAATATTAGTCCTTTAATCGTTTTGTCATTCAATTTACCAAAATCCACTTAGGGGCCTAGATGCACTTTCACTGGCACTTAAAGAACTAAAGCAAGAAGATAAAGAAGTTCTAGAACTATCTAGTTGATTTTCTGCAGTCAGTTCTGCGATACCTGCACAAGATTTGAGTAGCCAATTGACCTTCTTTCGATTTGCCCTCAACTATCATAGGTGTATGCGACTTTTTTTTACTGAAAGTCGATCCATATTGAATAAGTCCAAGATGTGTCAATGATCTATTTTGGGGTGGAGGTGGTAGAGCTACCCAGGGTTCGGACTGCGATTCGAATCGGTTCGGGTTGGGTGGGAATAGTGGCGTCGAGGTCGAGGGTGGTCGGGTTCGGAGGGTTGGAATCACACACGTGCAACCCTCGACCACCCCCGCTACCCGCAGAAGGCAGATTATCCTTGTCTACACCTTCCGACTTCGTAGGAAAAATCCTTAGAGCTATCCTCTTTGAACCTAAATTCTCCATCCGGCTACAGTTCCGTCCTGAGAAAAATTCCATCTCTGAGACCATTCTTGAAAATCCTTTCCATCAGCTGTGAGAGTTCAAGTGATAGTGTTCTTGCCTGAATTTCTCAGGCTTGACATAGGTTGCTCTCATGAAGAAGCTTTTGCCATTCTCCCTCTTTGGAGATCGAGAATTCGGTAATTCGTACGGAGGAGAATGTGACCGATAGCTGGGGAGATTTATGGGCTAGGCTTGGCTACTCCTTTCTTTCCTCTATCACACATCACCTCTTTGCGAGTTCCAGTCCTTAGCTTCTAGTAGCAAGAGAAGGAATCTCCAGGTGCAGCATGGGCTCGAGTTTTCCGCTTTCACGCAAATTCGCTTAGCTCTTCTCTTACCCGACCATGTGTGCTACCACACTTCTGGTTGGGCATTTCAAATAATGTTGCCCTAGGTCTCGACACTCTCCAAAGGCTCGTTGATGCTTAACTTTCATAACAATGCCCCGCCAGGAGGAGAGCATGTCGACCATCCGAGGTCCCTCATCAGGCAGTTCGAGCTCTCTTCTTGTCTATCTTTAAAGCTCTGTTGTTGAAACCTCTCTTGAACCATATGATTCGAGGGAATAGTCTCCACGATCACATCCTTTTCTCGAATCCCTTATAGTCGTTTCTTTTGATCTTTCCCCTTGAAACCTTACATCGAGGGAGAATGAGAAAATGAAATATTTGTGAGAAGCTGGTTATTCCTAAAAGATTAACCAATCTGAACTATAGCTTCCCAGATGTACGGTCGTTTATCCCCATTATCGAGGTAACATCCAAGGTGTTTCGTATACACCAAGGAATATACCTTTGGCATTGACCTTCATTTCATTGTCTTTTGGACTCATTCCTTCAATGTTAAGGGATCATTTTGTCTATGTCGATCAAATCGAGTGATTCAAACTCACATCTTCAGGCCCTGCCACGGCATCCCCGGAGGAGAAGGAAGACACTGTCGGAAGCGTCACCAAGATCAATGGCGCCATGCTTAGCGCCTTGATGGGGTGAACTTCTCATTTGTCCATGGGGTTGTAAACGATCTTGTTATGTAATTGCCTACTCTTTTATGGTTTCAATCTATCAATATAGTGTTGATGATGCTTTGATGTTCAAGGTTAACTACCGTGCTTTTCGGGAGTATAGATCTCACTACTTCCCTAGAACCCTTCAATACACCGTGATCATCATAGGTCTAGTCATGAATACCTCCGGATGACAGACAAGGGAGGAAAGGGCGAAACCGTGGTCACACCCCCCGATAGATTAGATTGGTTTTGTATCTCTTGGCGGTTGCATGATCAAGTATCGTAGACCCTATGGGCAAGTGTCTTTATATCTTGTGCACCTCACAACCTTCTCTAGTGTAGAGTAGTTAGTCTTTAGATTAGTCTTAGTTTAAGGTTGGTTGAGTTAACTAGGTTAGTGCTAGATCAAACGCTTGTAATCCCCTTGCTCCGCGGATTGACAAGAACCTAGGGAATCCCCGTGGTGAAAAAGGTGTAGGTCCGTACGCTTGCGGATCGTAGGTTGTTATGTGTTTCAACCATCAACAGACTCCACCAGCAGAGCTACTTTGTAGCATAAGATAGGGAGAGAGTGAGGATGTAGTCTGGAGGAGGAGTTCCAAGCTTGTCAGCGACCTTCCTCGACCTGCACCTAGTTGGATACGAGCACTTGAGTAAGTATCCTGGCTCATCTATTGTTGTGAGTTCCTGGGTTTGGTTATGCTTATGTCATTATTCGTTTGTAGGATCATTGTCTGTTCTCATAGCAGATGCTCTAGCGTAGAGGACTCCTAATAAAGACGGATGCTCCTGATCGACGCTAGAGTAGTAATCGATATCATAGACATGGTGTCTAGGCTAGATGTTACCCTTGGTTGCTTTGTGCCCAACTGGTTCGATGAGGTAGGCGGCAGGTGGTGATAGCCTGTCCGTCCTTCGTAATCCTCCCCGTTTGGGTATCGTGAAACTACAAGGCGGGCGCTGGCGGAACCGAGGGGTAAATCGGTGCCCGAAGTAAACGTGTAGTAGCTAAGTTTATCCTTCCTTGATCTCTATCTTTAGACATCTTCTCTACCCAGACCATTCTTCCTCTTGTTATCCTTGGGTTGGACTAGATAGTAAACCTCTACACTTCCATTCCCTGAGGAAATACGATACCCTAAATACTCACGGGTGAAATGCTACAACAGTATCTTCAGTGCACTTGCAGATTTATTCATAACGTAAGAAATACCAACAGATACTCTTTTGGGGAAATGCTATAATGGTTTATCCGTGCGCATGCGGATTCTCTTGTGATCGTTAGGATTACCACTAGTCATTTTTGGCATCATTGCTATGAACACATAAACTTAGCAGTGTCGTTAAGAAATGCCAATAGAGCCATTGGTGAAAAGGAGCCAAAGGGCAACCAGGCAACGTGGAAACCACGTTGTGCCCTCGCTGAGGCTACAGGGACCTCGGGGACACGATCTTGGTGTATCGCATCTCGAGCCATGGGACGGGATCGGATAGTGCAGGGTGGAAATGCACAACTACACCTCTATGCCACAGGCTACGACGTAGGAGGGCCTTGGCACGCCTGACCCCCGCTAGGACGGTCGGCACGGGAAACATCCGCCCCTAGTGCCTGTCACCGGTTCCCCATGCAGAACTGAGATTTCTGCCACGCCCATCAAGGGCGTGCGGCCGTAAGCTAAGGTGATCCGCCTTCTTGATCAATGTAGTCGCTCCGCAACCGCGATCTCCCGAGAATCACAATCATGATGATGCCCCTAGAGGAATACTTCTCCACCAAGGATGCAACCTCCACAACGACAAGAATCAAGACACAGCCTCCAACCCTAAGGGGTCTGAGGATACACATAGAACTAGAACTATCTCCCTGCCCCTTGGACTATAAAAGGAGGAGGCAGGGCTTCCTTTAGATGAAAGACCTTTTCCACACACACACACACACACACACACACACACACACAAGTGCATTGTACGCCCCACCATTGTAACACATAGGAGACCTGGGAGCACCTCCCTCTATTGGCCAGCTTGTATCCTCTACTATAACATGAAAGGACCTTGATGTCGCCTAGAGGGGGAGGTGAATAGGCGAGTCGGACAATTTAAACTTTTCTCCCCGAAAACTTGAACTGCCAGCAGCACCGGGTCACACACTCATGAGCACCAGGTCGAAAATGTAGCTCAAGCTCCTCTTGACTTCTAGCACGAATAAAACTTGTATGGTATCTTGAGTAGATGATCACAAGTAGGGTAATGATCCATGCACACAAAGACAAGCACACCCAAGTAGATCAAAGCTGAAGC
This sequence comes from Cenchrus purpureus, assembly GCA_022644695.1. Classification (NCBI taxonomy): domain Eukaryota; kingdom Viridiplantae; phylum Streptophyta; class Magnoliopsida; order Poales; family Poaceae; genus Cenchrus; species Cenchrus purpureus. The sequence continues at coordinate 94,397,663 of CP053459.1, forward strand.
AAATCAAATATGCTAGAAAACAACTTAGTGAGGCAAACCACAAGAGACGCGAGAATTTGTTTCCCGAAAGTTCACCTCCCACTAAGGAAAGGCTACGTCTCCGTTGAGGAGCTTGTAAGGGATTTACAACAAGCCGGGTCTCTTTCAACCTCTTTTCCATTAAGGCGATCTTTTCACAAAGAGGCAAGATCACAGCCCTCACAAACTTCCGTTGCTCACCACAACCTTGGGAGCTAGCCGGCTACACCTAGCTGTCTAGGAGGCAAACATCCAAGAGTAACAAATGCTTCAATGCTTGTAGACACGAAATCGAAGTGCTGAAGCTAAGGGAATGCTCTTGTTAGATCACAAAGGCTCTCTTGAGCTTACTCTCTCAACCCAACTCAAAGGATATGACTGGAATCCACAAATCTCACAAAGAGAGGTTAGGGAGAGCCACTAAGGCTTTAGGCTTCCAAAATGGCTTAGAAGCTCAACAAGTTCACCAAGAACAGCAGCCCTTCACTGAAGAGGGCGTGGGGTACTTATACCCCTCAAAGGACAAAACTAGTCGTTAGGCATTGGGCGCCGGTCGGACGAGTGCCCCACCGTCAGTAGGTGTTTGAAAAAAACCGTTGGGCTGGCGGTGCACAGTCTGCCTCTAAAACCCTTTCTTTCACTCTAACACTTCACCAAAAGACATGAAGTGGCTCGGGTTAGGTGAGGAGGGATTGTTAGCACACTCTAAGGCACTCAAAGCTAATTTTTCACAAAGGTTTTCTAAGAGCACTTGACTTGGACGTTAAGCTAAAGTTGCATCCCTGATCCCTCTTGATAGTACAACGTTCCTATACTCTAGGATAAATAAAATAATTGTGTCAATTTCTTGAGCTTGAATGTCTTCAATCTTGTGATACTTGAACAATTTCCACTTGAGGGATTTCAACTTAGCCAATGTCTTGAGCACGTCCATACTTGAGCTAATGACTTAGGATTTTTCCATCTAGCATAAGAATGCACACTTGAATTCTTAATTCACTCCATATTGCCAATCATAACATATAGATGAGTTGCATTGCTTCCCTTGGTTAAGGCTCGGATATGATACTTCGAGACCCCATAGATACTAGTTACTTCACCTTAGCAAAACACCAATGACAGCCTAGCTTGAACTCACGGTGGGCATTCGGTACTACCGAACCGAACGGTTCGGTTCCTCGGTACCCCGCCTAATTCGGTTCCCGAAGAACTGGGTACCGATCGGTTCCTCAAAAGACTGGGTACCGAGGTATTCGGTATCGGTTGCTTTCGGTTCGGTTCCGGTATATACCGAAAATACCGAACCACGAACAACAAACAACAACAAGAATGGACGGGGATGAGCTCGATGCAGCCGGAGCCGGGGAGCGAGCTTGCAACGCAGCGACACGGGGTCGCCGGTCATGCGCGTGAGCGGCGCGGGTTGGGACTCGGCTCGTCGGCGCTGGGCCATGGACGCCGACGGCTCGACGGCGGGCGCGGTCGGGGTCGCGCCGGTCGGCGTGGGTCGAGGGCAGCTCGGCGGCGCCAGGTCGGGTTGCGACGGCGCGCGTCAGCGGGCCGGGACGCCGACGGCCGCCGACGGCGCGAGGTCGTGACGGACGCCGGACCGGCGCGGCGTGGGCCTTGATGGACTTTAGGAGATTCGGTTCCCTTCGGTAATTTCGGTAAACCGGGTATATTTACCGATTGTACTCGGTAATTTCGGTTCCCAGGATCCCAGAACCGAACAGGAACCGAATTACTCGGTATCGGTACTTTTCGGTTCGGTTTTCGGTTTTTTTCGGTTCGGTTTCGGTTCTCGGTATTTCGTGCGCTAGCTTGAACCATAGATTGCTTAGTACCTCGCCCTAGTCATCTCGGTTGATCTCTTCATCACTTACACAATCCACGTTGAGTTCGGCTTTACTTCATCCACAATTAATCTTCATTTGAAATACCGCTTCAAATGCTTGTTCTTGATTGACAACGAATATGCAAGCCTCCAATTGAGGATCATCAAATCTATACTCATCCTTTTATCCTTTTGCAATCACCGCATGAAGCCTTGCATTTATTTTAGAGCTAGCGAATTGCCAATTTCTCTTTTTATGATCCATTTGACCTTCAATCAAGCTACCACAATTTTTGGAGACAATGAATTGACCTTTGCAAAATATCTCCAAATTTATCTTCAATTGTTGCTTGACATTTATCATTTTGCATTTAGATCACATACTTGATTGCCTTCCTCAATATGAGGCATCCAATATTCAATATCAAATATGTGACAATATTAACTCATGAATATATAAGTAAAAACCTGCTCACATTCTTAGACAAACAAGTTAAACCTTTAATCGCTTTGTTATTCAATTCACCAAAATTCACTTAGGACCTAGATGCACTTTCAATCTCCCCCTTTTTGGTGATTGATGACAATTCGATTAATGCTTACAAATAAATTATTAAAGCGCAGATCGATTCTCAGATATAGCTAGAGCTCCCCCTTAATTTGTGCTTTGAATGGAATTTCAAAAACTTGGCCTCAAATGCCAAAGGCACAAATTTGGGAGAAACGCATGAGAGCTCCCCCTATATCTTAGAATAAGTGGAGTGCTACATGTGTGTATGGCAAATAAAATGTGTGATGCATATGACAAGTTAAGCACAAAGCAAAGAAACATGTGTGCTAACGGAGCAACACCGATCAGATCAGTGCCCCTGACCGGTCAGACCGGTAAGGTCCAACAAGACACTAATCGGGCCACACCGGTCAGACTGGGTCCGGCTGATCGTGTCCGGCCAAGACACGAAGAAAAAAAAGATGTGCGTGCTATCTGGGCCATGGCAATCATACCGGGGTTGCAAGCCAGTTTAGATCACCTTGCCCCATTTAGCCAACACGAACAATTCACCACATAAATCATGCATCACAAACTAGCACAAATTCACTTAGGATACATAAATGAGTTCAACACATAGAAACACTCAAACAAAGTTCTCAAGTCCACAGAGATAAGATCTAGAATTTTATTACAGGCTGCTCTGACCAGCCACGTCACCGGTCAGACTGGTGACCACCAGCCAGCTACACTAACTGCAGAAATTGAAAGCTTTGAATCCTCTCTTCTCCCCCTTTGTCATCAAGCATCAATAAAAGGGCCTGGAGAAGATGTAGCCTGTGACGGTTAAATAACCTGTCGAGTTTCGATCCGCAAGCATACAGATCACTTGTAGCCTTTTCACCTGGGGTGACCCAAGGTATCAATCCAGGGATCGGAAGCAAACTCTAGGGTTTATCATCTAATCTATTGGATCTATCCTAACATGAAGTATAGATTTCATAAAGGGTTTAACATACAAACGTGAGTGGATGTATGGATCACATTCGGTAGCCCAAAGGTAACACGGCCAAAGGTAGCATGAGCCCACCGTCTCCTAGTTACAACTCTGGCCAAAGCGATAAACTAATCTAAATCTCATACCATGATAAGGAGATATCCATTGCATGTTCGTTTGGACATTTCCCTACACCATACTTTCACTACGTAAGGTAATCAACACCGAACAACTACTTGTAAGTCCGTGCACCACTTCGATGTAACCGCAAGACATAGATTAGATCTATTCCTACTAAGATCATATGTTAGCTACACACATGAATGATAGAAGGCATGCATCGAAGTAGATCAAAAGTAGAGGCAAGATTAGATCGATATCACCGTCAAAAGTACATGTGCCTTGATGAATTCAAGGCATAGCTCCGGAACTCCACCATGGCTTCATCACGCAGGCCAACCATGGCGACTAGGGTCTAGCCTAAGCCATCTCCTAGGCAACGTCGAGGACTTGCGGCGGTGGCGGCTTCCTTCGGTGTGTATTCCTCAATTCGGCGGCTCTCTGATGAATGGATGCGGCGGCTCTTTGGGGTAGGAGCTTTAAATAGGCCGAGGAGACCCTAGGTCAAAGGGGAGGCCGAACCGGCACCAGAAGGGGGTGGGTCGGTCGTAGGGATGGCAATGGGCAGGGTAGGGTAAGGTAAAACATTTACCCGCCCGTTAGCATACCCGTCTAATTCTTGCATACCCTTACCCTCCAAACGTAACGGGTAAGAATCCTTACCCTTACCCTTACCCGCAGGGTACCCGTAGGGTAACAGAGTACCCGCAGGGTATTAACATAAACATGTCAATAAGTTCATATCCAAGAGTACAATAATAATTTTATAGCTAAATAAGTTTCAAAGTTCACAATCATACACATATTGACATAGAGCCAGCAAGTTTGGCGACTTAGCCGAGGAGGAGGAGGCAGCGTCGTGGCTTGGCTGGCGTCGGGATCCGGCCGAGGGAGGCGGCTGGCAAGCGGCGGGGCGCGGCCGCGCGGGGGTTGTGTGAGCGGCGGCCGGCGGGGGTTGTCTGCTGGCTGCGGCCGCGGAGAAAAAATCGAGTGGCGGCGTCGGGGAGGCTCGAGGGAGGCGGGATGGCGACTAGGAGGTTGCGAGGATATGGGTCTATTTGGGTCAAATGTTTTTATGGGTTTCATTAGTGAGGGTACCCTTGGGTAACCCGCGGGTAGAGTTTCGTACCCTTACCCTTGCCCGTGAGTAGAGTTTCATACCCTTACCCTTACCCGCGAGTAGAATTGCACCTGCAGTGCCCTTACCCAGCGGGGTGGTAGGGTGCCAGGGTACCCTTACCCATGGGTAAAACTGCCATCCTTAGTCGGCCGGCCTGGGCCCACCTCGGCCTAGTTCGACCCCTGTTCGCTTCCCGAAGCTTCTCGTCCAATTTTGCGATAGTAGGTGATGGATTTGTGGGTTGGATTGCCAACCCTAATCCTGACCCTCGTCAAGTACGCCATGGTTCCGCTGTCCTTCTCGCTCCACACGTTGGATCCGCGACAGCCATGGTCTGTTCTATGACCCCGTGCTGGATCTGGATCGGAGCGGTAGAGAGTAGGGAGCGGTGGCGGTGGAGGGCGACAGAGCCATGGCAAAGAGGGGAAGGGAAGGGCCGGAAGGGCAGTAGACTCACGGTCGTGGGTGGCAGGCGCAGGAGGAGGGAGGGCGATGACATCGCGGGAGGAGAGGCGGCGTGCGGAGGGGAAAGGATTGGCCCGTGAGGTTGGTAGAGGTAGGACAAAAAATGGAATACAGTAATAGACTACGGGGCTATCAAAATACGCGAGTGGAGGGGGAAGGACAGACGCACGAGAGGGAAGTACTGCATATAGCCGGGTTTTGTTCTCGGGGAAAAGAAATCATAGCATAGAAAACAAAAACGGTTCGGAAATTTTTTATTTATGAAAATAAACTACAAGATAATAAAAATAATATTAAATTTAATTAAATATGGCAACTTTCATAATTCCATGAAAACAAAAATTAAATCATCATATCATCATAATATAGGAAACGAAGCGGTCCGTCGCCATATATCTCGACCGTTTTCATCGGTGACCGAACGTGCCGGTAACCCTATTCGTCAGTGCGATTTCCGCAACGGACCGACCGCCGGCGGGGCTGCGACTGCTCTGGCTAGGTTATTTCAGCCTATCCGCCGTCGCGGCGGCCAGCCCGTACGGCGGCGCAGAGCATCGGGCGCTCCTACGCCGGAGGGTGCGGTTCCGGGGTCCGGTCATCGCTCGAGTGGCGGCTCGTTGGCGGCGTTCCGGTTCACCACAGCATAGGAAATCCGGCGCGGTTGTCAGCATATTGTTGTGAGTCCTCTGTCCTCTACTTATCACCACTGGGAGTTGTCATTTGGGATTGTAAACTTCAGAGTTAGATTACTTGTTGTATTCTTTTCTTTAGGGGGCATATTTTACTGTCTTATTTGAATCTTAGGTGGATTTTGAATTATTAATACCCATATTAGTTTCCGGAGATGAAGCGGTACTACCAGCCTGTGCCCAAAAGGAGTCGTCAAAATTGTGGGGGCACTGCCCCAGAATCTCAGATAAAGTTTGCCCCAGGAATCGGGGACCAAGTTGGTGCAACAAAGGGTGCTTTAAATAGTTCAAGGCAACAAGACAAAGATTTTAATTGTCAAAGGCGAAGCGTGTCACCTGTAGCTGCTTCTGATTGTTCGGAGAGTGGAAACCCTTTTGGAGTTTGTTTACGTACTTCTTTGGACTGTGCAAGATATCTATTAAGGCAAGGTATACCTTTTTATCACCTCGATCCATCTTACACATGGGACAAGGGTCATTTTCTGGAGATGATAGATTGGTACAAAGGTTTCAATGAGAAGGTGAGACATGCGTTTGATGAGATGGATCCTGATCGCTGCAGCGAATTGGCTTCTCAAGGCTTTCAGAAGGACCTTGTAAAAGCCTGCGCGGAAGAGGTCATCCAGGTGATTCTGGAAGAAATTGGAGATAGTCGTTTCTCCATACTTATTGATGACACTCATGATATTTCAAGTAAAGAGCATATGGGCATAATTTTGAGGTCTGTTGCTTTTACCATTCCATTTAATAGCATTGTATACACATTTCCATTGCCGCACCATCTGAACTCAACGTAATTTCTGTCATGCAGATTTGTGAATAAGCAAGGGAAGGTCATAGAAAGATTTCTCGGTCTTCAGTGGGTCAAAGATACAACACCAACTGCAATCAAAGGAAATTTGGTTGGTTTTCTTGTTCGGCATGGTTTATCCATTTCTAGAATTCGAGGGCAGGGCTATCATGGACAATCAAACATGAGAGTAGAATTTAACAATGTGCAGAGACAAATACAGGATGAATATCCATATGCTTTCTATGTCCATTGCTTTGCTTGCCAGTTGGAACAGATTCTTGTTTCTGTCTCAAGTTCTTCTTCTTCAGCAATTTCTTATTTCTTCCACAATGTGCCAATAATTGTGAATGCCATGAGTGCACCTTGCACAACAAAGGATGCTGAAAAGCGCCGCCAAGCAATTTTGGATAAATTGGATGGTGGTGAAATATTCAAAAGAGACAAGAGCACATTGAAGGAAACTAAATGGGGAGAGACTAAATGGGGCTCACATCACACAACCTTGAACCATATTGACACAATGTGGGATGCAGTTCTTGAGGTGCTAATGATTGTGGATGAACATGGCCCTCGAGGTTCCCGAGCATCATTGTCAATAGAAACAATGGAAAGATTTGAGTTTGTGTTCATCTTAAAGATGATGTTAAAATTATTTGACATTATAAGAGAACTATCACTTGTTTTACAAAAAAAAGATCAAGACATTATTCAGGCTGTGAGGTTGCTTGTGGTTGTGAATGAACGCTTGGAAACCTTGAGGGACAATGGTTGGGAGGCCTTATTTGAAGATGCCAAAAGCTTTTGTGATGCAAATGAAATTCCAGTGCCAAATATGGATGAACAAATACCAAGTATGGGCCATTCACGTCTGGGTGGCGTAACTGTCTCTCAGCTTCATTATTATCATGTTCAGATTTTCTTTGCTGCTATTGACTCCGTTAGAACAGAGATTAGTCATCGTTTCAATGATGGTTCTATGGATTTGTTAGTGCATTTCTCCTGCCTTGATCCAAGGAGGAACTTCTCCCAGTTTGATGTGGAGAAAATTGCTAAACTTGTAGATCTTTATTCTGAAGATTTCCCGGAGGCTGATCATGCAATTATCAATGATCAACTTGAAGCCTATATTTTCTATGTGAGAGGACACGTTGAATTTACTTCCTGTCATGATATTGCAAGTTTGGCTGCAAAAATGGTTGAAACCAAGCAGCATTTGAATTTTCCATTGGTGTATCGCTTCATGGAGTTAGCATTACTCCTACCAGTTGCTGCAGCACCGGTTGAAAGGATATCTTCATCAATTAGCATTATCCCTACTGAACTGTGCAATGATATACCTATTGATTGGTTAAGTGACTTTGCCGTGTACTACATTGAGGATGACATATCTAAAGAACTTGATGCTGAAAGAATTTTAGAACGTTTCAAAGCATGGTAACTCAGAGAATGTAGTAACCTTATGTTGATATTTTAGTGGTATGTTTGTTGCTTTCCAATATTTGCATTTTTATTACAGTATGTGGCTATATGACTAATGTGCTGAAATTTTCTTTACCTTACAATGTGCTACTTGGGATTATTATTGGACCTGGGGTGCTCTGTACTGCATAGGTTACGTTGATGACATGTTTTTTTCCGACATATTATGCCTTTGCTTCCTAAGTAGATGTGGTAAATGCATTTGTTGATACCTTTTATCACACTCCTGTATGATTGGTAATTTAAAATGTGTATATTGGCTTGTTTATTGATGAAATTGTCAAGGCTGCCTAGTGGATTAAAATTTCAATGTACAAGGGTTGAGTGAAAGGTTTCTAATCAATTCTTGGAACATATAATTAGCAACATCATTTCTGTTATGGCCAGAGCTTGAGGTAGCATGGTATTAGTAAGGTGCTGGTGAATTGACTGTCTGTTCTCTTCCATGTTCATAAACCAACAGAAGACTTGTTTATAATCTTCTGTTGTGAGGTGGAAATTCCTTTTCTTTCATGTAGACTGTAGAGTTCCCTTCATATCAAATTTAGGTAAGCAAGCCTGATTGTATGTATTTGTTTCTTTTCATTTATTGGCAAATATTTATTATGTAGGAGATTCAGTTTTGTTTGAAACCATCACAAGTTAGTTATCCCACAACATCTTATGCTGTCATCAATTCTGTGGGAACTGCTGTCATCAATTCTGTGGGAACTGCTGAGACAAGCATTTAACTCAAGCAATGTTGCTACCTAATTTTTATTTGGTCTTTTCGCGTGAATATATCTCATTTCATCGAAATGTTTAATTTTGTGTCATTCAAATATCCTAAATTCCTTCTTGTTATGTAGTAGCTATTGTTACTTTTTATTATTCAGGAGATAGGTTTCATCTTAAATGTACTTAAATTTGTCTCTCATTTTGATTTAGGCCTAGAAGATCAAAGTTCATCACTGTAGAAGCTTTACTGAAGATCCTAATGCAGATTTACGGTCTCAAAGATCTTCCCTACCTATAAATCAGAGAAACATCATGGGCCTTTGAAGCGGGAATGCTCCAAGTGTCTGTAAGGTTGTAGCTCCCATATGCCGAACTGTCACTGTAGAAGAGCTATTTAATTTCTTATAATCTAGCAGTGCTCTTTTAAGCTCCCTCTATATGGCATCCTTTTTCCTGCTTTGTTTCTGTTGTGCGACTCCTAGTTCTGACCTTGTTTTTCGTAAGTAAAGCCACTCAGCCACAGCTACAGATTCTTGCATTGAGTTGATCTGTTTCTGAGAATGTGATGGAAAGGTCGTGTTCTATATTCTGCCTTGCCTCCAAATTGGAAGCTTGAAAATTCAAGTGATACTCTCTCCGTCCATGTTCGATTGTGCACAAGCAAGTAACACAAAAACTAAGGAGGTTAATCACCTCTTTTAAAGCATCAATAATTGTGTAAAGCATTTACTCAATCCCAATCAGCGCCATAGGGAAGCGTTGCCAAGCCAATAAGGGCAGTCCCAACCCATAGTGTCTTGATGTGATGTCTTAAAGAGAGAGTGCAATAAATGTCCATTAGACACTAACCTCCCCATTGCATAGTTTTTATTGCGTTTTCTACGAAGAGAAAAATTTAATGACTTCAAGTATGAACCACAAAAGCAGGTAGATTAGCTGTGACAAGCAATCGTGTGGTCTTGCTGCAGGCGAAGTATGTGCTCCACGGTACATTACAATAAAAAAAAGATCACTGTATGAACAAGCAAAATAATGGACAAAATAAGATTGCCATGTTGCCAATAGTAGGTTGCATTGGCAGATAAATCATATCAATCCATAGTTCTGCCAAACCGATAGACCTAATAAGGTTGAGATTCAAAACACAGTAATATTTAAGAAATATTTAGGTAGCAATGCCATGATAATTCACATCAACATATAGATAATATTTAGGCTGACAACAACTCCAGCAGTTCAGCCTCTAGGTGCAAGAAACAATTGAAGCCTCTAGCACAGCAACTCCAAATCTTCTCCAGGTGACAGCAACTGAAGCCTCCAGCACAGCAACTCCAAATCTTCTCCAGGCGTGATAGTAACTTCAGAAGTACAGATCTTCTCCACGTGACAGCAACTCCAAATAGTTCTGCAGGATAAAAAAAAGATACAACTGCCAGATCATTAATGTTATCAAACATGCAACACATAACAAAAGAAAATTTAGAACAGCAATGCTCAGCTCAGTAAGTTAACTACATATAAATGAAAGAGCATCATGTTTGCAACAGTAACATAGATTGAAATTAGACTTTTAATTATAAGAGTCACCTAATTATTTGAATTTCCAAACTTTTGCCATATATGCTTAACTAAATCAGATTGAAGTTGTCTGTGAGTAGTTCCATCACGATATAAACGTGAGAGCAACAATACTGATTTCTAAATTTACAAGCTGAATCATCACCTAATTAAATTGTCAATTCTACTACTACCTCATGTCTAAACTCTAAATACAGATCATGTAGCACTTAATTTTTTAACATTTTGATGCTAATACAACTCATTTTGTACCTACAGTACTTCTTACTCAACCTGGATCAGTTTGCCACACCATTCATAAAAAAACAGAATTTTGTGTATGTTATCGTCTAATTAGAGAAGACTATAGTGTACAACTAGAATCTAAAAGCTATGTGATAGTGTCCCTAGTAGACCGGTATGCATTCATATTCAAATGTAATCAGTTGGTTTCAAAGCTGAACCAAACATACAACACGACACAAACTGAACCAAGCCATAGAGAAATTTGTAGAAGCCAGTATACCGTTCAGAGCTGCCAGGTGAACCTTGAACTGCGAAGGATCCGCCAAGAGGCACCGGTGGCCACCAAGGGGCAGCAGCTTGAGCACCAACAACACCACGAACAGCACCAGGGGCTGGACCGTGACCTCCACCAACAACATGAAAAACACTAGCTCCTGGAGAACCACCAGCTTCTGGGGCACCACCAACTCCTCACCCACCACGAACACCACCAGTGCCTGGACGAACTAATGGAGCTTGGGGGCCGAGAGCATCGACATCTCGAGCAGTGGCGGTCAATTCGGCGGCGCGGTTCATTCTTGATTGGCTCCTCTTTGTGTCTAGCCTAGACATGCTGCACGATTTGGGGCAATTTCTTCCTCAGGGGTTCAAGATTGGGGGGATTGGGATGGAGACTTGGCCAACCCTAACCCTAGACGACAAGCTTAAAGGAGGGAGGAGGGAAGGCGCAGCACTTTGGCGCCGAGAGGATTAAGAGCGCGCCAAAGTTTCGCGGCTGCCTTGCGCGGGAGGAAGAAGGGCGGGAGAGTATGCGTGCGCGGTGGCCATGGCGGCGGGGAGGCGGAAGAAGCAGCTCGGGCGCAGGGGATCAGGATGCTGAGGAAATTGCGGGCGGAAGAAACGAGCCGTCCAGCCCAACGCGGGTTCGAGCAATTTTCTCCGCCTCGGAACGGGAGCCGACCCGATGTCGTGCATGCGAGCCGGTTTCGTGAGTTTTTCTTATCTCTCCTCATTTACTTCCCTGCCACATCAGATTTTTGCTTATGTGGCAACCAAATTAATTACTAAGACATCAGCTGAGGTGGAGGGTTGGGACTGCCCTAAGCATGGACACTGCATTAAAAAGGCAGGAAGGCATGCAATCGGCCCGAGATGGAGCAGAGTCCAACCAAAAATACACAGATCATTCATGGACACTTTATTTTTCCCTACACACATATCAAACATGGATAGAGGAGGGCGTACATGCATAATGTGCAGTGCGCCTTTGGTATTTCTTAAGAAGTTATTGTCTGGTTCAAGCAACAGAACATACCACTAAACATGGAATAATATCCAACTATAATGTTAACCATGCCATGTGTTATTGTACCCAGCTTAGTTCACTATCCTAAATCCAATTCGGTGTTAGGGTCAGAGTGAGAAGCTTCTTGGACCAACCTGGACCAAATGAGCGAGTTGATAGGTTCTTGGAGCAACCTGGGCCAAAAAAGTTCTGAACCTTGTGAGCTGGGCAGTCCTTTAAGCTCATTTTTTTTCTGAGATGGAAAAATTGCACTCTTAACTGTGATGCAAGGTATAAATATACACAAGTGAAATATTCATATAATATGGATCTGAAGCAGAAAACATGTGGAAATGTAGGTTTCTGGAATTCTCTCGCTTCTACAATTTTCTAGCACCACCAATATGTATTGGTTATTCTGATTGTTACCACTCTAAAGATCCATGCAGTTTTCTGTCATCGTAGAGGTTACAACTAAATACATGTACTTGTTAAACTAACATTGCTTATGGCTATTTGATAACGAGTCAAACTAACATTGCTTATAGCTATTTGAGAATCAGACTAAAATTTTAATTGTATCGTCACCATCATCCTGATTAGTGCCTTAGTCCATTTATTTTGAACCCCCTATCTATTGTGTGGGGTCAGAATGTATCTTCGTTTTAGTTAATTTTCTTCAAGTAGAATATTTGCCTGCTGTATTATGATCTCTAATTGAGTTTTCCAGCAGCACTTTTAACTTAGATGGTTCAGTTATTAACTCATTATCCTTATTGTGTAATTGTCTCAACTATTCATTGAGCACCAAACTTTTTCCATGCACCTAAGCATATTTATGATAACAATTTTTCTGTTACATTTTGAATTTGATAGACCACATGAATTTTCTTTTTTTTAGTTTAACAATGAGTAGCCGGAATTCTCTCGCTTCTACAATTTTCTAGCACCACCAATATGTATTGGTTATTCTGGTTGTTACCACTCTAAAGATCCATGCAGTTTTCTGTCATCGTAGAGGTTACAACTAAATACATGTACTTGTTAAACTAACATTGCTTATGGCTATTTGATAACGAGTCAAACTAACATTGCTTATAGCTATTTGAGAATCAGACTAAAATTTTAATTGTATCGTCACCATCATCCTGATTAGTGCCTTAGTCCATTTATTTTGAACTGCCTATCTATTGTGTGGGGTCAGAATGTATCTTCGTTTTAGTTAATTTTCTTCAAGTAGAATATTTGCCTGCTGTATTATGATCTCTAATTGAGTTTTCCAGCAGCACTTTTAACTCAGATGGTTCAGTTATTAACTCATTATCCTTATTGTGTAATTGTCTCAACTATTCATTGAGCACCAAACCTTTTCCATGCACCTAAGCATATTTATGATAACAATTTTTCTGTTACATTTTGAATTTGATAGACCACATGAATTTTCTTTTTTTTTAGTTTAACAATGAGTAGCCGATGCTATGGAAATTAAAATGACTACCTTGTGGTTGCCAACAGTGATATAGGTTCAGCAAATTGATGACCGACTGTTTTACCTATTTTGTGAGGATTTCTATACTGTTTTCTTTTTCCTCCTAAGACACCACAGTGGCAGGGTTATCTTTTTCTGTTAGTACATTGATGCGCCAGCTCAGTGGTGGAGTGACGATTTAAAAGTTTGGTATTCCCATTTTCTATTTAGAAAACTTTAGGAAGGCCATCTACACTAATTTTTCAAAGTTCTCAAAGATCTATAGAAAGGAATATGTACACACTAATTTACTAAAAAACACTGTCAGTTATATGCTGCAAAATTGCTGCTCACATGTAACATGTTCTGTTGCTCATCAGTCAAAGTTGAGCTGCGCCCCTTCTGCCGCCTTGCATAGTTGTGCTACTTGGCTACTACTGCTGCTGTGCCCCACCCAGTCTGCCCCACATCAACAAGCTGCAGATGTGATCTAGGACTCGGGAAGAAGCTTGCCAGCTTGTGCTCATCTGCTTGCTGCACACCCCGCTTGCCAGGCTGCTAGACCAAAGGTTTCATTCAGATTTGGGGAAGGGCAATGACAGGGAGAGGAATGTAGGTGTGTGATGTGCACAGTGCGTGGTTATGGGAGGTTGAAAGTGCTAGCTGCGAAAAGTTGTGTGATGTTGTGAGAGGCTGAGAGCGCTAGCTGTGAAGAGAACAACAAGAGGGAGAGAGGAGTGGGCTGTGGGCTGGCCTGGTGGGAGGCAAGGGAGGAGGAGGGGGAGACAGGGTGAGGGAGAAGAACCCTGGCGGGGTCGGTGGCACCTTGGGCTGGATTTATGACTCAAGAAACAGAGATTACAGCTCAATATACCATGTGCATATGTATACAATTGATGTATACTTGTTCTTTTTTTTCCAAACAAACTTGGGTATTCCTGGGAATACCCAGGAATTTGCCTCTGCCCATGCACTGGCTAGTTGCATTCCCTGCACAGAAACCTATTCTTGACCTCACTAATCAAGGTGAGGTCTCTCAGTACCTAGATTCGTGGGTGGAACCGTATAAGAGATGCTAAATGAACTGTATCCTCTTTTGGAATTATGCTTGCATAGCTGAAACCCTAATGTTTTAAGCACCCTATGCCCCTTGTTTTTAACCTCATTTTTTTTTGTTTTGCTTCAGATATTTTTATTTGGGCCAGTATGCCACCTTACATATTTTGTTTTCACTATTTTGGTTCCTTACAAGTAGCTCACTGAACCATAATATACTGTCCTGCTTCTGATGTGGCATTAACTATGTGACATAGCAGCATTGAAATCAAAATTCCTAGTGTACTGTTTGTTGTTTCAAAAACAGAAATCCTTGTGTGAAATGTGAATTGTCATGTCGCTCTCCCTATGTCATTTGACATTCATGTTAGCATTTTTCGAGGTTTATGTATGTATATGCATGGACCTGTGATACGGCGTGGCCGCCTAGAAGTACGCAGTGGAGAACAGAGAGGGAGAGCAGAGAAATGGAGGCAGTATCTGGGCGGTGGGCTGTCGTCGCCGGCGGCCAGGTCGCCGCCGTCGAAGAACAGCTCCACCCGAAACAGGGGAGAGCTTTATTCCTTCGATATCCCTGGTACAAACTACCGGCCACTCTTTATAGATCAGAGGGCCACCAAAACTAGCTAACATCAACTAACCAATCTCTTGTGCTAACAAATCTCCTAACTTATCTCTCCCGTACATATCTTTTTTCTGAACTAAATCTCAGCCCACTTTTATTAGTTGTGGACTCTTTGGGCTTCCTCCTGCGCCCATAAGTATACTTATAATATGTATTATTAAGTTGTTGGAACTTGAAATGGAACAAGACTCAAAACAAAGAAAATGATTGGCTTGCAGTTACAAGCAATGACAGCTGTGACTTATCGCTCTTGTTCAGCTCAAGCTAAACAGGTTAATTTAAACCAATTCTGCATGTGACATTTCTTCTTTGCTTAGTGCAACTAGCTCTCCTACTCCGATTTCTTGTCTTTTATTGCTACTAGGTCCCCATCAGCGTGTTCGAGAAAAGAAAATACTAGGTCTCCATCATATAGGTCTGTAATTTTTAGAAATGCCTTTATAGATGTCATATTGGAGCTGATATTAAGCACAGTTTTTCCTATAGTTGTCCTAGGATGTTGTGACAGAACCGCCCAAAATAATTCCGTATTATCGCCTAAGGCTGTCCACGTGGCCATTAAGCGATAATAAAGAACTATTCTGTCGCCTCTGTCGGGGCATGCCCGGTAAATCACTTACACAGGATCGAATTATGCGCTAAGCCCACACGAAGGCGGGACCAGAGTACATCATTACATTTACATAAAAGTTCATAAGTACTTAACATTACAAACCAAGTTTTTCAGAACATAAAAGTAAAGGTCGTTTAGAGTTTTAGACAGTGGAAAATTAAACTAAACGCATGATACACACAGGAGGCCATCCATGCATATCACTCCTCATCATCGTTTTCCCATTCAACTTCCCATCCATCTGGAATAACACCACGCCAGATAGGATTACCTGAAAACAACAACAAAAGCAAGGCTGAGTATACTAATACTCAGCAAGACTGACCCGTCAAAATGAAAGACACAGCTAGACATGCAAGGTTTTTTGGCTGGTGGGTTTGTTTTGCCAAAAGCAACTAAGAGTTGATCCTTACTTTCAAATTTTAGCTCAAAATGTAGTATGTTAACCATTCTAGGTAAGCACCTAGCTAAACAAGCATGGTTGTGCAAACAAGATTAATCAAGCATCAAAATTAATCCAAATGTTTCAAAAATAAACATGGGGTAGCGTAGTCAAGCCGACTCAGATAACGGCGTGACGATCAATCGATTTATATCCTTGCAAGGTAAACCCAAGATACACGGAAGAAGGTAGACCCCAAAGAATCCAAAGAAAAGCAAATGCGGGGTCTACCCCGACCAGGCGGTTCCCGTCACTCCCCAGATTAGGGACAGGCGCCACAGTCCTGAGTACAAGGTTACTAGAACGCCCTCGCACGGCACGTCCAGGATCACACTTGCACTACCGGGATCAAACCGGGAGAAGCATCTCAAGATTAGTAGCGATAAAGTCCCCGCACTGGTTCATTAGGTACTAGGCTTACCGGTCCCATTTCCGACAAGCACTTGGTACGTTCAATAGCTTAGACCAGCACCATGCTACTCGGTCGAGACCGAACCCATTGCTCTTACCACATGAGCGAGTCAATTTAACCAACTTATGATTCCAATATAAGCATCCTATATCTCGCGAGCAATGAGTCATTACTCGACTTGTACCGTATCCTTAGAGCATGGCACTAGCGCTCCTAACATACTAGTAAAAGAGCATAGGAGTCCTAAGGATCATGCATCTATGTTTCAAATCAACTCCTGAAACGTAAATGCACAAAATAAATAATAAATACTGAAAAGTAAAAGTGGAGGTTTTTATCCCAAAAAGGTTATATGAAACCGGTGCTTACCTTCTTCTATGTTAGTAACAGCCTTGGGCTCTTCCGGACTTTGGTCCAGGTCTTGCTGCCCACTAACTTGGTTCACCTCTCCTCTAGCTGCTCCTCCTCCTCACAGGTGGCGTGTATGTCCCGTCTGGTAAATCTACACGTCACATGCATATGCATTAGATTATGGTGAGGGTGGGAGAATTATCACCAACCCAACTCTTGTTGGCCATATTCAACTAAACATTATTAATTTCTCACAAAAATTATTAGGGTGGTGTGATGATGAACTAAACACTATTTTGATGGTGATTGTGTACATATTTAAGCAAACTAAAGTATTTAACTTCACAAAACAGCAAGGGAGTGTGATTAAACATTCAAAAACAGAACCATGACATGCTTTCACAATTTGACACCTTAATTTCTATTTCTTTATTTAATTACATAAAACAAGTCTTTCAACCATAAATCCATATTAAAACAAAAACACCTCAAATGAGCCTAAGCTTTTGCACACAGCAACATATGCCTATTTTAAGCTCACAAACCAAAATCTAGCTTAAGATCATTTATGAATTAATTTATACGAAAAAGACAAATTTTAGCCTAGTAAAACACCATTAATTCAGATAAAAAGATTTACTAATCTTTTTGATCTCAAATTTTTCCTAGCCATCCTCTAGGTCAAAACTAAGTTTCTGGCCAAAGCTCAAGTATAAATTTTATTTATATATTGAGTTATTAATTTATCACTCTACACAAGATTAAATCCAAATCACCTATTAAACACTTTCCTAAAATCATACCCACTCTACCAGAGGTACTACTCATCAAAGCAAAGCCCTAGGGTGCACTTGTGCTTAAAGAAAAGTTTATTAAAGGGGTTATAAAAAGCATCAAGGGTAATCTAGCATAAAGCTTACATAAATCATAAATAAAGATCTACACATCAAAGTCATGCCAACTTTGGTCACAAATCTAAACATGTCATAACGAGCAATATATCCAAAATTTACTTCCATAGCATGTGTATATTTTAAACTACACTAAAAACACATCAAACTGATTTTGAATTTTTAATTCAAAAACTACACAGAAAAACCCTATACAACCTTTCTAGAAAAGGTAGTTTCTTCACCAGGAACCCAAAAAAATTATATTTGCATTTTTCCTATTTTTATACGATTTTTAATGAATATTTGAAGTTGCAGCTGAAAACTCAAGTAACACTTACAGAAGGACCCTTGGATCAAGAATTTGAAATTACGATGGGTCCTTAGATTACGTAAAACTCCCCGCAAAGATTTGAATCGATGCAATGGGGTCCCGCCTAGGAAGCTCATGCGGCCGTGTTTATTGCCGGAGTTGGCCGGACTTGTGGCGGGGGAGGTGTTGGTGCTTACCCTCGCACGATTTGTGGGGAAAGATTGACCGAGAAGGGCTCGAGAGCTTACACCGGGAGAACGCGGGGCGCAGGAGGCGGCGGTGGAGGCGAGCACCCGGCACGGTATGGAGGAAGACTTGGAGGGCTCTGGCGGCTTGGCTTGGCAGACGGCGACCTTTGGCGGTGGCGGCAATGGCGGACCGGCGGAGCTTTGCTCATGCTCCGGCGGCAGGCAAGAGGCGAGCAAATGAGCGAGAGGAGGCGTCGTGGGGTTTGATCACGGGTTTAGCGGCTTAGGCGTCGTGGCCCCCATGGCCGTGTTTGCATGCGGAGGAGGTGGCGCGGGCGCTTGCTGCGGTCTGCGCGGGCCCGTGGGCGGCGGCAACGGCGCCTGGCGCGACGCAGGCAAGAGGAAGGGCGGAGTTACCCACGGCGTTTTGGTCCACCGCGGAGAACTCAAAACCCGTGCACCGGCGCGGCCTGCGCTTGACACGCGTCCGGCGGACCTCAACGTCCACGCGCTCCAGAGCTTGGCGACGACGTTCAACACCCAAAAACAGTTCGGTTGGCCAGTTTTCAAAGGAGCACAACTTCAAAAATTTGAATAGAAGTTGACTTTCTCCAAAAACCAAAGTTGTAGATTAGATATAGGGCTACAACATTTGCAAAGGTTGATATATGGTTTGAGGATTGGATTGATGGGGAACATCACTGGAAAAAATGCTGAAAACCTCGGCCCTTTGAATACCGTTGACAGAAGTTTCAAACTGAATTTTGGCCAATTTAAATTCAAAATTTGAATGTCGGCCAAAAAGGAAAGTTGTGTTCCATGAAAAACTGAGAAACTTTTGTACTGGGCCAAAGTGAAGTTCTATAGGAATTTTTGGAGAACATGCACAAGTACTAAATCAGCCTATTAAGGAACTTAGGGGTTTGACCACTCATTTTGACTTTGACCAAGGTCTTTTGTGCAAAAGTGTGCAAAATCAAGTCAAACATGCTTAGGAACTAATTAAACGTGATTAGCACCTCTAATTAAGGTCATTAGCATAAACAAACATCAGGGATGTTACAGATGTTTTCTATAAAAATGTTATACATGTCTTCCTGAAATCTTTTCAAATCTTTTACTGCTGCTTGTGGGAACAAATTGTGATTTGTTAAAAGTTAAAACATACCATACTCAAATCACAATGCTTGCAGAACTTTTTGTTGCTTTCGACATATAACATACAAAACTGGTCTAGGTCGACTACCTAGTGATCAATCATCTAGTCAGGTCTTATCTCCCTAGAGTTTATATTCAAAGATTTAGATTCTCTCGTGAATAGAACTTGCATTCAATAATAAGCTCATGAGGCTACATGTATAGGACATGGCATAGAGGACTCTGTACTCCTAACATGGCCTTCAAATGCAAGCTGTATACAATAGTGTTGCGTTTGAAAGAGTGTGTATAGAAAAGAACTTGACTACATATATATATAGAAAACTATATATTTGTAAAGCCATGACAGACTCATCAGTTCAGCAAGTGCTGTGTTACAAGCACTTGAGCTGAGCTGAGCTTGCTTGTTACAAGCTTCAGTACACCTTCTTTTGGTTCTTCCTTTTCTATGTATGCTTCGTTGTGGACAAAAAAGTCTTGTGGTGCATAATTTTCACTATTTGATGTTTGAAATCAGCATTTCATTAACTGAACCAGAAAGTTGTTAACATTAATAATGTGATGATATCTACATTCTAAGCTAAATTGATTTTGAATAACTTGTTAGTTTTAGTCTCAGGCACTAATGACATCTAATTGTCCCGCTAAGGAATGTATTCCGACAAGTCTACAAGATAAGCAGCTGATGCAGATAGAGGTGCAGAAGTACTGAGCAATAGACTAAATGTGCTGTGAGCCCTTATTGGGTTTACATTTGGTACTCCCTCCATTTCAAATCGTAGGTTGTTTTGACTTTTGTAGCTTCATAGATATTATTGTGCACCTAGATATGGTGTATGACTATATGCATAATAATGTATATGAATCTTAAAAAGCCAAAACGACCTATAATTTAGAACGGAGGGAATACTAGATGGTTGTCTGATCTTATACCCTCTGTTTAAAAAATTTAGTAAGGTTTTGTGTGGAATTTGACAGGGATGTTTCTGTGGAAGTCACTGAAAGATGCTGATTGAGGTTTTTCTCAATCTTTCTTCTTTCTGCAGAGTTTATCCACATATTTTAGTTCAATTAGAAGAGTCATACAAAGTACAGCTGTCTATGCTTAAATCTTTGCGTTAGCCTTCAGCTGTATATGATTAATGTGGTTTTCTGTGTTCCTCTATGCTACTACTTAAAATGCAAAATTAAGAACAAATTGTCGAAAAAAGACATTTTGGCGCTGAATTATTGGGGAAGTAACCTAATTACCTAAGTATGCTATCTCCATACTCCTGACATTGTACAGATTATGATTTTCCAGCATGGTCCTAGGAAGCTAGTGGGAACAAGGATTCTATTTCTTATAATGCAGTACAGCCTGTCTAATCTTTTTCCCCCCTCGAATACACATAGAGGAGAGTTGCGTATTATTGTATTAACGATAATGCTTGGATGGGAAAAATATTGGATGCCCGCCCAGCCACAACCACCTCGACGCCTTATCTCATTTTCTCAACCCTGCTCTAGCACGCTTTTTCCTCTCGGCACTCGCCGGCGGCCGCAGGGAGCTCCGCCGCGAGCTCCGCGCCGGAGGAGGCGGCCACAGGGAGCTCCGCCGCCAGGTCTGTGTCGGAGGAGGCGGCGACCGCAGCGAGCTCCGCCGCGAGCTTCGTGCGTAGGATGCCGCCCCACACGCCTCCCTCCCTTCTCCTCTCCTGAGCCCCCTGTTCACCGCCGCCATGCGAGCCTTCGAGGTCGGCCGGCCGACGCGCAGTCGCGCATCCCACGCGCAGCGGCCCCATGCGGGGGAGGAGTTGCTCCGTCGCGGGCGAGCCGTCTTGGCCGAGGCGGAGGGTGGAGCTCCCGACGGCGCAGCCGCTGCCCAGGCCGACGGGGTGGAGCTCCCCGACGGGCGGCCGCATCCTAGGCTGACGGGGGGCGGACCTCCCCCAGAGGCCGCATCCCAAGGTGGCGGCATGGGCCGCGGAGCTCGCCAGCAGCGGGCCGCCGCTCCCCCATGGCCAAGGCCACAGTCGGGTGCGGGGCATCCGAGCTCGCTGCCCGGCCACTGCTTCCCCACGCTGGCCGCGAAGGACCTACCTCCTCTTGTTTTTTTGGGATTTTTTATGTTGCATTTGTTGTATATCGGTGTTGTAACAATGTTCTTGACATGTTGCAATCGTTCGTCTTTATGATGTAATCATTTCTCGTTTATGTTGCAAATTGTTGTGCACATGTTGCATCCGTGTTTTTGACATGTTGCAAGTGTCTCACGTGAATGTTTTAAAATTAGGTCTAAATTTTTTGATGTTGCAAACATTAATTTTCGATGCTGCAGATGTTGAGTCTCGATGTTACAGACACGTGTTGTTGGGTGTTGCAAACATTAAATTTTAATGTTGCGGATGTTGAGTTTTGATGTTGCAGACATGTGATGTTAGGATTTATGTCGAGGAGGAGGGGAGGAGAGCTACTCATGTTGGATGTTGCACGCAACACGGGTCGCAACATGGTCGCAACATGGGTCGCTTGGGTGTTGTGCCATGGGGAGGAGGGAGGAGGCCCGCTGATGTTTGGATGTTGCACGCAACATGGCTCGCAACATGGGACGCTGCACTTTTCGATCCGACAGTTGATGGGCTGAGTTACTTTAAATCCAACGGCCACAGAGGCGTCCGATGCTAGCGCGCTAGCAGTTCCGTTGTATTAAGGAGGAAAAAAAATCCAATTACAAAACCCACTCCATCTTCTATCAGAGTAGTGAGAGAATTAGAAAAACCATAACAAAACTGTTACAAAGGAAACTAAAAGGAAGGACCGGATCCAAATTAGGGACAAAGATCAGGAACTACAATCTCCTTGGTCCCACGCTAGCGAGGTCTTTAGCACCTCCAACTAGCCACAAGTGTGCTTCATCTTTGAATGCCTGTACTACAGTTTGAATGCTCGATGCAGATCCATAAAAAACAAGAATCAGTGTTTTTAGAGGATCCATCCCTGCGGATCTGCTTCAATCCCTCTCAGTTCGTTCGTCCTGCGTTGCCCTACTGACTGGTGAGGTCCTCCCAGACGAAAGCTCTTTCTGTTTTCTCTTCGCTCACCACCTGCTCGACGAAATGCCTGGTGACCCTGCTTCCGTGGCTGTGGTGTCTGGTACCATGGGTCGTCACCCTAGGAACGGCTCCTACGTCCTCTATGAATCCTGGTGTTCATACTCCCTTACCCTCGGAGTATTTGCCTCCGGATCCCTCACCAAGAACAATACCTCGGACAAGAAGTGCAGACGGTATAGGTGCATCCTTGCCGACGGAGATCCGGTGCGGTACCGCACGGTGCAGTTGAGTCACTGCGTGTGGGCCTGCGCGGGTGTGGGGCCCACGTGTCAGTGACTTTCACTGCACGTGCAGTACCGCACGGGAACCGTGTCCCGTCCTTGCAGGATACACAGGATAGAGCTTCTTGGGCCGGTCTTTCCACTTGTTCTCACCACAGTTCATCCATGTTCTACAATTTATACATTAATAAATGATTACCCTACAACCTTGGTAATTATGCCTCTGTAATAATATAACCTAGATAAGATATATATAACCTAGTATATATATAAATGAAATCTATTAATGCAACTAATTCTCACGAAATTGGCATTTTTCAACTCTATCTTACTACTCATCGATTCTACATCTACAAATTCAAAAAATCATTGAGATTCACCAATATGTAATTACATTACATATATCCACGCCACAATCCTGGTATCAACCACTAATTTCATAAAACGAGACCCATACCCATCTAGGGTTTCTTCAAATACTATCTGCGAAGCCAACCAAATCAAAGAAAAAATGGGGAGGGGAGAGGCCTAACCTTGCACAGGATCGAGGGCCACACCGCCGGTGGGGACGCCGGGCGCCGGGCTGCCGCCGTCGCGGATGGAGCCCCGACTCTTCAGGCGGGGACCGAACAGAGGGAGGAGGTAGAGGAGAACGGGAGGCTGCGCGCGGGCTTAAGTGCAGAAGCACGGTGCCATGCCCGTTAGCGCCGCACTTACATAGCACGGCGGCACAGCCTTTGGCGCCGTAGGTACATGGCACGACGCCGTGGCTTTTGGCGCCGTTAATTCTGACCGGATTTCTCCCGCACCACGGCGGAGTCGACGTGTCATAGGACGACGCCAGGGCCCTTGGCACCGTGCTGTGTACCTACGGCGCCAAGGCGCTTGGCGCCTGCATTGGGTCCATTTCTGCAATTGTTTCCGAGGGGTCTATATGTAAAATTCTTACCGAAAAAGGACCAAAATGCAAAAATTTTACGCCGACCTTTGCACCAACCTCTAGCCAGCCCATCAACACATTGTGCCTGCTCAGTCTCTGCTGGCATGGATCAGGTGGTACCCTGTGCAACTCTACCATGCTGCACCTCGCCCGTCTTCTTACCTCGACAAAGCCGCATGTTTGCTTTATCTCCGAAACCAGAAATTCTAGAATTTCTAGAACTGCATTGCTTAATCGGTTTAATGTTTCTGGTGCTTATGTTGTGCCAGCTCAAGGCCTCTCTAGAGGTCTTTGACTTATGTGGGATCATAATGTCGTTGTTTTTATCGACCGGTCAAGCCGGAATTTAATTCTAGCCTCTTGTATCTATGAGGACCGGAGTGTCCGAGGACCAGTGGATGGTCGCTCCTTAGTGATGAGTGATTGACAACATAGTGTGGATTGACTCTTGGCCGAGTATTGCTGGTGCAGGTTGCGGCTTGATTTGCGTTGGTGCAGGTGAAGAGCAGGCACGAAAGGTCTTAGCCTTGCGGGGCCTCCGAGGAGTGGAGAGACAAGTTAGGCTTGGCTCAATGGACCCGATGGCCAAATGGGATCAAGTGCCGACCGCATGGTGGCAAGAAAAGCAAGATGAAGTCGTGAATATGAGGCACGGTGCGGTGGCGACTCTGGCAAGATCTACGCGGGTTTTGGTTGGTTTACTCCACAAAACCAACACCGAGCCGGGACAACGTGGCTGCCTGAGTCAAGAGGATCTTGGCGTGAAGGCAACACCGAGTTCGCGGGGTTTGCGGCGGTTCACTACAAAACCGTTGAGTTCCTTGGTTGCTCCACAAAGTCAAGACCTGAGGCTCGGCAGGCGGAGACGGGATCTAGACGTGCTGAGAAGCTTCGAAGCGGGGGACACATGGCGGGATTGCAGGGCTTGCGTCGGGAGGACGCGAACTACGACAAAGGCGTGGCCGCCCGATGGGAATATTCGCTGCTTGACCAAATTGCCCCTGACGAGTATGTATCTTCCTTTAAGTTGTAGGGGTAGCATGGTCGTTTGCCTGCACCTGAGAGACTTCATATATATATAGCTCTAGGGTTGGATGGCAACTCATCGATCTGGACTGCTTCCTAATTCTTTTGCTACATAGGCTAGATTTTCCATGCTCTTGTATAGAATCTGCCCTCTGGATGTATGGAAGAATTCGGCGTTGTGATGATTTCCCTCTCCTAGCTCTTTGTGATTTTTCGTGTAATTTTCGGGGCTATTTTGGGGGGTTTCATTGTCGCTTGATTTGTCGATTTGAGGGTGTTTTTCTCCTGAATTTCTTTGAGGGGATCATGGGTGAGTGCCTTGTGCCTCTTTGTGGATGATCTTGACCCCTCAAACGTCAGGAATCACCTTCGATTTGCAGTTTTTCGGTAGAGCTCGAGGTGGTGCTTTGTGTGCATGAGTTTTGCGATTCGGATGATTGGGTTGGTTTGAGGCCATAAGATTTTAGGCATAGCTTCTCCTAGAGATGCTTCTCATCTCCCTAAAATTTGGGCTCAATCCATCCAGATGTTTGGGAGATCCGGTGTATGGAGTTTGGAGTTGATCACATGGGTCTACTCCTGTTCGTGCTGTGCGACATGCACAGACCGTCCGTCTAGGCCCTACAGATATAGAATTCCAAACGGGCCGCCCGACCCCTATTAGGCACGACACTAAGCGGCCCGGCCCTATCAGGCATGGTGGCTTCTTCGCGTCGTCGTGCCACCGCGTGCGAGGGCGCCGGCATGGCACGTAGGCCATTTTTTTCGTGCCGCGTCTGCGCTAGGCACCGCAAAGACGATCGGCACAAAGGGCCGGCCGACGGCCTAGCCTCATTCAACTTCAAATCAACTCAGGAAGAAAATAAGCACAAGAACAACAGAAATTTGAAAAGTTTGAGCTGGTGCAATGGTTGCCTCATTAAAAACCTATCTAGGTAAAACTCACACCTCGTGAGAAACCCTAGATAGGGAAAAAGAGTACAGCCTAGCTCAATCAAATTAAAATAAGTTCAAATAGTTTAAATATTACAGACCCAAGTTCAGTTACATAAATAACCTACAACTACAGTACTAAGTACTACTTCTTCTCTTCTGGCACATCCAGATACAACTCAGAGTAGCATTCCTCTTCAAGTGACTTGTCCTCCACCTATTGTTGAAGCCTAGAGCCTCCCAATCCTTCACGCAGTGAGGATCTCCACCATGTCAAGGCTCAATCGTCACGACGCTCCTCAAGGATCACCGCCAAGAGTCGGAAAACAGATTCTAAAGACACAGTAGAAATAGGGACAGACAAAACATCTCTAGCTAAGATTGAAAGGACAGGATAAGAAAGTTTGTGTTCATGCCACCAGCTAATGATGTTGAACTTATCATCAGTGTGAGAGACATTATCACTGTCCAAGTAGCTAGATAGCTCATTACCAACACCCATGGAAGATCCAGCAGAAGGAGAAGCACTAGTGCATGCTGCGTGCAGCAAGGCAGAAGCATAGTCCTTCTGGACATAGAGAGAGTAGGGGTACAGAAAGAGTTACCAGATCCAGGAGTTGCAAACATATCAACATCATCATCATCATCATCATCTGCAAAAATGTCATCCCAAGCACTATTTTTCTTATCAGCAGTGGGTGCTTGTGGACATGCTTTCCTCTTAGCTGCACCAAACTTGTCATCATTTCTCTTATAAATGATATTAAGTTGAGCCCTTACCTCAGTTAAGTAAGATGAATAATCAACACTAATCAACTTACCTACCAACCTGAGAACCCTACTAAAACCCTTCAATTTACCTCTAGGATCCAATATGAATGCAAAAGAGTAAAGCATGGGAATATCCTTCCAGTACTTCAAATACACATCTTTCATGCAAGTAACAACAGGCCTAAGCAAAGCATCATTCTCATACTCCTTCAAGTGCTTGCAAAGCTTAAGCATATGATGCAACATAAGTGGGGAAGTAGGATAATAAACACAAGAAAGTGCAACAGTAGCAGAGTGAAACAGTTGAAGGAATTCAAACATACTCTGAGCAACTGTCCAATGATCATCAGTTAAAAGCACACGCTCATAGTTGCTGTTTATGAAGACAGAAAAATTATGCTTGTAAGGGAGCAAATGCTTAAGCATTAGATATGTAGAGTTCCACCTCACATCCATATCCAAACCAAATTTTTGAGGACGAATCTCAACAGCAACACAATACCTCTTAAAGTTTGCAATGCGCTGGTTAGAAGAATTTAAAAAAGAAATAGCAGAGCGAATGTCATCAAGGTAGTGCTTGATCACATCCAAATCACTTTTAACCATTAGGTTTATTATGTGACAAGCACACCGCTGATGCAAAAAAAGAGTGCCAACATAACCAGAAAGTTTAGGCTGTAGAGAATCAATTGTGCCAACAAAATTAGAATCAATGGTGCCAACATAAGAGGAAAGTTCAGGAGCTAATGTTTGAATGGCTTTGTTATTAGAAGAAGCATTGTCCAAAGTGACAGAAAAAACCTAGCAGTTAAACCATATTCATCTAAGACAACATAAACTCGCTCAGCAATGTTATCACCAGAATGAGATTCATCAATCAGCCTAAAACCAATTACCCTCTTCTCCAATTGCCAATCAGGATTAACATAGTGAGCAACAACACTAAGGTAATCCTTTTTAGCATTGCCAGACCAAATATCCGAAGTAAGAGAAAAAAATGTAACACCAGCAAAAGATGCGATAAGGTTATCACGCAAACCAGTATGGTACTTGATTAGATCTCTAGCTGTGGTTTGTGCAGAGACATGTGTAAATCTAGGGTTATGACAATCCCTAATGTACTCCTCAAAAGCAGGATGTGCACCAATACAAAGAGGAAGATCAGTACGAGCAATCAAACGACATAAACTAGTACAAGCTCGTTCGACACTAAACTCCCAGTGACAAACACTACCATCAGAACTAAATGAAAGCAAAGACTGAGATAGATGGGTGTTCTCCTTTCTCTTTTCACAAACCTTAAGATGTCGTAACAGATGGCCAGTACCAATAGCAGAACGACCAGCATATTCATGACCACAATGATTGCATTTGGCGCCAGTTCTTACCTTCTTACCATTGATGATCGAGAAGAGCTTCTCGAAGTCGAGCCAGGCTTCAGAGGTAGCATTTCGCTTCCTCTTGCCGGTGTCAATGGCTACAGCAGTGGGACCACCAGCAACAGCGATGGCACCATCACCAGCAACAGCGCCAGCAGCACCATCACCGGCGACAGTGCCAACAGCCCCATCACCGGCGGCAGCACCAGCAGCACCATCACCGGCGGCATCAGCAACCTCGATAGGAGTTGCACGAGAGCCAAGCAGCTCTTCTGCATCTGCTTCGAGGTCACTCTCATCATCTCCACGCAAGCCTGCCATACGGTAGTCATCATTGATGGAGTGACCCTGGTCCTCGTCGTTGCTCGACATCGCTGGAGCTCTGGTCCCTCAACGGATCCTGGTGGCCGGCAACCTGCACACACGGAGCAAAGGAGAGCAGAGAGAGTGAGATAGACAAAGAGACTGAGAAAGTGAGATAGAGAGTGAGACAGGGAGAGTGGGAGACCTAGCTTACCTCCTGCGAACCGGAGCACCAGTGTACAGATCACCGGTTCCTCAACGGCATTGCGGTGGCCGATGACCTGCAGAAGAGAAGAAGAAGTCAAGAAGAGTAGAGGACTCAAGGAGATGATGAGATCTAGGGTTAGGGATTGGCCCTGGGCTTACCTGCGAATCCGGAGCACCAGAGCGGACGACGAGGTGAACCAGCAACAGAGGAGCGGCCGGCGATGACCGCGAACAGAGGCCGAGTCGACGAGCTCATAGACCTAGAGCTGGAGCGGCGGAGTGTAGAGGACTGGAGATGGAGAGACGGCGAGGTGAACAAGCAACAGAGGAGCGGCCGGTGATGACCCCGAACAGAGGCCGAGTTGATGAGCTCGTAGATTTGAGCGGCGAAACGCAAAGGAGTGGAGTGGAGGACTGCCGGACTGGAGAGGGAGAGGCGGCTGTGATGCAGCGTGAGAGGAGAGGAATGGGGACTAGGGTTTCGGGGAGGGGAGGGGCGCCGCGCTTATATGGCGCCTCCCAACGGGAGGATCCAACGGTCGGGAGGGGGCGCCACATCAATAGTCGGGGGGACGCGGGGGGGGGGGGTTTGGGGGTGGCCAGGTGGGCCGTTGCTAGGCCAGGCCAACTTAGTGCCTGAGGTTAGGCCGTGCCGCCCCTCGTCGGGTCGGGCCGGCCCGACGTGCCGAGGTTGCGGCCCAAGCACTAAAAGGCTGTCGGGCCGGGCCGGCACTAAGCCCTATTTATCATGCCTAGGGCCAGGCTAGGGCCGGGCTTTTTAGGGTCATGCCTCATGCCGCCAATCGTGCCTGGCCCATTTGGAATTCTATACCTACAGACTATCCGTTGTGGTCGCCGTTCGTCCAGTTCATCGCATGTTCTAGCGAGTTCTTCATTTGATCTGCGAGCGATTTGGTTTTGTGCTGGGAGATGTTTGACAAACGGTCCGTGTTCAAGTGACGGACGGTCTGTGCAGGTCGGACGGTCCGTGTGGGCTAGACAGACAGTCCGTATAGGTTCGGGAGTTTCTAGAGGTTCTGTCTGCAATTACGGACGGTCTGTCGTTGTCTCACAGACGGTCCGCCGGAGGGCCACGGACGGTCCGAGACTCTCCTACGGTCCATCCCTGCTTCAAGCCTTGAGTTGTGCTTCCGCGTTGCTTCAAGTTTGTACTTGTTCTTAAGGTTGGTAGGTCCGTTGTGACTACGTGACCTTGGCAAGTTCATGTGAGAATCTTTGGTTGTGATTTTGGGACTTGGTTTCTTTTCGGAGAAATTTTTATTGGCTCCCATTCACTCCCCCCTCTCTGGTCGCCTAATCGGTCCTTCAATCTATAAGCAAACTATGCTTAAATTCGCTTTAATTTGCATGTATGGTGATCCTAATCATCAAAACACCTCCTCCATTTGGGCCACTGTGCAAGATTTTGTTAATCAACATCCTGCCTTGCGTTGATATGTATACGTGACTTAAACAACATTATGTCTCCTAATGAAAAGCAAGGACCCCGACCTGCTCATCTTAGCCGCATCTCTAATTTCTATTGCATGGTTAAAGAATGTGGTCTTTTTGATTTGGGTTATAATGGGCCTGCTTATACATGGACTAATAAACATTTCAGTACTGCCCCGATTTATGAGCTCTTGGATTGATGCTTAGCGAATGCAGAATGGTGTTAATGTTTCCCAAGACCATTGTGTATCACCTCCCCATGATGAGAAGCGACCATGCACCAATCCTGGCGGTCCTCGGTTCCAATAGATCAAGAACTAAGAAACCTTTTCGCTTTGAAAATTATTGGTTGCTTGAAAATGACTTTAACCAGGTTGCACAATAGAGTTGGCAACTTTCTCATAGCAGACCTTTTCACCAGAAGATCTCCTACCTTGCTGTTGACCTAAGAACTTGGCGTTGAGCTAAACCGAAGCTCCATGACCAACTACAAGACATTGAAGCACAACTGCTCCAACACCAGTCTCAACCTCCTCACTTACAAAATCACTCCGCTCAAAGTGAGCTTGTCTATCAGCATCACAACATTTTAGCCAAGCAAGGGATTTACCACAGGCAAAGGTACAAAAAAGTTTGGGTTCTAAAGGGAGATAAAAATACTTCTTCCATCAATCTATTCTAAAAAGATGTAGGCAAAACATTATTACTCATACTGTTAATCCTGGTAACTCTGTTTCCTCTACTCCACAGCAAATTGAATCTTCTTTCCACTCTTATTTCACTGATATCTTTCAGGCAAAGGATAGGTTGGTGGTTCGCCAACTTATGACTGATGCTAACAGTAGGATACCTGATGCTTCTTAGTCTGACTTTCATGTAGATCATCAGCCTACTGACAGACACCATAATGCAACATTAGGTGCTAATTATAATTTGTCTACTCCAACCTTGATAGAAATTCATAATATCATCAAGAGTATGCGCAACAATGCAACACCAAGGCTTGATGGGCTCAAGGGGCTTTCTACAAAGCCTCGTGGGAGTGGATCAAGAAAGATGTTTTTCAGGTGGTCACTAACTTCTACCGATCTGCTACGCTTCCTGCACATCTAAATGATACTTTTCTTGCTTTAGTGCCTAAAAAGTTGGCTCCTACAGCCCCTCAGGATTTTAGGCCCATTAGCCTTTGCAATTTTATCTATAAGATTATCGCCAAGTCTCTTCCAGATCAATTGAAGAATCATTTACCCAAAATAGTCCTCCCCAATCAAACCACTTTTGTGCAAGGTAGGCACATTTCTACTATCATAATCATAACTCAGGAAATTATCCATTCTTTTAATTTAAAATCTTGGAACCACAAATCTTTCCTTTTAAAATTGGATTTGGCAAAAGCTTTTGACAGAATCAGTTGGAATTTCATTGCCCAAACTCTGTAAGCACCATTTCAGTGATAATTTCATTTCCCTTTTGTATTCTTGCATATCTACAACCACTATGTAGGTTCTTATTAATGGTAAACCGATAGAATGCCTTTATCCAACCAGAGGCATTAGACAAGGTTGTCCTCTCTCCCCTTACCTTTTTGTTATTGCAATTAATGAATTATCTTCCATGCTTCAGTCTAGCTTACAAAATAACAATATTGCAGGGCTACAATTGGGTCCTGGAGGCTCCAATATACACTCTTTGTTATTTGCAGATGATCTCATCATATGTGGCCAAGCGTCTGTTGTAGAAGCCACCACTATAAAGACAACCATTGATAAGTTCTGCCAAGCTTCAGGACAAACACCTAATTTAAGTAAGTCTGCTATTCTCTTTAGCAAGAATGTTGATGCCAACATTGTTTCTTCCATAAAAGCAATCTTCCCTGTCCCCACCCTTACCTCTAACACTATTCACTTGGGTCACCCTTTGCTTTTCAGTCATAAAGATAGGAATAGGGCTTATGCTTTCATTATTAACAAATTCAAAGCCAAGCTCACAACTATCAAAGCTAATAAATTGAATCATACAGGACGTCTCACATATATTAACTCTTTGCTTGCCTCCATACCTATTTATTATTTGTCTATTGTGCTTTTTTCTAAATCTTTCATTGAGACGATCACTTCCATTGTTATAAGGTTCTGGTGGGCAGGTGTCCAGGAGGATCATCAAACCTCACCCATTGCTTACAGGTCTTGGCATGACATCTGCCAGCCTAAAGAAAACAGAGGCCTTGTAATAAGAGATCTACACGGTTAACAAAAGTCTCATTCTTAATGCAGCTTGGAGGATTATCGCAGACAAGGACAGATATTTAACAACTATTCTTAAATCAAAATATTACCCTAATAAAATTTTCTGGACAATAGACAAAAACATGCCCAAATCAATTTTTTGGTCATCCATATTGCAGGTCAAAGACATTCTATCTAGCAATGCTATGGTTCAAATCCATAAAGGTAACTCCAACATTTGGAATACCCCTTGGTGCCAAATTTGGGAAACTATTCACACTCCAATCTCAATCTTCCGGTTACTATAGCGTCTCTTCCTCTTACGGTCAATCAACTTTGGAATCATTTGTCTCAAACCTGGAATGTACACCTCATAAATCAACTTTTTTAGAGCAGACTGCTCATGCTATTACTCGTACTGATATTATTCCCTCTACTGACAATGACACCCTAATTTGGAGCCCACTCCTAATGGCTTATTCACGACAAAGAATGCCTTCTCCTTTTTGAATACAGATAATCAGATTTCTTTACCATCTCAAGGAACAAGAAGTGTTTCCCATCAGGCAATGCAGATAATGAACAAATTGTGGAAAAACAAGATGTGTTCCCTCGTCCTCAAAACTTTCATGTGGAGACTTATTCGAAGAGCATTATCCATAGGAAAGCGAGCTGGAACTTATTCGCACAACATCAGTCTGGTTTGCTCCCAATGCAATTCTATTGAGGATGATGCCCATCTTCATTTGTCATCTGCCTAGGGCAGTTTGGTTTTCTACAGACCCCTCCATTCATTCTTCTAGTCTCCCACACGATGGCGATGGTATCCAAAATATTCTTCCATATATAATTACACCTCAAACAAGTGATAGTCAAATGATAAAAACTATAACTATCCTCTGGCACATATGGAAGGCTAGGAATGATAAAAGGTTTAACAACAAAACTTGAACTGCTTGGCAGGTGCATCATGCAGTTAATGCTGATTATAGAGTCTCAGAAAGTATTTGGCAGGAAAAAACCCATTCTCGATCACATGAACAGGTCACTCAGGATGCCATTATTCTTAAAATCCTACCTCGTCCTCCTCTCTACAGGGTGGACATGCCAACAATGTTGGAAGGTCTGTGTATTTATACTGATGCTTCACTATTGCCTGATCAAAACTTCACTTTCAATAGGGATGCGGGTCTTGGTGTTTTCCTAATTAGCTCAAGAACACAACAAAATTTTAATGCTTATATTAAAGCATCTCTTCACAATGCTTCCTCAGTTTTCATGGCAGAAGCGGCTGCCCTTGCTTTTGCAGAGACTATTATTGACAGGGATGCATATTACTGAAGCAAGCTTCTTCTCTGACAACCAGCGACTGGTCTCCTTCATCAACTCCAACAACATGACTCCTATCCCGAGATGGGATGCAAAATTCTACACTCGGACTTTCTTCAATGAAGGGCAAGGAAAAAACTACAAGGTCTACAAGATCCCTAGGAACCTTAATAGGACAACTCATGTCTTAGCAACACATGCTCACAATCAACAAAATTCCGTATCTGAAGTAGCAATCTGTTGCCATAACCCTTCTCATATCTCGAGCTGCCCAATTCGGGATGCTCTTGACCATGTACTCTGGGATAACTTATCCCACATAGCGGTTTCTTGCTGCTAATTTTATAAAGCAAATGTTTGTTATAAAAAACGACCATCCTTTCTGCTCACCCAATACGTCTTCATACTAACGTCAGCTTCTTTTTATACAAAATATTTGCTTAGATAATTCCAACATGCATAGTCCTTCATTTTTAGTTTTATACTTGTACTGTTATCGGAACCTGATCACAACACCTTTTTTCTCATTATTGGTGAGACCCTGCATCTGAGTTCTGACTTCCTGCATCCTGTTCCTAGCATTCCAGATCCCATGAAAAGGCATGCCTGCGCCTCCGAATCCCACGAGATCTCGTGAAAAGGAGGCATCTCAGAAAGATAAGTGCACACCCCCAACCCACAAGATCTCAAGGACCACGGGCGCTTCTGGCCGTCGCTTCGGTGACAAAATCACCCACCATCGCGCCGCGCGTGGGGGGTTACTCCATCCAATCCGCTTTGTTTCAAAACCGAAAAAGTTGTAAATCCTAAACCGTACGTCTAAATTAAATTTCGATTTCAAAAATGGATTTCTGGTGCTGAGATCTTCAAAATAAGATCTCACTTGACTATGTTTTGACAAAAAAATTTATTTGTATTTTTTCATTAATGTTATGTATTCCATTATAGGCAGAATAAGACAAATAAAGTGTCAGAACAAATGAGAACAACTGTCAGAACAAGATTCTATTATACGTAGAACCAATATAGTGTCAGAACAAATCAGAACAAGGTCAGAAGAAATTATTATTATAGATGGAATAAGTTATTATTATAGTCAGAACAATGTATTATTATAGCCGGAACAACTTATTATTATAGTCAGAACAACTTTGTATGTTTTCTCGAACGAACAAAATAAAGTGTCAGAACAAATGAGAACAACTGTCAGAACAAGATCCTTGTATAGTCAGAACAAGTTTGTATGTCATCTCGAACAAAACAAATACAGTGTCAGAACAAATCCAACAAAGGGTCAGAACAAGTTACTATTATAGAGAGAACAAATATTTACAAAAGACGAACATATATGTAAAAGAGAAAAATCATGAAGAATAGGAAAATAACAAACATGAAAAAGGTGAAGTGATGAAAATAAATAATTAAATAAATAAGTAAATATATGAATAAATAACGAGAAGAAAGAGAAAATAAAATGAATAGAGAAAAATAATGACAAAGGGAAAATTGAAAAATAGAGAAGGAGAGAAAAATGAATATATGAAAAAACATGAAAGAAGATAATGGAAAAATTGTAAAGAATAGGGAAAAAGAAAAACATGGAAGAAGATAATGGAAGAAAAAAATAAAACCAACTAAATTATGGAAGAGGAAAAAATAATGAAAATAAAATAAAATTAGAGAAAGAAACAAACAAATATTCACTCAGCGAAAAAATTCATTGAAAATGAAACAAATATTCACCAAGAGAAAAATACATATAAAAAACAAGAAATAAAAAATAAAAGCAGAAAAATAAATAAATAGAAATAAATAAAGAAAAAGAAACAAGAAATAAAAAAGAAACAAGAAAAAGAAATAAAAAAAGAAAAGAAAGAAAAAAAAAAGAAAAGAAAGAAATAAAAAAGAAAAGAAAGAAATAGAAAAAAAGAAAGACCCCGACCCCACCCTCCCACCCGAGGCCGCCAGCGACGGTTCGTGAATTTGTCGCTGAAGCGATGCATAAGAATCCCGGGTGCCAGGTCCCCTCGTGATCAATGACTAAAGTCTCGTCCAATCCATCCAATCCAAGTTTCCTTGCACATGCGGACATGCCAATTTCATAAGTAGTGTGTCATACCCAGGGTTCCCCAAACCGCCACAAGACCGGTTCCCACGGTTCAAAAAAACCGGCGAAACCGGCCGGTTCGCTGATGTTAAAAAATTTTAGGCACGGTTTGGGGTGGGAACCGGACCGGTTCATGTACCGGGCCGGACCGGTTCCACCGAGAACCGGCCGAACCGGCCCGGTTCCCAACGGTTTGGGGAACCCTGGTCATACCTACATTGCTAATAAGCTACGCTGCAGAGACGCTGCACAACTTTCGTTTTCCAAGTCTGCCCATGACGCGTCCTGCTTTATTCAGGCCGCTGATGCCCCCCAACGCCAACGACTGCCCCCTTGTTCGTCGTCTTCTTAGCCTGGGTGTTTGACATCATGGCACCCTGCACCCAGACTGACAAAAGTTATTGGTGGCGCACGTTGAAGTTCTGCCGTGGCTCGGGCATGATCAGGCCGTTTCAGCGAAGTGCGGTGGTCCGAATGGCCATGGACATGGACGTCTCATATTAGCCACGCCCAAGTTACAGTATATGAGATGAAAGAAATTTAATTTATCACTGGCACTGCACGTTGGGGTTTTTTTGAGTAACATGGGCACGTTGGGTTGTGAAATTGACTTCTGTCTACTCCTATATCATTAAATTTCATCCATTTGGAGTTGTCCCACTCTCATCTGACGTCCGATAACAACCTAACATTTTTGTTTAAATATTGTGGGCCGAGGGGACAAATGAGGGTGAAACTTTAAGTTGACAACGAAATGCAAGGGGATTAAATGCCGTATTGTCATAAACCTCCCTTTTATAATTTTTTTTGTCTAAGATGATGGTGGTGACGTCGTGACGCGCAAGGGGACTAGAAAAACCACAGGTGCGGGTCTAGTCAACTCAAAAAAAAAACTCTGAAACTACCGTCACTGTCCTACTCCTGACGTCTCGCAATCTATTTACATCTCATGCAACTTTGTTTCTCTTGGGGCTTTCGAAAGAGAAAAAGAAACCTTACTCTTGATCACTGTTGCGCATGCTGCTTACACTGTGTCAGCGTCGGATAAGCGTTTGACCTGTGTCTTCAATTCACTGTATGGAGTCTGGAATTATGGATTGCATAAGGAATTAAGGATATAGTGCATCTGTGCACATGAGTTACTTCTGGACTACCTTACGGAGCAAAAGGTTGGGAAGATAAAAAGTCGTGTTATCCAGCTATCCATTGATCTTGTGTGTCCGCATTGAATTTAGGTATTCTTTGACTTTTAAAATGGTTTCAAACTATTTCTTATATGATTACTTAGCACTTAAATTATTTTCCTGAAACTAAATGATATGGAAGAACGACCAAATAAATTCATCTCAAAATGGATCCCAATTTTGTAACCATATCACCCCATCACATTTGCCTCTTGCTCATCAATCTGTTGGAGTTGTTTCATCAGCTCTTCTCTTCTTCTATAACCCCCCCTAACATTTCGGCCCCATAAGGACACTTCTCAGAGCAGAGCAGAAACACCCCCATACTACGGGCCTGTTTGGGAGAGCTCCACCTTAACAAAAACAACTATACTCCACAAACTTCACTCCATAAACTCCACTCCACTTCAGTAAATTGGAAAATCGTGTTTGGGAGAGCTTCACTCCACAAATCCTAAAGGCCCACCTCCCTCCACCCCGCAACCCCGTGTGCAAGTAACGGCCCAAATCGACCCATCTAAATTCCCTTCACTTCCACACGGGCCCCATTTGTCAGGTTATCTTCAACCTTCTCCACACCAACCAGTAGCAGCGGACGGCGGCGGTAGCAAGAACAATCTACAGGGGGGCTCCTTCTCTTCTTCCTCCTGCTCCTGCTCGCCTCCCCCCTGCCCGCCGCGCCGCCACCACGACCTCCCCCGCTCCGCCTCCACGGCTCCACCCTCCACCAACCGTCACCCGCGTCGCGACCGCCCACCTGGTGGCGCCTCCAGCAGCCTCCCCCTAGGGGCACGTCGGACGGCGAAGACTGACCTCCCGCGGCGGCCCATGGCAGGGTCCGACCTCCCACGACGGTGCAAGGTCTCATGCAGCCTCCCGCGGGGTCACGACGGCGCGCGGCCTTCCGTGGGGGCATGGCGGCGCGCGGCCTCGCCGAGCCGCGGGCCTCCCCAAGCTCAGGAGCGAGGAGCGACGGCGGGCTCCGGTGGTGGGTGGCTGCGAGCCGCGACGACGGCCGACGGCGAGCCTGGGCTCGGGGGCACATGCGACGGCGAGATCTGTTGACTTTTTCTAATTTTGTGTGCGAAAGGGTATAAGAAAAGTGTGTAACCAGTGGCGGTAATTATTTCCAACTCCACCGGTTCCCAAAATTGGTGAAGCACCTCTTGAGGACCTCCAAAAGAAACCTGGAGTGAAGCTAATATTTGTTGGAGTGGAGTGGAGCTAGTTAACCAGTTTGGATATTTTTTTTATGGAGTGGAGCTAATTTTGGTGGAGCGGAGCTCTCCCAAACATGCCCTATCTATCAAGAGAATAAGCCGTAGGGCCCGTTTAGTTCGCGGAATGAAACTTTTGGGTCTCCTTTCAAGGTCTATTAGGAGTATTGAACGTAGATTATTTACAAAAATAATTACACGAATGGACAGGAAATTGTGAGACGAATCCATTAAATCTAATTAATCTGTCATTAGAGATTGTTTACTGTAGCATGACATTGTCTAATCATGACATAATTAGGCTCGTTAGATTCGTCTCGAAAATTAGGGTAGGGGTCGTGGAATGGGTTTTGTCATTAATCTACATTTAATACTCCGAATTAGTAGAAAGAAGATTGATGTGACGGATTGTTGGTGAAAATTTTGGGAAGTAAACTGGCCCGTAGTTGGACATCTTGCTCTGATCTCCCCCCCATTTATTATCCACCATGTCCAAGAAACCCTCCATTCTAATTGTCTTTCTTTCAAGCTAGTATCCCCCCTCCAGAGTCAAGGATCAAAGGGCAGTGGTCTGATCCCACCCAATTCATCTCAAACAGCAAGGCAATAAGCTATGGCACCATGGTATCCCAAAATCTGCTTAAAAATAAATACAAGTAAATTAAAAAACTTGAAAAATATGATTTTCAAATTTTTACTAATTGTATGAAGTGTAGAAATGAAATTTTATGTCATGTTAACTATAGGTATACAATGTCTATATGTTAGACATTTAATCACCTCCCCCCGCGCTCGTGTCAGCTCCTCCTGGGGTGACTCGGGCGAACCCCGACTCGCAGTGTTGTCGCCGCCTCCGACGCTGCCTCCCCTCCCCGCCACCGCCCGGGCAGTCACCGGAGTGCCCGCGTGACCTCAAGGAAGGTGGCGGCGGGGCTCCCCCACCCTTCCCATCTCCCCTTTCTACTCCCTCGTGCCCTCTTTGGTGGCGGCCATAGGGGTGGCACCTGTAGCTCTGGCGGTATGTTCCGTATGTGTTTTCGTCGGATTTGCGCCCGGGGTCTCCGGGTCTGCCCGGGCCACCGGATCTGCGCCCTTGGGACTTGATGTGTCAAGGTGCAGTGATGACGGTGGTGCTCGGTTCCGGCGGCAGCGGCGCGTGGTTGGTGTGAGGTGGCCCCACTAGCGGCATGTGTGGCAGGCGCGTGGCTGGGGACGGCTGCGGCTGCGTCGGCCGGTTCGCGGCGCTGCCCGGTTTGAGTGGCGTTCGCGGCCTGGCTGCGGCGGCAATGGTATGTGGGCCAC
This sequence comes from Cenchrus purpureus, assembly GCA_022644695.1. NCBI lineage: Eukaryota > Viridiplantae > Streptophyta > Magnoliopsida > Poales > Poaceae > Cenchrus > Cenchrus purpureus. Next base: position 94,436,680 of record CP053459.1, read on the forward strand.
CGTGCGTGGTCTGGAGGCGGTGCCCCTTCCACCTGCATCCTGGGCCGCCGGATCTGCCACCCTGAGGCCTCGGGGTGTCCGGGGGTGATAGATGTGTGGGGCACGCCTCGGCAGCGGTCTCGTGGGACTCAGCCCCTCTGGCGGCGCGCGTGTTGTGCGTGCTGGCCTCGTCGACGGTGGCTCCGGCGGTCTGTTTGGAGGATGGCTTGTGGAGATGTGGTTTGGTGGCGTCTTGGTGGTGCGGCTGCCGGTGGCTCTCTTGGTTGTGTTCTTGCGCCATGGTGGCGTGGTTGGCAGCGGCCGAGCGACGGTGCTCCAGCGACGCTATGGTGGCGTAGCTGGTTGCCCCAAGCCGCTTTCTCCAGCAGCGATGTGTCAGTGGTGCCGTGGTGGCATTTCCGACGATGGCTCGCGCGAACGTTGCCAGCGGTGCCGTGGTGGAGCCGATGATGGCAGTCGTGCGGAGGCTCCCAGCAACTCCATGGTGGAGGTTGGTGGTGCCAACCATCTATTTGCTCTGCGGTGAATATGCAGGTGAAAACTCATCCTTCCTGGGATGACGTGGATGGCACATCGGGCGTCATGTTCTTCTTGAAGGCGACGTTGGGCATCTATGATGCGGGCTTTGCCTCCTCCGTGGGTCGGCGGTGTCGTCAGGCTTCCCCGGCTTGGTGCTTCGACATGGTTGCTTCTGTGAGGGCCTTTTCTTCCATTTTGCTTTCTTTTTCTCTTTCTTTTCTTTGTTATAAAAAGTAAAAAGCAAAAAAAAAAAAGTAGAGAAGAAGAGAGGTTCCTTTCCATAGCAGTGGTGTGTTGGCTCATGTCGACATTCCAATCCGACCGGGTAGAGTTTAATGGAGATGATTGAGTTGTTTAGATCGGTGCGTGTTGAGATCCCAATCCAATCCACTGCGTCATTTCAGTTGAGTTGTGCGGTGCTGGTTGATGTCTCAATCTAACCTGTCGAAGTTGTATGGTCTGTGGATCAGAGTTGTTCGGGGTTTCTACTCCTTGAGTTGTACAGTCAATGGACTAGAGTTGTGAGGGATGGTGCATTACCTCCCTAGTTGTACAGTCTTCGGATCGAAGTTGTATGGTTTTCGAGTCCAGTTTTCCTTACAAACTGGATCAACTCTCTTCTTATAATAAAAATTCGGGAAAATGTAAGCTTTCACCGTCCGTTAAAAAAAATGTCTATATGTTGGTCACAAAGTAACATTCTACCGCAAAAATAAAGTATATATACATTCTAACAGGCGGTAATATGACATGTACCACTAACACCAACAATGCATTAAAAAAGTGTAATTCTTAATGAGAAAATTAGGTCAGCACTAAGGCAGGCACATTTCCAAACCTCGTTTTCCTCATAACAACTCCAGCAGGTGGGTCACTAAGTAAAGGGAAAGAGAAAAGAACTGTGCATAGAGAGTGAAGTCCATTCTGTTTTCCTCATTGCTTCTTCTGTTACGTTTCAGTATGCTGCAAGTTCTAGCGGGAGCTTGATTTCCACTAAATTTTATTTCACTATAATAGTGTCTAATCTCTATCATTTGCTAAGGTCATGCATAGGACATCTTGTCAATCTGAACTTGATTGCAGATTTGAAGGTTCATGCTTGGCTTTTGGCAACTCAATTCCTAGTGCCATTCCTTGGAGAAAGTAGCTAATGTGCCGCTGTCTGATGGTTCGCAATCAGAGATCAGCATATTGTGCCTGCTCTGTGGATACCATACTTGAGGGGTTCCTGCACCGTCAAGTCAACGGTGAACCAGCAAGTCGCATTAACATTTTCCAATCCATTAATGATCTGGCAGCATTATCTGTAGCTTTGTTGTGGGTGACGATTAAAGGTCAAGAGTGTTGAGATTATATGGGATCAGGATAAGGTGCTATCGGATTTCTTTTGCTAGGACCATTAGTTTGACAACCCTATTCAAGTTCATCATGTTGCTTGGTGATGGCTTGGACGAACATCATTATCTCGTATTTTTGTTGGGTCTTGGTGCTTCTTGTAATAATAGACTGCTATATGTATCTATCATACAAAGGTTGGAATATTAATATATATATCTTTTTCTAAAAATATATTCATCGAAAGACAGATGTGTGTTTCTTACCTAAATTGAGTAAGTTTAAGTGTTGTGGGCTTCAAGTGAAAATGACATACGTAGTTTACTTGTTTTAAAATCATGAAGTTATTTGAATATTCAAACGCAACAAGCACATTTGAAATTTGGAATGCAACAACAGAGGAATGTGGCCCATCAAAGAGCAGTGCACCCACAAGCCCGGCCTTTTTCCATCAGTGATGGATGGTGGCCCGCTGCCCTGGTCTGTTGCCACCCCACCCCAGCTCCAGCCTGCTAACCAGCTTATAGAGAAAAGGGACCGACGCCTATCGGTCCTCCGCACTTGCTTCATTCTTCTCTAGATCTAGATCTAGCTATGACACAAAGAATAGATCTTGTGGGGCGTAACCTTTTGCTTTTCTCTTTTCTTCCTCCTCCTCATTCTCTCAGTCGCTAGAAGAATTCTTGTGATATGGGTGCATGGGGTGCTCATCCCTCCAGCACAGCTGCTAGTAGGATCCTTGTGACATGAGTTTATCAGCTTTCGGGGAGAGTAGCCCAGAACCTCTGGCATTAGGAAGAAGAACAAGCCGACGGGAAGGTCACATAATCTGGAGCATATCTCGTCAAACTTGCACTTCCTTTTGCTTTCCCTCCTCCAGGAGAAGGATTTTTGAAGGGATATGTTCCCCCTTCTGGTGTATTTTCCTCTTATGCTCACTTGCAATCATGAAGAAGAACAAGCCACTGGGAGCATCTCTTTTGCTTAGTTTAGATTTATGTTCCTCATCCTGGTAGTGCCTAATGATGACCCCTTCTGCTGTATTTTCCTCTTATGTTCACTTGCAATTATGAAGAAGAACAAGCCGTCGGGAGCATATCTCTTTTACTTAGTTTAGATCTATGTTCCTCATCCTGGTAGTGCCTAATGATGATGAACATAGATGGCTGCTTTGTAACCTTCTAATGTATCAATGATGACTGTAATCTGTGTGTGTGATTTTGCATCTTAAGAGACATGTTTGTGTGATTATCTGTGTGCAGTCCAATTTTTTATATGTTTTACCTGCTCACTTGCAATCATGAAGAAGAACAAGCCGACCGGAGCATATCTCTTTTGCCCAAAACAAAGGAGACGCGGTTGGCTAATCCACGTCTCCTTTATATTAACGCCCGTTACTGATGATAATGTCAGCAGCCTGCAAACACTTACTCAACTAACGCAGAATATATACAGTATCTTAAGTAGAATATATTACAAAAACGATTTAAATTCCACCACATCCTGTATATTATAAAAAGAATTCAAATTCCACTAATACATCACATCCTATATTACAAAAAGGATTACATCTTACGCAGAAATCAAGCTTGCTTTTTCTTCTTTGATTTTTGTATATGGATTTTTTCACTATGGTCGCTTCGCAAGTACGGTGTTTTGTTAGTTCCCAAGAGTCGGGGCTTGTATGAAGTGTCAAAAGGATGGAATTTCGTCAAACTGGTTGTATTCCTCCTCCTCAACAACATTTTCAAGCCCAACAACCCTTTTTTCCAGGAAGAACCACATACCAGTTCTTCTTTGCAAGGTGAGGTACATAGAACACTTGCTCAACATCGTTGGCGAAGACAAACGGTTCGTTTTTGTAACCAAAGACCCGGAGATCAACACTAACAAAACCATATTTGTCCTTGCTCACAACTCTCTTCCCATTGGTGACCCATCTACACCAAAACAAGGCTACCTTCAACCCTACATAATCAAGCTCTCATATCTCCTCTATTTGACCATAATATGTGTCTGTCTGCATGTCATCATCATCATCACTATCGTTGACGACGGCCCGTACATGCACACCACTATTTTGATAGACGCTCTTTTTATCCTAGGTCATGGTGTAGGACGTGTATCCATTGATATCCATTGCTTGGTATTTTGTAACAGTTAAAAATTGCCCCGATGCTAGATTCCTTATCTCATCGGTTATTACAGCATTGTTGCATGTCTGGACATAATCTCGGAGCCACCTGTTGAAACCTTGCATGTGCATCTTTGCAAGCCAAGCCCTATCACGGCCAGAGTTTTCTTCACATAGTTGTCACTTGTGCTCATTGGCAAATGGTGTAATCAGGTGCAGCTGTTGTATCATGGTGAAATGAGCCTTTTGGAAGGCATCTAGTTCCGGACTGACTGACTTTTTCCCTAGGGCCCCAACACCTGAAAGCCTACCTTCATGCCGTGAACGAGGCACACCAATAGGGTTTTGGGGGTACATATAACCCATGGCCCACTCCACTTCTTCGATGGTCTCGTAGCCACGAACAATAGCTCCCTCCGGAAATAACCAATTATGTACCAATGATTTCAGGAATCCAAAGAACCTCTCATATAGAAACATCTGATGAAGGTAAGATGGGCCAAGGTACCAGATCTCCCTCGCGAGGTGTGCTGTTAGATGCAGCATGAGATCAAAGAATGATGGTGGGAAGCTAGCTTCAAGCAGGTGTTGGGTCTCGAAATGCCTCCTCTCTAAGTCCAATAGTTTTTCCTCATCAATCACCTTCTGTTCTATTGCATTGAAGAATAAACACAAGCTTGTGACCGCATCGCAAACCAGTTCTGTCTTGATACCTCTAAGTGCAACAGGAAGAAGAGCTATCATCAACATATGGCAATCATGAGATTTCATCAAGTTGAAATTCATTTTTATGTCCTTCACCGATACTAGCCTCTTGAAGTTTGATGAGTAGCCTGAAGGTACTTTCAAATCATGCAAAAACTCACAGAATTCTTTTCTCTCTGCCTTTGACAAGGTGGTTGCAGCAACGGGAAGGTCCGTCTCCGTCTCTGTTTCCTCTGCATAGAGCTCCGGCCTAATGCCCAGATCTTTAAGATCCTCCCTTGCATTTTTATGATCTTTTCCTTGGGAATTCTGTTGTAGCAATGTTAGCTTCACACACATTCTTCTTGACGTGCATGTTGTCAATTGAATGACACACATCCAACATCGGCCAATACTCTAGCTCCCATAGAATTGATTTTTTCTTCCACATTCCTTCTTCTTCTTCACCATCTCATTTCTTTCTTTTGCCAAGGGTTTTTTAGTTAGTTTGGGTAACTCCTCAATAGTTTTGACGTACTTGACTTTCAAGTGGACCAGATCTCCAATCACATGCAACGACACCTCTCGATCCTCCTTTTGCCCATCAAACTGACAATCCATGGCTCGGTATGCATGTTTCTTGCCGAGGAAACAATGGTGCCCCATAAATATGAATTTCTTTGAATTTATTAGCCACATTGAGCAAGTTTTTTCCAAGCAGTGTGGGCAAGCTGCACCTTTCCTTTTACTCTGGCCAGAGAGGTTGCGATGAGCCGGGTTGTCGTTGATAGTGGTGAACAACATGGCGCGCATTGTGAACTCCTCACGCTTGAACTCATCGCAAACCTCCTTCACACCAGGCTTCCACAGTGTCTTCAAGTCATCAACTAGTGGCCTCAAGTAGACATCAATACGGTTGCCAAGTTGCTTTGTCCCAGAGACCAATATTGTCAGCATCATATATTTCTATTTCTTGCATAGCCAGGGTGGAAGGTTATACAATGACAGCTTGACAGGCCAGGTGCTATGTGTTGAGCTCTGGTTACCGAATGGATTCACGCCATCTGTGCTCTTAGCAAACCGTACACTCCTTACGTCTTTGACAAACCACGCAAAGTGGGAATTAATGTTACCCCCATTGTGTTGCATCTGCGGGGTGCCTAAACTTGCGAACTTCCTTCTTTCGGCCTTCCTCATGCCAATGCAAGAGGTAGGCCTCCTTTTGTGTTGCAAACCATCTTCTCAGCCGAGGAATGATGCAAAAAATACCATGCCACCCTCACAGGAGCCCCTCTGTTAGCCTTCTTCTTCTTGCCTCTGATCTCCACGGGCCCGTTCTCGTCATCAACATTATTATCATCTCCACCATCCTTTTTCCTCTTGTACCGATCACAGCCACACTTGGGGCACTTGTAGAGGTCTGCATAATCTCCACTGAACAATACACAACTGTTCTTGCATGCACGGATTTTTTCAACCTCTATTCCCAAAGGACAGATTATCTTCTTCACCTCATAGACAAACTCGGCTATTTGGCTTCCTTCAGGTAGCATGTCTCTAAGCACATCTAATAGATGTTTGAAACTTTTGTTGCTCCAACCATGATCTTCCTTAAGCTGCAGAGGTTTTAGATCACCAGAAAGGCTAGAGTACTTCTGGCAATCATGATAGAGGGGTTTATTTGAATCTTCAATGAACTGCTTCAACCTCACTAATTCAGAAGGTGTGTACACTCGTTGAAACTCAACATCCCGCAACATTTAATCGACATTGTGAACACGTTGCAACACCTCACCATCATCGAAGCCCCTAACTTCTTGATCAGTGATATCCTCAAGCCTCATCACATTGGGTGGTTGGTTCATTTTCCTCAAAAACTCCACCTTCATCAAGGTCTTCATCATGGCTGGTAGCATGGTGTCACACTTCACCTTCATTTAGGCAGCCTTATTCGAGTTCATTAAGGCCTTCCTCATCATGTTTATTCCAACATGTGTAATTTTTTGTGAAACCATGGTGACCAAATGATGAAAAATGATTTCCCGTTGTCCGAATTCCTTCTGATTGAGACAATCTATACAGGGGCAAAGAATTGCCTGAACACCACGGTTTTTCATATCCACCTCTGCTTGATTTAGAAAACCATTGACCCCACTTAAGAAATTCTCCCAATCTTCTTGGGGCTCTCTGTACATCCAAGCCCGAGCAGCAGCCGCCATCTGCAATTTCCATACATCAAATGAGCATGATTCATCACACAAAAAACCGATAATATAAGAGGATTAGGATAGCTGAAGAATTTCAATAAAAGGAGGCAATTTCCACCTTGACGAGGACTTTCTATGAGGCGAGCGCGGCCGAGGAGGAGGATCGGAGGCAGCGTCGCGACGGTGACAACACGGAGGACGGGGAGGGGACGGAGGAGTCTGCTTTGAATGACGCCACGGTCGACGTCCGCGGCCCCTTTCGCCGTCGCGCACAAGGCCGGTCGGCCTGCTGCAGCGCCGGCTTTTTGAGGAGAGGGAGCGCGATCCTCAGAGCGCGCGCAGCTGGTGGCGGCGAACGGGGTAGGTTGACGGGGACTTCAGAGGAGAGAGAGCGAGTGACCTTCTTAGGAGAGTGAGAGAGCGAGCGTGTTATTGGAACGCGAGTGACCTTCTGAGGAGAGAGAGCGAGTGTTGTCGGAAAGCGATGACAGGGGAATAATAACAATGCGCGGTGTGAGAAAAAAGGCGACACTGGGTGTTGATGGTGAATTTCCGTCAACCTAGCCATGAGTTTACCTTCGGTGTTGGCATGAATTTTATATCTTATCCATTGGTACTAACCCTCTTGGTATAACAAGTTCGTTCGTGCATGTCGGTTTTGGAGTTTGATGTTTATGCAGGAATTTAGCGTTGAAAGCAAGACTTCCGGGTGAAGTTCATCAAGCACCTCGTGAGAACACCTTGAAGCCCGGTACAAGTCAAGCAATGAAGTGAACATGACTCCAAGAAGCCCAAGGACCAACCCGTAAAGACGGAAAACTCCGACGACCTGAACAGAAAATGCTGAATCTTGCGGGACAAGGAGCTCTATCCAAACCGCGGAGGAACTGACGTCAAGGGCCCACATGTAGAAGGGAGAACACTCTAGAAGACTCGGGAAGCATCGTCCATGAAGGAGGCCACGAAGTGGGCCGAAATGGGCCCAGGCCAACCCAGCCCATTTCGGGGCCCATTCGTGCTCCCCTTTGACCTAGACGATCCTCAGACTATTTATAGTCCCCCTGCCAAGAGCCATGCATCAACTCATTCGTCATTCACCACCGAGGAGCAGAGAAGAGAGGGACACCATTCCGGAGAGGAAAGGGTCGAGCTAGTTGTCTAGGGTTTCCCTAGCCGGCGTGGGAACCTTGCAAGGAAGACCACGTCGGAGTTCCAGGAGCTAGGAGCAAGATCAAGGTAGGATCCCAGTGGTGATCTTGTCCATGTATCATTTATGATGTTGAATTATCAAGTTGCAATCCAATTTCTAGCGATCAAGTGCTTCTTCTATGACTTTGATTTCGATTGGCTTTTCTTACTTTAAGATCTATTCTCGAGATAGATCATAGAGGGTGTTCTTGTAGCCGTGGTGGCTAGAAGTGCATGCCTGACCTTCCAAGAGATTTCAACTTGTCCATTGGACTTGCCCTAGGCTAACCCGCACGAATAGGAGTGCGTTGTGATAGAACGGTGGCTCCAAAAGGTGGGTGTCTTCGGAGTTGGATGGGAAAGCCGCGATTTAAAGAAGCTTTTTATGAGATTGATCTTGGTTTATTCTTCTTTGCTTGGAACTTCAATAAGAGCTTGATCCAATCTCTCTAGATTGGTTTTACCTATCCCTCTCTATCTCTTGCTACCTCCGGTTTTCATAGATTAGATTCGTTTTTATGATGTTCTTTAGATTAGATGCATAAGAGTTCCTTTTGAAGATCAAAGTTCTCGACTTTATTAGATTGATTCTTGGATCGCACATTTGTTCCAGATTTGATACCTTGGGTTCACACTTGAGGGAAGAAGGGTCCCTTGGCTACGACGGAGGACTTGTCCGCTTGCAAGTCCAAACGAAGTTTGATACGCATATACACCGTCAACAAGCCCCTTTTTCTGGCGCTGTTTCAAGATTCGATCTTTTATTGCTTTTTGTGAATATTTTCAGTTTTCTTTTGGTTTTTCTTTTTGCATTTACTAACTTTTGATCATCCTCAAAAATAAATCTAATCTAGTTTGACTAACCCTAGTTTTCTTAGATTTGTTTTATTTTTGTTTTGTATATATTTTGTTTATTGCTAACCCTAACAGAGATGGACGGCTACCTCTCCAACAAACCCCGAAAATTTTGTGGATGATCCGAAAAACTTTACAAAGCTAAGGAGATGTGAAGCACAAGCTAAAAAGCTGGAATTTGTAGATCCAAAAGCGAGGCCGGGAGGATCGCCGAGTCTCAAAGGAATCACCACCTCCAAGCCCTAGGAGAATCAACTTCCACCGGAACCAATGGGAGAACAACCGCATGAGGCGCAAGATCGGGGAGCTATGCACCCCGGACATTGTCGACCTACCAATCTTGAACCTCACGGAGATCAGAAGGCCATTTGAGATCAAGACCTCAACAATCCGCATGGTGCAACATTCACCCTTCACCGGTAAAGAGGATCCAAACCTTCACCTCCAAGCGTTCATTCAACTTTGTCAGACATTCAACATGGAGGGGGTGACTCAAAACCAAATGAGGGTGGCTCTTTCCGTTCTCGCTACTTGGAAAGGCTTTGCAATGGTTCTACACTCAACCGGCGGAGACGGTGCAAAATTGGGATGCCTTGATGAGAGCCTTCATGAAGGAATACTACTGCACGTAAGACTCAAAGCTTGCGCAATAAGATTGCTACCTTTGCTCAATATCCTACGGAGACCATATTGGAAGCATTCGAGCATTTCAATGAGTACACTCGGGCGGTTCCACATCACAAGTTCCCGAAGGAAGATCTCGTTCAAAAGTTCTATCAAGGACTCACCATTGCGTCAAGGACGATCATCGATGCATCGGCGGGAGGATCCATCATTGAGCTTACGCCGACCCAAGCTTTCACTTTATTCAAGAAGGTCACGGACAATGACACATGGGCGTCGTTCAGATGCTTACTTCCGGTTCAACCCACGGGGACCATCAAAGGAGTCTTGCAAGTGGAGAAGGAAGATCTACTCGAAGGCAAGATCGATTCGCTTATGCGGAGGTTGGAGAAGATGGAGATAGAGAAGAAAGAAGCTCAAGACTTAAAAGTTGCCGAAGCAAGATCCACATGTGAAGAGTGCGGAGAATATGACCATGTCCAAAAGGATTGCCCGGAGGAAGCCAAGATGCTCGACTACATGAGGAAGGGAGATTTGCCGAACTTCCGCTACGGGCAAGGTAGACCTCAATTTAATGCAAGTTCGTCCATTCTGAATTCGGTTCCTCTTCGTATGCAATTGAAGGACTTCATGGACAAGCAAGCTAAGATCAACAAGGACACCGTCACTAAGTTCAAGGCCATAGACAAGGTGTTGGAGAACATCGATAGCAAGGTGACAGAGGTCGGAAGCTCCAACCATCAAGTGCTTAACATGATGAAGATGCTCGAGACACAAGTGGGACAACTTGCCGAGCGCCTATCCGCTAATGAAGGGAAGCTTCCGGGGCAACCTTAAGGTCCCGAGACGGCGAAGGCCATTCAAACTCGTTCGGGGAAGGAGACCGAAGATCCGGAACATTCCGCGGGAGCTACAATGCCTAAACCATCTGCCGAGGCGGTGGAATTTGCTAAGGAGAAGATTATCGAGATCATCACCGAAGAGCCCGAGATTGAGATGCTGGGTGAAGACACGAAGATACCACAACTCAAGCCACGCTACTTCTGAGGTAAACTTGATAATCATTTTGAGAAGTTTGTGGAGGTTGTGCGTAGGTTGAGCATCAACATGCCGCTATTGGATGCCCTTCAAGTTCCTACATATTGTCACTACTTCAAAGATATACTTGCAAACAAGTATGAGATAGCAACACTCGGGGTGGATCATGTCAAGATGTCTGAGCAATGTAGCGCCGCTATTGCGAACAGACTAGAGAAGCAAGGAGACCCCGGATGCCCGACGATTCTGTGTTCCGTTGGTTCATTCAAGTTCGAGAAGGCATTATGCGACCTTGGAGCAAGTGTGAGAGTCATGACAAGAGATGTGTTCGAGAAGCTACGCCTACCGGAGCTGGATCCTACGGCCATGTGCTTGGAGTTGGGTGACAACTCCATTCGCTACCCTTTGGGCATCGCCGTAGATGTGCCGTGAAGGTCGGACACCACTTCATCCCGTCGACTTCGTGGTGCTCGAGATGGGAGAAAGGGATAAGCCGGCACTCATCCTTGGGAGGCCCTTCCTCAAGACCGTGGGAGCTACCATCGACGTCGGCAAGGGAAATCAAGTTCGACATCAGCGAGGAGTTCCTTCAAGTTTCGACCATGCTTCGAGGTATGCAATATGATCAAAGTTAAATATATTCTGCCTCATCGTCGCATTAGTAAGGAAGAGCCAAGGAAGAAGGAAGAGCCGGAGAAGAAGGAAGCGAAGGAAATCAAAGAAGTTGTCGCATCCGTCCAGATCAAGGAACAAAAGCCGCCTGTGAAGACCAAAAAGATGACTAAGCTGGAGAATAAGCCTGCGCCAAAGATGGTGCGGAAGTGGGTACCCAAGATTGCAACACCCGCAAAGAGCGTTGATCTGAAGTAATCAAGTGAAGAAGTCTAACCATGGACTATAAACGAAGCGCTAGGCGGGAGGCAACCCGTTCGTCGAGTCAAGAATAAGCTACCGGGAGGACAACTCGATCAAGATTTTTGAGTCTTTCAAGTAAGTTAGTTTTAGATTTTGCTATGCAAGACATTCATAGACTCTTAAGTGGTTGGATAATGTTTAGAGTTATAAATCTTGTTTGGATATTTTATTTGAATCATAAACCCTTTACATGAGCCATCCTATGAGTTATTTGCTTCTTTTCGAGAAACCAAAACCAAAAATTCAGAACCTACCTCAACCTTTCATCCTCTTCATGATGTTATGGTTGACTTATTTTACTTGCTAAAAACACGCGAGTAGAGCCACGCTATGTTCCTAGATGATATTTAAATTTCAGCACATGGTAGGACTCGCGTGAACCTAGAAACTTAATTTTTGGTTTGTTCAAAACTCATAACCTTGGTTTCTCTAGAGTTAGAATTTTTCTAAGCCTCATTTAATTTTATTTCATTCAAAATCTCTCTCACATTTAACCAAAATTAGAACCTAAACCTGTGCCCTCATGATCAAGCTGGGAAAAGCTTGCTCTCAACTAATGGAAGCAAACAATACAATTACCAAAATAAAAGTAGTCGGAAAATATTTTGACTTACATTTGTTTTTAATGCCTAAAAACTCCTCTAATTCTATTTGAACTCATTGCAAGCTCTGAGTTTAATTTTATTTTTCGAAATTAGAGGAGTGCTTAGCATTAAGACATGATTAGAGGGAGGTATTTGAGTTAACTTCACCACAATTGCACCATGATGCATCACGAGATGCCCCTCCAACAATTATCATCAAAGGACATGCAAAGGACAAGCATGGGGGGGCAGCCAAAGCTTTGTTTTGCAGGAATCTCATGGAAGCATGTGAGGCAAGGGAGCGTGAAAGTGACTCAAAGCAAAGCAATCAAGTGGAAGGAGCAATCATGCAAGCAAAGGAGTGGATGAGAGCATTTGGGTGGTGCAACCCCGTGGAGCACGCGGTCACAAAGCAACAAAGGAGGATGGAGTGCACTGGAGAAAATTGGAGCCAAGTGGAGCAGCAAGGACCCGCCGGCCGGCCTCACCTCTTTTTAAGCCGCCTGGTGCCCGTCTTCCTCAGGTAAGTCATTTGTCCATTCCTTGTTCGTGTTCATGAGCTCTTAGTCCAGAACCACCAGAGACATAGCTTCCCACTTCGAGTTTTGTTTCGTCCATCAAAATCCATCCTAAGTCCACTCAAAGTCCATACTCCAAATAATTTTTGTGTGCCTTGCTACCGGTTGAAAACCCCGGGTATATATTTGTGAGGAAGAGTGCAGCAACCATGTGGAAGAAAACTACAAGTCTCTTCACCAAGAAGAAGGGATCATCGTCGTCCAAACCATCATCAACAAGCTCTTCGAGGAGGCACTCGGTCTCTGAGTCTCCTAGGAGTATGGAGGAGGATACGGCACCGCAGAGGAGGAACGACACCCTACTCCTCGGTGGCATGAGGGCCACAAGAAGCTCGTCTATGTGGTTCACCGAACCGCAAGGACGCACGGAGGAGCCGCCCGTCCGACCTCGCCGCTCGACACGATCATCCGCTCCACCTCTATACACTCCGCGATATTCCAAGTATGGGTTTATTATCAAGACGGAGGAGGAGAAGAAGCTCACTCGCCTTGAGAAGAGGCTTGTGGCGAACGTCGACCTCGACGACCCAGCTCTCCAAATATTGGGTTTTCATATGGATATTTATTACATGTTGGGACACCTAGGTTGGGTGCAATTCTCCAACGGAGTGTCGGCAAATACCCACAAGGAATTCACCTTGGAAATTCTCATGACCATGGCGCCTATACTTGATGAAGGAGTGCCGAGTCTCTCATTCCGTTTGGAAGGAGACGAGCAAGTGGTTCCCTATGAATATATTAGGGAGCTACTCGGTTTCCAAAAGGGAGCCCTAGAGCAAGTAGATGTGCATGGAGGCACATTGGAAGGTTTTTGGAGAATGATCACGGGAGAAGCTAACCGGCAAAGAAATAGTATCCGGAACCCCATCATCCAAGTGTTTCACTCATGGATGTGCAAGAGGATTTTGGAGAGAATGAAAGAGACCAAGATAATCGACATGGATGTGCAAGAGGATTTTGGGGAGAATGAAAGAGACAAAGATAATCGACATGGAGGTGAATTAGCTTTACTCGGCTTTGATTGCCGGGCAGCCAATCGACCCACTCACCTTATGATCAACCGGTGGTGTTGTGAAGCAACATCGGGATCGGGAGATATTGGTTCGGGGTGCTACCTATCTATGTTGGCTATCTCATTAAGACCGGGAATTCCAAGAAACCCGGAGCATCTCCTAGTCGGGACTTCCCTAGGATTTGATTATTTGAAGTAAGGTAAATATATTAGTGGAGATGAGAGAGGAGGCTTCAAATTGGCCAAAGTGAATTTACCCCAACCGGATGCAAGATTAAGACTTTTTCTTGAGGGGAAAGAAGATTGGTTAGAGGAAGGACTTCTTGTGCCAGAAGGAAAATAAGAGAGGAAGATTTATAGAAGAAGGTTCTTCCGCAGCCCAAGAAGAAGAGGCGCCACCATATGGAGGAATTCCGGTGCTGCCGAGATACTACGGTGGTGTACCAGTGCAAGCATGGGGGAGTGGTGCAGTCATGCCCCCACCAAATTTTGCGGTACCCAACGTAGCCTTTGCGGAACAATATGCACACCTCCCTCAACCACAACAAAGTGTGGCCATCATTGGAGGATACACTGCAAGAAACATGCAAAATATTGCAGCCATCCAAACCAATGCAAGTCAAATGGGTGAAGGCAATGCAAACATCACCTTTGAACTTGGACGCCTTCACCTAGCACCGCCGGAGCAATTCATAGGAGGAGCAGTGCAATCCTATTTTGAGCAAGGGTATAACAATCAATATTATCAATATCAACCACCGGTGGAAGATTAGAGAGAGGAGGAGCTTTAGTTTAATTTTTCCTTTTCCCTTTTCTTTAATTTTCAGCTTGTATGCGCCTATGTATGCGTAGTGTTTTCAGTTTTTATTTAATTTTCAGCATGTGTATTAGTTTTTATTTTCATCATGAATAAAATCACCACCTTGTTTTTACCTTTGGTAAAGATACAAAGTTTGTGCCATGTTGATATATGATGATAGTTGCCGTTTTGTTTATCTTTGTACTTGTTTTATGCATGATTAAGCTAATGCTCTCTTAAAATACAAATCTGAAATTAATCTAAATGCTAGCTTAATCTTTTGCGGAGGTTATGATAAAGATAAAGACCCATAGTCTTTTATATGCTCTCAAGTTTTGGATGGATTAAAGAAGATTTATTTTTGTTCTTAAAAGTAATGCTAACCTTGTCATAAATACAACTTGCATGTTGTTCTACCTATCCAGAGCCATATATATATTTAAGTGCAAAAACTTAGTATACAAGGTTTATTTTTGGTGAGTTATTTCAGGGCTTGATTTCTCTGGCCCAAGACTAAGAAGCTGGTCATTCCGTTTTTGCGTATCTATCTTTTTGCTAGCCTTTCTATCCGTGCATTGTGTATCCCCATATCGGAGATTTCACAAACCTCACCGGATATCCACCCTTAAAACCAAAAATATCATCTTTTGTGTTTACCTCCTTGACCATAACCTATCATTGAGTATGGATCGTCAATCGAGGAAGATCGCAAGATGGTGCCAAGATTGAAGATTTTAAAGTATCTCTCCAAAGGAAAAATACTTCTAGTACCTACCTTATCTCTATCACCTCTTTGCCCGAGGACGAGCAAACATCTAAGCATGGGGGAGGAGGTAGGTACAATGCAATTTAGAGTTCAAGGGGAGCAAATAAAAAAAAAGTGAAAGTGTATAAAGAAAAAAAAGGAAGAGAAGAAAAAGAAAGAGATAAAGGAAAAAATATATATATGAGAAAAAATATGAGTATAGAATAAAGTGAACTCCCCGGTTCTCTAAATGCATTAGGAATTTCAAAAGTTTCAAGATTAAAGATCCAAACTCATCTTTCCAACCATGTGCAATCCGATAACGAGGACTTCCTTTGTGCCTCGGGATCACTCTTTGCCATTTGCACATGTCCACCTATCTCAAAGTGAGTGTATTTTCTCTCCCCCTCCTTGATATAACATTATTTTCCAATGACCTTTTTGATGAGTCTCGGTAAGACCATGAGAAGCTTGTCTTGTTTTGACAACATCTCATTTATAATATCTTGGTTGGACTAAACTTTCCCAAAAAGCTCCATATAAAGCCTACCACATATATATATGTTTTGAGAGGGAAAGGAGTAGAAGAAATAGGCTTGAGAGATAAGATGAGATGAGAGATTATGAGCAAGATGCAAGGTGGTTTAAATTTTTGAACTTGGTTTAGCTCTTTTTCATCTTGTTCTTTATTTCAAAATTTCTGAGATCCATTTGAATTTTGGGAGCATGTTTAATACTTGTGGGAAGAGCTTAATTAATATCTACCCTCCGTAGGGATGAAGGCTAGTACACTATGGAACTCTAACGAATTAAATTTTTGAGAGCATTATGTTTTCTCGTGTATGATCAAGTGCAGGGTTTGAGCAATGAAGGGCGACGCTGATATCCATCGAAGGCTTACTCGAGGAGCAAGGTTTAAGCATGGGGGAGATGTTGACGGTGAATTTTTGTCAACTTGGCCATGAGTTTACCTTCGGTGTTGGCATGAATTTTATATCTTATCCATTGGTACTAACCCCCTTGGTATAACAAGTTCGTTCGTGCATGTCGGTTTTGGAGTTTGATGTTTATGTAGGAATTTAGCGTTGAAAGCAAGACTTCCGAGTGAAGTTCATCAAGCACCTCGTGAGAAGACCTTGAAGCCCGGTACAAGTCAAGCAATGAAGTGAACATGACTCCAAGAAGCCCAAGGACCAACCCGTAAAGACGGAAAACTCTGAGGACCTGAACAGAAAATGCTGAATCTTACGGGACAAGGAGCTCTATCCAAACCGTGGAGGAACTGACGTTAAGGGCCCACATGCAGAAGGGAGAACACTCTAGAAGACTTGGGAAGCATCGTCCATGAAGGAGGCAACGAAGTGGGCCGAAATGGGCCCAGGCCGGCCGGCCCAGCCCATTTCGGGGCCCATTCGTGCCCCCCTTTGACCTAGACGATCCTCGGACTATTTATAGTCCCCCTGCCAAGAGCCACGCATCAACTCATTCGTCATTCGACGCCGAGGAGCAGAGAAGAGAGGGACACCATTCCGGAGAGGAGAGGGTCGAGCTAGTTGTCTAGGGTTTCCCTAGCCGGCGTGGGAACCTTGCAAGGAAGACCACGTCAGAGTTCCAGGAGCTAGGAGCAAGATCAAGGTAGGATCCCAGCAGTGATCTTGTCCATGTATCGTTTATGATGTTGAATTATCAAGTTGCAATCCGATTTCTAGCGATCAAGTGCTTCTTCTACGACTTTGATTTCAATTGGCTTTTCTTACTTTAAGATCTATTCTCGAGATAGATCATAGAGGGTGTTCTTGTAGCCGTGGTGGCTAGAGGTGCATGCCTGACCTTCCAAGAGATTTCAATTTGTCCATTAGACTCGCCCTAGGCTAACCCGCACGAATAGGAGTGCGTTGTGACAGAACGGTGGCTCCAAAAGGTGGGCGTCTTCGGAGTTGGACAGGAAGCCGCGATTTAAAGAAGCTTTTTATGAGATTGATCTTGGTTTATTCTTCTTTGCTTGGAACTTCAACAAGAGCTTGATCCAATCTCTCTAGATTGGTTTTACCTACCCTCTCTATCTCTTGCTACCTCCAATTTTCATAGATTAGATTCATTTTTGTGATGTTCTTTAGATTAGATGCATAAGAGTTCCTTTTGAAGATCAAAGTTCTCGGCTTTATTAGATTGATTGATTCTTGCATCGCACATTTGTTCCACGGATTCGATACCTTGGGTTCACACTTGAGGGAAGAAGGGTCCCTTGGCTACGACGGAGGACTTGTCCGCTTGCAAGTCCAAACGAAGTTTGATACGCATATACACCGTCAACACTGGGTGACAATCAAAGGGGACGAGTCTTAACAAACGAGCGTATCCAATTGGGTCGCCATCAAAGGAGATGCGTCCTAACAAACATCCGTCTCCAGTACGAAAGTTATCGGTAACACACTTTAAGGACCGTTACCGATAGGTATCATTTTCGTAACGGATGCATTTTAACGTCCGTTACAAACAATTCATGTAGCGGGTGTTTACAAAGCCCATTACCAGAAGTCCTCATTGGTAACGGGTGTTGTAGTGGCGAACCCTGGGGTCGGCCTTCCACGCTTATGAGTAATGGGCGCCAAACAACAACCGTTACAGATGTGGGTGCATGTAACGGGTGTTAAAGGCCCATTACAAATGCTGCGTGACCTATTTGAGGTTTTCACATAGTGAAAGGTAACGAGCTTTATGTAAAGACCGTTACCAAAATTGACAAGTGGGCCCAGAGGGACACGTGGAAAAAGATATATGTATCGGGCTTACTCTAACGACCATTACGGCTACTGCAGAAAAAATAACGGGCTTTAGTTAAAGACCGTTACACAAAGTGACAAGTGGGCCAAGAGGGACACGTGGAAAAAGATATTTGTAATGGGCTTAGTGTAACGACTGTTACAGGTATTGCAGAAAAAGTAACGGGCTTTAGTTAAAGGCCGTTACACAAAGTGACAAGTGGGTCTAGAGGGACACGTGGAAAAAGATATTTGTAACGGCTTCTTGTAATCAGACGTTACGTGCTACGTGAGTAACGGGCTTTAGTTAAAGGCTGTTACACAAAGTGACAAGTGGGTCCAGAGGGACACGTGGAAAAAGATATTTGTAAGCAGGCTTCTTTAGAACGACTCATTGTACCGCAGAGTAACAGGCTTTAGTTAAAGGCCGTTACACAAAGTGACAAGTGGGCCCAGAGGGACACGTGGAAAAAGATATTTGTAACGGGCTTACTGTAACGACCGTTACGGGTACTGCAGAAATAGTAACGGGCTTTAGTTAAAGGCTGTTACACAAAGTGACAAGTGGGCCCATAGGGGCACATGGAAAAAGATGTTTGTAATGGGAGCCTCGTAAGGTCTGTTATAGATAGTAAGTTGGTGTAACGGGCTGCCTGTAAAGCCCATTACATATCATCAGCTTCTGTAACGGGCGTTATGTCCAAGCCTGTTACCAAAGATCTCTGTGGACCCAGAGAAACAACCATTTCGAGTGACCGGTATCAACTTTTGGTAATAATGATTGTTATATGCCCGTTACAATTGGGTGTTCGTTCATTTGTAACTCTAGATGGGTAACGAGGGCTTTGCCCATTATCAATGTCCATCTACGCCTGTTACTAATGTCAGTTTTTCACATAGTGAAACGACCTATAATTTGACTGGATGGAGAATTAGATAAGCACTAACCAGTCGTGTATTATGCGATAGACTAGAGTAATATATATATATATATATATATATATATATATATATATATATATATATATATATATATATATATATATATATATATAGTCTGAATTAAAGGCATGAGGGATAAACTTATTAGCAATATGTTGGATGAGAAGTGTTTACAGATTGACATTGCTTGTTTGCTTCCCAATGAGTGTTTGTCACGCACGTATGACAAAAAAGCGCATAAACACACGTGTAAATGGACCCCAACAAGATCACACTGGTAACTAAAATAACTTGGTGTGGAAGCGAATCATCACATCTAGCAATATCTCTACTAGAAGAATAATACCTTGCTTGATTAGATGCAGGTTCGATAGCAGGCAGAGTCATGATTATATGTGGGGCCATGCCTTGTCATACTGATAGCTACACGACGGCACATCGTTGGATGCTTCTTCCAATCTCATTGGGTCGTGCCCGTTAAACAAAGTATTGTTTTTATTCAAAAAAATAAACAAAGTATTGTGGCATTAGCTAGATTGGAGCCATCGACATCAGGGTCTTTACTGGTGGATTTGGAGTGGACAAAAATTAATCTGGGGTAGCTAATGAACATGTGTAATGCCTAAGGGTTTGTTTAGTATTTAGCATGCATAACCCACATGCGTCATAGAAAACCGTAGCTAGTGGCCGACTAAAAGAGTAGTTCTGTGGTGTCACCATGCTCTTTCCCTTCACTTACCAGATACTTCCTTCGTATCGAAATATTTGTCGTCATTGATTTTTTCTTACAACTTTGACCATTCGTCTTATTAAAAAAATTATTATAAATATGTAAAAAGTTAAGTCGAACTTAAAATATGTACAATAGTAAAGCATGTAGCAAACAAAATATATGGTACTTGTATAATTTTTGAAAAAGTTGAATGGTCAAAGTTCTAGAAAAAAGTCAATGACGACAAGTATTTTGATACGGAGGGAGTATATGAAGACGGTCTATTTAATTTGGCACACTTTTAATTAGCTCCGAGATCTATATGGGATTGGAGGTTTATAAGATAAAAAAATTTCTTATGGCATATGTGTTTAATCTTTTTTTTTTGCGGGGAAAGAGAGCCTTCATTGATTAAATCATAATAGAGTTACAATCACTGCATACATATTGCACGATACACTCAGGAGTGTCCCTTAACCATATTGCTGAAGTATTTACCCGACGACTGTGTTGACTTAACTCATGTGCAACTGAATTTTGGCTTCTCTTCACATGTTGGAACTTAACCTGATTTATCCTCGACATATATTCCCTTATATCTGAAATCCAAGGAGCTGAACTTGAACGATTCCTTTCATCTGATGACAAGGTTCTTATACAAGTGATGTTATCTGATTCCAGAATAATCGGCCCTTGGCACCATTCCACAACTAAGCTTAAGCCTTCACAACAAGCTGCAAATTCAGCCTCTTCCACAGATTGACAATCAAAGAATAAACGCCAAGCAGAGATTATAACTTCCCCCTTATGGTTCCTTACAACAGCACCAGTACAAGTCTACCGAGTGGCATCTATAAAACTTGCATCGATATTTTAATTTCAGCCAACCTTGATCAGGTGGATTCCAAGTAGCAACTGGTTGGGATGTTCTTGCAATCTCATTTGCTGCTAATTCTCTAGATTTATTTGATTCACCGATGATCCGTTTACCTTTTACATCTTCCGGAACCACATCAGACTACTGAATTGACAAATTATTCAGCATTGATTCAATCAATCTCACTGAACCTTCAATAGAGAAGGATGTGCCTCCATGTGTGAGATCATTACGTACCGACCAATTTTTCCGAAGAGACAAAATTAAGGCGGGCCTAGCATTCTCAGGTGTATTATCAAGGGCGATTAAAAACCACTCAGGACCCGAGTATTGTAGTTGTGAGCTTTCTGGAATAGGCCACTTATGTGTTTAATCAATGTTAATAACAAAATTTCTCAGTTAAATATGTTTTAATGTGTCCACAACTCCACTTCTAAGATGATCAAGAGTTAAGGATGACTACTCAATAAAATCTTTGGAGCACGAAACAAGATTTTAATTTTGAGAGATTTTAGGGTGGTGTGCTTACTCCAGTGTCAACGGGTAGCCACAACCAACCCGTTCTGGTCAAGAGCTTCTTGCTGGGCTTTATCTTAATAGCTGTAAAAGCTACTCCCTCCATTCCAAATTATTTATCACTGTTGACTTTTGATCACAATATTTAACCATTCATCTTATTTAAAAATTGGTGTAAATATACAAAATGTCAAGTTATAGTTAAAATACTTTTGATGATGAAGTAAGTCACAAACAAAACAAACGATGCATGCATACTTTTATGAATAAGAGAATGGTCAAATGTTGTAATCAAAAGTCAACAATAACAAGTAATTTGAAATGGATAGAGTAATAGGTAGTGGAGGGTGTGCTAAGCTGTAGCACTAGAGGCAAACCTAGTTGCCAGGTTTTTTTCTTTTAATTTCTTCGTGTATCTACACATGGTATGCCATGGATTATACATGATGGCACGTTCAAGATGTCCCAAAATAAACATTGCCCGTTGGTGACTGCAACTTTGTCATACCCAACATATTTTATTTCAGTGGGAATTATATTCTTATCTCGTGTCGCATAACTAGTGGCATTTTGTAACTATATGTAAAGCCTGTCTTACCTATTCTTTCAGGAAAATAGGATTTTTTTTCCTTTTCTGCACATGTCACTAGAATATTATAGCTTGCCGATGCTATAGCATGATATGAGATTCGGGTAACACTGGATAACCTTTAACATATAATCAAATTAATCAATAACAAATATACAATGTTTTGGGAAAGAAGGAATATATTCTTCACTGGATTTCATCATACTTTTCATTTTTAAAAGTAAATACACATTGTCCTCTCTTTAGATATTTTATTCTTTTTATCATTTCACTGTGAATGCCATCATATTTATTTCTTTCTGTTGGTAAGTATTCCTTTAGCTTTATTCAATTTTGATGTATGAACCATGTTTGAGATGACACAGAAATAATCTATTGATCTGACAATTTTCTCATCTTTTGCATGTTATGTGCCCACGAATATAGAGTACTTCCAAAAAGAAGTATAAATATAAATGGACAATTTGATAATAGCATTTTGTAACTATAGGTAAAGTATACATGTTCTTTGGAAAGGAAACTTTTTCAGTGACCACTTTAGGGCCCCAATGGGATGTTTATGGTGGTTTCTATGTCTATTAATTACCTTAATAGCTCAACTTTTTGCTGATGTGGCAACCGATTTAATGAAGAGTGTTGATGGTTGAAACACATAACGAATTTCGATCCGCAACCGTACGGACCACTTGCAGCCTTTTTCACCACGGGGATTCCCTAGGTTCTTGTCAATCCGCAGAGCAAGGGGATTATAAGCGTTTGATCTAGCACTAATCTAGTTAACTAAGCAAACCTTAAATTAGAGATTAAACTAAAGATAAACTACTCTACACTAGAGAGGGATGTGAGGTGCATAAGATATAAAAGACACTTGCCCATAGGGTATATGGATTACTTGATCATGCAACCGCTAAGAGATACAAAACCAATCTAATCTATCGGGGGTGTGACCACAGTTTCACCCTTTCCCTCCCCTCGTACTATCACTACGCGAAGGTATTCATGACTAGACCTATGATGATCACGGTGTGTTGAAGGGGTCTACAGGAGTAGTGAAATCTATACTCCCGAAAAGCACGGTAGCTAGCCTTAAGCATCAAAGCATCATCAACACTAGATTGATAGATTGAAACCATAAAAGAGTTGGCGATTACATAATAATATCCTTTGCAACCCCATGGACAAATGAGAAGTTTACCCCATCAAGGCGCTAAGCATGACGCCGTTGATCATGGTGACGCTTCCGACGGTGTCTTCCTTCTCCTCCGGGGGTGCCGTGGCAGGGCCTCGACGTCCTCCTCTGCTTGTGGTCGCCTCCAAGGACTCGATGAATCTGTATCATACCAGGATTTAGAAGGTGTGAAAATTTTTGAAAAATTTAAAACTTTTTGATTGTCAAAGTGTGCTACCAAATTTTATCCAAATTTGCTAGCCTCCCTCCTGAACTCTCCACAAATAAAACCAAATATAAAAATATAAATTCAAATTATGGTAAAATATGTGATTTGGATATTCTTGGATTTTATTTGGAGTTAAAGTTGTGTGTGGTTTGAATTTGAAGTTATTCAAATTCAAACTAAATATAAATCTATGTTTAAACTAATTTCAAAACACTAACACCTAACATGGGCCTGCTGCCTCCAGTACAAGTCTACCGGACCACCTCCTAGATCCAGCCCGAGAGCACCCTAACACCCTTAATGTTTTTCGCCGCCCAAGACCGCCCCCTCCACTCTTTTCTCTCACTGACCCGCGGACCCCGCGTGTCATCCCCACCTTATCTCCCTCTCACCTTTTCCTCACCGGGCGGCTGCCACACCTTGCGATGGACGGCCGGGCCGTGGCACGACGCCCTGAGCCGTGCAATACTGTCTTGGGGTTTCCCCCGGGGGAAAAGACCTCTATGGCCCTCCACAGCCACGCCTAAAGCGACGCGCTACCCATAGGCGTGCCGCCACGTCGACGACCTCGCCTTGCCGACCAACCAGGACGTGCCGCCGTGTCCTTGCCCTCGCGCTGCTTTGACCAGACGCATATATCCCCAGAACCGAGCCCCTCTCGCAAGCCAAGCCGCCATTGGGGTTTTTCCCCTTTTCCCCTGTTCCACCGCCGAGAGAGAGAGAAGGAGAAGGGAGAGAAGGGAGAAGAGGGGGAAGGAGAAGAAGAGCCCGGCGCCGCCGCGCCGGGAAGAACCGGAGTCCATCCGAGTCGGGAGCCGGAGCTGTCGCCAAGCCAGGAGGGGGACGTCCGCGGGAGCGAGGAAGTACACCAGAGCCAGGGACGAGAACCACTTCACCAAGCCGCGCCACCGTCTTCGTCAGGCCTGCGACGACTCCATCGCTGACCCAAAGTGAGCAAGCTGCCGCCTTCTTCCCTTTCCTCCCCCTTGGCTTTCCTGTGTTGGAATCGGGAGCGTGCCCCAGCGCCACGCAGCCGGCCGCCGTGCCGTGCATCGGGAGCGTGCCCCAGCACCATGCCGCCAGCCGCCGAGCCGTGCTTGTATATTGAATGGGAGCGTGCCCCAGCGTCGACGCCGGCCATCACGTCGCGCACCGAGCCGAGGCTCGACAATGCTCTGTGAACCGGGCTTCGTCCCGTGCCGTTTTGTGCAGGAACCCAAGCCGCCGGACGTCGAGGCCATGCCGCGATCGACTGCCGAGGCTCTGAGCCGAGGCAATGGCCGAACCGCGCCCGACCTCACCGTCCCGTGCACCCTCACCTAGCCTTCGTGCACCCCAGCACGTGAAGGCGGAGCCTTGGACTCCCAAACTGCCCTACGCCGCCGCGCCGCCATGCTACGTCGCAGCGCCGGGACTCCGTGCACATACGCGTGCACCTTGGCCGTGCACACCCCGAGGCCAAAGGGTGGCCTTTAGACGCCGAACCCACACATTGTACCGCACATCCCGTGGTGTCGCGTTGCCAGCGCCCGGCCGCGATAAGAATGCGGCCGCGCCCGGGCGCGAGCCGAGGCCAATGGTCGGGCCTTTGTTCCTACCTAACCCTAGCGCACCCCAGTGGTCAATCCGGCCCGCCGGAGAACACCCCGCCGCGCGCCATGCCCCGCCGCCGCGTTGAGCGCATCGCAGAGACACGCAGACTGCCTTGGAGGAGGGCCACCGAACCCCAGCAGAGTCCGGGGATCACCAGCGAACCCAGTTTAGATCAGGGGGGTAAACCAGACTTTGGGGTGCCACAATCCTAAACGGGCTCCAGTATCGACCGCGGCCCGTCAGAGCCCAGCTCCGTCGGAGGTCCAACTGCCGCCAGAGTAGAGTTCAAGGGCGTTTTTTGGACTTTGGTTCCATGGGCCGACTGGGCCAAGTCCAATGGGCCTCTAAGGCCCACTAACACTTTTGGCCCACTAACCGAGAGTTGCTGACGTCAGCGGCATTTTTTATTAAAAACCCTTTTCTATTTCAAAATGATTTCAGAAATGATTATAAATGATTTAACCTTTGAAAAATCATAACTAATTGTAGGGAGCTCAGAAAAATATGAAACCAACTTCTATAATTTCATAATTTAGAAACCTTGCTAATTGTAGCTAGTTTGAGTTCTATTGGGCTTTCTAAAAAGAGGTTTCTATTTGGAGTTATTGCTTAGATGGGTACCGCTTTCTTACACGCGCATCGAACCTCGTGCCCACAGGCCCGAGCTTCGACTAGGAGGACGAGGAGGACCCGGAGTACATCGTCCCGGACAGCGAGTACCACAACGACAATGCGGTGTCATGTCACTCCTAACCATGTAGAACCTATGTTGTTGGTAGGTGCTAGTGCTTTATATTTATGTATGCATTGATTTGATGGATTGCATAGCCATTTGTTTAGCCATGCCTTGTTATTTGATATATCCTATTTCCTTGCTTTACCTACCTCGGGGCTAGCTACAGACCCCTAGCTAGTCCCATATACATACTATCCATACTTTTGTTGCTTGATTATGGATGGTTCTCCGGGATTGGACTGAGATGTGGGAGATCTCGGTGTTCTAGCGTGAGTTCTGGGTGTGTTCTCCCTTGACGTGTTGCTGGCGGGAGCGAGCCATTCGGTTACTTGTGAACGCCTACCTCGGGGAGATGCGATCTGGCCTCTCACCCGAGCGGTGTGTCGGACGCGATGGAGATGGGGAGTGCTCGCTCTCGGCCCTTAAGGACCGATCGTCAGTCTAACCATGCTTCTTTGGACTCTTACCGTACAAACCGCCCGCCTTGTTATGGGCGGGGGTTCGGGGTGAGACTCGTAGTGGATAGCGCTTTGCCTGCAGGCAGATCGGTGTGATCGTGCTAGGAGACGCCGTTCCTCTTTAGAAGACTTCGCCCCGACGAGGCCGGGAAGGGTTCCACAGCTCCGAGGGACCCCTCGGCGATGAGCTCTGCCAGGCTGCGCTAGACTCGGAGAGACGGGAGAGCGCTATCCACTTACTTGGACTCCAGCCGTATGGTAGGGTTTGGAACCGATGACGGCCGGTTTCAGCCCTATTTGGGTGGGTACAGTTGTACAACCTCTGCAGAGTGTTTAAACCTATAGCTATAGTCTGTGTCCACAGGTTATGGATAGTCTTGAGATCTATTATTTTGGCTAAACTCTTTTCTTGTGCTTCTTCTCTTCCCCGAGTGTGTGAGCCCGGCCTGAGGCCGTTGAGATGTGGGGATAGGAGCAGGTGGGCCCCACATCGCAGATGAGAGTTGGGAGCTGGATCGTGGTTGTGATTCAGTGCTTTGGTGTGATATCCTTGTTGCGGGGTGTGGACCCCAGAGGTGTATACCTCGGAGGCGTGAGCCACCCCGAGGTGTTGACCTCACTGCATATTCTGCTTACCTTGAATGTTGCTTCGCTGCTTTGCTTAATCCTTCTACAACCAAAGTAGGTTTATATCCTGCATAGTAGAATATACACCGCTTTTGCTTCTTTGTTGGGAAGCTGACATGACCTATCCTCTTATCGGGTAGATCCTGGCGTCTCTGATACAGAGCCGGAGTACGACTTCGAGAACGACGGATGGGACGATTAGGGCACCTTCTACGCTCGAGTTGCCTGAGGAGTTGGAGTCTTCCGCGCTTTCATGAAGCCGCTGCGAGATGTTTTCTTCTGCTTGATTCAAATTGATGGACTTGTACCCGGCATGTGCCGAAGAGATGTACTCTGATTATTGTAATAAATAAATGTTGTACTCTATTTTATTTCCTATTTTGTATGGATTTTGGTATTGTTGAGACAGGGATTGCACGTGGTAGCCTTCCTGGGACTACCACCGAGGTGCAGAGAGTCGGGTTTCCATTCGCGAAAATTCGGTTCGTTTCAGAATCTTTCTCACGAATGATCTCTCTCCCGTCCAACCTCTCTGCCTTGCTGATGGTGCACCTGGTGCCTTGTCACAGCTGCTCACGGACGAGGATGTCGCTCTTTTGCCGCCGCCCGCAAAAGATGGCGGTGGACCTCCCTGGGCGCCACCCTCGGAAGATGGTGGCGAGCCTCCCTAGGCGCCGCCCGTGTATGAGGGCGTCCCTCCATTGCTGCTTGCATACGGATGATGGCGTCGCTCCATGGTGTATGATGACAACCGGTCAATGATGGCCTCTACTCGACGAGGATGGCAGAGATCGACTGCGGCCGACCGATGATGATGAGAGAGGATGATGGCACTTGGAGACGATAGATCACCGAAAAGTGGCGATGCTTTCGCGCCCCTGACCCCTAGCACCTCTTGCTGACCTGCGAGGAGTGTGATGTTTCAGAGGCACCTGATATTGGATTTCAACTTGTTCCACAAACTCTGAATCATCAGAGGATGTTGAAGGCATCTAGGCCCCTAATTCATGTTTTGGTAATTAATGACAATCTTAGTGGACTGACAATTTCATTGAGAATATGAGTATAGGTTAGTCCCATAGTTGAATTGAGCTTCATGGCAAAGTTGTTAGTAGCACGGATATCTTCGACCATGGGAAGCTCAAGGCAAAGGTAAAATATAGGGATTTTCCTTTGACCGATCATGAGGTAATTAGCGGATGCAAAATGACCGATTAATAGGATAGATAGCCGTACTATCAAGAGGGATCAACTTGGTTGGGTTGACATCTCTATAGTGCCACTTGGATCATATTTTGCATGCATTGCATTTAGATGTGTGGCGTTCTCGAAAGTGAAAGAGGTTTTGTTGAAAATCTTGAGAAAAGTCAGTTTTCTGATGTGGGGCGGACGGTCCGCGGGTTTTTGAGGTTTATTGAATATCTGAGGTTTTTGACAAAGTTTTTCGAGAAAAATCCTTTTGGGGCGGACAGTCCGCGGGTCTTCGAGAGGACGGTCCGAAATTAACCTTTAACCTCGATTCTAACTGAAAGGTGCGCAGCTCGGGTGGACCGGGTGGACGGTCCGCGGGCCCCCGGCGAACGGTCCGAGGGGTCCTCGCGGACAGTTCGCCCGGGCCAACGGGCAACTCTGACAACCGTTGACTTCACATTTTTACTATTGGAATTCAAACGCGGACAGTCCATGAGGTCATCGCGGACAGTCCGCGAGA
The DNA here is from genome assembly GCA_022644695.1 of Cenchrus purpureus. Taxonomy (NCBI): domain Eukaryota; kingdom Viridiplantae; phylum Streptophyta; class Magnoliopsida; order Poales; family Poaceae; genus Cenchrus; species Cenchrus purpureus. Next base: position 94,464,817 of record CP053459.1, read on the forward strand.
TATGCGTTTTGTGCATAACGGCTAGTTCTGAGCAGTGGGGGTATTTATACTCCACCCACAAGATTGGGGAGTCTCTCTTGGCACTTTGAAAGGTTCATTTGACATTCTTGAGCTCTCCCTCTCCTCTCTCACTCACTTTGCTTTGAGGCTGCATTCTTTGTGAGATTGAGAGCATCTAGTGCATAGCATCAAGGTGTTGATCTTTGTGGCACTAGGGAAACATCAAGCGAGCGGGTTGATTTGTTACTCTTGGAGGTTGCCGCCTCCTAGACGGCTTGGAGCTTGTGATTCCATTAAGCACTTCAAGAAGATTGTGAAGTTGCCTTAGAAGATTGGTGTGAGAGGTCTCCTCGCCAGAGCGGTGAAGAGCAACTCTAGTGGAATCGAGGTGTGGAGTGGTTCTTTCGTTCTAATCGGCTCAAGATCAAGCGGTACCTTGATAGAGGAGCTGGTTGAACATTGAATCCATCTCAACATGGATTAGGGGTGACCGGCAAGTCATCGATACCACGGGATAAAATTTGTCTCTTGTGCTTGGTTATTTCTTTGCTCAATTTCCTTTAAAGTACTTTACTTTGAGCAATTACTTTCTAGAGATTGAATTATATCTTGTCATCTTAGGTTGCAAACCCCCAACATAGGAATAGAGTAGCTAGAGTTTTAATCCTCCTTGTGATCCTAATTAAATTTCTCTAGTGTTATGATTTTAGTTTTTAAACCGCCTATTCACCCCCCCTCTAGTCGATATCCTAGATCCTACAAGTGGTATCAGAGCCGAGGACTCCATATTTGAGAGATTTAACCATCTCGGAGTAGGATAAATGGCTAAAGAGGAAAAGTTTCATGTTGGGAAGCCACCAGTCTTTGATGGGAACAATTATGATTATTGGAAGAAAAGAATGGAGGTTCACTTCAAGGCCTTGGGAAGAAACTTGTGGAGAATTGTAGAAGAAGGATATGTCATATTGGATCCTAAGAAAAAGACGGACGATGATGTGACAAATGAAGCACTCAATGATCAAGCCTTAAGTGTACTCTACAATGCTCTCGCTCTTAGTGAATTCAATAGAGTGAAGGGACTTGAAAAGGCAAATGAGATATGGGAGAAGCTTATGGAAATTTATGAAGGAACATCCACCGTGAAGGAAGCAAAGCTCTATGTGTACAAGGGCAAGTACAATGAGTTCACTATGAAGAAGGATGAAGATGTTTCAACCATGTTCAAACGGTTGAATGACATTGTGAATGAGCTCAAGTGTCTTGATTTTGATGTTCGAAACAAAGACTTCTCCCATAAGTTTCTTAGATGTCTTCCCGAGAAGTATGAGACAACTGTGACTTTGCTTGTGAGGTCCGATTTGAAGAAAATGACTCCTATGAAAGTGCTTGGTGAAGTGCAAACTCATGACTTGTTCAAGCAATCACAAAAGGAAGTTCAAGGTCAATCAACTAGTGAAGAGAAGAAAAACATTGCTATCAAGGCCAAGGTTACTCAAGAAGAGAATGATGATGAGAACCAAGAAATTGACTCCGATGAGGAAATAGCTCTTATTGTAAGAGGGCTTAAAAGAATTATGAACAAGAAGAAGTTTGGCAAGAGGGAACAATCATCAAAGAAGAATCCTTTTGAGGGTAAAGATTGCTTCAATTGTGGTGAAATTAGACATATATCAATTAATTGTCCTAATAAGAAAGAAGACAATGGCAAGAAGAAAGACAAGAAAAATGTGCACAAGAAGAAGAAGTATTACAAGAAGGAGAAGAATAGCCAAGCCTACTTTGTTGAGTGGGATTCCGATGCAAGCTCCGATGAAGATGATGATGACAAGCCTTCAAAGGGTCTTGCCGGGATTGCTTTCAAGGAAGCTCCTTCACTCTTCTCCAAGCCATATTGTCTCATGGCAAAAGGTGAATCAAAGGTAATAGTTGAGGATGATGATGATGATTGTGAAAGTGATGATGATGATAATGCTTTATCTTGTGATGATCTAGTTGCCATGGTCATTAAGTCCGATGACAAATTGCGCATGGAGAGATCAAAGTTGAGGGATTTGGAGGTGAAAAATGTTTCACTTCAAAATTCTTTTGAGAAGCTAAAGACTACTCATGAAAATCTTTAGATTTCCCATGAAACACTTAACACTTCATGGGGGACTCTTAAAGAAAAGCATGAGGAGCTTAAGAAAGCTCACAACTCTCTCCTTGCAAAAGAGGTCAAAGAAAAAATGAGCATGGGTGTTGAATGCTATATATTGAATAATTCTTCATGGGCAACTAACCCATCTTGTAGCACAAGCACTAGCCTTGCATTAGTGAGGATATGACTTGTGATTCATCTCTATTGTTGGAAAATAAATCTTTGAAGAAGGAGATTGAGTGTTTGTCCAATGATCTTGCACGGTATTTTGGAAGTCATATTCGGTTTAATCATATTTGGACAAATAAAAAATTCACCTTGGATAGAAATGGGCTTGGTCATTTGCCCAAGAAAGGAAAAGAGGCTTTCATTCCTAAGGAAAGAATTTTTGTGAGGAAGAAGAAGAAGTCAAGATGTGTCATAAGTGCAAGGCAAAAGTTGACGTGAATCACCAATGCAAGAGCAAGAAGACCGTATCCTTAGATCCTTCCTATGTTCTTAAGAAAGATTCTAAGGGTGTTGTTTGTGCTAAATTTGTTGGTCGCTCTGTTGGTAGTAATAAAAAGAAGTCCATTTGGGTGCCCAAAATTTTGGTCACTAACATTGAAGGACCCAAGAAAATTTGGGTACCTAAAAAGAAGTAATCTCTTTTGTAGGTGAACTATAAAGCCGGAGGAAGACATTGGGTTATTGATAGTGGTTGTACAAACCACATGACCGGCGAAAGAAAAATATTCTCTCATCTTGATGTAGATATTTCCGACTTTGACAACATCACTTTTGAAGATGATAGCAAGGGAGGTGTAAAAGGCATTGGTGAAGTACCTATCTCTAAGGATTACAATCTCTCTAATGTCTTGCTAGTTGATTCTCTCAATTTCAATTTGCTATCTATTGCTCAACTTTGTGACAATGGTTATAAAAGCACTTTCACTAGCAATGATTTTGAGGTCACCTCCCTTGATGGGAAAGATTCTATTTTTAACGGTTTTCATCATGAAAACTTATATCTAGTGGATTTCTCATCTAAGAAGGCTAGTTTGACTACTTGCTTATTCTCAAAGGCCTTTATGGGTTGGTTATGGCATAGAAGACTTGGTCATGTTGGCATGAAACAACTTACCGAGTAGTGAAGCATGACCTAGTTCTTGGCTTGAAAGATGTCAAATTTGAAAAAGATAAATTGTGTAGTGCTTGTCAAGCCGGAAAGCAAGTTGCCAACTCACATCTTAACAAGAGCATTATGTCAACCACAAGACCATTGGAATTATTGCATATGGATTTATTTGGTCCTACTACTTATAGAAGTATTGGTGGAAATAGCTATTGTCTTGTGATTGTGGATGATTATTCAAGATACACATGGGTATTCTTTCTTCATGACAAATCTCATACTTGTGACATTTTCAAGACCTTTGTGAGAAGGGCCGAAAATGAATTTGAACAAAAATTGAAGAAAGTGAGAAGTGACAATGGTAGTGAATTCAAGAACACAAATGTTGAAGAGTTTTGTGATGAGAAAGGGATCAAGCATGAGTTCTCAACTACATATACACCAGAGCAAAATGGTGTAGTTGAGAGGAAAAATAGGACCTTAATTGAGATGGCAAGATCAATGCTAGATGAGTACAAAGTTTCGGATTCTTTGGGTCAAGCAATCAACACCGCTTGCCATGCTTCAAATAGGCTATATTGTCATAGATTCTTCAACAAGACGCCATATGAACTTCTTACTGGAAGGAAGCCAAATATTTCTTATTTTTTGGTTTTTGGTTGCAAATGCTATATTTTGAGGAAAGGCTCTCGATTATCTAAGTTCCAAAGCAAGTGTGATGAGGGATTTCTTCTTGAATATTCATCAAATTCCAAGGCTTATAGAGTGTAAAACAAGTCCAAGGGATTTATTGAGGAGGCTTATGATGTGCAATTTGATGAAACTATGTGCTCTCAAGATGAGAAGGAAAATTTAGATGATGTGAGAGGTGAAGAATTGAGTAAGGCAATGAAGACTATGGCTATTGGGGACATCATACCTAGAGAAGAAGATGATGATGAAGGTCCATCAATTTCTATTCAAGAAAATCCATCAACTTCCACAACAAATGATCAAGATCAATAAGAGGGTAATTCTAGCAACAATGACTCACCTCAAGAAGATGATCAAAGGGTCTCTATGACTACACCTTCTACATCAACTCAAGAACCAGTTGATCAACCTAGAGTTCACCATCAAGTTGCCAAAGATCACCCCATTGATCAAATTATGGGTGATATTAGTAAGGGTGTCCAAACTCGATCTCGTGTTGCTTCATTTTGTCAACATTACTCTTTTGTATCTTTTCATGAGCCTAAGCGTGTAGATGAAGTACTTGAAGATCCATATTGGGTGATCTCCATGCAAGAAGAATTAAATAATTTTACTAGAAATCAAGTTTGGGAATTGGTTGAAAGACCCAAGGATCATAATGTCATTGGTACAAAATGGGTCTACCGGAACAAAAAAAATGAAGATGGTATTGTGGTGAAGAACAAGTCTAGATTGGTAGCTCAAGGCTACACTCAAGTGGATGGCTTGGATTTTGATGAAACTTTTGCTCGTAGCTAGACTTGAAGCTATAAGAATCTTGCTTGCCTATGCTTGTTCCCGCAATATCAAGCTATATCAAATGGATGTCAAAAGTGCTTTCTTGAATGGGAAAATTAGTGAACTAGTATATGTTGAGCAACCTCCCGGTTTTGAGGACCCAACAAAGCCTAATCATGTGTATAAGCTTTCTAAGGCTCTCTATGGGTTGAAGCAAGCCCCTCGTGCTTGGTATGAAAGGCTTAGGGATTTTCTTCTTTTTAAGGGCTTCAAAATTGGAAAGGTTGATACTACATTGTTCACCAAAAGGATTGGAAATGACATCTTTATTTGTCAAATTTATGTTGATGATATTATCTTTGGTTCAACAAATGAAGATTTTTGTAAAGAATTTGGAGAAATGATGTCTAGGGAATTTGAAATGTCTATGATTGGTGAATTGAGCTTCTTCCTTGGTCTTCAAATCAAACAATTGAAGGAGGGCACATTTGTTTGCCAATCTAAATATGTGAAGGACATCTTGAAGAAATTTGGCATGGAAGATGCAAAACCCATCTAGACTCCTATGGCTACAAATGGACATCTTGATCTTGATCTTGATGAGGGAGGTAAACCGATTGATCTTAAGCTTTATAGGTCTATGATTGGTAGTTTACTTTACCTAACCGCATCTAGGCCCGATATCATCTTTAGTGTGTGCATGTGTGCTAGATTTCAAGCTGCACCAAAAGAATGTCATTTGACCTCCGTAAAGCGCATAATGAGATATTTGAAGTATTCTCCTAACATTGGTCTTTGGTATCCCAAGGGTGCTCAATTTGAATTGGTTGGTTATTCGGACTCTGATTATGCCAGTTGCAAGGTTGATAGAAAAAGTACTTCCGGTGGTTGTCAACTTCTTGGATGTTCTCTTGTATCTTGGTCATCAAAGAAGCAAAATTATGTGGCTCTTTCTACCGCCGAGGCGGAGTATATCTCAGTGCAAAGTTGTTGTGCTCAATTATTATGGATGAAGCAAACTCTTCTAGACTATGGTGTGAAATTCAAGGAAATTCCTCTCTTATGTGATAATGAAAGTGCCATCAAGATTGCCAACAATCCGGTTCACTATTCCGGAACCAAGCACATTGATATTCGGCATCATTTTCTTAGGGATCATGTGAGCAAGGGAGATATCAAGATTGATGGAGTGGGCACGGATGACCAATTAGCGGATATATTTACCAAGCCTTTGGATGAATCTCATTTTGCAAATTGAGAAATGAGTTAAATGTCATTGACTTCTCAAATGTGGCTTGAGAGCTAGCACATGTGTTTCTTTACATGCTTTTATCTTTGCTTTATCTATCTTAATCTTTTCTTGCTTGCTTCTTGTCTTATGCTCTCTAACCTTTGTGAAGTTTGTTTTTCGCATAATTGTCTTGCATTCTAACTACATTGCATCATGTGGCAAGATTCACTTCATGTTTTATGAGCAATGATCCCAAAAGGTTCATCAATCCCATCTTAATCTTGAAGAATCACGTGCTGAAAAGAAAAGGGGACACAGACTGTCCGCGGAAGAGGGCCGGACTGTTCGGCGGTACCAGGTAGACCGTCTGCGGGTACTCCACGGACCGTCCGCGCGGGTCGTAGGGGCGTGGGTGCTACTAGAGGTTCTGGAAAAAATTACGGACCGTCCGCCTCGGGGTCCCGGACCGTCCGCCTATGCACCGCGGACTGTCCGCGTGAGCCGCGCATAGGTGGGGCTAGGGTCGCGAGCAGCTAAGTCAACAGGCACACCCCCTTCTTCCTATACCCGACCAAGCTCTCTCCCATCTCCCTCTTTCTTGCTCTTGAGGTGAAAAGGAACCCCTCCTTAGGGATTTTGTTTAGGGCACTCCCTAGACCGTCCGAGCACATCCACAGACTCTCCGCGAGGTTCTCCACCATGTCATCCGGTATTTCATCGATTAACTCACACTCTCTCTCGGATTTTGAGCAAGAAGGTGCTTAGGGTTTCATCTCTCGATCTAAAAATCGTTCATGGAATTGAAATTTTGGCTTGGTAAAGGTGTTTGGTATACTCCTATGATGCTATGGCTAATATTTGGTGGATCAACACTTGGTATTTATGGAGTAATGGGAATTGAATTATTGGACGCTATTGTTCACTCGTGTGCGCTAGCCCGGACCGGGCTGATTGTCCGCCGCCTCTGATTCGTGTCGCCTGCATGTTGCATTATGGATTGGTCTTTTATTTTACTAATCATTGCTATATATTGTTGATGCTCATTCAAATACTTGATTCATGACAGTGCTCACAAGACAATAGCAGCAGTCACTAAGAAAGTCACTAAGAAGGTGGCTTCAAAGAAGAAAGATAAGGATGTGGGCACATCCAAAAGGCGGCGTAGAGATGCTACACCTGAGGAAGAGGAAGAGCCTGACAATCCCAAGGACAGTGATTACATGCCTGAAAATGAAAGTGCATCATTCATGGTAGATGAAGAGGAGGTCATGAATCAAGGGGGAGGTAATATTGATGATATTATTGATGTGCTCAATTACACAATTCCTAGGAGACAGTGGACCCAAAAAGAATTTGCCATTGATAGAAGTGCCAATGCATATGATGAGCCTCGTGATACATACAATCTCTTTTTCCGTACAAATGTGCAAGAACAAGCATTCTTTAGTAGCCTATTGGATTGCACCGTGTTTGCTCATCAAAGAGTCGACTTTCCATATCTTGAGTCTAAATAGTATTAGCTGGTGTGGCCACTAAACTTCAGAACTTAGGCTTGAAATCATTTCTTGAACATAGGTGTGATTGGAACGACACTATTATTAGACAGTTTTATGCCACTTATGAGATGGACTTTGATGGAAAGACTATTAAGTGGATGACAGGAAAAAGGGAATATGAAGCCACTTTTGCGGAGTTTGCAGCCGCAAATCACCTTGACTATGCATATTTTAGTGATGGTATCAATGTCTATAATGAAGATATTCTTGAAAACACTGTTGTCTTTTATGAGCTTGGTACTTCTAATGCAACTATAACAAACTGGCTATCAACAGGGCTTAGACATCATCCAGCAGTCATCAACAACATTATAAGACACACATTTATGCCTAAGAGTCTAAATAAGGACAAGGTCCGAGAGCACTATTGGAATGTGATAAATCATTTGACCTATTGAAATATTATAATGAAGATATAATGAATGACCGAGAGCACTATTGAAATATTATAATGAAGATATAATGAATGAGCACTATTTGACAATCATTTGCTCAAGAATAAGAAGTAGTACTTCTTATTCTTGAGCAAATGATTGTCAAAAAGAGTCTCATCAGAGATAGCATATATTTTGTTCCTTATATTATGGATTTGATCAAGGCTAAAACTAGGTTCAATGGTCCTTGTGATGAGAAGCATGAGCTTTATCGGCCCTTTTGCAACTTCAAAGTTTTTCTCAACAGGCCATTGACACCTTATGGGCAAGCTGTAGAAGCTCAAAATGTTGAGGAAAATGCTAGTGAAGATGAGCATGCTAATGTTGATGACACGGGCCATGTCAATGTTGATGATGATGCTTATGCTATGCCACCTCCTCCTCCTCCTCCAGTTCATCCCATGCAGCCACAGTGGGAACCTCCAGCTGGCTATTTTGATTCATATTTCTCTAATATTCAGCAGTCCATGAATACTCAATTTCAGCAGATGCAGTCTAGGTTCAACTCACATTTTGAGGCATATGGGCAGCAAATGAATGACACATTTCAGACTATGCAGCATGGGTTTCAGCAGCAGATTGACTCTAGCCTTAACACTTTTGGTCATCACATTTATAACACCATGCATGAGCCCATAATGACTAGATTGGACACCATGTAAACAAGCCTTCAGAGTGACCATAGTGCTTTGAATGACAGATTTTCAGAGTTATCCACTTAAAGCATCAGAGATCTCGGCCAAGCGGTCCGGCTTGAGAACAACTTCAACACATTGAACACAACTTTTGGGGATTTCAGAGCTCACTTCTACCACTACTACCCGGACCACCATCACGCGAGTTCTCTCCCCATCCGCCATTCTATCCTCCTTCCGCCCGCCTCAGGATGACTAGACGCTTTGGTGTTTGATGCCAAAGGGGGAGAATGATTTGGAGGAGTGATGTGCACTACGTGAAAAACTCACTTTAGTAATGGGCATAGATGGCCTTTAGTAACGGGCAAAGCGCCGCATCGATCAAGTGTTACAAATGAGCCAAGAAAGGTAACGGCAGATACCCGCATCGATAACACATATTCGTAACGGCATCAAACAACGACCGTTACCACAACTAGCCACCGGTCACGAGAAATGGCTGTTTCTCTGGGCCCACAGGGAACTTTGGTAAGAGGCACCAAAACAGAGCCCGTTACATTAGCTCAATATCGGAGACGCCTGCTGTGTACCTGCGTCTCCTCTATCTTGACGAAATGAGACGCGTCTATTTCACGCTGCCTCGGCACATCTAGGATTCAGAACGGGCATCAAACAACGAACGTTACCACAACTAGTCACCGGTCACGTGAAATGGCTGTTTCTCTGGGCCCACAGGGAACTTTGGTAACATGCATGAAAACAGAGCCCGCATCGTGAAATCAACATCGAGACACGCGTCGTGAACTCGCGTCTCCTGTCTCGAGGAAATGAGATGCATCTGCTTCCACGCTGCTCGCTTTCTCGATTAAAGGAGACGCTGCTTTCAACCCGTCTCCTATATCTCGATGAACAGGCCAGGTCCCGGGGCCCACCGGCCAGATCGTAACGGGCTTTACCGCCGTTACATTGTTGGCATGTTTGTAACGGGCTTTCGAATGATGCCCGTTACTCATCGACGATGTTTGTAACGAGCTTTAATTAACGCCGTTACGGATCGTAGGCCACCCCTACGAATTGCCTTCTTCTTACCGCATCCCGGAACCAGCCGAGATTTGGTACCATCGTGGGCTGCATCTCGCCATCCCGAACCAGCGTGATATGGCAGCCACCACAAGGAGACATCACAAACACATTCTCACATCACAGATATAGGCAAGCAAGATCACATTTATAGACAAGCTAGGATCACATCAAGTTTCAAGTTACTCTCATCAGGGCTTGTTTGGATGGAGTCATGAGAAAACTGCGAACCAGCATCGACCCCAACCAAGCAAGCAAGCGGGTTCTCGAGGCAACAACACCGACTAAAGAAGACTGAATGAGTTTCAAGTTTCTGGCTACAATGAACTCACGGTGCACCATTGTAGAAGTTGCCCTTTCGGTCGATGGTCTCCTTAAGAATGTACTCGCACAGCATCTCCCGGACATGCTTTAGATCTTCTGTGGAAACATCTACAGCAGATTTGAAATCCTGCAAAATACAATCATTTATGAGAATACAAGTGGAAATCAGTTTCTAGAATAAGATGGATAATATGAGCAGAGACAAGGTTGAGCATTATTATCTACTTACGAGCCTTCTTGATGTCGATATGTCATCGAGTAGTCTTAACATATGGAATGCCACATGGAAAGAGGACCCCCATGGCTGCTGAGCACACTACATCGAGGTACCAAAATGACAAGTTAATGCAGAACCAAATAGGTAAGAAGGGATCATAAAAAAACCTCGGTCTTACATCGAGATTTGTTTTGTGCTTGAGTATGGCTTTTGGCTTTTTTTTCTTTCCTTTCGTCACTCACTCCACCTGCATGTTCACCAAAGGCCTGTATGATCGAATACTGATTAGAAACACTAAGAGATTGAATTTTGTAAACAAAACCTACAAATACTATACCAAAGGCCCTGCATGGTCAGCAATACCGATTAGAAACACTAAGAGATTGAAATTTTGTGAACAAAACCTACAAGATACTGACCAGTCCACAACAGGTTTGAGGTCTGAGAACTTTAGCGGGGGATGTTGTTTAGCAGAATCTAGATACCAAACCTCTTTGAACTTCATACGGATGATCATCATACCCATGGCTAGTGCGATGAGGCACCCACCACGTAGTCGTTGTTCATTGCATTTGAGATTGCTTTGGTAACAAGGCGAGAATGCTGAGAAATATTTGTGGAAGTAAACAAATGGATCTAAAACCCAACACGACCGCATCTCTTTGTCCATCATTTTCCTACAAAAATCAAATTGTTAGCATGCATGAACTTTGTGGTCAAAATTAAAGAAATATCTTTTTAGGTTTTAAGGGACTTACAATGTCCACAACCTCAAGAAGGTAACATCCGGAGAAGCTGTGGTTATAAGATTATACAAGTCAACAATGCAATGTTTAACATTAAAGCACCACCACCACCTTTAAAGTAGTCTTGATCCACCTTTCGGAAAGGCAAGTTTATCCTTACTTTGTTCCATGATGTAAGCATGCAACCGGCACAATTTGGTCCAAAGCCTTTAAGTTTGCTTCGACAACATAGGTGCACCAGCTTGTATTTTTGTCGTTCCTATTCTCATCCCAATAATACGCTTAAGAATCTCATCTTTAGACAGAGGTTTCCTGCCCTGTTCCCCCTTGCGGGAGATTGCCTGGCTCCTCCTCCTGCAGGCTCAGCCACATGTTGCATCCGATGCTTAGGGGAGATTACGCGCTCCTCCTCCTCACTTGGAGAGGCGTTGTTTCGTCTGCTGCTTATCCTCATGTTGCAGCTGCTGCTTAGGCGGAGTTTGCCTGGGCTCCTCCGGCTATTGTCGACGCTCCCAGCTGGAGAGGCTGTTGTTTCGTCTGCTGCTTATCCTCATGTTGCAGCCGCCGCTTAGGCGTGGTTTGCCCGGCTCCTCGCTGTTGTCGACGCCTCCCTCACGGGAGAGGCTGCTGTTTCGCCGTTGCTTATCCTCATGTTGCAGCTGCTACTTAGGCGGAGTTTGCCTGGGCTCCTCCGGCTGTTGTCGACACTCGCCGTAGTTTTGCTGATCTGCGCTGCCGTTGAGCCTTCTCTTCGACACCGAGCGCAGTACCTCCATCTGATGTTGTACCCCTTCTACCTGTTGCGGCTTCAGGGTTGGGATGTCTCGTCATGGGTGGTATAAGGATCCATCCTTTGGCCATTGGATCCTTTGAACGAGAGCCTCACTAGGGTTGCTATGTCACCCCATCAATTGGTGCAGGCGGAGGTAGTGACCACATTGGCCCACACATAAGTAGGTTGCACCACAACATACCCATCCTGCAAGACCATCGAATGGCAAGCCTTTTGAAATGGAAAGACTTTCGCTAGTACGAGCTCCACATTAATCTCGGTGCCATCCAAAAGGCTGCGCGCGGTTGGCTCTATCAACTTATCTATTGTGTCCAAAGATAGGTGATCGACTATCATCGTGCACTTGATTCTTCGTCCGTCGCTGGCATTCCAATGATCTTGCTCTCGCCACACGCATCTTCCTCCTCGCTATCATGCGCATTTTCTTCCTCGCGGTCATGCGCATTTTCTTCCTCGCTGCCATGCACATCTTCTTCCTCGCCGCTATTGGAAGGAAGAAGTACATTTTCGTATTTCAATGCCCGATAGTCTTAGAGCATGGACAATTGATTTAAATGTTATGTCCATCATATCACGAGCATCGCACCTCTTATTCCTCTTCTTCCTGTACATTCCAAATAACTCTTCACCAAACCCTTTACCCCGCCAAGTGAACTAGACACGCCTCGGACCCGACCTCGATGCTCTGGAGTCTCAAGTGCTGCGGTGAGGATATCATCCTCCCTAACCCTAGAGAAAGAACCATCGCTACCCTGAGCTGCAAGTGTTTTCACCCTATCTCGCTACCCCACCACCGCAGGTTACCGAATGTTATGCCCCGCTTCCTTCACTAGTATTCTTCCTCTTCTTCCCTACCCTTGCCCGCAGATAAGGTCTCGAACGTCCGGAAATTGGTCCCAAGGGTTCTGTTTTCCTTCAGCCTAGCTTTGCATCCTCCTCCTCCCACTCTTTCCTTTTACCACGATAACCTTTCTCGCCTGGCCTTGTGTGGCTTATTATGCAATGCTCTCTTTTGTTTCATCTCCTGGCTCAATTGTTGAAATGAAGGAGAATTGGTTTCCTGCACAAACATGTCCCGCCTTATTGCCGCAAAAGGCATACTTCACAAAGGAGTCTCCTCTTCGCTCACATATTTTTTCTTAAATGGGCCTTGAACCGCCGCTGTGCAAGGTTCCAATCTCGATATAGCTGCCTTAATCGCTTTCTTGCGAATAGATTTTCCAGTTGGTGGGTAATCTAGCTTTTCCTCTAAAATTGTGAATGATGGTCCTTCTCAATTGGTGAGAGATCATCAACCGCCTTGTTGATTGACACCCTCTCGAAAGCAATGAGACCACAGTACAAATTTATCCTCGCAGATCTGGGTAGGCCAAAAATTGGCATCAAGTCCATGCGATCAACTTGTCTTCGCCATTTGGTTTGTGTCCTTGACCCGGGATCGAGTACTACTCGCAGTTTGAGTGACCCCGTGAAGAAGGTTCACGGCGATGGGGCTGTGATGATGCAATCGGAGGTAGAGGAGTTTGTTGTTGTGGGAGACCGCATAGATGATATGTCGTTGTCGTAGAGCAACATAAGCAAGACTGAAAATCTAAACAAAATTCTTATTAGATAAATTCATTTTCTCGACAGCAAAATATGATATTACACTAGAAATCATTACAAGTCGTAAATAAAATCAGCATAGACATACATTCATAATTTACTTAATTAGCATACAGGGATAGGTGCTAACCATTTTGATAGGGACACAACAATATGCTTATATATCAAAGCGCAGAATAAATTCTTTCAATCGCTTCCTTGTCCAACTTCAGAATGATGGATTGTGTGTTCCATGTGTACATGCAACAAGAGGATAAAGCAATGGTCATGACATTATATATGACGGGTGAAACAACAAATCACAACACATCATGACACCAACAATAACAATATATATATGACAAGAGTGAAATAATTAACACTCACAACAAAGCATAGGACAGTCTAGTTATCACTACATTATAAACCACTACGATGCAATTCCCACTGACATTATGTGGCCATCAGAATTAAAGTATGCTAACAGGTCCAAAGCATATCTGTCGATCCGGTACATTCAAAGCATAGCGTAATTAAAGTATGCTAACATCCTTTATGCTTTTCATGAATTTACAAAGGCAAAATTGTAGCACCGTGAACATGAAAATGAATTTCAACAGTTCATATAACTTCATCTATTAGCAACAATTTATTCAAACAGACTTGGAGCAACAAAATCCATCCATCAAATCCACAGTCAATCAATTGAAGATGAACTATTAAGGCATGTCTCCCTAATCCACCTTGACATGAATATATAGCAGATTGGGTGGACTACATTATAAACCACTGTGATGCAATTCCCAATGACATTATGTGGCCATCAGAATTAAAATATGCTAACAGGTCCAAAGCATAATCATGATCTGGTACATTCAAAGCATAGCGAATTAAAGTATGCTAACAGTCCAAAGCATAATCGTCGATCTGGTACATTCAAAGCATAGCAGAATTAAAGTATGGTAACATCCTCAATGCTTTTCATGAATTTACAATGCAAAAATTGTAGCACCAGGAACATGAAAATGAATTTCAACAGTTCATATAACTTCATTTGTTAGCAACAATTTATTCAAACAGACTTGGAGTAACAAAATCCATCCATCAAATCCACAGTCAATCAATTAAAGATGAACTATCAAGGCATGTCTCCCTAATCCACATTGACATGAACATATAGTAGATTTGGTGGCCGAGGAGAGAGAGGGCATTGGGGGTTCAAGCAGGACTAACCTCTGTCGCGAATGAAGTAGTTGTTCTCGTGATGGTCGGAGGGGCCGGATCCACATCGGCTCGTGGCCTGAGGTGGCCAGCTCGTTGTCGTGGCTGGGGATGATAGATCCGCATCAACTGTCTTTAGGTTGGCCGGGAAGCCGTCCGCACGCCAATAACCGCGTCCTCGTCACCGTCGTCACGCAGGGAGTGGTGGGGCTAGAGAACAGCAAGGCTGCGGCGGGGAGAGAGCGGTGAAGGCGGGGAGAGTGGCGGCGGCGGTGGGGAGAGTGTGGGCGTTGTGGATCTGTGTAGCGAGGAGCCGAATATGAACTACGCGCATAACTGTGTTTAAGGAAATTACTGGCGTGCCCTTGACGGCTCTCTGCTGGAATTGGAATACCATGGGCATTATAGTCAATATAGGTGGGAAATTTTGAGCAACCCGCGCACGGTTTGCTTATTGACGCTGACTCATGGGCCAGTGTCATTGGCGACAATGGTTAGTGAACCCGCATCGCCTTTGTTGGCAGTTGGGTCCGGCGGGTGGGCATCGGTTATGTTTTTATTTTGCCTGCTGACAGTGACGTGTGGGCCGGCCACTATTTTTTTGAATGAAACGTGCTTCCCTAAAATATTAGAGCCCATAAAACAGCACCTAAAAAATCATAAAAATACGAACAATTCGTATTTGGACAATTAGTATTTGAATAAAATATCAATAGTCACACTTGTGTGCCCATGATTCTTAGAATTCGTTTTTACATCCCATGTTAATGATGTAATAATTCTAATAACATCTAGTGTGCTCTGAAAAATCTACAAATTGACTTGGCAACATAATTTGGGTACCTAGACTTGTCTTAAAAATTTCAAATGGTTTCGATGAAGGAATAACATACTTGTGTACAAATATCTACATCTCTCACATAGTTTCCTAGAATGTTCCCTGAACATTGAAGTTTTCCACACTTTGCAACATGTTCAAACTCATATGCATTTGAACACTTAACAAAACCTTGTGGTTCACCTTAAGATTACGAAAATGCAAAATTTCATTACAGGAGGTGTGGAAAACAAATATTATTTATATGTTGTACTTACATAGAATAAGATAAGGCATATAAACATTGTTCAAGAAACGTAATATACACTAAACAATGAAAATAATGAAAACACGGTGCTTTTAGAAAATTGTAGAAAAAAATAATCAAATTTGGACTAATTACAATGGAGAAATACATGTTACAAAATTTGATTGCGGATTAAAAAGAGAAATGTCGTCGGCGACTGGACGGATAAACTGTTTCTTCATTCTCCAATAGAACAAAGGAGGAAGCAGAGCACCGCCGCCGCGCCGCCCCGCCGTGCTTGGCCGGTTTTGACACCCAAGAGGGCATCCTAGGCCTCGTCAGGCAAATGAGACCACCGCAACCTTCGATTTGACTCACAAACGTGACAAATCAAATATTATCTATCAAAACCGATTAAAACCGACATCGATAAAATCAAATCCGCGTTTAGTAATATCTAATAATTTACATTCAAGATAGATAATGTTCATTGATGCTTGCGCCTACATCCCGATGTTCATCCTGGTGACAGTGTACTCCACGGCGGGGCGGAAGCTACGCGTCCAGAGGTCGAACTCATGACGGATGCGACAATCGCGCTGCAGTAGTGGATGATCTCTTTGGTATCCGGCCGTGGCGCCTACATCCCGCCGCCCAAATGCGTATGTGGGGATTCGGACGGGCAGCAATGGAATGTCGTCGTCACCGCATCAAGCCGCACCACCACGCAATGTTGTGGAGATCCTGGTTGACGAGGTAGTGCAACCACCACAGGTTGTGGTTCTTCCACCGCCCGTCAGGGGGCAACGTCAGCTGATTTCTTGGAGCAATGCCATGGCTTGGTCCGCCGTTGCACGGTACTTCAAAGATCGCTAAGAAGTACTTGGCACCGAGTCTTCAGCGGCATCTCCGATGAGCTTCGCACCCTTATCGGGTTCCGCCTCATCAACCTCTCCATCCCTCGAGCATAATGCCTCTGTATGATTGGCCTCGAGGAAGCACCGCTCAAAGCATGACCTGACGTAGCGATTCTTGCACACCTCACGAAGATTACGCAGCGACACGTGCGGAGTACCTCATTGAGTCGCAGATGCGCCGGAAGGTGCCGCAGATTTTATTGCGAAGGTTGTTCGAAAATGGATGACGGGCTCATCCTTGATGGAGTGGATGATGATCCGGGTGACAAGATCATCTGGCGATCAAGCACACCGCGACCATCAAGGAGAAGGGAGGAAATAGAAAAGCGGACGGGTTTGGAAATTGAAAGGCACGGGGTTGAAGTTGAAGGCGATGAGGGTTGAAGTTGGCGACGAGGCTTGAAGTTGAAGAAGGCGACGATGGTTGAAGTTGAAGAAGGCGCCGCCATGTAAAACAATAAATGGAAATTGAAAAAGGCGCCTCATTGGCTGTTGCACGAGTGGGCAGTGGGCCGACATCATTGCCCCCGCCTTCTCCTTCCGCGTAATTGAAAGACGACGTGGTTTTGGACTTTTGCGCTCAAACAGAGCCCGATGTGCAATTGAGTGGCACGATCGCTAGTGGAGTAGTGGGCAGTGAGGCGCCCGACGGTTCCACGCCTTGTCAATATAACTCCCCGCCTTCCCTCGCTTTCCCCTGATTCTTCCATAAGCTTATCATCTCTTTCGCTTCTTCTTCCTCCTCGCGATCCACCACTACAAATCTTCGGTCACCGAGAGAAGGAGGAGATGGCGTCGAGGAGCCCGCCACCGTAGAAGCTGGGACGAAGGGAGGACGACGACGATGAAAGCCGCCATCGGAGGAAGTTGGAGAAGGGGAAGGAGCCGGCGAGGACGCCGACGAGGAACCGTTCTTCGGACGACACTAAGTTCGCCGTCGACCATTTCGTGAGCACCTTCAGAAAGCTTGAAGATGTTGGCGCAGCCTTCGACATCAAGGCGCATCATGAAGTGGACAAGGACCCGGCGTGAAGGGTCTCGCCAGATCCACGGGTTGGTGAGAAGCTCGAGAACCTCCCGTGGTCAAGCGGGCTGGCCGCCGCCACTTCATCTTCGACAACGGCGGCTCGACGGTGACGACGGCAGCCACGGTGGCGACAACGGCGACGACGGCAGCCACGGCGGCGACGACGGCGGGACTCCGACGGCGGCGACCGACTAAATGATAGACTCCTGCTTGTGTCGAATTGCTTAGGTTGTGTGTGTGTGTGTTTGTGTTCGTCGAGTTGTTGAACCGCTTAGTCTGCATTTCTAGATCATGAGCGCTAAGTTAATTAGTTTGGTTGTTTGATTTTGTTTGCTTAGTTAATTAGTTTGGTTGTTTGATCCATCCACGTCTCCTATGATATGTGTTCTGTTGTGATGAACTGAAGATCTGTTGAGATGAATTAGATCTTAGAGACAATGGATAGTCATTACCGATGCGGGTTAGCCTGCTGACGCTGACGCTGACACGTGGGCCAGTGTCATTGGCGACGATGGTTAGTGAACCCGCATCGCCTTTGTTGGCAGTTGGGTCCGGGGCAGCAACGATTATCTTTTTATATTGGTCTGGCGACGGCTGGGCCCATCACTATTTTTTGGAATGAAACTTGCTTCCCTAAAATATTAGAGCCCATAAAACAGCACCTAAAAAATCATAAAAATACGAACAATTCATATTTGGACATTTAGTATTTGAATAAAATATCAATGATCACACTTGTGTGCCCAAAATTCTTATATTTCGTTTTACACCCCATGGTAATTATATAATAATTCTAATAACATCAAATTTGCTCTAAAAAATCTACAAATTGACTTGGCAACATAATTTGGGTACCTAAACTTGTCTTCAAAATTTCAAATGGTATCGATGAAGGAATAATATACTTGTGTAGAAATGTCTACATCTCTCACATAGTTTCCTAGAATGTTGCTTGAACATTGAAGTTTTCCACACTTTGCAACATGTTCGAACTCATATGCATTTGAAAACTTAACAAAACCTTGTGTTCACCTTAACCTTACGAAATGCAAAGTTTCATCACTAATGGTTGTGTAAAACAAATATTATTTATATGTTGTACTTACAAAGAACAAAATAAGGCATATAAACATTATTGAACAAACCGAATATACACTAAACAATAAAATTAATGAAAAGATGGTGATTTTAGAAAAATTTAGAAAAAAATGTCAAATTTGGACTAATTACGACGAAGAAATACTTGTTACAACATTTGATTGCAGATTAAAAGGAGAAATGAGAACTGTTCTTCATTCGAATAGAACTAGGCCCCACAGTCATTAGTGACGCGGGGCTGATAACCCGCGTCGGCTTTGCTGCTCTTCCAAAATTTTACACAGGTAATTCGAGCAACATAAAAAAGCTAATCTACTACTGATTTCCTATTCTAATACTCCATTCGAAGTTCACCATTTCGCAGCGGAGCCTACAGTCTTCGCAAAACAGAAATTGCCATCCTTATCCACGCGCGCTGTTGTTCACTGACGGCCGATCGCCGCGTCTGGGAGGCGGCAACGGTTCACCCCAAATGCACCAAGTCGAGGAGTGGATCGCACGCGCCGCCTTCTCGCGCAGCGCGAGACACCCTCGTTGCTCATCCATCTCGACATCGTACTCCGCCCGCGCGACTCATGTGCCCATGTGGCAGCGGTGTCGTCGGCGCCCGCCATTGTCCCCTGTAGAGCAAGATGGCGATAGATAGGGCTGCATCGTGCCCACCCTCGTGGCGCACCGGAGATCATTGCATCCCCGTTTTCCATGAAGACGGCTTTGATCCCGAGAAGAAGCAAGCCTCCGGATTCGAGATCGATCAGATAGCAAGGAGGGCTTTGTAGGCGGTGGGGTCCCACACCCAAGAAATCTCATCTCGTATCCCTCTATCGACAAACGCCGCCGACGCGTCGCCAGGCCGCACACGCGCGCATGGTCGAGCAAGTACCGCGTGAGGGGCTGGAGGTTAGCCAAGGGCGCGCTCGAGGTCGCACCGAGCCGCCGCAATCTCAATGCGGAGGTCTTGAGGGAGGTCCAGGCACGACGGCCGGTGCTGCTTTTTCGATGCTATTCATCTCCCGGCCAGAATGGTAACGATGAGGAGTAGGCGCTGTTGTTTTTTATGGTAGATGAAGGGGCAGGGATCTA
Source organism: Cenchrus purpureus (assembly GCA_022644695.1). Lineage (NCBI taxonomy): Eukaryota > Viridiplantae > Streptophyta > Magnoliopsida > Poales > Poaceae > Cenchrus > Cenchrus purpureus. The sequence continues at coordinate 94,484,548 of CP053459.1, forward strand.
AATTATTTTGAAAGGAGAAGTTACAGGAGATTTGTTTCCAAACACGGTTTAAGTAAGCAATGGAGACGACGTTTGGCTAATCCGCGTCCTTTAATTCTCCATTGCGTATGACATTTGGTTAATCCGTATGCTTTAATTCTACTCCTCCGTCCCAAAAACATGCAATTATGGAAATGTGCCAATCAAACTATTACAACTTTGACCAAGTTTATAGCAAAAATATTAGCATTTATGTCTTGAAATAACTTTTTATAAAAATATACTCCTCCGTATGTGAGAATTGCATGTTTTATTTTGTAATCATAGTAGTTTTCATATAGTTTGACTCCTCGGGATGTGAGAATTGCATCTTTTATGGGACGGAGGAGTACATTGGACGCTTGGTTAATCCGCGTATCATTTAATTCTACATTGGAATCACTACCTCGCTCTCACCATTGATGGCAACAGCTGTTTCCCCATTGACCGATTCGCATCAATTTCTTGGGAACCTTCCTGCGTTTCCGTGCTCTTGATCTTATCCCTTCCTCTTTTTTTTACAACCGATGTTATCCCTTCCTTGTTTTTGTTGTAAAAAGGCAACGACGCCTATCGATCCTCCTCACTTGCTTCCTTCTTCTCTAGATCTAGATCTAGCTATGGCACAAAGAATAGATCTTGTAGGGCGCAAGCTTTGCTTTTCTCTTCTTCCTCCTCCTCCTCGTTCTCTCGGTTGCTAAGAATTCTTGTGATATGGGTGATTGGGTTGCTCATCCCTCTAGCATGTATGCTAGAAAAATCCTTGTGATATATTTCCTTGTGATTTGGCATCAGCTGTCGGGGGGAGAGTAGCCTAGAACCTCCTGCATCAGGAAGAACAAGCCGACGGAAAGATCATCGAGGTCCGGGAGAAGCCCAACTCCACTACATCTTTCTCGTCAAATTTGCTTCCTTTGCTTTCCCTTCTCCTCCGGGAGGAGGATTTTTGAAGGATATGTTTCCACCCTCTCTATCTTTCTCTTGTGCTCACTTGTAAGCATGAAGAAGAATCCAGTCTGGAGCATATCTCGTCATGAAGAACAAGCGGCCGGCCTCCTTTCTCTTCACCTCCGACGATCGACGCGGGGTGGAAGGCGAGCAAGATCGACCTTTGAGCCTCAACATCGCCAAGTCGGCACCTCTCATCATGAAGAACAAGCCGATGTAGTATATCTCTTTTGCTTAGTTTAGATCTATGTTCCTCATCCTGGTAGTGCCTAGTGATGATGAACATAGATGGCCGCTTTGTAACCTTCTGATGTATCAATGATGACTATAATCATGTGTGTGATTTTGCATCTCAAGAGCTATGCTTGTGTGATTATCTCGTATGCGGACAATTTTTGTATGATTTACCTACTCACTTGCAAGCATGAAGAAGAACAAGCCGACGGGGTGGCTAATCCGTGTCTCTTTGATGTAATCTGTGTGTCATTTCACATATCGCCCATAACAAAGGCGACGTGGGTTGGTTAATCCTCGTCTCTTGCCCTTAACAAAGGCGACGCGGGTTGGCTAATCCTCGTCTCTTTGATATTAACGTCACATCGAATCAAGCACTGCAACATACTTACTTATCGAATCAAGCAGAATATAAACAGAATATATATAGTATCTTAGGTAGAATATATTACAAACAGGATTCAAATTCCACCACATCCTATATATTACAAAAAGGATTCAAATTCCACCAATACATCACATCCTCTATATTACAAAACGGATTCCATTTCCACCAATAGACACATCTTGCATTACAAAAAGGATTCAGAAATCAGGCTTGCTTTTTCTTCCTTGATTTCTGTATATGGATTTTTTCACTATGGTCGCTTCACAAGTACGGTGTTTTGTTAGTTCCCAAGAGTCGGGGCTTGTATGAAGTGTCAAAGGATGGAATTTCGTCAAACTGGTTGTATTCCTCCTCCTCAACAACATTTTCAACCCCAACAATCCTTTTTCCGTGCATAACCACGCAGTTCTTCTTTGCAAGGTCAGGTACATAGAACACTTGCTCAACATCGTTGGCGAAGACAAACGGTTCGTTTTTGTAACCAAAGACCCGGAGATCAACACTAACATAACCATATTTGTCCTTGCTCACAGCTCTCTTCCCATTGGTGACCCATCTACACTGAAACAAGGCTACCTTCAATCCTACATAATCAAGCTCCCATATCTCCTCTATTTGACCATAATATGTGTCTGTCTCCGTGTCATCATCATCATGACTATCGTCGACGACGGCCCGTACACGCACACCACTATTTTGATAGATGCTCTTTTTATCCTGGGCCATGGTGTAGAACGTGTATCCATTGATATCCATTGCTTGGTATCTTGTAACAGTGAACAATGGCCCCGCTGCTAGATTCCTTATCTTGTCGGTTATTACAACATTATTGCTGCATGTCTCGACATAATCTCGGAGCCACCTGCTGAAACCTTGTATGTGCATCTTTGCAAGCCAAGCCCTACCACGGTCAGGGTTGTCTTCACGTAGTTGTCGCTTGTGCTCATTGGCAAACAGTGTAATTAGGTGCAGCTGTTGTATCACGGTGAAATGAGCCTTTTGGAAGGCATCCGGTTCGGAGTGACTTTTCCCTAGGGTCCTAACACCTGAAAGCCTACCTTCATGCCGTGAGCGAGGCACACCAATGGGATTTTGGGGTCCATATAACCCATGGCCCGCTCCACTGCTTCGATGGTCTCGTAGCCACGAACAATGGCTCCCTCCGAAAATAACCGGTTATGTACCAATGATTTCAGGAATCCATAGAACCTCTCATATGGAAACATCTGATGAAGGTAAGATGGGCCAAGGAACTAGATTTCCCTCGTGAGGTGTGCTATTAGATGCAGCATGAGATCAAAGAATGATGGTGGAAGGTAGCTGGCCAGGCATAGGGTCTCGAAATGGCTCCTCTCTAAGTCCAATAGTTTTTCCTCATCAAGCACCTTCTGTTCTATTGCATTGAAGAATAAACACAAGCTCATGACCGCGTCGCGAATCAGTTCTGTCTTGATACCTCTAAGTGCAACAGGAAGAAGAGCTGTCATCAACACATGGCAATCATGAGATTTCATCAAGTTGAAATTCATTTTCATGTCCTTCACCGACACTAGCCTATTGAAGTTTGATGAGTAGCCTGAAGGTACTTTCAAATCATGCAAAACTGACAGAATTCTTTCTCTCTCGCTTTGACAAGGTGGTTGCAGCAGAACGGAAGGTTCGTCCCTGCTCTGCTTTCCTCTGCAGATAGAGCTCCGCCTAATGCCCAGCTTCTTTAAGATCCTCCTTGCATTTTTATGATCTTTTCCTTTGGACTTCTGTAGCAATGTTCCACAAGTAGCTTCACACACATTCTTCTTGGACGTGCATGTTGTCAATCGAATGACGACATCCAACATCGGCCAATACTCTAGCTCCCATAGAATTGATTTCTTGTTCCACATTCCTTCTTCTTCTTCTTCACCATCTCGTTTCTTTCTTTTGCCAAGGGTTTTTCAGTCGGTTTGGGTAACTCCTCGATAGTTTTGATGTCCTTGACTTTCAGTGGACCAGATCTCCATCACATGCAACGGTGCCTCTCGATTCTCCTTTTCCCCATTAAACCCGACAATCCATGGCTATGGATGTTTCTTGCCGAGGAAACGAGGTGCCCCATAAATACGTATTTCTTTGAATGTCTTAGCCATAATCACAAGTATCTTCCAAGAAGTGTGGGCAAGTGCACCTTTCCTTTTACTCGCCGAGAGGTTGCGATGAGCCGGTTGTTGATGGTGGTGAACAACTTGGCATGCATTCGAACTCCTCACGCTTTTACTCATCCCAAACCTCCTTCACACAGCTTCCACAAGATCTTCAAGTCATCAACTAGTGGCCTCAAGTAGACGCCAATACGGTCGCCAGTTGCTTTGGCCCCGAGACCAATATTGTCGATCATATATTTCGCTTCTTGCATAGCTGTGGTGGAAGGTTGTACAACGACAAAGACGATGCCAGGTGCTATGTGTTGAGCTCGTTACCGAATGGGTTCACTCCATCTGTGCTCATAGCAAACCGTATGCTCCTTACGTCTTTGTCAAACCATGGAAAGTGGTTATTAATGTTACCCCATTGTGTCAGCATCTGCGGGGTGCATAAACTTGCCATCTTTCTTAAGCTCCTTTCGGCCTTTCGTCATGCCAACGCAAGAGTTGGGCCTCCTTTCGTATTATGAACCATCTTCTCGATGAGGAATGATGCAAAATGCCATGCCACCCTCACAGGAGCCCCTCTGTTAGCCTTCTTCTTCTTGCCTCTGATCTCGCCGGGCTCGTTCTCATCATCAGCATTATTATCATCTCCACCATCCTTTTTCCTCTTGTACCGATCATAGCCACACTTGGGGCACTTGTCAAGGTCTGCATAATCTCCACGGAACAATACACAACTGTTCTTGCATGCATGGATTTTTTCAACCTCTATTCCCAGAGGACAGATTATCTTCTTCGCCTCATGATGCACTCCGCTATTTGGTTTCCTTGGGTAGCATGTCTCTAAGCACATCCAATAGATGTTTGAAACTTTTGTTGCTCCAACCATGATCTGCCTTAAGCTGCAGAAGTTTTAGATCACCAGAAAGGTGAGAGTACTTCTGGCAATCAGGATAGAGGGGTTTCTTTGAATCTTCAATGAACTGCTTCACCTCGCTAATTCGTAAGGTGTGTACACTTGTTGAAACTCAACATCCCGCAACATTTGGTCAACATTGTGCACACGTTGCAACACCTCTCCATCATCGAAGCCCCTAACTTCTTGATCAGTGATATCCTCAGGCCTCATCACATTTGGTGGGAATAATGGTTCATTTTCCTCAAAAACTCCACCATCATCAAGGTCTTCATCATGGTCGGTAGCATGGTGTCGCACTTCACCTTCATTTAGGCAGCCTGCTACGAGTTCATTAAGGCCTTCCTCACCATGTTTATTCCAACACGTGTAATTTTTTGTGAAAACACGTGTGACCAAATGATGAAAATGATTTCCGTTGTGCGAATTTCTTCCGTTGAGACAATCTATACAGGGGCAAAGAATTGCCTGAACACCACGGTTTCTCATATCCACCTCTACTTGATTTAGAAAACCATTGACCCCGCTTAAGAAATTCTCCCAATCTTCTTGGGGCTGTCTATACATCCAAGCCCGAGCAGCAGACGCCATCTCCATTCCATACACCAAATGAGCATAATTCATAACACAAAAACCGATAACACAAGAGGATTAGGACAGTGAAGAATTTCAATAAAGGGGCAATTAATTTCCACCTTGACGAGGACTTTCTATGAGAGGCGGCCGAGGAGGAAGATCGGGAGGCGTCGCGGCCGCGGCGGCAAGACAGCATGGCCGACGTCGGCCCCTTTCGCCCGTCACGCGCCGCGGCCGGCACGGCTCGCCGGCTTCGAGGAGAGAAATTAAGCGCGATCCTCAGCACTGCGCACTGGCCGGCGGGGACATCCGAGCACGAGATCGGCGAGTGACCTTTTGAGGAGAGCGAGTGGTGTCGAAGGAGAAGACAGAGACGAGCAATAACAATGTGCGTCTCCGATGTGAGAAAAAAGGCGACCCTAGGTGGCAATCAAAGGAGACGAGTCCTAAGACACGGCGTATCCAATTGTCGCCAAAGAAAGGAGACGATCCTAACAAGCATGCATCTCCAATACGAAATTATCGTAACGACTTTATAGCCGCTACCAATACGGCAATGATCAAGAATCGACTTAAACAAACCCATCGATAGGGCATTGATCGGTAACGGACTTTACAAGCCTGGTTACGATAGGTTCTTTAACATTTGTAACGGGCTCTATTTAACGTCTGTTACAAAGAATTCATGTAACGGGCATTTAAGAAGCCCGTTACCAGAAGTCCACATTGGTAATGGGCGTTGTGGAGGCCAACCCCGGGGTCGTCCTGGCGCGCTTATGAGCACCAAACAACAATCAACAATGTTGATGTGGGTGGATGTAAATGCTGCGTGACCTATTTGAGGTTTTCACGTAGTGGTGATCTTTAGGGGGAGCTCATTTCATTGCATGCATATCTTTGAACTCTTGCATTGGCATGTTTATTTATGTGGTACTTTGCATGAACTTGGTTTGTAATATTTGTGTGGCTTGGAACTAGGACTTGTGCTTGAATGTGGTGAACTATGTTTGTGAATTTATTCTCTTATCTTGTGGCTTGTTCTAGTTCTTGTGGAGAGTTGAGGCTATCCCTTAAGTTTTTGAATTATCTTTGGATATTTGTATATTTTGTATTGCCTCGGTCTCTCTTTTGTAGGGAAATTCCGTCAAAATTTTTATATCTATACATGTGTGGGAAATCAAATGCAAAATGGTATGCACATATGTAGGGGGAGTTTCACTCTACTTATTGAGTTTTGAAAGGATTCACTCTATCTTATTCTGATAAATTCGGTAAATTGAGTAAGTGCTTCCAAAACTCACTTTTCATATATCACTCCTTTCAAAGGGTTGTCATCAATTACCAAAAAAAGGGGGAGATTGAAGGCATCTAGGCCCCAAATTCATGTTTTGGTAATTAATGACAATCTTAGTGGACTAACAATTTCATTGAGAATATGAGTATAGGTTAGTCCCGGAGTTGAATTGAGCTTCATGGCAAAGTTGTTAGTAGCACGGATATCTTCGACCATGGGAAGCTCAAGGAAAAGGTAAAATATTGGGATTTTCCTTTGACCGGTCATGAGGTGATTAGAGGATGCAAAATGACTGGATTAATAGGATAGTGTGACGCCCCAGGTTTTTAATTAACCCTAATTGCCGGTCAAACTTGTTGACTAGGGTCAAAGCACGATCAACCTGGGTCATCACCTCGAAAACCTCACCAACACTCACCCATTAGCATCTTAAGCAAGTCTAGCACACTCTCCTTGGTCAAAACCCCAGCTAAGGGGGACAAACCCTTTGATGTCTTTGTGTCGATCTGGAACTTTTGCCGCGTTCTCCAAAATTCACCTAAACACTTCAAAATCCCCCAATATAAAAGTTGTCCAGTTTTTCATGAGACACAACTTTCATGTTGAGTGGCATTGCTAGTTTTGAGTGGAAAAGGTGCTAAATGGCCAAACAAGCTCTGGGTCCCTGTTCACCGAGACATGAAAATTCCCCAACTTGGCATTCGAATTTCTCCTTCGATTTGAATCTATTTCAAATTCGGTTTCAGCCATGTTGTAGAGGATTAACTCACCTACAACTTTCCTATCTACAAGTTTGAGAGCTTACATGCAAAGTTTCGAGGCCGCGGCGCCTCGGGAGTCGCTGAGCGCGGCCGACGCCGCCTTGTGCGCGCACTCCAAAACGCAGCTCGGCCCGAGGAACCGCGCCACGCGGCGGTACGCGCCGCGGCGTGCGTCGCCCCCGCCCGCGCCGCACGACGCCGATGCCGCCGCTGCATCGCGCTTTTAAACGCCGGACGCTAACCACGGTTATCTCGCCTCACAGGCACGCCGCCATAATAGCCCCTTCTCGCCGCCTGCGTGAGCCACCGTCCGCCACCCGCCATTGCCGCCGCAGCGAAGCTTCCTCCGCCGCTCGCCGGCCGACCATCTCAACCTCCTCCTAGACACGGTGAAGCTCCCACGGCCGTGTTCACCCACATTGCGCCGCCGCCGGAAACCGAGCCGCAGCGGCGCGCCGCCGCGACTCGCCGCTGCCGCCACGGAGCCACCTCCGGCCACGCCACCACCACCAATCGCCTCGTGGTGAGCCAAATCGCACCCTAGCACCATTTCTTTGCCAAGTCCAGCTCACGCGAAGCTTCCCTCCGCCGGCAAGGGCACGGATGTAATTCGCGAGGGCATGGTTGTGAACCCAGGGACTTAGTTGCAAGGTTTTGGAGCTTAGTTTTATAGCAGTTTGGTCTAGCACCTTAGAAAAAGCCTAGAAATTCACAGAAAATTCATAAAAATGCAAACTCAATTTTTTGGTCTCAGTGAAAATAGATCTACAACTTTTACAAAGCATGACCATAGTTTTGACTTCTAGATTTTGAATGAAAATTCAATCTCAGTTTGACACCTTTTTGCTATAATTGAAAATATAGAAAGGCTATGGAGCTGAATTTTGGATATGTTGCTAGAATTGTCATGATTAGACTCTGGACCAAAAATTGCACAAAGTTGTTGAACAGATCTTTTATTATGAATTACTTTGTATTTATGCTATTTCTGCTTTACTGATTTTTGTAGAAAAATATGAATTGATTTTTGTGCTCAACTTGTGGAAATGTTCATGTTATGCCTAGAAGTAACTTTCCTGAATTTATCTCTGATAGAAATATTTAATATTGTTTTATGCTTAGTTTTGCATTTAAATGCATAGTTTAATTTTCAGAAATGTTTGTGGTGAACATATGGATGTTCTGATCTTGTTTAGGGTCAGAGTAGCTGTAGGCTTGTTGTTGGATGCAGGAGCTTTACTTTTATTTATTTATGCTTTTCCTTTAGTTTTCATGGCTAGGAAATGTAATCTTGCTTATATAAGTTTTATAGTTCTTTTAATGGCCAAGTTTGATCCAGTGGTATGTTTAGTAACTTTAGACCAGCAGGGGCTCCTACCCTTGTTTCTATGTTTTAAGTTTGGCATTTACAAGTTAGATGCATAAGCTTGCTAGTGGGAGTTAATTCCAAAAGTGTGACCTTTTGACCTTGTGACCCTTGTAAATGGATGCATGGCTTACTTTGGAACCTTTAAATTCACCCTTGCTGTTTTAAACATTTAAATGGAAATATTTACATTTATGTGCACACCTTTGCTATTGAAGGATTGAATAGTAAATCTCACATAAAATAACAATCATGAAAATGAACACTAGTTAATTGTTGGACAATGATTAAACTCTTGTCCATAATAACCTTAATGAAAAATAATTAATAATTAATTGTTTGTTAAGGTGAATGTGGCCAACAAGAGTTGGTGAAATAATTAATCTATCACTCCACACGAACCCCGCATTGCATTCCGTGTAGAACTCACGGCGGTAACTACGGCTCGCGCGGAAGCCGAGGAAGGAGGAGCCGGCGGAGCTGCAGTACGTGGAGGTGATCGACGACACCGAGGACCCTCAGGCTAACCCTGCTGACAAAGGCAAGCCCCGGTGCATTAACCAAGTGTTTTTGAAATCTTATGCAACTATCTATGGATGATTGTGCATTTACGTTCAGGAATTGATATGAAACCCTAGATGCATGATCCCTAGGTACCTATGTCTTTACTAGAATAATAGGTCGATAATGCTATGCTATAGGACCGTTACAAGTCGAGTGATGCTTGTCACTGCAGATTAGGTTCTTATGTTGGAATCATAAGATCTCCTTAAATGGATTGCTCATGTGGTAAGAGCATGGGATGTGGGCTCGGTCAATGGCTTTCGTGGGTTAAGTGTTTGAACGTACTAAACACTTGTCGGAAATGGGTACAGGTAAGCCTAGTACCTAAATGAGGCGTGGGAACTTTGCGCCACTAATCTTAGGGTTGCGCCCTGCCCGCTCGCCACTGAGTACATGTGTGAGGCTAGGTGACCTTGGTGGTGTAGCCTAGCAAACCTTGTACTTAAGATCGTAACATCTCGATCCCAATCCGAAGATTTTGGGAACCGCTTTGGTGGTTGTCCTCATGGGGCACCCTACCGTGTTTAGGTCTACCTTGCAAGGTTTAAATCAATCGATTGTCGGCCTCTCACCGTTATCTCGAGACTACTTACTCCATCGCCATGAGATCCCTAATGATGGAAGTTGATGAATATTATGCTTGATTAATTGTTTGCACAACTTATGCTTGCACTAGCTTGCTAATTTAGAAAGGAATAATCAACTAGAACTTGTGCTAAAATATTGAAAGTAAGGACATACTCTTTGTTGCTTTTCAGCAAAAGAAACCCCTTTGGCCAAAAGCCTTTCATGTCTAGAGTTGGTGATGTAGTTGTCACCGACGGGTAAGTCTTGCTGAGTATTAGTATACTCAGCCTTGCTATAACTGCTGCTTCGTAATGCCTTTGCGATGTGTGGCCCGGAGAGATCCCGCTTTGGCCGAGCCGGAGTGGGTTGAAGACGATGAATGAAGGCATCATGGCAGGCCTCCCGTGATATTTCCTCGTGCCGTTTAGTTTAATTCCGCTGTTTTCAAAACTCTGAACTTCGTTATAATGTCAAAACTCCGGTTTGTAATAATTAAACCCTTCGGGGTAAATTTGGATGTTAATCATATGTTGTTCTCTGGACTCGCCTTCGCGTGAGTTTTAATGCATATATGTCGATCCTTGTTGCTTTGTAAGTGATTTACCGGGCGTTAACCCGGCAACTAACGACATGATGATACTTTATTATTGCTTAATGACCAAAGTGGATTGGTTTAGGCGATAGTACGGTATTTTCCTGGGTGGGTTGTCACAGATAGATAGCCATACTATCAAGAGGGATCAACTTGGTTGGCTTGACGTCTCTATAGTGCCACTTGGATCATATTTTGCATGCATTGCATTTAGATGTGTGGCGTTTTCAAAAGTGAAAGAGGTTTTGTTGAAAATCTAGTGGGCCCTTAGGGCGGACGGTCCACGAGTTTTTGAGGTTTATTGAATATTTGAGGTTTTTGACAAAGTTTTTCGAGAAAAATCCTTTTGGGGTGGACAGTCCGCGGTCTTCGGCGGACGGTCCGAAATTAATCTCGATTCTAACAGAAAGGTGTGTAGCTCGGGTGGACCGGGCGGATGGTCCGCAGACCCACCGCGGATGGTCTCATGGGTCCTCACAACATCGGCCAACGGGCAACTCGGCTGATTGACTTTGCATTTTTACCGTTGGAATTCAAACGCGGACAGTCCGTGAGGTCATCGCGGACAGTCTGCGAGATACGCGTTTTGTGCATAACGGCTAGTTCCGAGTAGTGGGGGTATTTATACTCCACCCACGGGATTGGGCAGTCTCTCTTGGCACTTTGAAAGGTTCATTTGACATTCTTGAGCTCTCCCTCTCCTCTCTCACTCACTTTGCTTTGAGATTGCAATCTTTATGAGATTGAGAGCATCTAGTGCATAGCATCAAGGTGTTGATCTTTGTGGCACTAGGGAAACATCAAGCGAGCTGGTTGATTTGTTACTCTTGTAGGTTGCCGCCTCCTAGACGGCTTGGAGCTCGTGATTCCATTGAGCACTTCAAGAAGATTGTGAAGTTGCCTAGGAAGATTGGTGTGAGAGGTCTGCTCACCTCGCCGGAGCGGTGAAGAGCAACTCTAGTGGAATCGAGGTGTGGAGTGGTTCTTTGGTTCTAATCGGCTCAAGATCAAGCGGTGCCTTGATAGAGGAGCGGTTGAACACTGAATCCACCTCAACGTGGATTAGGGGTGACCGGCAAGTCATCGATACCACGGGATAAAATTTGTCTCTTGTGCTGGGTTATTTCTTTGCTCAATTTCCTTTCAAGTACTTTACTTTGAGCAATTACTTTCTAGAGATTGAATTATATCTTGTCATCTTAGGTTGCAAACCCCCAACATAGGAATAGAGTAGCTACAGTTTTAATCCTCCTTGTGATTCTAATTAAATTTCTCTAGTGTTGTGATTTTAGTTTTTAAACCGCCTATTCACTCCCCTCTAGTCGGTATCCTAGATCCTACAGATGTGTCAAGCAGCACCCGAATGGGACTCGCTCTGCCTCCTCTTTATCAGACAACTGGGGATCCTCCCTTTCATCAGAAGAGGAGGAGGATGTGTCTTGCGCCTCACCTCTAGGAGACAATGACTCCATGGGGAGAGGAAGAGGGTGTTGTGCGAGAATGGTGTTTTTCGTTGATTGCAAGAGAGAGGAGAGGAAGAGGGCACTGTGCGAGAATGGAGTTTTTTGTTGGTTGATAGAGTGAAGAGAGGAAGAGGGTGTTGTGTGAGAATAGGGTTTTTTTGTTGGTTTCTAGAGTGGAGAGAGGAAGAGGGCGCTTCGCGAGAATGAGTTTTTTTTTGTTGGTTGCCAGACTGGAATATTTATGGGCAGAGGAACCCATTCAACCATTATTGACAAAACTACACCCGAAAAGATTACTTTTTCTATAATTTGGGAAATACTGTACTATTTTCAGAGGAAGGGGGAAAGTACGATCGATAGAATTTTAATGGACCGGAAGAAATGTTGTACTCCCCTCCATCCCAAAATAAGCGCACATCTCATTTTTCGAGGAGTTCAAAATGTGCACTTATTCATCCCAAAATAAGCACAGGTCTCAATTTTCAAGTAGTAAATAACAATATGCACTTTCCTTTTGGGACAAAGGGATTACATTTCACGGATTGTTTGACTGCCTGGTTTATTAATAACAGTAGACCAGAAGGTCCTTCAATACATTAGTAAACTGGAACTTTGTAACCCCTTCCACTCACTTGTCAACTGTAACTCGTCCATTGTTCTCCCACAACATTCTTCCTTGGCTATCCAGTCAATGATGCCTCGTCCCTAGCCAAATCTTATTCCAGACATTGTTGTGAGCATCGCCAAAAAGATGAGTGATGCAAGAGATTTCATCATGTTCAAAGCAGTCTGCAAGGGTTGGAACTGCACTCGTTCAGGTGAGGCATGCCGTTTGACCCTTGGATTCTGAAATCTGAAGATATTGGTGAATCTAGAGTAGTGACATTCGCATCCATCACGGATCCTCAGATTTTTGAGGTTTCCTTTACTGCATTGGCTGGGAAAAAGACTAGATTGATTGGTTGTGGTGGATCTAGATGCCTAGTCACCTTAGATAGCACAGATTGGAGCACCACGCTCATGTTGAATCCTTTGTCTTCTTGGGAGCACATTCTCCTCCCTCAACTTCCGAAATGGAGCATTATGGCTAGTCTCCAAGCTTGTATCTTGTGCCTTGAAACACCATCTGGAACGGAGTCATTTCTTGTGATAATTTTCTTTTGGCTAGTAAAATCTTCTACAGAGCTAGGGTCATTGCCCATCTCCATTTGGCATTTGGGAAGCCAATCCGACTGGACTACACTACCATCAGAAGATTCTGGTGCTCTTATTCTGAACACACGCGGATCTACTTGGGGCATGATCTTCCAGCGTCTCCCTATCCTACTGGACTTCGGTTGTCATGGGTTATTGGCATGAGAAACTCTTATCTACTCGAAGGTCAAGACCGATTGTTCTTTGTTGTTCTGGAGGAGAAACAAGCTGAGGTGGTGGAATTAACTCTGCATTCATTCGTCGGGGTCATTTGGCAGGCTATTCCCTAGGAGAGAGCTCCTGAGTTCCAAAATAAGATCATCTTGTTTGGTCCTAGTAAGTGCATTGTTACACAAGAGCATGTCATTTTGGCTTGCCTGACCTGAAGGTAAATCACATTTACTTCCTACGAACTTATCAGAACGATGAAGAGGATCGATACTAGATCTACGAGCAGGTTTCAGGTCTATAGTGCCAGTCATCACTATTGTCCCAAACTGCCAATGTGTCGTTCGAATGATGTTTGAAGTGTTTGGATGCGGTTCCTTCCCTTGATACTATCTCCAGCAATGAATCTTCATCTCCATGCGCAAAATGCCATTGTGAAAAAAGGAGAGAGAAAAGACTCTATCTCAAAAGAGAGCTACTTCCAGCAGCCAATGTGCATCCCTTGCTCGCCATCTCGAGTTGAGGGAGGAGCGAGGCGAGGATTCCCTTCGCCATCACCAGAGGAGACCAAGGAAGTAGGCACCTCGTCGCTGGGCCACGTGGACGTGCTCCGCGAGCTTAACCACTGCCTCCAGAACGCCTACGGTGTGTGCCAATCCGTGCTGGACTGGTGACACCTCGTCATCTAGGACAACACACGTGAGCTCAGCACCACCGCCTCGGTAGCCGCCGCGCCACCTCTCCATGCCAGCGGTAGAGGCTACGGCGTTGGGAAGGTGTTGCACTCATGTGAGTGACGGGTGTCCGGCGAATCGGTTCCTAGTGGACTGGTTCATGTCGCGGTTGCTCGCCCAGGCCGTCACAGGTGGGGTCATCGGCGTACGTGCCAGGACGGCGGGCTCGGTGGAGGACGATGGCGCAACGGTTGTGCTCGCGTCTGCATCCAGAAGCAGAGGAGGTGCCGGATCTACACCGCCGGTGGTCAGGGAAGGACGAGGAGGCACAGGCTAGGCCCTTCCTCGGGGATTCCGACAGCCACGGGACCCTGCTTCTCCATCCGTCATCGGGCAGGTGCAGGGGGAGAGCTCGAGGCGCCGGGTGACCTGACACGGACCAGCTCGGTGGCCGGCGGCGAGGGTGCGGAGGCGGGCGAGGGGTAGCGGTGGGGTTCACTGGGAATCGGAGCACCACACTGCATGGGGAGGAGGGCGCCGCCGACACGCACGTGGAGAGGAGGGCCTGCTCACCGGATCGCGTCGGGCGGCCGGCGGCGGGCGAGCGTGGAAGCCGAGACAATGGCCTTGGCACCGCCGCGAGGTGAGCGAGGCAGGAGCACAAGGAGGGAGGGAGGAGGGGAGCGAGAGACAGTTGGGAACAGTGAACTGGAAAGGAGAGAGAATTCCCAATAATGGGGAACGAAAAGGCAGCTACCGCATTATGCAGATGCAGATGAAGGTACCCTGGAGTGGCTATAGTGCCCTTATTTTTCCCATTGTTGGGGTGCGCCTTAGTACGCCTAAGGCTAGGGACCCCCTTTGTATAAAACAGGCTCGAAAATTGGTTATAACACTACTACAGAAAACATTTGTAAGAGCGCCTCCATTTTTTTTAAGAGCGGGTCGAATTGCCGTCCGCTCTAACAAATGGTCGCGACTTTCGTAGCAAACGAACCCGCACCTATTAACATGCGTTTTCAGTGCGGGCCACGATCACCCGCACTGAAAATGGTGAACCATTTTCGTGTGTGGTGACGCACTGTAAACATTCAGTGCGGTTGACCTGATCCGTCGCAAAAATGCCACCAATCTTGTGTGCGGCGACAAGGTCGCACACGAAAATGGCTTGCGCCGTGAACCGCTCTCGAAACCATTTTCGGGAGGCGGTTCATATACCACCACCAAAAAAATCGACAAAAGAATCTGAGGCTGTCTTCTTCCTCCCGACAAGAATAGCCCGACAATTATACCTCGAGGTGCTGTCCGAAAATCGCCAAAAACACAAAAAGGAGGGGGAGAGTTTCAAAATTTTTTCCTTGGACTTGGAGCCTAAAGGAGGTTAGTTATTCTCATTTCTTCGTCTCTTTGAAGCTTTATTCATTGTTTTTGGCTCAATAGAGATGCATTTAGGTCTAGAACTCCATAGGTGTGGATTAGAGCTTTTGGACCTCATTTAGCTCAAACTCTTGGGTCAAATTGTGCTATTTAGGTAGGAGAGCAAGATTATCTAGTCAATTTGAGTTCAACTTTTTGTTTAGCCATCATACATGAAGGATGAATTTTCCTAGGTTCATATGAGGAGAGAGAAGACAATTTGTTTTTTCTATAATGCCACAAGAATGGTATGTTTCATGAATTTGCAAAAATCTATATTTCGTATGTTTTTATTAAATACAACATGTGTGATTATATATTGACTTAGATATTTATTATTAGGTACGAATAATAAGATTATTATTATCAAATGAACTTTTATGTTTATGAAATCTGGATTTAATTTTCTCGTGTCCTCTGATTCTTTCCAGAGACATGGACAGGACATGGATGCACGAAGCCCGAAGAACGAGCGTACATTTTCGTGAAGAACTTAACAAGTTTATTAAGGTCCGGAGATTAATGCTGCGGTTGAGAAGAAAAAGGTGGTGGTTTGTCCATGCAAAAAATGCAAAAACATAAGGGTATTCAATATCAATGAAACAATTTCGATAAGGTCGCATGTGCTGATGAATGGTTTCGTTGAAAACTATATGATATGGACATCTCATGGTGAGAAAAGGAATAATAATGCACCACCTCCTCGAATCCGCTCAAGAAATCATGCATGATAGTGACTTTGGGGCCATGTTTGATGATATTTATGGTGAGGGTAGCGGCGATGATGATGGTGATCATGGTCAATGCTCTGATGGTATTAATGATATTGGTTTTGATGATGATGGTGATGGTGGCAATGATGATGACGGTTATGATAGTACCGAGGATGATGAATTGGATGATAGTGACTACCTGACGCAGTTGTTGCGTAACACCAAGGAAGAAATATTGATTGGCAGTGCAAAGGGGTTAGAAAAGTTCGAGATAGTGAAGAAAGCAGCTGAGGAGAATGTGTACCCGCTCAAAGGGATGCCCAAAACATTGGACCGCATTTCGCTTCCGTACTTGAGATGTTGATTACGAAGGCCAAGCACGGTGGTCCGATGTGAGTTCCAATGATCTGCTACGTGTGTTGGGTTGGTTGCTTCCAAAGACGAATAAAGTGCCCACCGACACATATCAAGCAAAGAAGCTTGTGAGTCCTTTCACGATGGGCGTCGAAAGAATTCATGTATGTCCAAACCATTGTATCTTGTACCGCGGGGATACTTTCAAAGATTTGGACAAATGTCCTGTTTGTTCAGCTAGTCGATACAAAAGAATAGTGGTCATGTGCTGAAGATGGCATAACTGTCGGGAGTAAAAGGAGCAGGAAGGGTGCATCAATTAATGATGTTGCTGAGCAAGAAGACACGACTATAGGCGGTTCTGAAAAAACCGGCAAAATTCCTGCCTTGGTCATGTGGTACCTCCCTGTTGCGGATCGCCTTAGGCGTTTGTTCTCAAACCCGAAGGACGCTGAACTAATGACATGGTGGGCTTCAGATAAGCACAAGAAGGGTGATGGGAAGCTTCGACATCCATCTGATGCTAAGCAGTGGAAGAAGCTCGATCAGAAGTATCCAGAATTAGGAGAGGAACCAAGAAACGCTCGATTTGGCTCATCGACGGAATGAATCCGTTCGGTGAAAGGACCAGCATTCATAGCACATGGCCAGTGATTTTGACAATATACAACTTGCCAACATGGTTGTGCCAAAAGAGAAAGTACCTTTTGCTATCCACCATGATCCAAGGACCAAAGGCTCCTGGTATTGATATCGATGTTTTCCTTGAGCCTTTGATGTAAGAGATGGAAACTTTATGGGCGGTATCAAAATCATGGAGGTTTCATAAGGAAGGAATTTACTCTAAGAGCCATTATCTTTGTCACCATCAATGATTATCAAGCATTGTTTGTGTTGTCGGGACAGGTGAAAGGTAAGACGGGATGCGGTTTGCATTGGTGACACCGTATGGACTTTCCTAGATGGTTCTAGAAAGGTTGGTTACCTTGGGTATAGGCGCTTCTTGGTGGAAGGGCATAGATTTCGAAGTAAAAAGTTCTATAACTATTTTAGTGACAAGGCCAACATAGGATCTGTGGCTGCAAAAAAGGATGGACACCAAATTTTGAACATGGTCAGGGCCATCCAAGTGCCCTATGGGAAGATGACAAAACAAGGAAAGAAGAGGAACAGAGATAAGGCACCTATTGAAGGTGTGCCATTCAAGAAGATGTCGGTCTTCTACAAGTACTTGCCGTACTGGCCGGACCTCGAGGTCCATCATGCCATCGATGGTATGCACCTAAAGAAGAATGTGTTTGGTAACACAATTGGTCTCCTGCTCGAAACATCAGCCAACACAAAGGATACCTTAAAGTCACGACAAGATTTTGTAGCAATGGATATCATAGAAGATCTTCACCCTATCGATAAGGGTAATGGAAGATACGAACTACCACCGGCGAGCTATAATTTGACACTAGGCCGAGAAGAAGGCAGTTTGTGAATCGTTACGGGGGATTAAGGTACCAAGTCGATTCTCATCGAACATTAGAAAACTAGTCTTAATGAAAGATCTCTCGCTATCAGGTTGGAACTGTCATGATGCTCATATAATGCTTACTATCTTCCTGGCAATTGCAATTAGAGCGATTAAACCGGTATATGTGAAGATGTTAATCACTCGGTTATGTTACTTCTTCACCAAAATTTCTCAAAAGGTTATCGATGAAGATGAGTTGAACTATATCCAAGAATTTATTGCGAGACTATGGTGCGGATGGAGATGTGCTTCCCTCCGTGATTTTTCGATATTAGAACATCTCATGATTCACATGGTCGATCAGATACGCGCTTTGGGTCCACTTTACCTACACGAAATGTGGACCTATGGCGTTTCATGTCAATTCTCAACCGGTTTGTTATGAATCGTGCTTATCCCGAGGCATCCATGGTAGAGGGATACAACATAGAGGAAATCATCGAGTCTTGCCTAGGTTACCTAAAGGATAAAGTACGAATTGGTTTGCGGTACCGCGATTTGCGGAGCAAGTTGCAAGGATCGACGCTGCAGGAGGAAAACCTTCATTGATTCCGACTTTGAAGCTGTGAAACAAGCCCATGGATGTGAGATGCGAAACCTAATAATAATGTCACCTTTAGTCAGCCAACACTTGAAATTGATTCGTGATCTAAGCAATGGCCGGTCGGAAGATTGGATTTTGAGGGAGCACACGCGTCATTTGACAACATGGTTGAAGGACCTAAATCTTGCAGATGGGGCACCGTGGAAGAGCAAGCGATCAAAATATTGGCATCGGCCCTTCGCGGGTCACCTCCTGGCAAGGGTATGATATTAATGGATATCTTTTCTATACTTCCGCGAAGGACAAGAAGATTGTGTCTCAGAACAGCGGTGTTTGTAACAATGGCTTTGACTCCAAAGGGGTAAGCACTACATATTATGGTGTCATAGATGATATATGGGAACTACACTATGGATCCAATATTATACTCCCTGTTTTTCGGTGTCGTTAGGTTAAACACCCAAAAGGTGTTCAAGTGGACAGACCTACGGCTTCACAATTGTCGATCTCAATAATGTTGGTCACAAAGATGACCCATGGGTACTTGGTTCACAGGTTGGGCAAGTCATGTATGTTGTTGACCCTGCAAAAAAACACATCATGTTGTAGTGCCTGGAAAACAAGAAGTGATAGGGGTTGATGGAGTCGAAGACATTGAAGAGTACAATAATGAGTGCAATGACATGAGCCTTTTCACTGATCTACCTCAAAAGATGTTGAGACTAGAAGCTACTATAAAGAAAGATGAAAAGCCACGGTCACGGAAGGATGGAGAATCAAGAATTGTTACTGCATAATAATATAGCTAGTTAAATTAATTGGATTTTGTAATTTGCATTTGAACTAATGTCATGCAGCTACTACTTCGGATTTCTTAGTGAATAAGATGCATTTAGTGGATTTCTTAATAAATCAAATATAAATTATTTAGTGGAATTATTAAAAATACAATGGATTTAGTGGAATTATTAAAAATACAATGACTTTATTGGTTTTATTAAAAATAAAATGGCTTTAGTGGTTCTTTCAGTAAAAGCGAGACATACGTAATGAATTGTTATTACATTTGTGAACGTACTATTTGAACACAAAATTTTGACATGCATCTCAGATGAATACAAAATATATACCAAACTTGTAGATGGTAACAAGACATAAAACTTTGTAGTTCACTAAATTTTCATTTGAGGTCATTTAATACGTTAAATATTAATTAGAACAAAAAATTCAGAAAATGAGAAACTCTTTGTAGGTGCGGGTGGCCTTGCCCGCACTGAAAATGTTTTCTAGGTGCGGGCGGCCTTGTGGCGGCGGACTAGGGATGCATTATTAGCCGCCGGACAACCCGACCCTTTTGAAGGCTTAGATGAGCGTGGCTATCAGTGGCTCCTAGCGAGGAGCCTAAATTATTGATGGTAAACTTCATTTTGCAAAGGAAGCAACCAATGTGGTGTGTGAAAGATAACGAACCTTTCCGAGGCTCGGAGGAAAGGAGACTTTGTAGCCAATAGGGGATAGAGACGCCCTAAGTACAGCCCTTGGGACGAGAGAGCATGGGGTCGCGTTAGGCGGTTTCCTCAAAGTTGAGCATCGGGATGGGTTTGAGGGATAGAGCTACCTACAGGAGCCACTGCCATTTCAAGGAGGATCTCCAAGCGGCAGCAGAGAGAAAGTTTTATGGACAAATTTCAGACTTATTTTAATGCGGTGGTTCATATGCAAGCAAGCGACGCCATTCCGTTGCAATTATCTCAAGGAGATAATAATTCACCATTCTCCAAGTAGTGTTGCCTCCACGGCACAACCATACCCAGTTGATTCAATATGCATCACTACTCCTTGCACATTGCACATTCCGGTTGGCGGGGCAAGACAAAGCGAGGTTGCCTCGGGACTTGCGATTCCGGTGGTAGATTGTTTGATGAAGAAATCCCACATCATTATGCACGCTGCATTACAAGTGCTTGAAGTTAATCCAAACTTTGAAGATCATGACATAGACATACCAACAGCGGAGGGTATACGTGTTATCGGTCAAAGCCTCAGATACAATATTGTGGCATAAACGAGATATCATTCACGCCTCCAACACAAAGATCCGCAATCTATGGAGCAACCATTGTCAAGTGCACCACCATCTCCTCCACAACGTGTTTCCACACCACCAGCCATACAAGGATCCCCACCTCTTATGCCCACACCACCACCTGAAAGATCTCCACAACGTGTGTCCACCCCACCTCCTGAAAGATCTCCGCAGCGTGTGCCCACACCACCTCACGAAAGATCTCCGTAGCGTGTGCCCACACCACCTCTGAAAGATCTCCATAGCGTTTGTCCACACCAGCTGCTCAAGATTCTCCACCTCGTATGCCCACACCACGAGCAGCTTCGGGATCTGTAGGAAAAGAGGCATCACAAGGACAAATGGTGCCTAGAATGATACGGGCTTATGCGAAGGATCCGGAAGGATCAGAAATCGCTGCGGTGGTATAAGAGTAATACCAAATCAAAGAACAAGCAACAGGACACGACGACCACACCGTGCACGTCAATATGCCAATGATCCAACGACCAGGGATATTCGGTGCCCTTAGCGACACAAACTTGAGAAGACTATTGGAGTCGATGAAATCCAGGACATACCTGGTAGTTGCCCTTTAAGATATGAATGGGGTATGCCATTATTACCCGACTGGGCACTCGCAGAAGTTCCATGGGAGATGAGACGGATGCATGCTTGGTATATGAGGGCTTGTTCCTTGGGCTCGAGGCCTCCAGACACGATACCCATTGGATGTGTTCGGGACCTACACTTCTTCCATAAGCAAAAGAAATCAACTTAGATTTTCATGACCTCCATGATTTGTTCCGCCTACAAATGATAGATGTACAAGTCATCGATTGTGGTGCATGTAAGTGTCTCATATCCATGCTAATATCTTGTGTGTGTGTGTGTAAGGCTTACGGTTTGCATAACTAATTATCTCGAGCTTTCTTTGTATAGGATGCAAGAACAAGAAATGCATCTTTCAAAGGAGAAAATTGGATTTTGGATCCTTTTGTTATTGCTTTGAAGAGAGGCATATGCACCACACCGATGGGAAGACAATCATGATGAACTAAAAGATTTGAAGACAACTACGGAAAGAAACAAGAAGTGAAGAATTGGACATATAAACGCTATGAAGCGTCTTGCATCCTACATGACACATATGTTCTTGAAGTGGCAAGATAGAGATTACATATGGGCGCCTACCACATCGGGTTAGTTTACATTTCTACCACTTATAAAAATATATATGTAAAATTTCTCATCAATGCCTCAAAAGATTAAAATTCTATATAACATGTATGGAATCAGGATTTTATTTCTTATAGACCCCAAGTTGGGACGGTGGTAGTATTTGACTCCTTTGGATTGGCGAGAGACATGTACAAGGAATTCATAGATATCCTTCAAAAGTTAGTGTATTTCTGTCGACTTATATTCTAAACATCGATTGGCAACTAATAACTTCTATGTTTTTTCTAAACAGGGCTTACCAACACTACATTAAGAAAGGAGGAAATTTAATCACGCCTACCTAGAAAAATGAATATTCGCACAAACTTTTCATGCCACAAGCAACCACCGGGCGGTATACCGTGGGTTTTACACGATGGAAATGATGAGGTGTCTTAGGAGATATAAGGGTGATCTGAGCAGTAAGGACCTACTACCTTTCATGTCTCGGGATGTATATACACTATACATATGTGTTTTCATGATCTAACAATTGTTATATTGTTTGTGTATTGTAGATTGACATCGGACCTCGTGACGTAACACTCCATGAGAGACACCTTCTCAAAGTAATGCAGTTTCTGCGTTACCTTATGCATGAAGTGATAAATCCTAGGGACCAATATTATCACCCCGAACATGTATTAGCGGAAGAAGACAATTTGCTAGCTGCGTGAGTGGGAGAGTCAAGAATACCGCGAGCCATGATGTGATGTCTAAACTTTGTCGATTGGAAAAACCTTATTGTCAATGGGATGTAATGATATAGATCAATATGTATATGAATTTCTTTTCATATTATTGTGCTTATGCTTACTTTAGATCTCATGTCACTTTCATAAAATTTGAATTTCAAACGTTCCAAATTTTGGGAATTTCAAACATTCAAAATTTGAATTTCAAAGCAGCTGAAATCAATTTCAGGTGCGGACAATGTCATCCACTGGAAAACACAAGTGCGGATGACCTGTCGTCCGCACCTGAAAATGTATTTTCATGCGGATGACATTGTCGTCCGCACTTGGAAATGGCATTTGTAGGTGCGGGTGACGCCGCACCTACAAATGTTTTTCAGTCGGCTCGTTCTCCCTAGCAATCGCTATTTCTAAAAGCGACAGCTAGGGAGCGGGTTTGCCGCCCGCACCTAGAAATGCCATTTCGCCCGCTGTTAGAGACGTTTTCTGTAGTAGTGTATGGGCATATTTGTAAGAGTCGAGGACCAAAATGTAACAATTAGAGACCTAATTGTAACACCTAGGGACCTCAAATGTAAATATTAGGGACCATAATGTAATATTCGACCCACCAATGGAAATAATATAAACAACCACCCCACCCCTAGGGTTTAGAGGGAGAAGACGACGCCTCCCCTCTCTCTATAAATAGACCCTAAGGGGTGGAGGAGGGAGACTTTTGGCCTTGGTATTCATGGATCTCTTGTTCATTGATCTCAAGCTCCTCCATTCTACCTCTCTTTCTATCTGTTCGGGATTTCTAATCCCAACACTCATTCTGCAGATGCAGACATAGATGAGGAAGCTGCTGTAGTCAGTCTGAGAGGCTGGTAAATAAAGCAGCTCATCCAAACGACACGTCGTCGGCCAATGCACATAAAAACAGGGAGACGCTGGCAGCTAGCAACCCAGGAGATTCTCCGCCCCTCCCTCCCATCGCTTTTGCCTAGAACACTTGTGCGTCGTCGCGACTACACATTATTGCCGAATCGTCGCGCGGCAGGGGGGGCGAGCCGGGCGGCGATCCATCTCGATCCGAATACGCTAGGGGCTAGCTCGTGCTGGTGCATATGGGCATCGATGCCGTGCGCCTACCGCCCGTGGCCTGCCTCACCCTCAACTCACGCAGCATGCGTGTACGCAGCAGTGGGAATGCCATCTGTTCTAGGCCGTCCACATCTTGGAGCAGGCATATGGTGGCGGCTTTGCCACAAGCAAATGAGACGCCTACATATACTGCCTATACACGGAATGACATCTGTTCGAATTTTCGAGTTTGGTTTCACCAACTTTTTGGCCTCGCGTACGTGAATATGGGGAATGAGGCTAGGTGTACACTTTGAGCATAAGTGATAATATAAGTATATATTCTAGTTATCGGCTTACGCCTTGCCTTTTCTTCTCCCGTCAATAACTGCAAAATAACTGAAAAAATTCTTAGAAACTCGATTGAATATATTTATGTCTCCCTATATACTTAAAATAAGTATCTTTTGAAAATATTGGGAATAAATAATAATTTTGTTTTACTAGTGAAGAATGAAGTAACACAACTTATAAGTGCAAATATTTATTGAGCTCTTAATGATGTAGTATTTCCTTGTGTGAATCAGCCAAAAACATGAAGGTTGGTACAATACTCCCTCCATATACTAATAAAATATGTCATTTAAGACAGCGACACGGTCTCCAAACAATAACTTTGACTTATTATTTTTTATAAAAAATATTTATTAAAAATTAACATATGTATAATTTTATGAAAGTATATATTTTGCAAGACGAATCTATCTATTCATGTAGTTTTCACATTTTCAAACTCAACAACTTAAAAGTTATTCATGATTTATATTTTCAAAATGACATATTTTATGAGTATGGAGGAAGCATAGTGAGACCAGATCCGAACTCAATCTTGTAGGCTTATGTAGTAGCTAGTGCCTAACTAACTATTCATGTTAACTACACGTGTTTTTCTGGCAGGCTGCTAATCAGACCGAACAGGCAAGGCAGCTAATCCGACCCAACTCCACACGACCGGCTGCCGGAGCATATTGTGAGCCATACACCAGAGATACCCTTCTCCGGCAGGCCGGCCGGTCACGCTCTTCCTCTCCTGTCGGCACTGTGACGACGCCATAGGTGCAACGACATGGAGTGGTTCGACAAAAAGCATGCAGTGCACTGTGCACACATTCTTCCCCTTCTGAAGCTCGACGCACATGCGCCACTTCCCGTGCCCTCTCCTTTCGGTGTTCCTCGCGACCAGCACCACAAACCCCAATTAAGTCACTCACAGAGAATTGATGAAGTTTCTCACGGAAAACATCCATGTGTCTCTGTAAAGTTGCGTTGCGTCCTAGATTTGGATCGGAGTGGCGGTTGTACGTGGGTGCTGCCTGCAACAACGAACTGTTCACGCGAGGCATCGATGGAGGAATTGAAGAGCATCATGTACAGCACTAGAGCACGCAGGTGCACAGATGTACTGTGTGCATGCCCACAAAAGGCACAAAACACACACATGGTGGGCACGGCAAGGTTGGAGTCTCTGCAGGGTATCGTATGATGCACAGGGCTAGCTAGCTAGCTAGGTGTCGTTCCGGCGGACGGGCAGTGCGATGGATGGGTCACTCGGTCGAAAATTGCCGGCGGGATGTGAAGGGGTGAGCGGCAAACGAAGCGACGTGTGGCAGGGGAATGTGGAACCGCCGGAGGAAGGAGGATCGCACAAAGATATCGTGCGTGGGCATCATGCGGTCCGAGATCGGTGGATGGACATCTCGCCTGGCTGGACGGCCGGCGTGCGTACTTGCCACGTATATATTGCCGGTAGGCCAGATTGCCTGATCTGGTGACTGACCGTCTGATGAGCCACCATGGTTTCCAGGAGATGGCATCTCCCGGCATTTCCACTACTACGAATACAACCTTCAGTATCGGGTTTGAAAGGCTATTAGTATCGGGTGTACAACCAGTATTGATCAAACGGTACTAATGTAGAGGAGGCATTAGTATCAGGTATTTTAGCTGGTGCTAATTCGCACATTAGTACCGGATCTAAGCTCCCAAAAACAGCTCGGGGGAGAATCACCTGCGATTTAAGCTCTCTAGAGTGAAACTGGTGCGAGGGAGTGGAAAAATGCAGCTTCCCCCGCTCTGTCTGCATGCCTGCCCCTCCTGGTTACCAAATTGCCACTAAACTTCGCGGTAATAACAACCAAAATGCCATTGAGGCCCACCGCGTTCGAGAGAGAACCTCACGGTGGCGGGCTCATGGAGGACGGGGATGCGGCAGCGCCGGCTGGAGAAGGAGCTTCGGCGGCTGGAAGGGGCAGATCTGATGGGGGGCTCTAGGATGCGTCTGGCGGAGGGGCTGGTGGTGCGCCTGGCGGAGCTGTTGGCGGCGTGCTCGTGGAGAGGCTCCCGGCGTGGTGAAGGAGTTCTCCCGGTGTGGTGGCCAGTGAGGGGATGTGGGAGGCCAGCGGCCGGCGCATTCGCGCGGGGGATGTCGACGGCGGCTGGAAGAGGACCCGGAGATGGCGGGGGAGAGGCGGCCGATGGCTGGTGCAGCTGCGCAGGAGAGGAGCACGGGAGCTCGTAGGGAGAAGAAGGGCACCGCGCAAGAGAGATCACCGACGCAGGAGAGGGTGGGGAATGGATAAGATGAGAGGATGAAGGAGAGAACGAATAAGAACAGAAAAATGAGAATAAGAATAGAAAGATAAAGGAAAAATGATAGGGAAAAAATAGAAAAATAGAAGAAGAGAATGGAAAAAAATAAGAAGGAAAGGAAAGAGAAAAAATAATAAGAAGAACAAAAATAGAAAGGGAAAAGACAAATATAAAAAAA
The DNA here is from genome assembly GCA_022644695.1 of Cenchrus purpureus. Lineage (NCBI taxonomy): Eukaryota > Viridiplantae > Streptophyta > Magnoliopsida > Poales > Poaceae > Cenchrus > Cenchrus purpureus. Next base: position 94,510,819 of record CP053459.1, read on the forward strand.
GGAAATAGAAAAAAATAAAAGGAAAGGGGTATTATGGACATTTCACCCTCTTATCCACATTACACAGCCGGGAGAAGCTATTTTGCCAAATGTTTTTCTAAAACGGTTTCATAGTTACTTGAATCTGCTCCACCAACAACATAGCCATAGCCGAAGCTGCCACAGCCACATTCGAAGCTGTGCCAAACGCACCTTTATTTGCGCAAATTTGACGAACTAAACACCTAACATATGTCGAACATACATGGTGTGATGCAATATTTTTTAGAAAAATACAAATAAAAATGGGAAATCATAATGCATATCGTAAGCGAATAAGGATAACATATTAATTAATTATATGGTTATTGTGTTAGAGTATGAGTAAATGAAAAAAAATAATCTTGATTGCACGTAAGTATACTCTATATATATTCATCAATATAATAATAATGCCTCTTAAAATCACTAGGAATGCAGCGGGTTGATGGTTTTGTGATAGCACGCAAAGCAGGTTATCATTTTTGCATAGTACTCCATCCGTTTCAAAATATTTATCATTTTGGCTTTCTAGATATAATTTGTTTGTTATGCACGTAGATATATATTAGATCTACATACATAATAAAGGAAATGCACGTAGAAAAGTCAGAATGACAAGTATTTTTAAATGGAGGGAGTATGACATTAATTTTGAATCCTCGGAAGAACCAAAATACGTGTGCTAACGTGTACACATATGAAGGGGGATCACACAAAGCTAGGTTAAATTTGTATGCCAACGTGTACCGTGTACACTACATCTAGTACATAGGTTTCCTATACACTATATCCAGAAACGCATGCACCGTCGTATGCTGGTCACATACCACCGGCCGTTGGCGAACCTGAACGTCACTACTAGAGAATCACACATATATCTGAGGACCGATTTTTCATTTGTACCGGGTATTTTGCCCACCGGTACAAATGAGGACATTTGTACCGGTTGGAGCCACCAACCGGTACAAATCCTCTCCTGACTCGTCGGGGCCTGATCCAACCCAACGGTACAAATGCCTCACATTTGTACGGTTGGTCTCCGCCGTACAAATGTCGACCATCACATTTGTCTGCAAAGACAACGTACAAATGTAGGCACATTTGTACGGCAGCCCACCCGGTACAAATGTAGGTACATTTGTACCGGCCAGGAAACCCACCCGGTACAATACTACTCCCACATCAACCCCCTCACGGCCTTCTTTATTTCTCCTCCTCTCCTCTATTTTCTCCTCCTCTCATTCTCTCCTTCTTCCTTATCTTTTCTCCTCTCTCTACTCAAGACCGACTCGATCTGTTCCCACGCAGGAGGCGCGCCGGGCGGCAGGAGGGCAGGGCCGGGCCTCGCGGGCGCGGCCGGCCCTCCCGGCGGCACGCGCCGCCTCCCGGCCGGCACGCGGGCGCGAGGCGCAACCTCCATGGCGCGGCGGCGGCCGACGCTCCCGGAAGACGCGCTTGATGCCGGGCGCGGCATGGCCGGTGGGAGGTGGAGCCCTCCTGTGAGATGTTCTTTTTTTTCATTCTTGTTCGTGTTTCTATGATTGTTGTAAACATTTGATTGTGACTGTGATTTGTTTTTGGTGTGATGTTCCATGTAACTTACGAATCTTGTTTGGATGATTTGGTTGAATCAAATCAATGTTGTAACTTGATAATTTTTATTGTTGAATTTGTGTGTTAATTTTGTGATATGAATGAATTTTGTGAGAATGATTGGAGAAGAAGAGAGAGAGGAGAAGAGAAGAGAAGAGAAGAGAAGAAAGGAAAAGAAAAGAAAAAGAAAAGAAAAGAGAGGACAAGAGGGACGGATGAGACTCACGGCGTCAGAAAACATTTGTACCGGGGCTTGGTACCACCCAGTACAAATGTGAGGGCATTTGTACCGGGTATCTCGCCCGGTACAAATGCTCCACCACATTTGTACCAGATGCTTTTACCGATGAAGGACCGGAACTGGCGACCGGAGAGGGGGGGAGTGAATGGGAGCGGATAAAAATTCTTCTCAAAGGAGATAACTTCTCCAACAAGATGAACTCGGTCGGATACCCAAAATCACACTCTCCGCACGTAACCTTCCGTTTGCCAAAACCACGTAGCCACTAGAGTGCTACTGGTCCTAGGAGCAAACACTACCTGCAGCCAGAACTCCTACGCACACACGGCAGCGGAAACAACTCGGAAGCTGCTTGCCTGGAGGGGGTGGTTAGACCGGGTATGGGGGGCGGTTAGACCGCCTCCACCTGATAACCAAGAAATCCTCCGAAACACCTCTTTCGAGATCCAAAACTCTCCACGGTTTCACCTACAGGATTCTCTGGTCAAGGCCAAGCTAGCTACCAGAAAATCTTGGCGAAAACCGAAACTCCACCCAAGGGCCTAGGGGCGGTTAGACCGGCTACCATGGGCGGTCTAACCTCTTGTACCCAGCAACAAACTCAAGGCAAGAACTCCTAGCAAACAGCACTGAAACGGCCCAAGATTTCACCTGAACGCTCCTCTGATCAAGGCGAACGAACTCACAGAGGAAAATTTGGCAAAACCAAAACTTTCACCTGGAAAGCCCAGGACGGTTAGACCGCCTCCCTATGGCGGTTCAACCGCCCCTTCCAGAAAACTTGGCCACGGGTCAAACCTCAACTTCCCATCTGCCGATCTCCCGATTAACCCCACGGATTGCAGCAAGACTTCGAGAATACCTAGGTTACCTCCTGGGCAACCTCTCCACCAAAGGAATCGACCCGAAACACTCTCAATCAAAGGGAATCGCAGATCTTGGCCCTCTAGGTCATGAACTCGAGCAACTCGAAAAACCACCAAATCGAGGTCAAATCAAGGGAGTTCTTGGGGCAAAGTCACCAGCCAAAGAGGCACAAGGTCCTCATACATGACACCTAACAAGAAACCCGCAAGAAATCACCCTCAAAACTCCACCACGAAAATCACAAGAAAGAGCTCCGAAAATCACCGAAAAGGAAAACGGGAGAGGTAACACAAGGCCTTGAGGAACCACGTCGAATCATCTATACATACCATGAAGGTTCATACAAGGTCTAGCTTGCCACCCGGTCATCCATCCCTCTCTCTAGATCTCACATGAAGCTCTCAAGCTAGTCCTAGAAAAACTAGAGGAAAATACAAAACGAAAATGACAAAGGGAAATGAGCTAGGGTTCCAAGAGTTGTCTGCCATCCATCCCCTCAAGTGTTTATATGGGGGCAACCAAAAGGCTAAACTACCCTTACTAGATAACTAGGGATACATGCCCCTCAAGGGCGAAATCGGAAGTCTTTGTTCAAGGCACCATCGGACGGATGCCCACGACCGAAACTTGCTTAGCCTCGACACAAGCCTCTCGCTATGACCGGCGGCTCGGCAGTCGACCGCCCGGACGGTTAGACCGCCCAGCGGTCTCGACCGCCCCTCCCGGTGGTTGAACCGGCCTGGGTGGCCACACCTCCTCGTCGAGTCTTCGACCTTGGTTTTGTGGCTCAACCGAGTAACCCAGTGGTTTTCTGGTGAACCACTGCAAACCCCGCGAACTCGGTGTAGCCTCCGCCAATCACCACTCATGACTCGGCTCCCACGTTGTCCGGCTCGACCTTGGTTTTGAGGCTCAACCAAGAAACCGTCCACGACTTCGCCTTCTTGTTCTTGCCACCATGCGGCCCGCACTTGACTCACGGCCACCGGGTCCCTCGAACCAAGCCTACTTGTCTTCTCCACACCGAGGCCTCACCGCAACGACCTTTCACGCTTATTCTTCACCTGCACCAACACCCGGTCAAGCCGCAACCTGCACCGCAATACTTAGCCAAGAGTCGGTCCACCACCATGTTGTCAATCACTTATCACACCGAAGCGACCATCCACCGGTCCTCGAACCACACAGGTCCTCAATCTCCCCCTTGATGAGTGCATTGACAACACACATGATTGGTAACCAAAGAGAAAAGAAAAAGAAAAGAAACGACTAAAAAGAAATTTCAACAAGCGATCGAAAGCAAAGGGAAAGGCAAATAGCAAGATCACTTGAAGAAGGAAAGTCTCGGTCCCCTTAGGCAAGGGCAAGGACTCGACACATCCGAGACAAAACAAGCTCACACAAAGAGCAAAGACCACCAAAGGCACACAAGACCGCAAACCACAAACTCACACAAGAAGCTCCCCCTGCACATATGCAAGCTCCCCCTGAGCCAAAGCACACTCCCCCTGAACCAATGCTGCAATGCAACACGGGAATGCAAACAAGGAGCAAATTCATGCACCTCTGCCCAGGGCGGTTAGACCGCCCCTACGGGATCTCGACCTTTGAGGCGGTTAGACCGCCCCAAGAAACCGGCCATGCACCAAACTTTTCGAAACCTGCCCGAACCACTTGGAACACCTTCCAAATGCTCCCAGGTGCCCAAATCATGCCGAAACTTCTCCCCCTTGTTGACAATGTATGAATCAAGGCAAAATGCGAAAAGTTTCAACATATAACTTCTCAAATAGACAAAATTCATCATAGCATGCTACACACATCCAAATGAGCAAGTTAGATACTCTATAGCTTCGTATGGACAAAAACTACAAGATCACCAAGTTTCACAACCATTGGACGAAGCTAAGATAGAAATGACTATTTTTGCGAAAAATTTCCCTCTCATGAGCAAAGTTCTAAACAAGATCAAAACATGTCAAAATGGCAAAGCCACACAAACTTTATGCTAGGACAACCATTTTAAGCATAAGACCATCATAAACACCCACAAGCACCTCATGTCATGTCAAAGCCACCGAGCCATGTGCTTACTTCTATGTATGAGACTTCTCATTGGTAAGCAACATGCAACGGTTTAGCATCCAAAAGCAAGTAAATTAAGCACATATGACATAGGAGTACATTTTCCAAGCAATTTACATTTCATTTTCAGATTTATAATTGGTACATGAAATGTCTTTGCGACAAAAAGGAATTTATGCCCCTCCACAAGATAAAGCATGGGGGCTAAACATTCATGATGGCACATGAGCCTTTGGCTCTATATGATCAAAATAAGCTATCCAGCCACAAATTAAGCATAGCCAAGCCACTAAACATGTCATGATCATATAAAGGCATTTACTCACAAGAGAGCATACATATGACATTTTTCAAAAACATAGCTATCAACCATGGATATAAACCAAGATCATCAAGAGCTAAGCCACACTAAGCCATATCATACCAAACTAGCTCACAAGATCATATATAGCACAACATGGTGAACTATGTATATAAGAGAAGCTTTTCCTAAACAATGCATATGATACAAAATGCATGCAACCTATCATACAAAGATGACTACACATCTTGTTACACATGCCATGCAAATGCAAGAATGCATAAAAGGAAAGCTATACATATGCTACAAAGGAGCTCCCACACACCCAACTCAGGAAATCAAACACACGCCAAGCTCCCCCCGCAAACGAGTGAAAGTTGCTTGATCTAGGGGCTTGGTGAAAATATCGGCTAGCTGGTCATGAGTGGGTACATGGATCAAAGCGATTTTTCCTTTCTCTACGTTGTCTCTCAGGAAATGATACCTCACTTCTATGTGCTTGGTTTTAGAATGGAGCACAGGGTTCTTTGCAACACTTGTGGCACTAGTGCTGTCACATTGAAGTGGGATATGGGTATACTCCTCACCAAAGTCACTCATGGTGTATGTGATCCAAAGAAGCTGAGAGCAACAACTAGCTGCGGCAACATATTCGGCTTCGGTTGTAGATTGAGCAACACTCGACTATTTGCGGGAAGACCAAGAGACTAAAGAAGATCCCAAGAACTGGCAAGTCCCGGGAGTGGACTTCCTATCCAACCGACACCCGGTAAAATCCAGGTCCGAAAATCCATGAAGAGCCAAAGAAGAACACGCGGAGTACCAAAGGCCGAAGTCGGGAGTATGTCGCAAATACCTGAATATGCGCTTGACTGCTTGCCGATGCGAAGTCCTCGGAGACGCTTGAAAACGAGCGCATAGACATACCAAGAATTGGATGTCCGGCCTCGTCGCCGTCAAGTAGAGGAGTGACCCGATCATGCTTCGGTACACCTTCTGGTCCACATGTTCACCATCCTCGTCCGCATCAAGAGCTATAGTCATACTCATAGGCGTCGCCATGGCCTTGGAGTCCTCCATCTTGAACTTCCTCACAATGTCCTTGGTGTACTTGGCTTGGTGCATGAATGTTCCTTCCTTTGATTGCTTGATCTGGAGGCCGAGGAAGAACTGCAACTCACCCATCATGCTCATCTCAAATTCCTTACTCATGTCTTCTGCAAACCTTGCAACCAAAGAGTTAGACGAGCCACCAAAGACAATATCATCCACGTATACCTGCACAATTAGAATCTCTTCGCCCTGCCTGAGGAGAAACAAAGTCTGATCGACCTTCCCCATCTCAAAACCTCTCTCAAATAGGAACCCCCTCAACCTACCGTACCAAGCTCTAGGCGCCTGCTTCAACCCATACAACACCTTCCTCAACTTGTACACCCGGTGGGGGTACTTCTCACTCTCAAACCCCGGTGGTTGCCTCACATACACTACTTCCTCCAAGACACCGTTCAGGAAAGCACTCTTCACGTCCATTTGGTACAATTTGAACCCTTTAGCCACGGAAAAGGCTAGAAGGATCCAAACGCTAGACTACGGAGCAAAGGTCTCCTCGTAGTCGATCCCCTCTTTTTGACTATACCCTTGCGCCACCAACCTCGACTTGTTTCTCACCACCTCTCCTTTTTCTCCCTCCTTGTTTTTTCACACCCATTTTGTCCCAATCGGCTTACACCCTGGTGGAGGATCCACCAACTCCCAAACTTGGTTTCTCTCAAAGTTCTCCAACTCCTCATGCATCGAATTAACCCAATTATGATCAGATAGCGTGTGTCAAATGTCTTTGGGCTCAAAAGTAGCAACAAAAGCAGCATGAGCAAAGTGAGAATTGTTTCGAACCCTCGACCGTGTAGTGTGTTCATTGATGTCGCTGATGATTCTCGAAGCTGGGTGATCCACTTGAACCCGCCGGGGAGGTTCTCGCCTTGATGCTACCTCCCCTCTCAGCAACCGCCTTGATCCGGGTTTGTCTGTGGGTGTGGGAGAAGGACCGTTCACCGGCGTAGTCAAGTAGTAGATACATGCTCACCGGGCACTACTGCTGCGTCTTCATCATCTCCATGTTCATGCTCCTCCTCCTGAAAAATCTCCTCGCCAAGTTCCTCGTCACCTGCACACTCAAAAACAAGCTGACTATGTGGCTGTGTCTCGTCGAAGGTAACCTCGCAAGTCTCGACGATTTGGTTAGTTTCAAGGTTGAGCACTCGGAAGGCTCTAGAATGAGACGTAACCAAAGAAAATGCTATCGACAGACCTAGCCTCGAACTTGTCCAACTTTTTACCTTTCTTCAGGATAAAACATTTGCACCCAAACACGTGAAAGTGACTCACCTTGGGGGTTCTACCGTGCATCAACTCGTAGCAAGTTTTCTTCTTATGCACCCCGAGGTAAATCTTCGACACATAGCACGCGTATTCACCGCCTCAGCCCAGAACCTTCTCGGAGTCCTATGCTCATCGAGCATCGTCCGAACCATCTCACACAAGGTTTTGGTTTTCCTTTCAACCACGCTGCAGGGAGGTGTATCTGGACTCAGCGGTGTTCAAGACCCAAGTCATGGCAAAGGTTTCAAGAAAGAGTTTTAAATTCCGAGCCATTGTCAATGCGGATCGCTCGTATGGCATCTCCGTGCCTCTTGTTTCTCAACCTCAAGACAAGATCTCGAACAAAACCAAACGTCTCCCCTTTCTCCTCAAGAAAGAAAACCCACGCACCGAGAGTAGTCGTCCCACCACAACCAGACGTACCACTTCCCACCCACAGATCGCACACAAGCTAGGCCAACAAGGTCCATATGGAGCAGCTCGCATGGACGCTCCGTCATCACATCGGTGAGGGGTGGATGGGAAGTAGCTACCATCTTAGCATACCGACACGGCGCACAAACCAACTCTTTCTCAAACCTCAGCCGTGGCAATCCTCGAACCAAATTGAGTTTACTCAAGCGAGACAAAAGGTCAAAGCTTAAGTGACCCAACTTCCTATGCTACTTCCACAACTCACCAAGAACCGGCCAAGAAACAACGAGCCACACCAAGATCGAGAGAAATCCGCTCGGAACACTTGACCCTCGGGAATGACCATGCAAACTAGGTCCCCTCGAGAATCTAAAATCCGAGAACCACCAGGCCGAAACAACACCTCAAAACCCTCATCCAAAAGCTGGGACACAGAAAGCAAATTGAACCCGAGCGATTGAACAAGAGCAACACGCCTGAGAGTGACCTTCTCACTTACCTTGATCTCACCTTCTGAAAGCACACACCCTCGCCCATTGTCCCCAAAGGTGATGTATGTCTTGTACACCACCGGGACGAGACTTGAGAACCACCCCTTGTCTCCGGTCATATGCCTCGAGCAACCGGAGTCAATCAACCAAACGTTCCTCAAGTCTCCCACTTGAAATTCAAAAACGAGCACGTGAGTGAACAAACGACTCTGCACTGGGGTTAGTACCAAAAGAGTAAAACCAGTACCGAGCCATTTGCTCCAAAGTGGGGTTAGCCCAAACCATATCATCACACCTATCAAAGCTACCACCACGTGAACCACCACGAGCACCACCACGAAACCACCCTGCCTCTACCGGAGGAGAACGAAAGCCACGAAAGGAAGACCGTGGGCCATTGCTCCTTTCCAACTCAAAGCTACGACTTCTCCCACCATCGTATTGAGCACGAGGCGAAGAACGTCTAGCAAACTGAATACCACCAGACTCATCATGCCAACCACCAGAACCACGACCACCAGAACTGAAACCACTCGAATCGCCAACTCGAAAACCAAACCGCCGAGTGGGGCGGTCTGACCGCCTAGCCAGGCCGGTCTAACCGCCCCTCTGGGCGGTGGCCTCGATGCCCCTCCAGGCCGGTCTGACCGCCATTTCCAGAAAACCACCTCGGTTGCGGGAACTCGCATCTCCCCATGCCGGAACACTTCTCACAACCGCCTTACCCCTAGGCAGTGGCATACGAGGCTCAGGTACACCATTTGAAGGGCGGTACCTATCCTTGTTAGCCCACTCCTTAGCCATTTCTCCTCACGCTTCCTCTTGAAGCAAAACTCACCCTTGTGACCATCTCTCCCACAATAGTCACAATGAAATCGTATGAGCTTAGGTTTAGGCTTGGGTTGGGGCTGCTCACTTGGTTTCTCCTCACTCGGCTTCTCACCCTTCTTCTCTCCAACCTCACTCTCCTTGGAGCTCACAAACTTCACTGGTTTTTGGAAATCATTTGTTGGGCGAGGAAATATGGGAGGATCTGGGGTTGTGTCAAGTTTGTTCCTCAGTGGGTTGGGCTTAGGAGCATAGGCATTTTTGTGAAAGGTTTTTGGTGGAGCTGGGATATCACCAATTTTCTCTTCTCCCTCACCACTACACTCTCCAATCTTATCCGAGCCAAGCGCTTGCCCATCATAGCGCTTCTATACCTCTATCATCATCCTAAGCTGTGGTTCATGACCCGACAACCAACCCATCATTTTCCTCAAGTCATCATTCTCATCCTGCAAACGATCCACATAATGTGTAAGTTCCAGATTTTTCAAAGCATGCAATTCACAAGTAGAGCAACAAGTGGGAACAGGTTCTTTCAATTTAGCCTCAAGCGAAACAGTGTAAGCATGCATCTCATCAATCTTTCCATGCAAAACAGGGCAAGAAGTGCAAGCACCTAGCAACGCAGGTCTAGACTTGAGCTCAGCCACTTCAACCCTAAGCACATCTAGTTCATCACAAGTAGAAGCATGCTTATCCTTAAGAGCGATGAAGATCAGCTAGGTACAGAGCAATCACAACAATCAACCTCGTCAAAACCATGTGTGAAGCCTTGCAATCTATCTCACGCTTAGCATCAAGGTTCTGGGTTTCTAGGTCAGCTACTCGATTCCTAGCATCTTCTAGTGAGGCCCTAAGCTCTTTCCTCATCTTCTTTGCCTCTCTAAGCATGTCATCACGATTATCAAGCAACTTGCCAAGACGCTCATTCTCCTCACGCAAGAAGGAAGCTCGTCACGCACCTCATCCTGAGGAGTCCGAGTCGCTCTGGTGACTCTTCTTGCTGCCGGAGCTACGAGCCATGCAGAAGCCATCTCTCGCGTAGCGCGGCCGCTCAAGTTCTTGGATGAACTCTTGTTCTTGCGCCGATCACCTTCATCTTCGCCGCCGAGCTCGAGGAAGAAAGAGTAGGCGGAGCTGGAGTCGACGCCGCCGACCATCGCCGGGCCTTCCGCCTGACCGTCCTTCTTCCTCGATCGTCGCTCGTCCTTGTGCTTGTTCTTGTGCTTGTGATCGTGCCTTGATCGGTACTTGCCGTCCTTGTTCGACCGGTGCTTGTAGCCGTCCTTGTTCTCCATCTTCTCCGGACAGTCGGTGACGAAGTGTCCTGGCTTGCCGCACTGAAAGCATGTCCGTGGATTCCTCCTTGTGTTCACCCGGTTCTCGTGCAACCACTCGAACCGCACAGTCAAGAACGCCACTCGTCCTCTCCAAGCACGTCGAACTCCTCGTCTGGCAAAGACATCAAAGAAGACAGAGAGTACTGTCGGGGACAGCCATAGGTGTCCCCTAACTATGGGAGAAATTACCCTCCCTAAAAATTAACACAAACCCACAAATGACATCACCCGAACCAGCCACGGCCCAACAACCTCCATAGCCCATCAAACGGCTGTCCACAGCCACCCTCAAGCAAATCTCCGCCTCGCTCGAGGGGGGGAACACCACACGATAAACCACCGCCCCGCTAGAGGGGCGCGGCGCCCCTCGAGCAGGTCGTTGCCTCGTTCGAGGGCCTCCGGCCCCTCGAGCGAATCTCCGCCTCGCTCGAGGGATCCGGACCCTCGAACGGGTCTCCACCTCACTCGAGGCTTCCCTTTAACTCGTGGCGCCTCACCTGCTCCCCCGACCGGAGCATTAAATGCCCTGACACGCCGCGGGTGCCCGGGTCAAAGACGAATCCCCGCCACGACGATCCTCTGACACCGCCTGTCATATGGACAACACTGGGCCCACTATTCTGGTGGGTACCAGGACCGACTACCCGATGGGCCCTTGGGATTACTCGACTTGGGCAACACGGCACCTGCTGCGCGTGGGGCGCAAGGACTACAGAGGGATAGTACTCGGTTAGGAAGCTACACATGTCCGGATCCATGTAAAGTACTCCTAGCCGTACACGACTAGTACTCTCCCCTCAAACCGACTTGTAACCCTACCTCCCGGACTATATAAGGCGAGGCAGGGACCCCTATCTCTTCATCCGCATCATCTTGTAAACACACCCCATCAATCCAGAGCTACGCAGCATACAGGACGTAGGGTATTACGCACCGTGGCCCGAACTCTAAATTGTGTGCCACGTGTCTCTCCTTCGAGTTACCGATCTCGGCGAGGCCATATTCATCTACCTCGGGTACTCCCCTTGGTAGGTTGCCGGTCTAAAACACCGACAGCTGGCGCGCCAGGTAGGGGATCTCACCGAAGATCACATGGCGAACTCGACGGCTTCAATCGTCATCAAGCCAACCGTCGCCTTCAACCGCGGCGACACCTTCGTTCGGCTCGGTCTCGCACCGCACGACGCGCTGGATCGTTCCAACGCTACCTCACCATGACCCCGGACCCAAAGACCGGGCTCGTGATGCTTCCCAAAGACGCCATGGGCCCACTCGTCGAAAAATTCGGCGAAATTTCGCTCTATAACCAAGTCGCCGACTTTGAGCTCGGATCCGCCTCCAACTCGAACTCGACGTCACCCTGGATCGCCTCATATGAGCCGGCTCCTGAGCCATCGTGTGAAGCGGCCCCTCTCCACGAGCACTTCCCATACGGTCTACAATGCTCAGGGGCCCACGCGAAGCTCCGCTGCACGTCGGGCCGGCAAGGAGATCGCCTCCGAGTACTCCTCGGACTCCAACACCGCAACCGGCTACTACTCGGACTCCTCCTACGAGTTCGACTTCGGATCGGACCCAATTGAGTCCGAGTCCGAGCTCAACATGACTGAGGAACCCATGTGTCCGTGGCCTGGTCATTACATCCACTCCCGCCGTGATTCGTCTCATCGGCCCGACCGCAAGCCCAGACTGACGGGACGACAACTCACGCGGCCACCTACCTCGATTCACTCCCCTTCCGTGAGGGGACCCGCTGGCTCTAACGACGAGCATACCCCCACCGAGGTGGCGATCACGACTCCGCCTCTGCACTCCCGACCGTGAAGTCTTCATGACGCCCACATATGTTGGGACTTGAAAACCAACCCGACCGGTACCTTGACGACATCTCGAGGATGAGTTGCCGCCAACGCACACTCGAACGACCACAAGACAAGAACGCCGGCGTGACCGCAACAGAGAACGATCGACGCAGACGCCTCTCGGAAACTCTTCCCATCCGGAACCTCGGTGAGGCCCGAGCAAGTCGCCAACCGGTACACACTACTCCCGGCTGCCTCATGTCTATCACCACGATAGCACGGCAGGCCAGGGGGATCCGCGTGGGCGAAGTCATCGCCAAACTCGAAGACGCCCTACTTCATGCGGGTCGCTGTGGTTGCTCAAGTACCCCGCCGAAACTCACGACGCCGTAAACAACAGCCACTAGCCGCGGCCGACGGCGGACGAACCGTGTCCGTGGTGAACACCAGCCAAATCCCAACCGCTCTAGGGCCTCGTGGAGGACCCTCACTGGCGGCATCGGCCAGTGGTGGCACCGGAGGTAGTCGCGGCGGCGGCGGGGTAGCAGCGGAGCTCATCCCATGACGCCGGCAGAAGAGTGGCGGCGGCGATCGCGACCGAGGCCACGTGACTAGCCACGCCACCGGAACGCGCGTGCGGCCACGACGCCCGCCACAAGATCGAGAGATCCGCAAGAAGGCTACTAAAGCAAGCGAATGACGGCTTCCGCATACTCCATGAAGACTTCGCAACCTCCTTCTTCCCGAGAAATTCAAACCTCTCGGGATCTCCAAGTATGTGAAGCAAGATCCAGTTCGATGGCTCAAGTGCTACGCACCGCCATCGAAAATGCTTGGTGGCAACAATGGCCAAGTGCCTTTTCTTCCCTTCTTCCGGACGGGCTCCACTCACATGGCTCAAGTCACTTGAAAAGAACTCGATCGACCCTGGGACCAATCAAGGCTCGGTTCACCAAAGAACTTCACGGGCGCCATGGGGCACTCGGTACTCGCATGGACACGGTGATGGTCAAGCAGAACAAGGCGAGACGCGCAAGCATCGGCGCTTCTTCGACAAGCGCTGATCGTAGTCGACGCCACCCAAAGAAGTCATCGACCTCTTCCAAGACGGGCTCTATCACCGTCGCACCTTGAAGATTCTCGCCACCCGAGTTCCATCACCAAGCTCAAGGACATGATCACATCATGGGCCGACGAAGAGGACAAGGCGAACGCCAAGTACGACTCCATTCGCGGCAAGAACAAGAGCAACACGGGCGGCAACAACAACAACAACAAAGATCAAGGGGGTCACCACAACAACAACTACTCGAACTCCAACCAAGCGCAAGCTAGACAACACATCAAGGGCTATACAAAGCACCGCAAAGGACAACTCGAAAAGACCTCGGCTTGAGACTTGCTCAAAGAGAAGTGCCCATGGCATCCGGATGGTAATCACACCACCGAGCGGTGCTACCGGCTCGGCGAGCACTCAAGGATACTCCGACCCACGACCTCCTCACGACAAGAAGGGCAAGAAGAAAGTCGACGAGGGCAACGGCGACTTCCAGGAACCTGACAAGACGGTGAATGTCCTCTTCGGCGGACTACCCACCAGACGGTCTCAGAAGGCCACTCGACGGGAAGTCTTGAACATTGAACCAGCGGTGCCGACACCTCTAAGGTGGTCGGAGGTACCCATTACCTTCTCCCGCGCGGACCAATGGACAAGCTTCTCCGAGCCGTGACATTTTCCACTGCCCACGAAACCTGTAGTCGCGGGCTCCAGACTCAACAAGGTCCTCATCGACGGCGGGAGCGGACTCAACGTCCTCTTCACTAAGACCTTGAAGAAGATGAAGCTCGACATCACCGACATGCTCACCAAGAGCGCGTCACCCTTCGGCATTGTCCCTCGTAACACGGCTATTCCACCGGGCTCGGTGGTCCCGATTACCTTGGGAGACAAGGGAGAACTCTGCGACCGAGTACATCAAGTTCGAGGTTGCGGACTTCGAAACCTCCTACCATGCCATCCTCGGCAGACCAGCTATCGCCAAGTTCATGGTGGTACCACACTACACCTACTTGGTACTCAAGATGCCAAGTCCTGCCGGAGTACTCACATTGCAAGGGACTTGAAGATTTAGGATTCATTGCGACAAGCTGTGGAACTCGCAGCGACCAACCAAGTACCCAATGCAATGATGGAGATCTTTCTTTGTGTCCAAAAGCTCTTCAACCGAACTCGAGATTCCCGAGAAGACCGACACCGCAAACAAGCCTCAGCCATCAGAGGAAGTCCAAGTGAAGGCCATCGACCTTGGGACGGGTGACAGCAGCAAGACTACCATGATCGGGGCGGGCCTTGACCCGAAATAGGAAGACGCGCTCGTCAGCTTCCTCCGGGTTAACCGAGACATCTTCGCATGGAAGCCGGTGGACATGGCAGGGGTGCCCAGGAGGCTGATCGAGCACTCACTTAACGTCGACCCTAAAGCTACCCCCAAACGACAACACCTTCGGCCGTTTCACGACGACGACGGATGCCATCAAGAAGGAACTCGCCAAACTACTCACGGCGGGATTCATCCGTGAAGTTTTCCATCCTGAGTGGCTCGCCAACCCCGTCCTCGTCCGCAAGAAGAATACCAACGAGTGGAGGATGTGCGTCGACTACACCGACCTCAACAAGCACTGCCCCAAAGATCCCTTCGGGTTGCCGCGGATTGATCAAGTCATCGACTCCACGGCGGGCTGCGCTGCTGCTTCCTCGATCGCTACTCGGGTACCACCGGATCGCTATCAAGGAAGAAGACCAGAGAAGACCGCATTCATCACCCCATTCGCGCCTCGCTACACGACAATGTTGTTCGGGTTGAAGAACGCCGGCGCCACCTACCAACGAGCTATCCAGGCCTGCTTCAAGAAGCAGCTCAACAAGAACGTCGAAGCCTACATGGATGACGTGGTCGTCAAGACCAGAAACTCCGATACGCTCATCGCCGATCTTGAAGAGACTTTTGCATCCCTGCGAGAGTACTAATGGAAGCTCAATCCCAACAAGTGCGCCTTGCGTACCATCGAAACTACTCCGGCTTCATCATCACCATCGTGGCATCGGCCAACCCCGAGAAGATCTCCGCCATCACCAACATGAAAGCTCCAACGCATCAAGGATGTCCGAGCCACCGGTGCATGGCGGCCTGAACTGATTTATCTCGAAGCTTGGAGAACGGGACTACCCTTCTTCAAACTACTCAAGCATCAAGAGAAGTTCGACATGGAGGCTGATCAAGCTCTCGCGCAGCTCAAAGACTTCCTGTCTAAGCCACCGGTCCTCACGGCTCCTCGCAAAAAAGAGCAGCTACTACTCTACCTCGCTGCGACTACTCATGTGGTCGATCGCCATCGCCGCCGTCGTCGGCGGAAGAAGGCCACACCTACCCGTCAGCGACCGCCTACTTCGTCGCCGAGGTTCCGCCGAGTCCAAGGCACGGTACCACCCGGTCGAAGCTACTCTACGACATGCTCATTACCTCGCAAGCTACGACACTACTTCCGTGAGTACTCGATTGTTGTTATCACCGACTACCCGCTCGGTGACATACTCCGCAATCAGGATGCTACTAGAAGAATCTCCAAGTGGGCGGTCGAACTCGGCGCCCTCAATATCGACTTCAAGCCACGTCGCTATCAAGTCCGTGCACTAGTCGACTTCATGGCAGAGTGGCGGGAGAATCACTACCAACTCCAACCGGCGCCCGAACAGGGGATGTACTCGACGGCTTACTCAAGCTCGAAGGCGCAGGTGGGTACCACCGATCTCTCCAAAGGGCAAACAACTCAAATGCGTCCCCGCAGATCTTCCGGAATGTCTCAAACAACGGCCGAGTACGAAGCCCTACTTCACGGGCTCCGCCGCAATCTCTTTGGGCAACAAGCGGCTACTAGTCTACGGCGACTCGCGGTGGTCATCAACCAAGTCAACAAGTCTTGGGATCGCAACAAGGAGAACATGGACACCCTCATGCGGAAGTCCGCAAGCTCGAGAACAAGTTCTACGGTCCGAGTTCCACCACGTCATCCGCGACAATAATGTTGCCGCGACGTGTCGAGAAGCTTGGTTCTACTCGCGGCGTGCAAGTACTGCTGGAGTCTTCGCCCACGAGCTTCACGCGCCATCCATCCGGCGCGCCGACCACCGACCTGCACTCACCACCACCACGGAGGTCATGATGGTTGACGTGGACTGGAGACAACCCTTCATCGACTACATCCGCGAGCAGAAGGTCCCATCCGACAAGAACTTGGCCGAACAACTCGTCCAGCGGACGCCACCGCACTGTGTGTGCATACTGTGCGGAGTGGCCAGCGTCAATTCCTTGGCGCTGTGCCGCCTACTCTCGTCCTTCCTCCACACCGCACCCCTCGAAAGGGGACGACGACGCCCTCGAGGAGCGGACGTCTGTCGACCCGACGACTCGCCCAGGACGGCGCCGTGACGCAGGGTGAGCGGAGCACATCCTCTCCGTCACCTCCGACCCTGTGCGGCCATCTCCAGCCCTGTGCCCCCATCCCGGGCACTGTGGAGCCATCCCCGGCGCTGTGGAGCCCTGTTCTGATGGAGCACCGCCACGCCGGGCCCTGTGCGGCACAGGCGCCTCCGTCAGCGAGACCCTCAAATTGGCGTACGGACTGCGACCAGGCGCGTGTGCTGGGCAAACTACCCTCGAGGCCGCTCCCTGGCGAGTATAGGGCCGCCACGACATCCACATGAACCAAGATTCGCCAGACGCCATCAGATCGCAAGCTCTGTGCACCGGTACTACGATACTATGCAAGAACCCCTACGGCATGTCTGTGAGCCGCCTCCCCTTGGTCTATAAAATTCCTCATCTTTCACCAGTTAGTGTCCCAGATCGGCCTCCAGCTAACGTGGGTGTCCTCATTGCACCGCCATCGAGATCTCACCGCATTCGTTAGTGCGGGACTTCGACCGAGATACGCCCCGGAGGTACGCATGGCAGCCCCGACTTCCCGCCCGGATCGATGGGCCCGGGAGCCTGAACTTCGCGGAACGCGCTACCTCATGCGCCTTACCAACCGGACGAGCCCATCCGTGGCGGTCAACCGGCGCCGATGCCCACCACGCCAGCGCCCGCCCCGGCGCGGGCGGCTCGGCACCTCGACGCCCGGCGCCGCGCGCCGTGTGCGCGCGATGGAGCGGCGCTGGCCGCAGCAGCGCCGCGCACGGAGGGACGCACCCCCACCCACGGACGCGACGACGCCGCCCGCAGGGGAACGCACGGCCGTAGGGCCGCAGTTCCCCCACGGGATGCGCAATGCCCGCGCGCGTCCGTCAAGACCGACATGGCCGCGCGACGAGACCTCCCGCCCACCACAGTCCGGAACCTCATCGCCACCACCAACGACGAGTCGTATCACGGCTCGGCCAGCAACCGCCACTGCGACCACCACTGCGGTTATGCCGGGGACTTCTCCGCGCGGCGAGACCCCATGATGTTCCGGCGATTCCTGACGCCGGACTACTCGGTTCGCTGTTCGATGACTCGGGGAGCTATGATCCTGCACGCGAGTGCTTTGTGGTCGCCATCAACGAACACGCCGACGGCGCGGATGGGGTAGGCAACGGGGACGCACCTCAGGACCGAACCCAACCCCCTCCCGCGCGCCCGGACATCCGGCGCCAGCGCAGCTCGAGGCTAAGCTCGCGGAGGAGTACCGACAGGTATGGCTCTTGCGCGCCACCATCGCAGGAGAGGCCTCGGCACGTGGCGAACGCGTGTGAGAAGCAGGCAGGCAGGCCCGCGAATGCATCAACGCCGACTTCAACGTAGACGACCCGCACACGACGCCTCGGGCCAGCCAGAAGCTCATCGCGGCACTACCGCCGGGCCATGCCCGAGCCATCGACGCCTGAGGCACGCAACCTGCGCCGCGAGGCGCAGGCTCTCATCGAGCGGCGCGGCGGCGGCGAGAGCTCCGCGTCCGCATGCGCAACCAATGTCGGGCGGCGCGGCGACAGGGACCAAGAGGCATCCATCCACGCGCGGCGGATGCCCGGCAAACCGAGGGCAGACGCGCCGTGAGGCGGATCCTTGACACGCGCGGCCAGGTCCATGACGGTGATGCGCGCGTCACGAACACCAAGAGGAGGCGGCGGAGGCGCGAATGGCGGCGGGCTACCACCCTCGGTGAGGTGGTCGCTACGACAGCCGGGAGGACCGCTCGCCAACGCCGGAACCCCCGGGAACCCGTGTGTTCAGCCGGGAGATCCGCACGGCGAATTTCCCCGCCTGGCCGCCCCACCACTATCACCAAGTACACAGGGGAAACAGACCCTCGGGTGTGGCTCAACGAATACCGCCTGGCTTGTCAGCTGGGCGGCGCCACCAACGATGTGGTAATCATCCGCAACCTGCCGCTACACCTTGCGGATTCGGCCCGGACGTGGCTCGAGCATCTGCCGCCCAGCCAAATCCATAGCTGGGACGACCTAGTCCGCACGTTCGTGGGAAACTTCCAGGGCACGTATTTGCGCCCGAACTCGGGACCTCGGGGTGCACTCGAAGCCCCGAGTCGCTCGGGACTTCATGCTTTTCAAGCTGTACCGAGCTCCGGCGCCGGTCGAGATCGTGCACGCCTTCCTCGAGGGCACGACCTGTCGGGACCTCGTGCGCGAGCTGGGAGGAGCCCGCCGGTCGACTCCAATGAGCTGTTCGATATTGCCACCAGCTTCGCCTCCGGAGAGGAGGCGGTGGGGGCCATTTTCGATGGCAAGAAAGGCAAGCGTGGACGACGCGCCCGCGGAGGGTAGCAAGTCCAAGGAGCTCACGAAGAAGCAAAAGCGGGGCAAGAAGGGCAAGAAGCCCCATCGCGACGCGCGCGTAGGGACGCGGCGAAGACGACGATGAGGCCGTCGCCGTCGACCCTGCCCATAAGGGTCCTCGAGGGCCCCCTCGAGGCCCCGTGTCGATGACATGTCAAGAAGCCGTGTCCACACAAGACCCTGGTCAACCACACCCTCGAGCAATGCAACATGCTCAAGAAGTACTATAGCCGCGTCACCGCGAAGGAGGAGGCCAGGCCAAAAGGATGGGGTGACGGGCGCCGGTTTTCACTGCCGGAGAACGTCTTCCTCATCTTTGGGGGACCGACGGTGGACATGTCCACCAGCCAACGCAAGCACGAGCGGCATGAGCTTCTTGCCGCCGAGAAGGCCCCTCCCTCCTTCCTCGACGGTGGAGGAGGCCATCACCTTCACCGCAAGGATCACCGAACCGCATCCCCAACCCGTGACTGCTGTCGCCGACCCCGCCGGCAACTCGCGTGATTCTCCAAAGTGCTGATGGATGACGGCAGCAGCCTCAACATCCTCTACGCTCACACTCTGCGACTGATGGGGATCGGTTTGGACAGCGGCCCGACGACGCTGCTTCCATGGCGTCGCAAGCGCGGCCCAACCCTGCAGATCGACCGCCACCGGTTTGGCACGTAACTTCCACAAGGAGACCCTCACCTTTGAGGTGGTAGGGTTTCGGGGCACATACCACGCCATCCTTGGGCGTCCGTGCTACGCCAAATTCATGGTAGTCCCGAACTACACGTACCTCAAGATGAAGATGCCGGGGCCAAAGGGCGTCATCACGGTGGGCTCGATCGAGCACGATCGACGCGATGTCGAGCGCCGAGCACGCCGAGGCGCTCGTGACCGACGAGTCGCTCATTGCGGACATGGAGAAGTTGGCCAACGAGGCCCCGACTCCAAGCACGCGGCAGCCGAGGCCGACTGCACCAAGGAGGTACCCCTCGACACTGCTGCCCCGGGCAAGGTGTTGAGGGTCCCCACCCTCGACCAAATAGGAAGTGGTGCTCGTCGACTTTCTCGCGCCAACGATCTTTGCGTGGAGCCCCTCGGACATGCCGGGCATCTGAGGGAGGTCGCCGAGCACTCCTTGACATCCTACCTCACTCCGAGCCGTGCAACGCCCGCGTGCTTTGAAAGAAAGGCGCCGGCGATGGGAGTGGAGCTGCGAGGCTCCTCGAGGCCGGGTTCATCAAGGAAGTGTTCCACCCCACGTGGTTAGCTAATCCTGTACTAGTTAAGAAAAAGAATGGGAAATAGCGGATGTGTGTAGATTACACCGGTTTGAATAAAGCATGTCCCAAAGTTCCTTTTCCTTTGCCACGAATTGACCAAATTGTGGATTCCACTGCGGGGTGCGAGCTCTTGTGTTTCCTTGATGCCTATTCGGGCTACCACCAGATAAAGATGAAGGAGTCCGATCAACTCGCGACCTCTTTCATCACGCCATTCGGCATGTTTTGCTACGTAACGATGCCATTTGGTCTTCGAAATGAGGGAGCTACATACCAGCGATGTATGCAACACGTTTTCGGGGACCACATCGGGCGGACCGTGAAGGCATACGTAGATGACATTGTTGTCAAAACTAGGAAGGCGGATGACCTGGTTAGCGATTTGCGTATCACGTTCGATTGCTTGCGGGCCAACGGGGTAAAGCTGAATCCCGAAAAATGCGTCTTTGCGGTGCCGCGCGGCATGCTACTGGGATTCATTGTCTCCCAGCGGGGCATCGAGCCCAACCCCGAGAAGGTCTCGGCCCTCGACCAGATGGGGCCAATTCGAGACTTGAAGGGGGTGCAGAAGGTGTTGGACTGCCTGGCCGCTTTGAGCCGCTTCATTTCGCGGCTCGGCGAAAAGGGCCTACCCCTCTACCGACTCCTGAAGAAGCACGAGCGCTTCTCCTGGACCGTCGAGGCCCAGGATGCGCTCGACAAGCTGAAAGCGACGCTCGCGCATGCGCCGATCCTCACGCCGCCTCGAGACGGCGAGCCTCTGTACCTCTACGTCGCAGCAACCACTCAGGTGGTCAGCGCGGTCATCGTGGTGGAGAGGGCAGAGGAAGGGCACGCCCTGCCAGTCCAAAGGCCGGTGTACTATATCAGCGAGGTGCTATCCGAAACCAAAGCGCGGTACCCACAAATCCAAAAGCTGCTTTACATAGTGGTACTTGCACGGCGCAAGCTGCGGCACTATTTTGAGGCCCACCCGGTCACGGTGGTCTCATTGTTCCCGCTGGTGGAGATAATCCGCAATCCGGATGCCTCGGGTAGAATCGCGAAGTGGTCCGTGGAACTCATGGGTGAAACTCTTACCTATGCGCCGCGCAAGGTGATCAAATCCCAATTTCTTGCGGACTTCGTCGCAGAGTGGACGGATACTCAATTGCCCCCGTTACAGATCCAAGCCGAGTGTTGGACCCTCTACTTCGACGAGTCGGTGATGAAAACCGGAGCGAGCGCGGGTCTGCTCTTCATCTCACCCTTCGGGGAGCACATGAGGTACGTGGTGCGCTTGCACTTCCCCGCGTCGAACAACATGGTGGAGTACGAGGCCCTCCTTTGTGGCCTTCGAATCGCCATTGACACCGGCATCAAGCGCCTCGACGTTAGGGGGGATTCACAGCTTGTGATCGATCAAGTCATGAAGAACGCGAGCTGCCACGACGAGAAGATGGAAGCATACTGCAATGCCGTGCGTGCGCTTGAAGACAAGTTCTATGGCGTCGAGCTCAACCACGTCCCCCGCAAGTACAATGAGGAGGCGACGAGCCGCAAGATCGCCGGGCGGATCACCGTTCCTCCGAATGTTTTCGCGCGTGACGTTGCCAAACCCTCCGTCGACCTCAGCAAGATCTCCCCGAGTCAGGGAGAACCCTCGGGGGCTCCCTCGAATCCAGCGTGTGTGGAACCCATGGATGAGGACCCCTCGAACGAGGTGTTCATGCTCTCCTACCGAGGGTATGACGGGGCCGAGGCCATGGAGATCGAGACGCCCTCCCCGCTGGATCGGCGGGCAAGTACCACCGGATCGATCGAGGGAGCTACCGGATCGACCGAGAGGCACGCCGAAAGGCCAAGCTTCACCGTGATGGCGGCGGGCGTGCCGCTGCCCGAATCACCGGCGCATCCCCATCCCCGAGGGCCGCGAGTTGATCCGACATCCACGCAGCGCAGTGTGGCCATCACACGCGCCGCCGCACCGTGGGCAACGTTCCCGCCAGGCTTCATCGCCCACGGCGGTCGCCGACGCCAACGAGGTCGTGCGCACCGCGAGGGATGCCGCCCACGCCCGCAAGACCCACCTCCGCCACGCCCGACCATACCCATCACATGGCCGCTGCCGCGTGGGATTAGACATCGGCCTCGCGAAGGCGCCCGGGCTACACACCGCTGGTCGCAATCGACAAATTCGGTGGATCGAGGCACGCCCATCACCAACCTCGATCCGAAGCCGTGTCATTCTTCACCGACATCATCCATGTGAGTGCCGAACTCCATCATTACCGGCTCCCCCAGGGAAATTCTCGAGTTCTGACAACCACCACATCCGCTGGATTCGCCGCCGCACATCCACGCACTAATGGCCGTGTAGAACGCCAACGGCATGATTCACAAGGCCTCAAGCCCAGGATCTTCGATGATCGAGCAAGTCCTTGGAAATGGATTCAAGAGCTACCGCCGGTCATTTGGAGTCTCGTGACCACCCCAGCAGAGCCACGGATTCACGCCGTTTCTTCCTCGCCTATGGTGAGGCCGCCCTCCCATGGACCCTGAATACGGATCACCTGTGCTCGGCCCAAGAAAACTCGAACCCTGGCTCAAGACCTGGACTGGTAGATGAAGCCCGCGACGCGGTGATGATGCACGCAAGATACGCAAGCACCGGCGATACCAAGCTCAAGATCCGCCGAGACTTCAGGGGCGACCTAGTGCTAAGGCTAACAAGACAATCGAGGCCGACACAAGCCGCCATCACCGCCATGGAAGGGCCTTACATCGTCCGCCGAGGTGCTCAAGCCCGCACATACAAGCTTGCAACGAGCAGGGTAAGTCTCACCAACGCTTGGAACATCCAACAGCTACGCCGCTTACCCTTAAAAAGTTCCAAGTCAATTTGTGCATACGCCCTTTGTGTATATATGTTAAGTTTGAAAGTCAAGGGTGACTCGCTTTCTCCAAAACCAAGTCCCCTGGCTACGGGGCACCCCCTAAATGGTCCCATTTTTCGCAAAAATCTTTTTCCAAAATGCTAAGTATGTCCCAACCCGGAGCTCGAGAAAAGAAGGTGGCGAGCAGCCAAAAGGTAAAGACGGGTGAGGGACGGCCCACGCCTCAGGATACCCTCCTCACCACTTTGCCCACTCTACTCGTGAAAACGATCAATCCCATAAATTGCCTAGGCGACGGAAAGGACATAAACACAACATAAACAAACAAATCGCACTTAACTTACAAACTTCAAATTGTCTTATTACAAGCCAGGCTCATCCTAATTACAATCTAAGGGCCTCGCCGTCACTTTCGTGGCTCGAGGGGACCCGGGGAGGAGCGTCGAAGAGGTCCTCCTCGGGCCGCAAGGTCCGCGGCGCATGCGCAGCAGCGCTGGCCGAGTCGGCACCACCACCGCTCCCATCATCAAGGTCGTCGATGTAGCCTGGCCCCGCAAGATTGATGACGAATGGCGACGCACCACGCCGAGGGTCTTCGATGCCGAGCGCGCTCATGCACGCCGCGACGCCAGCCGGCGAGGCCACCGAGCGCCGACCTCGCCATGCTCGCACACTCGAGGGCCGCCTCCAAGTCCGTCCCACTGAGGAGTGAGGCCGCCCGAGCACTCCCACTGCCGACCCCCTGCAGCTTTCCGCAGAGGAAGTCGAGAGCGATCTCGCAAACCCAATCAACAAAGGGCCGGCAACTCACCTCGACCGCTTCCTCTCCTTCTCGAGATCCGGCACGCGCCTCCCGCCAGCAGCAGACCAGGCATCCTTCTCTCGCGGCAACTCAAGGCCTCGACGGCCACGCCCCCTGACCCCTGAGCCGCCGACTCCGCCTCGAGTTGAAGCGGCCTCCTCCTCGCTGCACGCTCCGGAGCTGATCCGCCTCCCGCCGAGCGCTCCGGGAGGAGGATCGGGCCTCGAGCGCTCGCCTCGCCGGAGCCGAGTCTCACGCCGGCCCCGCGGAGTTGGTCCTCCACCGCGAGCGCCATGACCTTCTCTCGCAGGCGCCGCCTTCTCGACCTCCCGGCCTTTTGCTCGCTGTGCCAGACCGCCTCGAGGGTGGTGCGATCCGAGGAGTTGGGCTCGCGCCGAGGGCTGCCTCCTTCGGCCCGTGCCTCGGCCTCGCCAGGCCACGTGCCTCGCCGCCCCTCCTTCTCTGAGCGGCCTTCACCTCCACCTCCTTGGCTTTTTCCGCCGGTGTGTTGGTCGGTGTAGGCGCCTCCGCCCATGAGCTTGTACTCCCCACCGCTGTCCTCCGCAAGGCCTCCA
Source organism: Cenchrus purpureus (assembly GCA_022644695.1). Lineage (NCBI taxonomy): Eukaryota > Viridiplantae > Streptophyta > Magnoliopsida > Poales > Poaceae > Cenchrus > Cenchrus purpureus. The sequence continues at coordinate 94,535,543 of CP053459.1, forward strand.
CCATGGCATCCGGGACTCATCGCGGTACCAATCGAGGTCGAGCTCACCGGCGAGGCGATTGAACTCTCGCCACCGCCCCCGCAGCCCCGCGGTAGCAACGGAGGGCAAGGGAGAGAATCGATAAAAGACGCTCAAGAAAAATAGGAAAACAAGCGACGATCGAGGGGTCCTCACCCAAAAGATTTTGGAGCGACCGCCTCCATGGAGCCGGAGCCGCCGAGGGCGCAGAGAGGCGCCGCGGGCACGGAATTCGCCACGCCTCCTCGCCTCTCCTCGAGCCGGGCACCGGGCGACGGAGCCTCGCCCAGCGACGCGTCAGCGCCGGGGCGGACGACGCCGACGCCCGCATCGGCACCGGCGCCGCGACATCACGCAGCCATCGATCGACACGCACCGGCGGGCCCGGGCTGATCCGACCACCACTCGATCGCCCTCCGGGGGCGGAATCACCATCGGGGGTCTCCGCCCGCGCTCGACGCGGCCGCAGCCCGCCCGCCGATCGCGGTAGCGTCACCCGCCGCCGCCGCCACCCTCGCCGCGGGCCTCGTGGCCGCGGCCGTGGCGCGATGGCTCGCCCATCGCCTCGTGCCGCCGCCGCTTCTCCGAGCGAGGCCTCGCCACGCGCTCTCTTGAGCGCCTTAACGGGCGCGAGGGTGGGACAGCGGGTGACGCCCCGCCAACGAGGGAGAAAGAGGGAGTGAGCAACCATCGAAATCAAGACACGGAGGGGAACGTTACTCACCTCAAATTGGAGAAGCCTCGCCACGCTTCCTCGGGCGAGGGGGCGCCTCGCCCGCCGGGCGCCTCGACGATCCGATGGCGACTGCGCCCGCCGGCCGGTTCGCGACGACTCGACTGGCGACGGGGCGGGCGCGGTTCCCACCTATCGAGGTGGTCCGCCTCGCCTCCTCCTCGTCCAAGACGAGTTCACCACCGGCGGAGGGAGAGGCCCCGCCGCAGCAGTCCTCATTGTGCGCCGAGGCGCCTCGCCTCCGATCTTCCTTCGCCCGGGCCGCCGCCCCGCCTCCCTCGCGCGGGTTCGGCTCGACCGGCCTCGATCCGATGGGGGACATTGACACCCACCCCGAGCAACAAACGAGAACAAACACGAAGCAAAGGTGAAAAAGATGTACTCACGGCGCTGGGAGCATCGAACGACCACAGTCGTCTGTTGCACCGCCTTGGGATTTATCGCGCCGCCTGAGTGGCCGCATCCTCGGCGAGCTCCTCCAAAGAACGCGCCAAGGACACGGGTTACGCCACTCATCTCAAGATGAGGAGTTCCCTCCATGAGGGGATGATCCGCCGATGGAAGTTGATGACGGACGCCACCGCCAGGTTCGCCAATGGCTTATGGCATTGGTGAGGCTCGAGCCTCCTCGCCACCGGTGACACCACCCACACGCCGACTTCTCCATCAACACCTTCCTGCACGGAAGGCCGCGCTGCTGCGGAGGTAGAACCACCCTTCTAAATCGTTGTTCGACGTCATGGTGCACGGTGTACAGCTCCCCGGTGTCGCGCAGAGAGCGTGAGGCCGCCGCGCCGCCGCGCTTCTTCTCCCGTGGCGAGAGTGTGGAGCTCAGCGAAGAGGTGGACCCATGTCCCAATGCCGGATCCCAAGAATCGCAGACGGCGACGAAGGAGGCCGCTGAAATGGCGTTGGGGGCGGTTGTGAGCTCCACCGTAATGGTGGCACAGCCGCATGAACTTGCTCGCGGGGCTGAAGCCACGCCGTGCGCCGCAGAAGTCGACGACGAGGCGAGGCTCGTCCGACGGCGGTGGGACCATCCACGGTTTGGCCGCCGGCCGGCCAATCGCCCGCCGAGCACCGCCCTCCACGACGGTCCGCCGACGGGCCACGGAAGGGGTCCAGACCAATCGGCATATGGAGGAGACGGAACGAGCGCGGGAAGGGAAGAGCGCGGGCGGATCCGAGCGGCGCGGGAGAGGAAGATGAAGCGGAGATGCGGTGAATGGCAGGTAAGGAGCCTCCGCTCTCCCGTTTTATAGAATCGAAGGCGACTCCGCGCACGCAATTAATGCGCCGCACGCACCGACGGCCGGCCCCGCCGTGCAAACGACGCGCCAGACGCCATGATTACCGCGGTGGGACGCAGCCGCCTCATCACCTTCCCACGCCCACGCCGCACCGCCAAAAGGCGCCTACCCGCACCCGCCACCACGCCGCATTAAATGACGGGTTCCTTCTCGTAAGGATAGCCCTCGGAAACCAGCCGAGCCAAACCCCTCGAGGGCGCGATCAATGCCCGATCTAAACAGAGCCGAAAGTCACGGCTGGACGCTCACCCAACGAGGTCCGCCCAACCCACGCGAACACTGACTGCTCAAGCCGCCCACGAGGGTGGCACCGCAGATGCCCTCGATTTGGGATCACCGCGGGCTCGCCCACGAGAGGGAACGGCACCGCAGATGCCCCTCGATTTGGGATCATCGCTGGCTCGAGCTCAACTCGACAGAGCCGCGAGCGCCACATCGACTAAGACGGGGCACCCGTGCCACTCAAAGGCCCTACTAATCGAGGTACGGAGCCCCGACCACGGGTCAAGCGCCTCGATTACAGAGTCGTGACACTGTATGCGCGATCGCCTCGAACTCAAAGTTCGAGGGCCCATAGTTCGTATTCAAGGAACGAGGGCAGCTAGTCGAGGGATCCCATCGAGGAGAGCTCGCCTCGGTCCTAATCGAACGGACCGAGCCCCGCCTAGCATACCCACGAAGTGCTCATGGACGTGTCTCCCGAGCCGACCCTTATCGAACGGGCACGACGCCCACTTGAATTACCCGTTAGCAGCTCAACGAGGGATCCATGACTCACCCGCTCGATGGGAAGCATGGACACCTCACCCTCCGCCCGCGAAGGGGGCGAGGGGCGCACAACAAGTCGAGAGCTCACCGATCACGCCTCGAGTGGGCCCGGCTGGGGCTCGTCGCACGGCTACACCTCCGGACGTGCCATTCCCCCTCCTTCGAGCAGCGAACCTCCCGGACCGCCGTAGGTTAACACCGTTCCGCACGCGTAGGATCGCCGAGGCCGGCTGAAATAATGCTGAAGTCAGCTGAAACAAACGCCTCATGGATCGGCGGCTCAGCATCAAAACCTTGCACGAGTGCACACACACTCCTCTAAGGCTTACACTCGGCGCTTAGCGCCCCTCACAACGTCACATCCGTAAGGGAAGAAAGTCCTAACAGAAGCTTCAGCCTTATGGTCCCTCCGGATACCCCCGCAAAGGCTCGGGGCCTGTGACAGCCATAGGGGTCCCCTAACTATGGGGGAAATTACCCTCCCTAAAAATTAACACAAACCCACAAATGACATCACCCGAACCAGCCACGGCCAACAACCTCCATGGCCCATCAAACGGCGTCCCCCACCCTCGAGCAACCTCGCCGAGGGGGAACACCACGCGGCAAACCACCGCCCGAGGGCGCGCACTCGAGCGGTCTTGCCTGCTCGAGGGCGCCGACTCCGCCTCGCCGAGGGATCCACCGAGCGAGTCTCCCCGCCGAGGCTCCTCCCGCGGCGCCTCACCGCTCCCCGACCGAGCATTAAATGCTGACACGGTGCCCGGTCAGCGAATCCTCGCCACGATGATCCTCGACACCGCTGGGAATCGATCGGCCATCGAACAACCCATCGCGGCGCCACCGACTGCATGTGGCGGAGTGCCACAGGTGGTGCCGCCACTCCCGCCTCCACGCCCGCACTGGGGACGACGACGCCGAGGAGCGGACGCCCTGCCGACCCGACCACCGCCTGTGACGGTGCCGTGACGCGGTGAGCGAGCACGCCCTTCCATCACCTCCGACCGTGCGGCCATCCCGCTGCCCTCATCCCGCACTGTGGAGCCATCCCCGCCGTGGAGCCTGCTCGATGGAGCACACGCCGCCTCAGACAGCGCCCGCCCGAGACCTCAAATTGAGACGCGACCAGCGTTGGGCACTACCTCAAGCCGCCTCGGCGTATAGCCGCCACGACACCGAAGCCAAGATTCGCCAAGACGCACCATCGAAGCTCAGCATCACACATACTATGCAAGAACCCCACGGCATGCAGGAGCCGCCTCCTTGGTCTATAAAGGAGGAGGTGACGCCTACCGCAGGGGGACCTTCATCCGCGCCCCCACACACGCTCTTGATATTGGCACTCGCCTCAATCATCTAGCAGGACTTGGAGGCTTTTCCTCCTCCGCCGCCTAGCTTGTAGCCCCTCTACAGCACCACGCATTGCAATACAGCCACGAGCGCAACTGACGCCCCATGGCCGAACCAGTGATAAACCGTGTCCCTCATTGTTTAGCACCGGCCATCGAGAGACCGATCTCAGCGCATTTCACTAGTTAGTGTTGGGACTAATCTCCGCACCGACAAGTACATCCTGGAGGATGCGTTAGCGTTAGACTTAGCTTCTTTGCCACAAGAGAGCAAGGCTGAGAGTCAGGGCTCTCGATCTTGGTCATATACCACGGTCCACCGACTTGAGCTTGAGAACAGCTCGTCACGGTCGGGTGTCATACTTCGGACTCAAGAATAGCCTCGACCTTTCCGTCCCATACGGTGCGATCCAACGAGTGCAAGAGCTTCACGGCTCTATCATGATCATCGTATGGGAGTACGGCCACATTGGCTCTCATGTTGTTCACCACAACCGTAAACCGCTGGAAAAGGGCATCAACGGACTCGCCGGGAGATGAGTGAAGTTCTCGTACTCTCTCCTAAGTCGATATCCGAGCTGAACTCGAGCATTCCGATGAGCATCCTTCAACCGCTCCCAAATCCTACAAACTAAGTCCTCTGTCGAACCGATCGAATTCGGATCGACGAGCATGAAACAAGTAGTCGACCGCCTTGTTGTTGGCGTCGAACATGTCCTCGATCCGGAGCAAGGAAGTTAATCGGATGAACATAAGTTGTGTTCACCGCAACATCCCAAAGGATCCTTTCCACGAAGGAACGCCATCCGCCTCGCCACATCCGGTAGTTTTTGCCATCGGAGGACCCAAACCCCGTACGCCATCCTTGGATCTTAGACTGGTTAGAATCAAGATCCGTGAATCGGCTCGATACCACTTGAAGGACCGCGACTCAGAGAGGGAGTGAATGGGAGCCGATAAAAATTCTTCTTGAAGGAGATAACTTCTCCAACAAGATGAACTCGGCCGGATACCCAAAATCACACCTCCGACGCAACCTTCCATTTGCCAAAACCACGTAGCCACCGGAGTGCTACTGGTCCTAGGAGCAAACACTACCAGCCACAACTCACGCACACACGGCAGTGAAACAACTCGAAGCTGCTGAGGGGGTGGTTAGACCGGGTATGGGGCGGTTAGACCGCCCACAACCAAGAAATCCTCAAACATCTCTCAAAACTCTCACGGTTTCACCTACAGGATTCTCCGGTCAAGGCCAAGCTAGCTACCAAAAATCTTGGTGAACAAAACTCCACCCAAGGGCCTAGGCGTTAGACTGGCTACCACAGGTCTAACCTCTTGTACCCAGCAACGAACTCAAGGCAAGAACTCCTATCAAATAGCACCGAAACGACCCAAGATTTCACCTGAACGCTCCTCTGATCAAGGCGAACGAACTCACAGAGGAAAATCCGGCAAAACCAAAACTTTCAGAAAGCCGGGTGGTTAGACACCTATGTTAGACCGCCTTCCGAAAACTTGGCAGCGGGTCAAACCTCAACTTCCCATCGCCCGATCTCGATTCACCCCACATTGCAGCAAGACTTGGAATACAGGTTACCTCCTGGGCAACCTCTCCACCAAAGGAATCAACCCGAAATGCTCTCAATCAAAGGGAATCACTGATCTTGGCCCTCTAGGTCATGAACTCGAGCAACTCGAAAAACCACCAAATCGAGGTTGATTCAAGGGAGTTCTTGGGGCAAAGTCACCAGCCAAAGAGGCACAAGGTCCTCATATGTGACACCTAACAAGAAACCCGCAAGAAATCACCCTCAAAACTCCGCCACGAAAATCACAAGAAAGAGCTCCGAAAATCACCAAAAAGGAAAACGGGAGAGGCAACACAAGGCCTTGAGGAACCACGCCGAATCATCTATACATACCATAAAGGTTTATACAAGGTCTAGCTTGCCACCCGGTCATCCATCCCTCTCTCTAGATCTCACATGAAGCTCTCAAGCTAGTCCAAGAAAAACTAGAGGAAAATACAAAACAAAAATGACAAAGGGAAATGAGCTAGGGTTCCAAGAGTTGGCTGCCATCCATCCCCTCAAGTGTTTATATGGGGGCAACCAAAAGACTAAACTACCCTTACTAGATAACTAGGGATACATGCCCCTCAAGGGCGAAATCGGAAGTCTTTTGTTCAGCACCATCGGACGGATGCCTAGTGACCGCAAACTGGCTTAGCCTCGACGCAAGTCTTGCGATCCCGACGCGTGTCCTCCGCTTCGAAGTTCTCGACGGCTGTGACCCGGGCGGTCAGACCGCCCCTCCTGGACGGTTGAACCGGCCTAGGTGGCCACACCTCCTCGTCGAGTCTTCAGCCTCGGTTTTGTGGCTCAACCGAGTAACCCAGTGGTTTTCTGGTGAACCACTGCAAACCCCGCGAACTCGGTGTAGCCTCCGCCAATCACCACTCATGACTCGGCTCCCACGTTGTCCCGACTCGACCTTGGTTTTGAGGCTCAACCAAGAAACCGTCCACGACTTCGTCTTACTGTTCTTGCCACCATGCGGCCCGTACTTGACTCCGCTGGCCACCAGGTCCCTCGAACCAAGTCTTCTTGTCTTCTCCACACCTGGAGGCCTCACCGGCAACGACCTTTCGCGCTTGATCTTCACCTGCACCAACACCAGTCAAGCCGCAACCTGCACCTGTAATACTTACACAAGAGTCAGTCCACACCACGTTGTCAATCACTCATCACACCAAGAAGCGACCATCCACCGGTCCTCGAACCACACAGGTCCTCAACCGGTTCAATACCCGGTACAAATGAGGGTTATGAACCGGTACAAATGCCTGTTTTTCAGTAGATTATCATTTATTTGTACTTATTAGTTACTTTTACCCAATAGAGCTTAGAAGTTAGAAGTAATAATTTCTTGGTTGATTGTATCCTTAACCATTTTTTTTTGACACGAGGAACTCACCATGAATCCACTAATTGCTGCTGCTTCGTTATTGCTGCTGGATTGGCCGTAGGGCTTGCTTCTATTGGGCCCGGAGTTGGTCAAGGTAGTGCTGCAGGACAAGCTATAGAAGGTATTGCGAGACAGCCAGAAGCATAAGGTAAAATACGAGGTACTTTATTGCTTAGTCTAGCTTTTATGGAAGTTTTAACAATTTATGGACTGGCTGTGGCACTAGCGCTTTTATTTGCGAACCCTTTTGTTTAATCCTAAAAAAGAAAATGAGTCTTTTAGATTAGATTCTTTTTTCTTTTTTTTCGTAAATTGGCATTTGCTTCTGTAATTCCAAGTATATCAATACTTTACTCCTATTTATTATATTATTCCGAGAATTTTGTATTTATCGGGACACACAATACCCCAGGAACGTTCCGCGGGGAAACGCAACGCGAGATCGTAGAATCCATGAAACCGTATAGGCTATACCTCTGCAATTCTGCATGCTCCTACTACATGCATACTAGGTAGCACTGTTGGCAGCTCCGATCCGATCCATTGCCGTTTCCGACCTGCCCGCAGCTAGCTAGCCGGGATCGTTGACGCGCGCCGCTGAGTACGTACGTCACCTACCTGCTTGTTGCGGTGCGCGGAGTCGCGGCTACCTTGCGTCGTCGTCGGCTCAGCTCGTCGCTAGACCGCGCCAGGTCGTGTTTTCGTTCTCGGCCCTATACGTACTAGCTCGCTACAGATCATCGATGATGATATGCATAATGTTGCAAGTGGTGCTTTGAACGTACCAGAGATGTGTCTAGAGAGCTACTAGGGTTGACGACAAGATCAGTGGATAAAACCAAATATTCTCCACGGCACTCCGGTCTCTGGCCGATAGCGTGCCGGCAATACTGTTACATGATCTTGCAGTGACGTGATGTGTAGGTCGGCCGGCCGGCTTTGGATTCTTGGAACATGCGCCCATCGGCTTACTCCCTCCGTCCCATAATGTTAGTCATTTTTTGTTCGTCAGCCGAAGTTTGGAAAATAAGTGCAACATTTGTATCTCTAAATAATTTTGTTAAAAAACTAGATTGAAATATCTATCTAATGATATTAATTTTGTATCACAAATATTAATATATTTTTATACATATTTAATCAAAATTGTTTCTCGGGAAGCAAAAACGACAGTCATTCTGGATTCTGGGACGGAGGGAGTACTAGTTTTTTCTTCGCGCGCGTGACCGCAGCCACAATGAAGAGAAAAATAATATTTAAGTACCCCTTATCACCCACCAGTCACCAGAATTTTTCTCTCACAACAAACCAGCCATCAGTACTTTTCTCTCACAACAAACCAGCCACTAGCCAAATGAACATCAGACCGATATATATACTCCTTCCGTTCTTAAATATATGATGTCGTTGACTTTTATTCCAACTTTCACCATCAATATCCATTTAACAAGTTAGTTAACTAAAATAAAATACATACCATTATGTCTATTGCAGCTATACTTTAGATTCAACTTGTAGTTTTATTAATTTACAAAAATATTTGCAAAAAAGACGAATAGTCAAACGAATGAAAAAAGTGAATGATGTCATATATTTAAGGCCTTGTTTAGTTGGCAAAAAACTAGCAAAAGTAACTGTTCCAACTCCTGTAGCACTCTTGTAGCACGTTTCGTTTGTTTGTGGTAAATATTATTCTACCATGGGGTAATTAGGCTCAAAAGATTCGGCTCGTGATGTACAACAGAACTGTGTGATTAGTAATTTTTTTTACCTACATTTACTGCTCCGAACATATGTCTTTTGGTGTATTTAATGTGATGTGATGGAGAGAGAGTTGAAAAAGTAGCAAATTTTTGGCAAACAATTTGCCATCTAAACCAGGCCTAAGAACGGATGTAGTATATGATCTGACTCACCGCTGTGCAAGTAGTCCATGCATGTAGCAATCTCTCCTCTTCAACTTTCTCTACGCGGCTAGATGATTTTTTTTTTTTGCTATCCATGACTCCGGTCGGACACTACATGAGAACCGACCTTCACTACCGAGTCCATATCCCCTTTAGTGCCGGTTGTTCAACTGGTACTAGACAATCGCACTAAACGAAAGTTCTTTGAATTCCAGGTGTAGAATCGGTACTGAAGGGGGTATTCAGTACCGGAGGGTTCTCACAACCGTACTAATTCAATTGCTCCCCTTTTTCATTTTCTTTTCTTTTCCCATTTTCCTTGCTTTTCTTATTTACTTAATCACACATTCATAAGAATCACAACTACATAGTCACAAATCACATATTCACAATCACATGAACCAAGTAAAATTACAATCCCAGAATCATCATCACAAATTTCAAAAGGGTCAAATTCATAAGAACAACTACACATATTCACAAAAACAATGAATCACAAATTCAACTACACATATTCGAACAGATCCATATGACCTCAGCCCTGCCCGCTAAGCCTCCGCCCTGGTGGTGGGGCCGTCACACCTCCTGGTTGGGGTCGCTGCTCCAACCGCACCGAGGCCGGGCAGTGACAAGACCGACCGAGCTACCCGGGGGCCAGCGCACCTCCATGCCGCCTCCCACAGCTCCAGGCCGGTTTCCCCTGCAGATCGGAGAAGATAGAGAGGTGAGAGGATGAGAATGAATGGAAAGAAGAATAGAGAGCTTTGTGGAGAGATAGCGGAGAAAAAGATAAGACCGTGGGGGTGGGAAGCCGCGCGTTGTTGGGTGAAATGATAACGCGTGTGTGTGTGTGTGGGGGGATGTGGAAATTGTAGGAATGTTTTGTATTGGGTGTACTCACGCCTCGGTACTAAATGTTCCCCGATACCGCGGGGGAAGCCTCCACCCAGTAGAAGGGGTCGTGGAGAGTACCAGGGGCTCAATTCTTTTGACCCATTACAAATGCTACCGTTATTACCGAGTGCAAACATAATCAGTATTATATCGCTTGGAGCCCCGACGAAAGGTCGTTTTCCCGGTAGTGGCATTGTGGCCACAGAAATCGGCATAAGGCTAGTCTCAGTGACATGGAGAGTTTCACGGTATTAAATTTGCTGACTTGATGAACAGAGAAAATGAAAGAGTTTCATGAGATGTGAGGAGTTTCATCTTCATAAAACTCTATTGGTACGGTTACCTAGTTACCTAGTTTTCAGTAGGTAACTGTGCAGTGAAACTTGCACTGAGACTGGACTAAGGACTACTAACACGCGGTCCATATATAAATATCACTTAGTCACCCTAAGACAGGGAGTGAAATTAGTCTTCAGCTGTCACTACTGGAAAAAGGGGCATTTGTACCGGTTCTAAACCCTCATTTGTACCGGGTATGGAGCCGGTACAAAGCCATCGGTACAAATGAGGCAGTCTCATTTGTACCGGGTGAAATACCCAGTACAAATACTCCCCTTCCGTCAGGGTCCGTCGCCCCTCTGTCCGCGTCCCCGTCCGTCACCGTCTGTTCTTTTTGTTTTCTTTTGTTTCTTTTATTTTCTCCACTTTCTCAATTATATATTACCACAAATGAGCAATCACACACATATATTCCCAATCATATTCACAATCTCACAGTTACAATCTACCTATCTTACAAAAATCACATAAACATCACCAGAATACATCAAGAATCAAGATGCAGAAGAAACGAAGAAAGGGACAAGAAAATCGATGCATGAATCTCCACATTCTCCCTCCCGCGCCGCCGGGCCAGTGGCCAGGCTGCGGCGTCCGCGCCCTGCACCTCCTCCTCCCGAGCGCGGCGGCCAGCTATGCCGGGCGGTCCGTGCCTGGACCTCCTCCCGAGCGGCGACCAGCTCGCTGGCTGCTGCCACCTACGCCGCGCGTGCCTGGTGCCGCGCGCGGCGCTGCGCGTCGTGCCGGCGGCCACCACGCTTGCGCTGGGCCAGTGGCGCGCCCGGCACCTCCTCCCGGCCGCCTGCGGCCAGCCAGCCTGCCGGGCGGCTCGCCGCGCCGGGCGCCCTCCACTGCGCCGTCAGGGCCTAGTGGCTGCGCCCGGCACCTCCTCCCGGCCGGCCGCGGTCGCGCCGCGGCGCCCTCCACCTGCGTGTGGGCCTAGTGGCGCGCCCGGCACCTCCTCCCCGGCCGCGGCCGGCGCCGGCACCTCCTCCCGGGCCACCCTGGAGAGAAAGAAAGAGAAGAGAGTCAGAGATAGATGAGGGAGAAAGGAGTATAGAGATGAAGGAGAGAGGTGACACGAGAAGAGAGTCAGAGACAGAGGAGGGAGAATATAAAACATTTATACCGGGCGGTGGCTCTGCCCGGTATAAATGTGAGGCCGACACATTTGTACCGGGCGGAGCCACCACCCGGTACAAATGTGAGGTATTTGTAGCGGTTGGAGCCACCGCCGGTACAAATGCCCCCTCACGGGGGCGTGTCGAGGCCTCCTACTCCCCACCCAGTACAAATGCCCTCATTTGTACCGGGGAAAAATACCTGGTACAAATGAAAAATCGGGCCTGAGATATATGTGCGATTCTCTAGTAGTGTGTCATCCGAGCAGGTAATGTGCAGCTAGCTCGACAAAGGCTACATCATGGCCAACTCCAATACATGATTCAACTTCGTCATAGAAAACAGATGGTCCGGTTTTCCTAGACTTGCAAATTTTAGTTGTTGATATCTGATTTTTCTCACAACAGTATATCGCTTTCAACTCCCTAATATAATTAGGATATCCATATTCTATAGCTCACTAGTTCAACAAATAAAAATTTGTTACTTGATCCTAGATAGGGTCCGCAGAAATCCTTAGGAAGTTAGGATGACAAATTTTGCACCCCTATGACATAGTTCGTTCACAAAATATGTACGTACATATAGAGTATTTTTCACATGCACTACCCGTCCAATAAAACTTCATACCGCAAAATTTCATCACACACATATATATGGCTCCTGCTTTGCACGGCAAACGTGATAGATGCTATGAGCTGAAGAAGGGGATGGAATGCAGTGGGTGTAGTTTCAAACGGTTCCTGAAACAGGTGCGAAGAGGTTACAAAAATTTTACAACGAATTCGATACCAAACTAATGAGAATTGATATTTAGTTTCAGATTTTCTTAGTCCTACTTCACAATTGATAATCAGTGGTACGTATACATCTCTATGGGTAATTATTGAGAAAAGCTCAAGTTCTCACCTGACCATCCGCTTCAAAGACTCGACCGTGACACGGTTTAGACGCAGTGACGTACGCTGCACCTTTTTTTTTTTTGGAGAAAAGAAACGTTGGGATGAAATAAAAGGGGGAAAAGCTGATTTGGTTCATTCGGTTGGTCGGCTGCATGGGTCCATGTTGTTAGACCGAGCTAGAGATAGAGAGATTGTACAATATTCGCAAAAAAGAAAAAAACAAGAGAGAGAGAGAAGAGAGGGATTGTACAACTAAAAGGGACACGCTTGTGTGTGTATTAGAGAGCAGAGCAGCAGTCAGCAGATCAGCAGATAGAGATCGAGAGGGATGGTGGTGGAGGTGGGGCCCGACGTCCGCGGCCGCGGGTCCGGCCACGCAAGGCCAGTGTAGCCGTCTGCTCTATTTAAGCTCGGTCCTCGTTCCCTCCTCTCATCACTCACAAACAAGTAGCTAGCACCCAGAGCGCTTCAGCTCTCATTTCGTTTCGTCCTCTTCGTTCCCGGCCTGCTTCGCCCCATCTCTAGAGCTTGAGCTTGCTACAACTATCTCCCTAGTTGAGCACTAGCATCTTGCAGAAGGCAGCGACCATGATCTCCCCGGACACCATCCGCACGGCCATCGGCGTCATCGGTGAGTCGCCGCCGCCACCGACTGTGCGCGGTCGCCTCACTAGTTAGCTGCACTGTGCCAGGCTGCCAGCTTCTAGTACATGAACGCATATATGCACAGAACAGCTGCAACACGCAGCAGTGCTGTGTGGAGCCGCCTGCCGCCGGTGGTAGTAGATAGCACTAGCGTAGCCGGTCATGTGGGGTGCCGGGCTCCTTTCGCTTCCTCCCTGCACACCCACCCGTACGCCCTCCTTTAGTTTCTTCGTTTTTATTTTGCCAAGCTTTACACACGTCCTCGTCACAGCACAAGCTTTAGATTCCTGCCAATGCAAGCTAAGCCTCATTCCCCGTGTTTCCTGGAGCCCTGCTCATTTTGTTTGTCATGCATATGCTTAATTTGTCCAATACTCAGCCGGTGATTGTTCTGTTGTTTCTCTTTTTTGTCTATGTTGCAGGCAATGGGACCGCCCTTGTGCTCTTCCTCTCCCCAGTGTAAGAATCGTCAATTCATTCAATTCTTAATTTGATAGTACAAGCAAACAAATTTAAAAGCAGGCAGATCCTGAAATTAATATGGATAACACGTGATCGACAAAAATATACTGTACTTATACACAAATACGTCGTCGTACAGGCCAACGTTCATCCGCATATGGAAGAAAGGGTCGGTGGAGCAGTACTCGCCGATCCCATACGTGGCGACGCTCCTCAACTGCATGATGTGGGTGCTGTACGGCCTGCCGCTAGTGCATCCGCACAGCATGCTCGTCATCACCATCAACGGCACCGGCATGGCCATCGAGCTCACCTACGTCACGCTCTTCCTCCTCTACTCCACCGGCGCCACCCGCCGCAAGGTCTTGCTCCTCCTCGCCGCCGAGGTCGCCTTCGTCGGAGCCGTCGCCGCGCTCGTGCTCAGCCTCGCGCACACGCACGAGCGCCGCTCCATGATCGTCGGCATCCTCTGCGTCCTCTTCGGCACCGGCATGTACGCCGCGCCGCTCTCCGTCATGGTACGTACGGCCACGGCCAACTACTAGTATATAATTGTCGGCGTCTCAGGAGATACGGAGCACGTTTTTACCTGGAGACTGGAGTGATTAACAACAACTACTGCAATTGGAATGGGAACATGCATAGGAAATTAAAAGAAATAGTTTAGCTTTTATTCGATCCACTTTATTAATTTGTTGGAGAGAATAAAATACATGTGCGCACACACCAATGTTTGGTCCTGTCGGTTCTTCAATTATATGCCTTTTTCTTCTGGCGATTTTCTCTATTTGTTTTATTTTCTTGTGTTGTGTTGTTCTCTTTTTGACTTTCATCTTTATTACTACCATGCTAACGTTTCTTTTTCTCTGTATGTGTTGTCCTTGTGTGGATCAGAAAATGGTGATCCAGACCAAGAGCGTGGAGTACATGCCCCTGTTCCTGTCGCTGGCATCCCTGGTGAACGGCATCTGCTGGACGGCCTACGCGCTCATCAAATTCGACCTCTACATCACCGTAAGCTATCGATGCCATAACCAATTATTCCACTCCAGAAACATAATCAAATAACAATTGCAGACAAGAAAAAAGTTAAAAATGGTTTGGGGTAAGTTAGGTAACATTCTCTCACGCGTGTTGTTGTCTGTTACTGACTGTTACCGCATCGTACCGTCAGCGGCGGATGCTAGCACCTCCTACCGCCGGTGCTCCAGCATACAGGTCATAGTTGACGGCTGACACGCCATGGGTACGATCGACCAGCCGTGAACGCTACGCGTCCATGCCATGCGTGCACCAACCAGGGACTGCCACCTAATCTTCAGGATTGGGGTCCCTGTCGTGGTGGCCATTGCTTTGCCTTGGCTCGGCTGAAGCTAGCGATTAGAGATATGGACAGAGTGACATGGCGAAATAGAACGGCGGCCTGGGCGACGGAGCTGATGAAAAAATTGTCTTCATTTTTTTCTCTTCCAGTACTGAAATATTTGACCATATCGATCATCGCAGATCCCCAACGGGCTCGGCGTGCTCTTCGCGGTGGCGCAGGTGGTCCTGTACGCCATCTACTACAAGTCCACACAGGAGATCATCGAGGCGCGCAAGCGCAAGGCCGACCAGGTCGCCATGACCGAGGTCGTCGTCATCGACGGCAAGACCAACAACCACGCCGGCGCCGGCCACTACTGATCAAGTGTTGGCGCTCAATTACAAAGCTTATGGAAGCGGCAGGATAATCAATCAAGTCGCCGCTGGGTGTTATGTATTGTGAGATTGTGATCTTCCCACAAAAGGATGAAAAGGCCTGTATGTGACATGTTGTCAGCTGAGCGGTGTCACGGGCCTCCTCTTAGCTGGGACGATGATAAAGGTGGGGGATTTTAGCTTATTCCACCTTTGGACTAGGGCTTAGCTTAATTGCGCTGTTTAGCGTACTTATTAAGGGTCTCTTGTTGTACGTCTCAAATGTCTATTGACCTTCATGAATCACGACTTTTCGTCTTGATTACGATATGAATTCAATGGATGGAGATCTCAAATACCTATTTCCTTCCGTTTAAATTGCAAACTAGTAAGAGTTTCTTTATTTCCGACTTAAGTGCTTATTGGACCATGTGCTGAGAACGGACTAATGCTTGCGTATTGTTGATGATCAAATTTAACATGGATAGAACAACGAGCCTAATTTTAAATTCATTGGCCCAAGCGGTTTGGGTAATAATTAATGCCAAATCAAAATTGGACTTTACAATTCCGTAATTGTTCTCAAGCGATTGGAATGCATGTACAAAATTGGACTTTACAATTCCGTAATTGTTGTCAAGTGATTTTGGATGAGAGAGCGCTATGGCTTCAAGAAAGTACACACAAGAAAATTAGTCATTCTTAAACTTTCCATACTGGTTTCGCCGGTCTGATCAGAGTTAGAGTGTATTTTGGCACCAGAATTGGATAAGTTGACTTCTAATGGATCAAGTAACTACCCACCTATCTAATTAACTACACTTGTTTTAGTTCTTGTTTGGAAGATTCTCGTATACTCCCTCCATATCGAAATACTTGTCATCATTAACTTTTTTCTACAACTTTGATTATTCGTCTTATTTAAAAAATTATGCAAATACCATCTATTTTGTTTGCTACATGCTTTATTATTATAAGTATTTAACCTTGACTTATCATTTTATATATTTGCAATAATTTTTTGGAATAAAACGAATGGTCAAAGTTGTAAGAAAAGTCAACAGGGACACATATTTCGATTCGGAGGGAGTACTACGTTGTCTTCCTGCGCATTATTAAACCCTTAGGCCAGTCTCAGTGGAGATGCCATGAACACGATTACCTAGAGTGACACATCATCTAAAAACATTTGAGACTATAATGAAACACCTCCCTCTCAATGCATAGTTTCATCTATTGTTGTTTTCTAGGTTGCATGCAAGACACAAGTTGTCTAGGTAACTGTGTAGGGAGGGTTTCATCCTCATGAAACTCATTTTACCTCTCTCTTCATTAATACACTGTCACATCATCAAAAGTGCTTACATGACAGCCTATTTAATGTCCATGTAACCCCCATTGAGACTGACCTTATAAATGTTGTGATGGCAGTTTGCACACATATATGTTTGGTGCATCCGAAATGACAATAACTTTAAGACCTGCTCGTTCTAAGGGTTCCAATATTGTTGTGGAGAGTCCATTATCCTATAGTGCCCATTATTACGTTTCCATTAGACTAATGATTGTGAAACAAAGTTGCTATCTTTTTCAATCCTAACAAACCAGGTGAAGGCAAGTATGCTCTTTTGCATCGGATCCTACTCAGCAAAAGAAACTGCTTGCACATTTGGTTGTTGAGTCAACGTGAAAAGTATTAAACTCCGTGGCCTCCCATTTGGCAATAATTCTATATGGAAATTACATGCACTAGGATTTGCTATTGACATTATTAATAACAATGTATGACATGAAAGGCTTGTTTCTGACCTCCATCTCGCATACTGCAAGCATCAACCCAACAAGATGGAATTTTATTATCTCTTTAAGGAATAAAAATGTTATCAGGCCGAAATCTGTCATGTCTTAATATTACCACGTGTTTCGACTGTTTGTCTAATTAAGATTGCATCGTTATCCTGTGTTATCAATTGAAATCCTCTAGATTGATGTCATAGTGGTTGTTTTTACCTATTTCGACTTGATGGGCTCACTTCTCTAACCACAACAAAGACAACTATTTTGTTTTATCGGAAGGGAAAAACTGAATTCTACTATTACTTTTCTAGCCTGGCCTGCGATGCATCGAGAGCATCTATCTGGGATGATAATTCCAGGTATATCTGTCATGTTTTCTGCTTTAGAGAGTTGACTTCTGTAATGGTCCTGGTATCCCAAAAAATGACTTCTTCCCACCATATGCAATCATATCAGAGTTTAGCACTTATCTATAAAGTCTTTGTTTAGACTTTGTTACAGTACTTGGATAGTATTGGGAAGTACTGGGTAGTACCTTGTGCTAAGATTTTCCCATAAGCTAATTTAATAGAAAATAAATAAATAAATTAGTTGTTGAGCTCATCAAATTGATACTTTTTTTATTTGTACTTAGATTTCATCATATTGATGAATCATCTCTAGAAAGACATACATCCCACACAATATTTCAGCGACCAGGCGAAATGCATGTCTTGCTCGTGATCAACGATAAAATTTTATCCAAAGATCCATTCCATCCAAGTTGTCAGCGCCAATGATTACGAAAAGTATCATACCTACATTGCCAATAAGCTAATACTATTTCCCACTAGCATTGGTCTGGACCCGGAGTATGGGCCTGCAGAGGAGCAACACCACTTTTCCATTCCAAGTCGCCCATGACGCCTCTTGGCTTTATTTAGCCAGTGATGTCTCAACGGCTATCTTCTTCTTCCTTAGTTTGGGTGTTTGACACCCAAGACAGCCCGCGTGCACTCAGACAAGTAAAGCTCTTCGTGGTCCGCGTTGAGATTCTGCCGAGGCGTGGGATTGGTGTTCATTTCAGCCAACAGGTTATTTGGTGTGGTGATCCGAATGGCCATGGACATGGACGTCTTGTATTAGGCACGCCGAAGTCTAGGACACCGTTTTTGTAAAAGGGTGCGGAGTGAAAAGAAATGTAATTTATCATGGATGGCACAATGTGCAGTTAGGTGTTGTAAAATTGATTCTACTTTGTTATATTTAATCTGGTGTTGTCCCATCTTACCTAACATTTTTTATTTTAATATGCTGGAGGAGAAAATGAAGGTGAAGAACCTCGAAGAAATGAGGCTCTAAACGGATTCAAATTAAAAACTTAACAACTACAAAATTTCCTAATTTTTTGAGATCTACAACTTTTATGTTGGAAGTTTTTCCATTTGAGGTCGTTTATGAAATTTGAATTTCAAATTTGAGAGATTCAAATTTGAATTTCATTGACAATATGATTTTATATAAAAAAGTTGTAAACTACAAAGTTTATAACTTTTCAGGATTTACAACTTTCATGTTGAGAGTTTCTCCATTTGAGGTTGTTTGAAAATTTCAAATTTTGAAGTGACTGTGTGCATCTCTGCTGGCGGGCGACATAAGCCACCTGCCACCACAAATGGCTTATGTTGCCCGCCAGCACTATACCTTCACGGCTAGCGGGCGACATAAGTCACCTGCCAGCACTATGCTTTCACTACTGGCTGGTGCAGAGCCGACGCCCCTGTGCACCACTATGCTAGCAGGTGCCAATTGCACCCGTAAGCACGCTAATTTCTATGTGTCAATACAAATTGTTTTTGGCGTAGTGGCCCGCGCCACTTGCATAATCGACTACCTCGTCCTAAAACCTTCCTATGACCACGGCGGACAACAGAGTAACCACAATTACTGTAATGCGGATGTATGTAGCACTAGCTCCATCTTGTGCACCTGCAATCATTTTGGTTGGCCAATTATTTGCTATCGAGCGAATGATTCAGAATAATGGCCTGCATATTCAAGGACTCCAATATTCTTATCGTTGTGGAGCGGCCATTAGCCTTCTGGGGCTGATATTGTGTAGCTCTTAATACTGATTGTGACAAAAAAAAGTGTTGCCTTTGGCCTAACAAACCATGTTAAGGCAAGCATCCACTTTATGATGCATCAGAACCTACTCATCAAAGTATACGCTTATTGGTTCTTGTAAGTCAATGTGAAAAGTATCATATTCCGTAACCACATAATAAAATAGCATTTAATAGCTACACTAGGCTCCACAACTCTCTGACATGCAATTCATGTTTCCGGGTGCAGTCATGGGCCTTGTTTAGATGGTTAAAAACTAGCAAAAGTAACTGTTCCAACTCCTGTAGCACTCCTGTAGCACGTTTCGTTTGTTTGTGGTAAATATTATCCTACCATGGGGTAATTAGGCTCAAAAGATTCCTCTCGTGATGTACAACAGAACTGTGTGATTAGTAATTTTTTTTACCTACATTTACTGCTCCGAACATATGTCTTTTGGTGTATTTAATGTGATATGATGGAGAGAGAGTTGAAAAAGTAGTAAATTTTTGGCAAAAATTTTGCCAACTAAACCAGGCTCAAGTGGGAATTTTATCAGTATCACACTTTTCAATTTTTCTGGAACATGAATATTTTTGCGGCAGAAAATTTTCATGTTTCAGTAATAACACGTGTTCTGATTGCGATCCTTTGCCTAAGATTGCATCGGTCCTGTATTATTTATGGAAAATTTTAGGTTGTGAGCTTTAGCTTTCCCTTATAGAAAACTCGTGGCTGCAACGCTTTCCAGAGAGAGGGAGGCCGGTTGTTGTTACATGTCGGGTTGGCCTTGAGTGCACTTCACGTCTTCAGACCAGATCCTCGAAAATGAGACACATATGTTTTTATGGATTGTTGAATATATAATAAATTTAACTGTACTTTCTGATGGTCTACTTTAATTTGTAATGCAGTTTTGATCAGCTAAGGGCAGTCCCAATGGAACATTAATGATATTTCTATCCTTCTTAATTACGTTGACACCTCAACAATTTGATGACGTGACAAGCAAATTAATGTAGAGAGAGAGAGGGGATGGAAGCACGAACAGGAAACGACGTTTACACTCGAATCAAGGCACAAAGAAATGGTGGAAATCGCATTGGGGAGAAACTGCCTCATTTCCAAGGCCTTTGTACGGATCCGGTGCGCGCCGCCACTCCTTGCAGGTCAGCTCGCCCCGTGGGGGACCTCAGCCGGGGAGCCCATGTGCCCCCGCTACCGGTGATGGGTAGGGAGCTCACGGTGGCCCGCGCCCGCACAACTGGAGCATGCCCCGGCGAGGCACCTCCATGCGACTGGGTCGCCGGGATGGTGTGGGGGAGCTCAATTAGGGAGCTCGTACGCCACCACTCTCAGTGACGGGCAAGAGCTCACCACGGTGAAGCACCTTCCCTTCTCCTCTTCCTCTCTTCTTCGGCGGCAATGGCGGGCCGGGGCATGGGTAGGAGGAGGAGCTCCGCCTCGGCCACCTGCTGCAGTCGCGTCCTCCTCTGCTCCCAGAGGTGGGGCCCTCCTCGTGGTGAGGCTGTCGGGGTTCTCTACCGCCGGACAGTAAATTTGTATCGATCGTGCGTTCGACCCGGATGGTTAGCACAAGAGACACCGGGATTTAGACTAGTTCGGGCCTCCGAGGAGTAATACCCTACGTCCAGTATCGAGCTGCCGTGTTCTCGTGCTAGGGTTGTTTGTAGTAGGGGTTACAAACTTGTCGGGAGAGGGTGTCGAGCCCAAGTCCCTGAGGTGTGAGAGTTTAGTTCGTCAGCCCTTGTGACGGTTGCCCTCCTCTTCCTTTTATAGACGCAAGGGAGAGGGGCAAAATGGGAAACAAAGTAGAAGCTACAGTGCCAACCGCTGGGACGTCTTCTCGCACGTCGCTGTCCGTCAGTGAGTATTGAAGGCGGTTGAGCTGCGTTGTCGTCGAGACCGCCGCATGTCGGGGTGGGGCTGCTTATTTTGGGCACCTGGCGCCTCCTCCGAGCACTTTGGTGCTGACTCATCCCGCCTGAGCACGGGATGAGCTCGCCACTAGGGCCTAATCGTAGGCCAGCGCTAATCGTAGGGGGTGCTTGAGTGCCTCGGTCGGAGTTGGCGTGCCGCAGGGTCGGATGGGACGACGCGTTGAGGGCTGTGCGGCCGAACAGTGCCGCACTAAGGCTCTCGTCAGAGCCGACCGCCCGCGCGTGTCGCCAGCTGGTGTGCTTGCATGGCATGGGGAACTGGCACCCCACGCGCCGTAGCGGGGGAGTCCGTGCGTCAGGGTGGCGCCACGTTGCGTGGATCGAGTCTTGGTCGGAGACGGAAACTGCTCGTGCAAACGAGCGGGTTGTCGGAGGCGAGGCGGAGACTTGTCGTGCGAGGCGGAGACTTGTCAGAGAAGCCTTCTCTTAGTAGGAGACTTGTTGAGGATGCTCCCAACTAGTTGGAAACAAGATGTCTTGCCAGTGATGGTCTTGACAGGGGTTCTCAGTCCTCCTTATCTTGAATCTTGGCCTTCACATTGTCAATGGTGTCAGAAGACTCCACCTCAAGAGTGATTATCTCACCGTCAAAGGGGGCCCTAATCTGGGCTCTCGTCAGTAGCCCCGAGCCTGAGAGGGAGTCAAGGACTCGCACGTGCTCGGGGCGAAAGCGTCGCGTCGATCTTTGCTCTTGATCTTCTCGGTGGTGCGGCACATCCGCGGATCTCCGAGCCCATGAGTGAGTTGTAGACTCGCTCGTGGGGTTTTGATCTTCAGCGGCGTTGTCGTGGTTCTGGGATCTTTTGTCGAGGTAGTCGTGACAGTCGTGGGCGTCGTGGGAGTCGTGGAGGTCATGGCCGACGTGGCGGATGTGACGGTTTGAGGAGACAGAGCGGGGCGGTTCGGATACAGGCCCAACCGAGGGATCGAGCCGCGCAGCGTCGATTCTGGCCGCCGAGCGCGTGGGCTGGCGTCTTTTCGGTGTGGCGGGCCCAGCATTTAAAGTGGCGGCCGCGCCTTCCTTTTAACCGCTGCCGGTGAGGGTTTGGAACTTTTACCTCTCGCCTTCTCCACTGCCATCGCCGTCTGCCTCCTTCGCCTCTTACACCCACAATGCCGCCGCCCCTTTCGCCGGAGCAGTACGCGAGAGCTCGCCGTCGCCATGTCGAATTGGTCGCGCTCCAACGTGTCCCGTTCGATGCTGCACCGCCTGGTCGCCGCCGGACAGCTCCCTCCGCTCACCGATGCCGAAGAGTGGAGGGTGCCCGAGGATGAGTCCGTGCCGCGCCCGCCGAGGGGGTACGTCGTCTCGTTCGTGGCGTTCCACGAGCGTGGCTTCTCTGTCCCCGCCGGGCGATTCATCCGGGTTGTCCTCTATGAGTATGGGCTCCAACTTCAGCACCTCAACCCGAACAGCGTCCAGCAAATGGCGGCGTTCGAGACGTTGTGCGAGGGGTACTTGGGGATCGGTGCCCACTGGCACCTCTTCAAGTATTTCTTCATGTTCAGGGCGGCCCCTCGCGGCGACCATCACGCGCCAACCTCCGGATGAAGCAAGGTCGGGGCAGCAAGTATATTCCCTTCTCACTGACCAGCTCCAACAGCGGCTGGCACAAGGGGTGGTTCTATCTCAAGAACGACCGAGCACCTTACGCCGAGTTCACCGAAACTCCATCGCCCGTGCGCCGAGAAGCTGGACTGACGGACCTCCGAAGGCGTAGCAGGAGAAGTTGCTCAAGGAGCACTAGGCAGCGCTGACCTACCTCCGCAATGCTGGGGTCGACCTGGCGGCCGTCGGCCGCATACGCCCGGGTCGTCGCCCGGAGGCGCCTTCGTCTTTGTGAGATGATGGCCAAAAGGGCCCCTTGGACAGGGACCGTGACCGCGCCCGAGCCCATCATCGACGAGATCCAGTGGCCCGGTCGGTGGCCATCGGGAAGGCGTCCTATGTGTGGCCGCCATCGCAGCTCCTGCCGATGCTCCCCAACGAGGGGACTGAGAAACTCGTAAGTGATTTCTTTGTCTGATAAGTTCTCCGACTAGTTCGAGATCTTCACCCGATTTGAATCTTCTCGGAAACTCTTGATGGTCGTTGAATTGCTTTCGCTTCCCTTTCTTCCAGCTGAAGAGCTCCCATCTCGTGCCCACGAAGGCCCCTCTCTCGGAGGAGGCGATCTTCAAGCGCAACCAGGCGGCCGTGGACAGGCGGAGGGCCGAGCGCAAGGAGCGGCACAAGGAGAAAGAGATCGCAAAGCACGATCGGAATGACAATCACATCAAGCGCCGCAAGGCGGGGGAGCGCAATGTCTCCTCCAACGAGGATCCGTCGCCGTCGCCACCGTGGAGTGGGGACGAGCCGAGCGTGGAGGTCGACTGGAGCGGTATATCCGGGTCGCCCCTTCCTTCGCCACGCCGGGCGGCGGAGGTGAGCTCATCGAGGCGGTCAGAGCTGGGCGCCCGTGAGAAGGGTGCGGGTTCCAGCTCGCAGCCGGGGGCCCGCCCTGCCTGAGAAGATCAAAGGGTGACCCGCTCGCAGGCGGCCCCTGGTGGTTCACGCGCCTCCGAGGGGCGGAGAGATCTCCCACGCTGAGATGATCCCCCAAAGCGGCCGGCGGAGCGAGAACCTTCCCCCCGCCACCTCTTTGACGACTCCGACCGTCCAGACTCGGACTCCCTGAGGAGGCGTTCGTCGTCCAATGCGAGGTCGACCCCGTCGGCGTCCGCACCGGGCACGCCGCAGGGAGGGGACACGAGTACCCCCCAGCGGCGCCTCCAATCTCTAATCATCCGCGGCGGCGGCGCCCCGGCCGTGCAAGTTCCCCTCTCCACTGGTCGCAGTCAGGGGCCGGCCTCCGGCGTGGCGGAGGCTGGGAGGATAGCCCCCGTGCCGTCGAGGGATCGAAGCACAGCCCCCAAGCCGTCGGGGGATCAAAGCACCGCCCCCAAGCCGTCGGGGGTCGACAAACCAGTTCCGCACGTGAGCGCCGGAACCGACTTCCAGCTGGCGGGGTCCAAAAGGCCAGCCCCCGAGTCGGGCCCATCGGATAGGCCTGCAAAGCGGGTTCGCATCCGGTCCTCCATGTAAGTCCTCGTTCACCATTCCTCGTTGTTTTACTATTTTTTGTCCTCGCTCTGCTTCCTGTCTTTAATTCGTATCTTCCTCAGCCGCGCCAACACCGGCGCTCGATCTGTCGCGAACGCCTTCGTTTGGCCATGCGACCGCACCGAGCCCCGCCCATTGCCTCCCTACACCGAACTGTTGGCAGAGCAGGCCAGGAGCGGGCTAGTCGTTGCGACCGAGGTCGTCGAGTCAGAGGCGCCTTCACGCCGCGTCGGTGCGGTTGGCCGAGGGGCGGGTGGCCCCTGAAGCGATCGTTATCCAGGCGGCGATCGAGACGCTGGTCGAGACCACCGCAGGAGATGGCGATGCCGCGAGGGCGTCCCTGGAGAAGATCGTGCCTCCACCGCCATCGGCCGACGGACACGAGGCCGAGGCGCCGATGGCGGCGGAAGCTTCGGTGCCTGCATCGTCGCAGGCGGGCGGGGACGCGGTGGAGGTGCCAGTGGCCGACACCGCGGCTGCCCACCCTCGGGAAATCATTGACCTCGACAGGCCCGACCTCCCGGGCAACGAGCACGGCCATCTTGAGGGCCGAGCGGTTGCCGCCGGGAGTGGGGTCGAGGCCTCTGAGTCTGCCACGCCCGAGGCCGCGACCACGACTGGAGCAGTGGAGCCCGTCGATGAGGAGCTCGGCGCCGACGCGCGGCGACGGATCGGGCCGAGCCGAGGTCTGAGCTGCGGGGTTCCCGAAGTTCCAGTCATGTCGGAGGCAACCGAGGAGGTCCTCGGGGAACCTACAGCCGACGCAGAGCTGACTCACGCTGCGTCCTCATCCCCTACCACGGTAGTGGGAACGGCTGCAGCGAGTGCGCCGGAGTCGTCGTCACCCCGTCCTGCCGCCCTGGCCTGTCACCAAAGCGGCGCCCATCGCAAGCCCGTCCCACCCAGCCCCGCAGGAACACGATGTTCTCGGGCGCGCTGTGGGACTCACCTCCCCAGAGATCCAGGAGGTCAGGGAGGGCTCAGGTGCAGGCCTGCTGCCGAAGCTCGGGGAAGACGGCGCGCGGATCACCGACCTCATGCGCTCCACGTGGGCTTCCGCCTACGAGGCGGACGCGTCCGATGATGAAGACGAGGAAACCGCGGCCTGCCACAGCCTTGAGCGGGGTCTCGGGTGGGCACGTTGCGCATTCGATGAGCTCATCCTTCCGGCGACGACAGTAAGTCCTTTCGAACCGGGAGCTTAACCTTGTCTTTTCCGTCTTTGCGAATCTTGTGATCGATGCCCTCACTTTAACAATGCTGGAGCAGGTGCTCCACCAGTCGGGTGAGGAGAAAGCGCGCACCATCGATGAGCTCGGCGAGAGGACCCGGCTGGAGATGTGGGCGGTGGACCAAAACTCCAGAAGCGAGAAGGACTCGTGCCAGTGGTGAGGTAAAACATCGACGGTGGCGAACGAGGGTCGCCGAGGGCCGCTTCGAGGGGCGGCATGGTCCACGCGGAAGAACCCGCGCCACGGCTTGCCTGGCTGCGCGGTTTGCCGGCCACCGCTTGACGGAGGCGGGTATGAGTCCCTTGAGGCGAGGTTTGTTGGCCCAGGCGGTGGCGAAGATCGAGGAGTTGCGGGCCGCCGCGACGACCGCCAATGATGCCGCTGAGAAGGTCGCAGCCGCCTTCTCCGCCGCCGAGACCGCCGCCTAGAACACCGCCTTTGCCGGGGTGCTGCTGCCCAGAGAAGGCGGCGCTTGAGTCGAAGGTGGCGGAGCTGGAGCAAGACTTGGTCACCGCCGGTGCGGACCTCAAGACGGCCAACAAACAATTCTCCGAGGTGACCAACAAGCTCCAGGAGGTTACCGACGAAGTGACCCGGCCCGGGACGCCAACTCCAAATTGGCGCAGGATGTTGATGGTGAGTGGGCCTCGAGCAGCTTCCGATTCACGGTTTCTTTCTATTGGTTTTTGTCGATGTTGATTTGCCTTCTCGTGGTCCCAGGGATGCGCACGTACCGCGCTGTGATGACCGTGAAGCTCACAGAAAAAACGCAGGAGGTGAACGCAGCCGAGCTCAAGATCCTCGAGAAGGACGGCTCAATCCAGCGGCTGTCGGAGCAGCTTGAGAGTAAGTTTCTTCGATCCCGCCTCGCTCTTCTCTTCGACTAGGTCGCGCCATGTTTGTTCACTACAACTTGTCGACCTTTTCAGAGACTAGGGCCGAGCTCGAGTAGTCCCGGATGCCCCGGGAGCAGGTCGCGGCCGAGCTTGAGCAAGCCAAGAACGCCCGGCGCGAGTCGGAGACGTCCTGCAAGGTGTAACGCCCACGTTTTTAGCCCTAATAAATCACCTGCTAAATCACACGTGTTTTCAAAACTTTCCCGCTGAGCTCGATCGTCTCCTCAAAACCCCGATCATCCTTCCCTCTCTCCTTCTCCTCGGCGCGCACGCCGTGAATCCCGCCGGCACCACCAATCCCGCACGCCACCACTCGAGCCACCTCGCCGGAATCCCGGCCAGCCACGGTCCCGCCAGCCGAACTGCTTGGCCAAATTTTACACGACACCAGCCCTCATGAAAGTGTTTGAAACTTGGAAAATCCCACTAGAACCTTTTCTCCCAATTCTCCCTAAAATTACTCCAGTTAAATCACTCGCTAAAAATCTTTTCAAAATGTTCTCCATCATCTGAGCTCAACTCTTATGAATCTATAATCTCTCCCAAAGCCTAATTTCTCTTTAATCCTTGTCTTTCCAAATCAGTGGCAAGGACTTCTCTTAAGCCTTTTGCTTTTTCTCTAAGCCATCGCTATCAAGTACTAGCCAATCCTTTCTTTCACGTGTGCACTCCTGCACACACTTGCCATCTATCTCGTCTTCTAGCACGTACACAGCACACACACGCACGAACAGAGACGAGCTTTACTTGCAAGCTCCTTGCCGTACACACCTCGCCGTCCAGCATGCATGCAGCAACACACACGCAAAAGTAATGCAGCCGCAGCAGCACAATGGCCGTGTGCACAGCTTGCACGCCAGGCTCTCCACGCCGCGCTCACCGTCTGCTCGAGCAGCAGCCCGACCCCGCGACACGACCACACCCTGCAGCTAGACGCCGCGGTCGCCATTAATTTCACCTGCACGAGCCGTCACCTCGAGCTGCAGCACCGCCGCAAGCCAACGTCCGCCTCGCGACGCCGCTCGAACCTGCCGCTGCCCAGCTCGCCCGCCACCACGTCGCTGCCCGACGAGTCGCGTCGCCGCTGCCGCTTGCCTCGTCGCCATTACTCGCGGCCCGAACCGCCATTGACACAGGGAGCACGAGCTCCGCGTGCTCGCCCCGGCCGAGATACCGCCTTCCCGCGCCTATAAATAGCCCGACGCCGCTCTCCGCCCCGCCACGCACCTCCCAGGTCACCTCCCTGCCTCTCCCGAGCTTCCCACTGCCGCCACCAGTGCCGCATCAGCCTGCAGTCCGCCGCCGCCCGTCGATCTCCCTTCACAAGCCGTCCCAGCCCGAGGTGAGGACAGGAACGAGTTGCCCTCGACCTCCTCTCTCCGTTCCCCCCACTCCCGGCCGCCGCCGTGCCCGGGAGGGCCGCCGTCCACCACCGGCAGGTCGCCCCTGACCGCCTCCTCCGCGGTTTCGGTTCTGTCGAGGGGAAGAAGATGGACGTTTTGTCCATAACCCCCTCCCTTATTTCTTTCTCACGCCAACACCCTCCCACTCTCTCTCTCACAGTTTCATTAAGAGCCCCTGGATTTCTTAAGTTCTTTACAAATAGGTCCTTATTCCTTTAAACTAGCCCCTAAACATCCTTTATCATATCATTTTATACACCATATTATACCAAATTAATCCCAAATTTCGCCACACCTTTCCCGGATTTATTTCCACCCAATCATTCACTAATTCCCATAAATAATAGTTTATTCCTCCATTCTTTTTTTTCTCTCCTCGAGCTCTGCCGGTAAAACCTTGTGTGTGGTTTTTGATTGAATGCTTGATTGTGTGTCGTAGCCGACGGAGTGAACGAGGAGGAGCCCCAGGAAGAGTTCGGAGCCGCGTACTGCACTCAGGAGCCCGAGGACCCGAACCACGAGCAGGAGCTTCCAGACAACTTTGAAGACGGCAAGTTCAATCTCATCCTTTGATGCATGCTTTGGTCCCAGTTTTATAAATACAACCCTATGACATGTTTTATAAACTGCATATTGTTTTACTGTTAAAACCCGGTAGGATAGCCACCCTTGATTGCCATGATTAAACTTTGTTTGGCCTAAATGATTGCTTTAAAAATGTGTGAGTGCTTTAAAAACGGGAATGGGATATTTTGGAGAATGAGTAAAGAACTGGTAGACGGGATGGACGCGTGTGTCGAGTGAGTATGGGTGAGCTCGCACTTTGTGGTTGAGCGTGTTGGAGATGTCCATCTTGTCGTTAAGCGCGTGACATCTCACCGACCCAATTATCGCATTACTACCACTCGACCGTTGTATGTGGCAACGGCTTAGCATAAATCCCACTAGCTAATCTACTTGCCATCAGGAGTGCGGGTGAGCAGCGGGAGATCAAGGAGTAGGGCTACGATCTGTGTGAGGTACGCCCTGGTTACGAGAGATAACCCCTTGTTGCTCCTGTGGTGGCTCGTAGGGTTAGCTAAGGTGGGTAATGGCTTTGATAGGATTCGCGCCGGCACTAAGGTGTTCGTGTGGCGGTACCCTACTTGTGGGTAAAGATGTACAACCTCTGCAGAGTGTAAAACCTATTCGAATAGCCGTGTCCACGGTATTGGACGAGTCACGGTGGGGTCACAAAACTAGTGTTTGGGTTTGGGATGATTTCCATGGCGTGAGTGATTTCTGGCAAAGTGTGTGGTCAGGTGTGGGCTCATGGACGGGAGTCCTAGAGTCTTCATTTGGTTTTCACAAAACAACCGAGTTACTTGAGTTATAAAACTGCTTTGCGAAAACCTTTTCAAAACAAACCCTTGCATGAGTGAATGCGTTTGCAAAATAAACCTTATCCGATCCTTGATATATCCTGCATGATCTCTCTTAGCCTCCGGGTGGGGTTGAACTTGTTGAGTACGTATGTACTCACCCTTGCTTGATTAACTATTTTTCGTGAGGAGGATCCCGACTGCTCCCGAAGACGTCGAGTAGGTCGCTGCCCTACACCCAACCGTGCCTGTGGACTCAGGGTCGCCACAGAGAGCTTCCATGGCGTGGTACTCTGATGAGGCCTTAGAAGCCTTCGCTTTTGTAGTTTGGTCTTTAGCTTTGTGTTGTTTCTCGTGGCAGTGGCGCCCCGTGCCCACTATGCCGCCGTGATGTAAGGGACTGAACCACCTGTTGTAATAAATGTGTTGCCAGCCTCCTGGGACTGGTATTTGTGTCACATTTAGTCACCTCTGATGAGGGACGCCTGTGGTTGAGCCGTAGGGGACGCGACCCCTAGGACCCGAGACCTTTTCTAAGCCTTTCCCTAAATCTTTTCCCTGCTTAGCTCACCTTTCCACAAATCTCTTACCTTAACCCTTGCCTGGTCCCAGATGGCTGACAATGAGTGGAACGGAGGAATCGCCCCAGATCCCCGGCCTCCCTAAGTTGACTCACTTGAGCGCATCGGAGTTGCGAGCCCACCGGAGTACCTCTATCGGGAGTATGAACTCAAGGACCTTCGGTGTGAGGTGATGATTTTCGTTCAGGAGCACGTTGTACCCGATGTGAGCCCCTGCACACCAAAACCACCGGGTATCGCCTCACGACACCTACCACAAGGCCGCCCAAAAGCCCTTCGCCGCCATACGAGTGATCTATAAGCACCACCTCCGCTGACTCAATGGGATTCTTTCCTCACTGGAGGAAGAGGACGCTCATGGATCGCCTTGGATGAGGAGACTTGGACGAAGAAGAAGAGCTAGAGGACAGTTTCTCACCTATCCATCTACCTCAATGGCCTTAGATAAGCTTTACCGTGAAACAGCAGCACAACTGAAGGAGCAAACTCGCAGAGCAGAAGGAGCAGAAAAAGCATTAATAGCGCAAACAGAGAAGGTGGTAAGTCAAGAAAAAGCGAGATCGACCAAAGAGCCTACGAAGGTTTATGGCGGCCTTTGCTAAAGCTCGTGAGGAAGCCAAGCCGAGGAGCGCCGAGCTCGAGCAGATCTACGGAGCCTAATTAACTCAAGTGGAACCAAAAATGGGTGGATATCAGAAGAAGAAGAAGAAGAACCCATGGAAACCCATTGGGATAAAGGCACTTTCGGCCAGAGGAGATACTGGAGCAATGCCTTCCACCAAAGAAGCGTCACATCTAGTGTGAGGAAGAGTCCTCATGAGGGGGTAGAGTACCTAGGTGAGAGCTATGGTATAATAAGAATAAAGTGTACCCCTGAGGAGTGTACCCAACCTTGTGGATAAATAAAACTATCTATCTTTTGTACCCTACCCTTTTGCCTCTACCCTTGTTTTCGGATGGTCAAGATGGATGGACCCAAGGCGTGTGCGGGGAGCCTGGTTTTGCTCGCCTTCTTATCAACTCCCTGGTGCGCCTCGGTATCACTGAGCGCCCAAGGTACTACAGATGAGTACGAGCAACTCGGCACTCTTGACGTGGGTGGTCCTCTCCATCGCCAAGCACCGCTACCCCAACATCGAGCCGTGGCGTGACCGCCATCGGGATACCTATCCCTTGGCCCTCGGAAAACTCTCCGTTACATGCGGGATCTCGAGAACACCTTGTCTCCACACCGATGAGGCTTTATCCTCCCGCCATCCGAACTCCCCGGCAGCGGGCCGCATGAGAAACACAGAACGCAGCCGTCACCAAGAAGATCTTTGTACCATGTAGTTGCCTACCTCGTCTCCCTGGATAAACTCTTTGATGATCAGGCCAAGTTCCTGAGGGAGCAAATTGGTCGGGCTGAGCAAGCGGAAGTCACAGTAAGGATGCACCAAGTTCGAGTAGCCCAGTGAAGCAAGGACCGCGCCGCCATAGCGTGAAACGTTGCCCATGAGAGCCTCGAGGCGGATCCGGGATCGCATGAGGAATGGACCAACGGTGGAACACCCGTTCCGGCCGTGGGAGAAGCACAAGTCCTAATTGGGACACCCCTCATAGGATGGGGAGGAGTTCACGAGACTCCAACACCGTGCATGGCCGCAGAGCAACCAACATCAACCGTCGAAGAAGGAACTTCCAGCCCCAAGAGCAGGAACCCCGGATGATGATGGTGATGAGCTGCTCATTCCCTGGAAGCACACTCACTCAGGAAGATGGCTCGCCCATGAGTAGCATGCCCAGGCCCTTGCCAAGGAATGAAGCCGTCTTGGTCAGAGCTTAGAGCCGCACCCTTAGCTTTTGTCGTAGTGTACCAAGCCGTGTAGTGTGCAGTTGTATAGTTCGGGATGTATCCTCCTCTCATGGTTGAAATAAAGTTGTTTGTGCTTGTGTGTGTCATGTGTGCTTGTTGTGTGCTTGTGGAGTGAGTCGATCTGTCTTTTCAAAAGCCGTCTTAATCAACTTAAACATCACCTAAAATCTCATAGAAACCCGCTCCCCTACGGATGGTTTCAAGGCGTCACCAGAGCTTCAAGGCTCGGTCGTATGGACCCAAATGCGGAAGGATCGCATGCAGAACGAAGGGAGCACCCTAACGACCAAGAAGTGTATCAGGACGAAAATGGAGGAGAAAACATGGTTCCGCCACCACCACTGCGTGACACAGGCGCAAGTGTTGGCCAACCAAACCACATTCTTTGGAAGCCATAGCCAATGCCATCACCGCCCAAAGCCCCGTGTTACGGGCATGAATGAAAGCGATAGAATTTCTCCGGACAAAGCCACCCACGTTTGGCGGATCCGTGAATCCCTTGGATGCGAGATGACTGGCTGAGGGCCATCCTAAGGGAACTAGAGCCATTCAACTGTGAGGATCGGGACAAAGTTTTGTTGGCCACTCACCACTCCGGAACAGCCTTAGCACGGTGGGAAAACTCTTGCTGACCAAGGATCCTCCCCCATCACTTGGGATGAGTTTGTGGAAGAGTTTCGTCGCTACCACATCCCGAAGCCACCAGCGCAAAGCGGGCGAGTTATGAACTTCGCCAAGGCAACAAGTCCGTGGAGGAATACACCTACCAGTTCATAGAGTTAGCCCGCTATGCCCCCGAAGAAGTGGACAAGGACTCGAAGAAGCAGGACATGTTCAAGAAGGGCTTGACTCGGGCGAGGACTCGCTTACCCCTCGGATCTACCCCTTCAACACCCTTATGAACATGGCCATCCTCACAGAGAGAGCCAAAGCGAGAAGAGAAGAAAACAAGCGCAAATTCATGGAGAACAAGGCTCGGCAGGAAGCGTTCCCGAGGCAAAGAAGCTTGGTCACCCCATGTCCAGTTCCAAGCCCCCATGCGATCTGACAAAACCCAGTCACAAGCCATGAGCTCTCAGGGCCCCAGAACCCAGTTTAAACAGTACAACAACCAGAACACCATGAAGCCTCCACAAAAACAATACAAGCCAGTCCGCCAACAACAACAACAACAACACTCGAGTATGTTTCAAGCGTGAGGACCGGACACTTCATTGCCAACTGCCCATATGCCAAAAAGCCGCTTGACCTTCTCCAACTCGGTGCATGGGGGAGACCGGTTGTATCTGGAGCCAACAGCGTGCCGATTCGCAGCAACAACAACTTCGGCAATAACAACCGGCGGATGAGGCAGCCCAGCGGTCTTATGGGCGAGCCCGCGTCAACCACATCAACGCCACAGAGGCTCAAGAAGCACAAGGCGTAGTGCTCGGTGAGTTCTGGTCACTCGATCTTGGCAACTATATTATTTGATTCGAGCATCACATTCGTTCATATCTTCAAGTTTTGTGGAAAAGCATAATATACCTACGCTACTAAAAGCACCCTATTAACTTAGAACACCGGAGGTGACATCAAGTGTCAATCTGGGTTGCTCGGTGAGAATCATTTAAGTGGGGTAGAGTTCTAGCGGACTGGTAGTCTGAAGTCCAAAGGATAGATGTGATTCTTGGGATGGTTAAGCCTTCACACGGCCTTATAAGTTGTGCCGATAAGGTGGTACACCTAACCAACCCGGATGGAGTGCAAGTAACTTTCTTGCAGTGCAGGAAGCAGACCCGGACATAATGGTTTTAGCATGGAGGCCAAGTCCCTAGAAGAGATCCCGATGTGCAGGAATATCCGGATGTATTTCGAAGAACTCCCGGAATGCCACGGATAGGGATATAGAGTTTGTTATCGACCTCATCCCGGAACCTCTCCCATAGCCAAGAGACCCTATAGGATGGCAGCCCACAGGTTGGCGAGTTAAAGCGGTGAGAGAACTTGACGAAATGGGTTACTGCACTCAAGCTCGTCACCATGGGGAGCCCTCCCAAGGCTTTCGCCGAAAAGAAGGATAAAGCTCGAGGATGTGCGTGGACTATCGCTCACTAAACGAAGTCACTATCAAGAACAAGTATCCTCTCCTGTAGATGATTTATTTGACCAACTAAAGGGAGCCAAATATTTCTCAAGGTCGACTTAAGGTCGTGATACCACCAACTCAAGATTAGGGAGAGTGACATCCCAAAGACCGCCCACACCGTTATGGACAATATGAGTTCACCGTGATGTCCTTTGGACTCACCAACGCATGGCATACTTTATGAACCTCATGAATAAGGTGTTTATGGAGGAACTAGACAAGTTTGTCGTAGTTTTCATTGACGACATACTTGTTTACTCCAAAAGTGTGGAGGAACATGAGCAACACCTTCGAGTGGTACCGAAAAATCGAGGGCACAAGTCGCACGCTAAGTTCAGCAAGTGTGAATTCGTTGGAGAAAATATCCTTCCTTGACATATTCTCGACAGCAGAGGGAGTAGCAGAGACCGAAAGTCGAAACAGCCTAACCGCAACAACCAACCAATGTGAGCGAAATCAAGCTTTCTTGGTCTAGCAGGATACTACCTGAGGTTTATTGAAGGATTCTCCAAGATTGCCCGACCCATGACAGAGTTGCTCAAGAAGGAGAAGAAGTTCAACTCGGACCGAGTCGTGTGAGAAGAGTTTTCGTGAGAGTTGAAAAGAAGATCTGACAACCGCCCAAAGGCTAACCTTGCCGGACATTCAACGGGATTTTGTCGTCATTGCGATGCATCCCGACAAGGACTAGGATGTGTCCTTATGCAAGATGGGAAAGTAGTGATGCTTCCGCCAACTCAAACCCCATGAGCGTAACTATCCAACCCATGATTTGGAGTTTGCACCAGAGTGCATGCCCTTAAGATTTGGAGACATTACCGATTGGAAATAAGTGCGAGATCTACACGACCACAAGAGCTTGAAGTACATTTTCACCCAAAGACCTGAACCTAAGGCAAAGAAGGTGGTTGGAATTAGTCAAAGACTATAACCGGAAATCCATTACCACCGAAAAGCCAACGAGTGGCATGCCTTAAGCGTAAAGTCTTATGGAAAAGCGACCTAAGAATGCCCAATTACAAGAGGAAATGGCACGACTCAACGTGCACATTGTTCCCCTGTGGCTACGCTCACCAACTAAGTGTCCAAATTTCACCGGAAGACAAGTAATCAAAAGCCCAAGAATCCGACGAGAATCGATGAAGATCCGCAAGCATACACGGAGAGAATAAGGCCCCAGACTTTAGGGTGGACAAATACCACGGTACACTATGGTATAAAACAGGATATGCGTCAAGACGGAGATTTTTGCACCATCATGGATGAGGCACACAACTCAACAGATTCCATCCACCCGGATCCACTAAGATGTATATGGATTTAAAGCGTAAGTATTGGTGGAATGGAATGAAAGATATTGCACATTTCGCCGCCCACCGTGATACTTGTCGAGGATTAAGGCAACACCGAAGCCCGCAGCTGGATCAGTAACCCTTACCCATCCCAGATGGAAATGGGATGAGATAGGCATGGACTTTGTAGTAGGCTTGCCCAAGACACGTAAAGGATATAATTCCATATGGGTAATAGTAGACCGACTCACTAAAGTCGCTCACTTCATACCCGACGTAAATAATTATGACGGAGAAAAATTGGCCAAGTCAGTATATAGCAAACATAGTGAGGCTGCATGGAGTACCCAGCAGGATAGTTTCGTATAGAGGGACCCGCACCTCTAGGTTTTGGGAAAGTTTGCATAAATCCATGGGAACCAAGTTGGATTTTAGTTGCTTTATCACCCCGGCAGACGGATGGACCGAGAGGGTGAATCAGATCATGGAAGACATGTTGAGAGCATGTGTCCTCACCTATGGCAAAGATTGGGAACAGAGCCTACCATATGCGTAGTTTTCGACAACAACATGCTTATCAAGCCGCCCTAGGCATGTCACCATTTGAAGCCCTATATGGGAGAAAATGCAGAACCCCATTGATGTGGTCGAAGTGGAGGAACGTGCCTTGGTGGACCCGACTCATTAAAGAAGCCGAGGAACCAGTAGCTGAGATCCGAGAAAATTGAAGGCCGCCCAATCCCGGCAAAAGAGCTATGCAGATAGGAAGAGGCGAGAAGTAAGCTCAATCCTGAGACTTTGCTTATCTCAAGGTTTCACCTATCCGAGGGACTCGGAGATTTCAGTGCACGGAAATTAGCCCCTCGACATTGGACCGCATACAGTGCTGAAGAGAGTTGGAGCAAGAGTACACCGTTGAAGCTACCAGAGGAAATGGTGGGATACATCCCGTGTTCCACGTTTCTCACCGCGAAGGTGTTTGAGAGTGATCAAGAGAAACGAAAGTGCGGAAACAATTGACTTACAGCCAGATCTTAGGTACCGTGAGGTGCCCGCCAAGAAGATTTTGGACACTGGTCAAAAGAACAAGAACATCGGCACGGGTGTGCAGAGTCCAATGGAGCACATTGAGTAGAAGAAGCTACTTGGGAACCAGAGGACGCTTGAAGAAAGAGTTTCCCCACTTCGAATCTAGCCGAATCTCGAGGGCTAGATTCATTTTAAGTGGTAGGTTTGTAACGCCCGCTGCTAGCTCCTAATAAATCACCTAATAAATCACGCTGTTTTCAAAACTTTCCACCGAGCTCAATCCCTCCAACCCCTAGTCACCGCCCCTCTCTCACCTTCCCACAGTGTCATGAATCCCGCCGGCACCACCACTGCCAAGACCCACGCTGCTCTCAACGCCATGGTCGGGCCACCGTGCCGGAATCTCAGACGCCGCATGCCCCGCCGGCCGGTCCGCCCGCCATCACCGCCGTCCCGAAAATCATCACGACGTGAAACTTGAAAACCCCAAAAAACCTCCCCTAATTCTCCTAACAATTTTCCCAATTTTCTAAACCTTTTCCCTATTTCCTTTTCTTTTCTTCTATTTTTCTTTAATCCTTCCTTCCTTTCTCTTCTTTCTTTTTCCTTTCCTTTTCCTCCTTTCTTTCTTTTCTTCTTCTCTTTTCCTCTTCTTTCCTCCTTTCCTTTCCTCCCGCACCGCACCCGACAGCCTCTGCCGCCTCCTCTGTACACAGCACGCCTCCCCCAAGAGACGCCACCCCTCCTCCTCACGCCACCGCGCGCCCGTCGCATGCCACCACCGCCCGGGCGACGCCATTGCCACGCGCATTACGCCCTGCTGCAGCCGTGGCCGATCAGACCGCCTTGACGCTGGCTGCCACTGCCGGGCCACACGCCACCGCACGTTGAATCACGCCGCCGAGTCACCGCGAGGCCGCGCCGGCCGCCACCCGCTGGAAGCCATCACCGAGGTCGCCGGCCAGATATTTTCCGAACCCACTTACGCCTATAAAAGCTGCACCACCCCTCGCCACACCCGCCAACCGCCTCCAGCCCTCCTCGCACCCCACCGCCGCCACCAGCCGCCATCAGCACCGCCGCCTGGCCGATCTCCTCCTCAAAGCCGCCCCAACCGAGGTGAGCACGGAAAGAACCCTCGCCCTCTCTTTTCCCCACGCCCGCCCGCCGCGGTGCCCAGGGCCACGCCGAGGCCGCCTCAACCTCCTCCCCTCGCTCGTCTGGGGGGAAGAAGATGGCCTTTTGCCAAACCCCCCTTTCTTTTCCCCTCCCTATTCCTCTCTCTCCTTTCATTTCCCCTACTCTTTCTTCCACCAAAACCCCCTTTTACAACAAACCCCAAACTATTTTATTAAACCTCACCCTACCTAAATATTACATTTTATCCTCATTTTAAATTAAATTACTAATTAATTCTAACACATCTCTTTAACCCAACATTTATTTTAACCCCAACCTTCACCACACCCTTCCCAAGATCCACCCATCCATCACACCAACCCCTCATAATATTTATTTATATTTTATCTATTTTCTCGAGCTCAGTAATGTGTGCTTATTTGATTGATGCTTGCTTGTGTGCGCTTATAGCCGACGAGTGACGAAGGAAGGACCCGAGTTGAGCTGAGCCGATCATCGCGACTGAGCCCGAGATCCCGAACGCCGAGCAAGACTTCAAGACTTTGAAGACGGCAAGTTCAATCTCATCCTTTGATGCATGCTTTGATCCCGCTTTTATAAATACAACCCTATGACCGTTTTATAAATTGCATATTGTTTTCATCGTTAAAACCCGGTAGGATAGCCACCCTTGATTGCTATGATTGAAACTTTGTTTGGCCTAAATGATTGCTTTAAAATGTGTGAGTGCTTTAAAAGTGAAAAATGGAATGGATATTTTGGAAAATGAGTAAAGAATCGGGTAGACGGATGGACGCGTGTGTCAGTATGGGTGAGCCTGCATCTTTGTGGTTGAGCGTGTTGGAGATGTCCATCTTGTCGTTAAGGACCGGGTTGCGTGACATCTCACCGACCCAATTATCGTGACATACCACCGCTGTATGTGGCAACGCTTAGCATAAATCCCACTAGTTAATCTACTTGCCATCGTGAGTGCGGGTGAGCATGGAGATCAAGGAGTAGGGGTACGATCCGTGAGGTACGCCCGTTACGTGAGATAACCCCTTGGTTGCTCCGTGGTGGCTCGTAGGGTTAGCTAAGGTGGGTAATGGCTTTGATAGGATCCGCCGCACTAAGGTGTTCGTGTGGCGCACTACTTGTGGGTAAAGATGTACAACCTCCGCAGAGTGTAAAACCTATTCGAATAGCCGTGTCCACGGTATTGGACCGAGTCACGGGGGTCACAAACTAGTGTTTGGGTTTGGGATGTTTTCATGGCGTGAGTTGTTTTCGAAAAGTGTGGTCAGTGTGCTCGGCCATCATGACGGGAGTCCTAGAGTCCTCATTTGGTTTTCACAAAACAACCGAGTTACTTGAGTTATAAAATTGTTTGAAAACCTTTTCAAAACAAACCCTGCATGAGTAAATGTGTTTGTAAAATAAACCTTATCCCGATCCTTGATATATCCTGCATGATTCGCTTATTAACCCCTCCGTGGGTTGAACTTGTTGAGTACGATGTATGTACTCACCCTTGCTTGATTAACTTTTTCGAGGAGGATCCCGACTGCCTCGAAGACGCCGAGTAGGTCGCCGCCCTACACCCAACCGTGCTCGTGGACTCGTGGTCGCCATGCAGAGCTTCCATGGCGTGGTACTGATGAGGCCTTAGAAGCCTTCGCTTTGTAGTTTGGTCTTTAGCTTTTGTGTTGTTTCTCGTGGCGGGCGCCCCGCGCCCACTATGCCGCCGTGATGTAAGGGACTGAACCACCTGTTGTAATAAATGTGTTGCCACCTCCGACCGGTATTATTTGTGTCACATTTAGTCACCTCGATGAGGACGCCTGTGTGGTATCGAGCCGAGGTTGGCCGTAGGACGCGACCCCTAGGATACGAGACCTTTCTAAGCCTTTCTAAATCTTTCCCTGCTAGCTCACCTTTCCACAAATCTCTTACCTTGAACCCTTGCCCGATTCCGGATGGCTAACTTGGAATGGAGGGAGGCGCTCTCGCCCATCCTGGCCTCCCTAAGTTATCGCTACTCACCCTAGAGCGCGTGAGTAAGGGACCCACGGAGTACCTCTATCGAGTACGAACAAGGCACCTTCTGGTGTAAAGGTGATGATCTTCGTGGAAGGAGCACGCTACCCGATGATAGATCCTGGTACTCCAAAACCACCGGGTTTCGCTTCCCGACACCTACCCAAAAGCCGCCTCGAAAAGCCCTCGCGACGCCACGAGTGATCTATAGCAACACCTTCGACAATGGGATTTTTTCCCACCCTCTGGAGGAAGAGGACGCCATGGATCGCCTTGGATGAGAGGACTTGGAGAGAAGAAGAAGACCTAGAAGATACTCACCTATCCATCTACCTCAATGGCCTAGACCACCTACCATGAAACAAAGAAAGCCCAAGCAAGCAAGCGATAGCGAAAGAGCTAAGCAAAGGATAGAATTAGAAAGGAAAAAGACAACCATGAGGAAGTTTAGCTAACGCAGCGAGATTACGCCAGAAAGGGAACGCCTCAAGTATTCCACAAGAACCTATGGGATGAGCTCCACAAGGAACGAGGGAGAAGAGAAGAATGGGTTGATGGAAGGATGAACCCGAAGAAACCCATTGGGATAAGGGAACCTGCATCGAGGATGTGATGTTGGAACAAGATCTTCCCAAGAAGCTGCCAGATTCCAAAGAGAGGAAGAATCCCATAAGAAGAGAGTATGGAGTACCTAGGCTAGCTAACTATAATAAGAATAAAGTGTACCGAGGAGTGTACCCAACCTTGTGAATAAATAAAACTATCTATCTTTTGTACCCTACCCTTTGCACAACTTGTTCAACTCTACCCTTGTTTTCGGATGGTCAAGATGGATGGACCCAAGGCGTGTGCCGTGAGGAGCCCGGTTTTGCTCGCCTTCTTATCAACTCCCCGAGCGCCAGATCACCGAGCGCCCAAGGTACTACAAGAGAGAGTACGAGCAACTGACACTCTTCGCCGTAGGGTGGTCCTCTCCATCGCCAAGCACCCGCTACCCCAAATCGAGCCGTGGCGCTGACCGCCACTGTGTTTTGACATCGGATACCTATCCCTTGGCCCTCCCGGAAAACTCTCTCACTGTGCAGATCTACGAGGAACACCTGTCCCCCCACACCGATGAGGTATTTATCCTCCCGCCATCGAACTCCAATGGCCCGCATGAGAAACCCGAACGACGCCGCCACCAAGAAGATCTTTTGTACCATGTAGTTGCCTACCTTGTCTCCCCGGATAAGCTTTGATGATCAAGCCAAGCACTTGAGGGAGCAAATTGGTGAGCAAAGCTGAAGTCACAAAGAGGATGCACCAAGTCCGAGTAGCCCAAGCAAGCAAGGACCGCCGCCATAAGTGAAGCCGTTGCCCATGAGAGCCTCAAAGCGGATCCAGACCAACGACATGTGAATGGACTAGTGGAACACCTGCTCCTACGGGAGAAGCACAAGTCCTAATTGGGACACCCTCATAGGATGGGAGGAGTTCTCGAGACTCCAACACCGATCGTAGCCGCCGAGCAACCAACATCAACCGTCAAGAAGGAACTTCCGCCCAGCCCCAAGAAGACGGGAACCCCTGTGATGATGACGGTGATGAGTGCTCATTCCACCGGAAGCACACCCGCCTGTAAGATGGCTCGCCCATGAGTAGCATGCCCCTGCAGGCCCTTGCCAAGGAATGAAGTCGTGCTGGTCCGAGCTTAGAGCCGCACCCTTAGCTTTTGTCGAGTGCCTTGTCGTGTAGTGTACCAAAGTACCGAGTAGTTCGGGATGTATCCTCCTCTCATGGTTGAAATAAAGTTGTTTGTGCTTGTGTGTCATGTGTGCTTGTTGTGTGCTTGACTCAGGAGTCGATCCGCCTTTTCAAAAGCCCGCCTTAATCAACTTAAACATCACCTAAAATCTCATAGAAACCCGCTCCCCTACAGATGGTTTCAAGGCGCCGGAGCTTTCCAAGGCTCGGCCAGATGGACCCAAATGCGGAAGGATCACATGCGAGCAGAAGGGAGCACCCTAACGACCAAGAAGTGTATCGTGACGAAAATGGAGGAGAAAACATGGTTCCGCCCGCCACCACCACTGCCAGAGACTGGGCGCAAGTATTGGCCAACCAAACTGCACTGCTGCCGGAAGCCATAGCCAATGCCATCACCCGCCCAAAGCCCCGTGTTCGGGCATGAATGAGAAATCGATAGAATTTCTCCACAAAGCCACCCACGCTTTGGGTCCGTGAATCTTTGATGCGATGACCGGCCGAGGGCCATCCTAAGGGAACTAGAGCCATTCAACCGTGAGGATCGAGACAAAGTTTGTTGGCCACCCACCACCACCGAACAGCCTTAGCCTCGGTGGGAAAACTACTGCAGCGCCAAAGGATCCCTCCACCATCACTTGGGATGAGTTTGTGGAAGAGTTTCGCCGCTACCACATCCCGTGGCCACATCAAGCGCAAGGCTGAGTTCCGTGAACTCGCCAAGGCAACAAGTCCGTGGAGGAATACACTTATCGCTCATAGAGTTGGCCCGCTATGCCTCAAGAGGTGGACAAGGACTCAAGAAGCGTGAGATGTTCAAGAAGGGCTTGACTCGAACCGAGGACTCGCCACCCCTCGATCTACCGATTTCAACACCCTTATGAACATGGCCATCCTCACAGAGAGCCAAAGCGTAAGAGAAGAAAGAAAACAAGCGCAAATTCATGGAGAACAAGGCTCAGCAGCAGGAACGTTCCCAGAGGCAAAGAAGCTTCGGTCACCCCATGTCCAGATTCCAAGCCCCCATGCAGTACAAAACCCAGTCACAAGCCACGGGCTCAAGGCCCCGTAACTCAGCTCAAACCGTGACAACAACCGTAACACCATGAAGCCTCCACAGAGCAACACTAGCTGTGTCACAACAACAACAACAACAACAACAACAACAACAACCTGTGGTGTGTTTCAACCGCCGTGAGACCGGACACTTCATCGCCAACTGCCCATATGCCAAAAAGCCAACAGTTTCAGCCTTCTCCAACTCAGTGAATGGGCCGAGACCGGTTGTATCTGAGCCAACCGCGTCATTCGCGAGCAACAACAACTTCGGCAATAACAAGCAGATGAGGCAGCCCCATTTTTATGGACGAGCCCGCATCAACCACATCAACGCACGTGAGGCTCAAGAAGCACAAGGCGAGTGCTCTGTGAGTTCTCGGTCACCATCCTTGGCAACTATATTATTTGATTCGTGAGCATCACATTCTGCTCATATCTTCAAGTTTTGTGGAAAAGCATAATATACCTACAGTACTACTAAAAGCACCCTATTAACCCGAACACCGTGAGGTGACATCAAGTGTCAACCGGGTTGCTCCCGTGAGAATCATTTTATGGGGTAGAGTTCCTAGCGACTGGTAGTCAAGTCCAAAGGGATAGATGTGATTCTTGGGATGGATGGTTAAGCCTTCACCACGGCCTTATAAGTTGTGCCGATAAGGTAGTACACCTAACCAACCCAGACGGACAGTAACCTCAGACCAAGAAGGCACTGCATATAATGGTTTTTAGCATGGAGGCCAAGTCCCTAGAAGAGATCCCAGAGTGCGGAATATCCGGATGTATTTCCAAGAACTCCCCTAATGCCACCAGATAGGGATATAGAGTTTGTTATCGACCTCATCCCCTAACCTCTCCCATAGCCAAGAGACCCTATAGGATGGCAGGAGTTGGCGTGAGTTAAAGAAGCACCGAGAGAACTTCAGAAATGGGTTCATCGAGACCAAGCTCGTCACCATGGGGAGCCCCAAAGGTTTCGTCGAAAAGAAGGATAAAAGCTCGAGGATGTGCGTGGACTATCGCTCACTAAACGAAGTCACTATCAAGAACAAGTATCCTCTCTAATAGATGATTTATTTGACCAACCAAGGAGCTAAATATTTCTCAAGGTCGATTTAAGGTCAGGATATCAACTCAAGATTAGGGAGAGTGACATCCCAAAGACCGCCTTCGCCGTTATGGACAATATGAGTTCACCGTGATGTCCTTTGGACTCACTAACGCACCGGCATACTTTATGAACCTCATGAATAAGGTGTTTATGGAGGAACTAGATAAGTTTGTCGTAGTTTTCATTGACGACATACTTGTTTACTCCAAAAGTGTGGAGGAACATGAGCAACACCTTCGAGTAGTACTGGAAAAACTGAGGGCGCACAAGCTGTACGCTAAGTTCAGCAAGTGTGAATTCTGGTTGGAGAAAATATCTTTCCTTGGACATATTCTCGACAAAAGGAGTAGCAGAGACCGAAAGTCGAAACAGCCTAACCGGCAACAACCAACCAATGTGAGCGAAATCAGAAGCTTTCTTGGTCTAGCAGGATACTACCGGAGGTTTATTGAAGGATTCTCCAAGATTGCCCGACCCATGACAGAGTTGCTCAAGAAGGAGAAGAAGTTCGTCTGGACCGAGTCGTGTGAGAAGAGTTTTCAGGAGTTGAAAAGAAGACCCGACAACCGCCCGGTGCTAACCTTGCCGGACATTCAACGGGATTTTGTCGTCTATTGCGATGCATCCCGACAAGGACTAGGATGTGTCCTTATGCAAGATGGGAAAGTAGTGGCGTATGCCTCCCGCCAACTCAAACCCCACGAGCAGAACTATCCAACCCATGATTTGGAGTTTGTAGTGCATGCCCTTAAGATTTGGAGACATTACCTGATTGGAAATAAGTGCGAGATCTACACGGACCACAAGAGCTTGAAGTACATTTTCACCCAGCCTGACCTGAACCTAAGGCAAAGAAGGTGGTTGGAATTAGTCAAAGACTATAACCTGGAAATCCATTACCACCCGGGAAAAGCCAACGAGTGGCGGATGCCCTAAGCGTAAAGTCTTATGGAAAAGCGACCTAAGAATGCCCAATTACAAGAGGAAATGGCACGACTCAACGCACATTGTTCCCTGTTACGCTTCACCAACTAAGTGT
The DNA here is from genome assembly GCA_022644695.1 of Cenchrus purpureus. Lineage (NCBI taxonomy): Eukaryota > Viridiplantae > Streptophyta > Magnoliopsida > Poales > Poaceae > Cenchrus > Cenchrus purpureus. The sequence goes on from CP053459.1 coordinate 94,579,479, forward strand.
CCAGCCACACCTCGAAGATGTAATCGAAAAGCCCAAGAATCCGATAAGGAGCTGATGAAGATCCGCAAGCACACGGGAGAAAATAAGGCCCCAGATTTTAGGGTGGACAGTCACGGTACACTATGGTATAAAAACAGGATATGCATCAAGACGGAGATTTTCGACCATCATGGATGAGGCACACAACTCAACAGATTCCATCCACCCGGGATCCACTAAGATGTATATGGATTTAAAGCAGAAGTATTGGTGGAATGGAATGAAAGCGCATTGCACATTTCGCCGCCCAATCGTGATACTTGTCGAGGGTTAAGGCAACACCGTAAGCCCGCAGGATCGTTTGCAACCCTTACCCATCCCGGTATGGAAATGGGATGAGATAGGCATGGACTTTGTAGTAGGCTTGCCCAAGACACAGAAAGGATATAATTCCATATGGGTAATAGTAGACCGACTCACTAAAGTCGCTCACTTCATACCCGTACGAAATAATTATGACGGAGAAAAATTGGCCAAGCTGTATATAGCAAACATAGTGAAGCTGCATGGAGTACCCAGCAGGATAGTTTCAGATAGAGGGACTCAGTTTACCTCTAGGTTTTGGGAATGTTTGCATAAATCCATGGGAACCAAGTTGGATTTTAGCTCAGCTTACCACCCCCAGACGGATGGACAAACCGAGAGGGTGAATCAGATCATGGAAGACATGCTAAGGGCATGTGTCTTCACCTATGGCAAAGATTGGGAACAGAGCCTACCATATGCAGAGTTTTCGTACAACAACAGTTATCAAGCCAGCCTAGGCATGTCACCATTTGAAGCCCTATATGGGAGAAAATGCAGAACCCCATTGATGTGGTCAGAAGTGGGGGAACGTGCCTTGGTTGGACCCGCACTCATTAAAGAAGTCGAGGAACGAGTAGCTGAGATCCGAGAAAAATTGAAGGCTGCCCAATCCCGGCAAAAGAGCTATGCAGATAGGAAGAGGCGAAGTAAGCTTCATCGTGAGACTTTGCTTATCTCAAGGTTTCACCTATCCGAGGGACTGGAGATTTCGTGCACGGAAATTAGCCCCTCGGTACATTGGACCGTACAAAGTGTCAAGAGAGTTGGAGCGAGCATACGGTTGAAGCTACCAGAGGAAATGGTGGGTATACATCCGTGTTCCACGTTTCTCACCGCGAAGGTGTTTGAGAGTGATCAAGAGAAACGAAAAGTGGTGGAAACAATTGATTTGCAGCCGATCTTAGGTACCAGGAGGTGCCCGTCAAGATTTTGGACACAGTGGTCAAAAGGACAAGGACATCAGAGGTACGGGTGTGCAGAGTCCAATGGAGCAGACACGGAGTAGAAGAAGCTACTTGGGAACGAGAAGACGCGCTGAAGAAAGAGTTTCCCCACTTGTTTAAGAACTAGCTGAATCTCGAGGACGAGATTCATTTTAAGTGGGGTAGGTTTGTAACGCCCACGTTTTTAGCCCTAATAAATCACCTGCTAAATCACACGTGTTTTCAAAACTTTCCCGAGCTCGATCGTCTCCTCAAAACCCCGATCATCCTTCCTCACGCCGTGAATCCCGCCGGCACCACCAATCCCGCACGCCACCACTCGAGCCACCGCCGCTCTTCGCGTCATGTCGCCCAGCGCTGCCACAGCGCGCTGGTCGGCCCACCGCCGGGAATCCCGGGCCAGCCACGGTCCCGCCAGCCGAACCGTTTCGCCAGCCTTACCGCCGACACCGCGTCAGCCCCGCGAGTGTTTGAAACTTGGAAAATCCCACTAGAACCTTTTCTCCCAATTCTCCCTAAAATTACTCCAGTTAAATCACTCGCTAAAAATCTTTTCAAAATGTTCTCCATCATCTGAGCTCAACTCTTATGAATCTATAATCTCTCCCAAAGCCTAATTTCTCTTTAATCCTTGTCTTTCCAAATCAGTGGCAAGGACTTCTCTTAAGCCTTTTGCTTTTTCTCTAAGCCATCGCTATCAAGTACTAGCCAATCCTTTCTTTCACGTGTGCACTCCTGCACACACTTGCCATCTATCTCGTCTTCTAGCACGTACACAGCACACACTTGTGCACGCACGAACAGAGACGAGCTTTACTTGCAAGCTCCTTGCCGTACACACCTCGCCGTCCAGCATGCATGCAGCAACACACGCAAAAGTAATGCAGCCGCAGCAGCACAATGGCCGCGTGCACAGCTTGCACGCGAGGCTCTCCACGCCGCGCTCACCGTCTGCTCGAGCAGCAGCCCGACCCAGCGACACGACCACACCTGCAGCTAGACGCGGTCACCATTAATTTCACGTCACCTCGAGCTGCAGCACCGCCGCAAACCAGCGTCCGCCTCGCGGCGCCGCTCGAACCTGCCGCTGCCCAGCTCGCCCGCCACCACGCCGCTGCCCGACGAGTCGGCGTCGCCGCTGCCGCTATGCCTCGCCGCCATTCGCGGCCGGCCGAACCGCCATTGACGCAGGGAGCACGAGCTCCGCGTGCTCGCCCCGGCCGAGATACCGCCTTCCCGCGCCTATAAATAACTCGGCGCCGCTCTCCGCCCCGCCACGCACCTCCCAGGTCACCTCCCTCCCTCTCCCGAGCTTCCCACCGCCGCCACCAGTGCCGCATCAGCCTGCAGTCCGCCGCCGCCCGTCGATCTCCCTTCACAAGCCGTCCCAGCCCGAGGTGAGGACAGGAACGAGTTGCCCTCGACCTCCTCTCTCCGTTCCCCCCACTCCCGGCCGCCGCCGTGCCCGGGAGGGCCGCCGTCCACCACCGGCAGGTCGCCCCTGACCGCCTCCTCCGCGGTTTCGGTTCTCGAGGGAAGAAGATAGACGTTTTGTCCATAACCCCCTCCCTTATTTCTTTCTCACGCCAACACCCTCCCACTCTCTCTCTCTCACAGTTTCATTAAGAGCCCCTGGATTTCTTAAGTTCTTTACAAATAGGTCCTTATTCCTTTAAACTAGCCCCTAAACATCCTTTATCATATCATTTTATACACCATATTATACCAAATTAATCCCAAATTTCGCCACACCTTTCCCGGATTTATTTCCACCCAATCATTCACTAATTCCCATAAATAATAGTTTATTCCTCCATTCTTTATTTTTTTTCTCTCCTCGAGCTCTGCCGGTAAAACCTTGTGTGTGGTTTTTGATTGAATGCTTGAGCCGGAGTGAACGAGGAGGAGCCCCGGGAAGAGTTCGGAGCCGCGTACTGCACTCAGGAGCCCGAGGACCCGAACCACGAGCAGGAGCTTCCAGACAACTTTGAAGACGGCAAGTTCAATCTCATCCTTTGATGCATGCTTTGGTCCCAGTTTTATAAATACAACCCTATGACATGTTTTATAAACTGCATATTGTTTTACTGTTAAAACCCGGTAGGATAGCCACCCTTGATTGCCATGATTAAACTTTGTTTGGCCTAAATGATTGCTTTAAAAATGTGTGAGTGCTTTAAAACGGAATGGGATATTTTGGAGAATGAGTAAAGAACTGGTAGACGGGATGGACGCGTGTGTCAGGAGTATGGGTGAGCTCGTACCTTTGTGGTTGAGCGTGTTGGAGATGTCCATCTTGTCGTTAAGGACCGGGTTGCGTGACATCTCACCTGACCCAATTATCGTACTACCACTCGACCGTTGTATGTGGCAACGGCAGCATAAATCCCACTAGCTAATCTACTTGCCATCGAGTGCGGGTGAGCAGGGAGATCAAGGAGTAGGGCTACGATCCGTGTGAGGTACGCATACGTTACGAGAGATAACCCCTTGTTGCTCCTGTGGTGGCTCGTAGGGTTAGCTAAGGTGGGTAATGGCTTTGATAGGATTCGCACCGGCACTAAGGTGTTCGTGTGGCGGTACCCTACTTGTGGGTAAAGATGTACAACCTCTGCAGAGTGTAAAACCTATTCGAATAGCCGTGTCCACGGTATTGGACGAGTCACGGTGGGGTCACAAAACTAGTGTTTGGGTTTGGGATGATTTCCATGGCGTGAGTGATTGCAAAGTGTGTGGTCAGGTGTGTGGCTATCATGACGGGAGTCCTAGAGTCCTCAACCTGGTCTTCTCAAAACAACTGAGTTACTTGAGTTATAAAAACTGTTTGCGAAAACTTTTCAAAAACAAACCCTTGCATGAGTGAATGCGTTTGCAAAATAAACCTTATCCTGATCCTTGATATATCCTGTGCATGATCTGTCTCTTAGCCCCTCCGTGGGTGGGGTTGAACTTGTTGAGTACGTATGTACTCACCCTTGCTTGATTAACTATTTTTCAGAGGAGGATCCCGACTGCCCGAAGACGCCGAGTAGGTCGCTGCCCTACACCCAACCGTGCTCGTGGACTCGTGGTCGCCAGAGAGCTTCCATGGCGTGGTACTCTGATGAGGCCTTAGAAGCCTTCGCTTTTGTAGTTTGGTCTTTAGCTTTTGTGTTGTTTCTCGTGGCAGTGGCGCTCCCGTGCCCACTATGCCGCCGTGATGTAAGGGACTGAACCACCTGTTGTAATAAATGTGTTGCCAGCCTCCTGGGACTGGTATTTGTGTCACATTTAGTCACCTCTGATGAGGGGACGCTTCACAAGGCGAGCATCTTGGAGCACGCCAAGCTTGGGTTGGCTCGGTGTCCTGCCGGGCCGATGCTGCCCGACACGCTTCTAGAAGAGGTTGGGCGCCTCCCGGGGGTGATCAAGGAGCGGAAGCTGTCGACTGCTCGGAGGGTGGTGCACCGGGTGCTCGCCATGTTCGACTCGCACTATCAAGGGCTGGACCGCATGGCGCTGAGCGGCGGCTGGGCCCCTGGTAGCTCTGACAAGTACTGCGACCGACTCGAGGAAGACTGCGCCTCCTTCGCCTGCGACATGGCCGACACCGCCATGAAGGACCTAGACCTCATACCAAGAGACACACCAGAAGACCAAGAGAGCTCCAGACCTTCACTTTAGATGTATCATATTTAGGTGTAGGCAATTAAGAACAATCCGGATGTGTAACATCATGAACAGCTTTACGTTATCGAGAACTTGATCAAAGAAGTTACGGCTCGAACGTTCCTGAGCACCCAGGGACGACTACAGCAACGTGTAGCAGAACTTAGGAATTATGAGATGACTAAGCTCCACTCCGGAGCCGCGAGGGCGTAAGAGTTGGAGAGCCCAGCCATCCCAAACCGCTAAGGGGTGCCACGCGTTCGCAGCGCCCGAGCACTCGGGGGAACTCGAAAAGTAACTCGCGAGATTTGTCGTCAAAATCGTTTTAGACCGGAGTCTGGGCGGTTGCTCGAGCGCTTTTGAAAAGAGGTGATGGACTCGGACTGTGCTCGCAAGCCTTCGCACCGTAGCCACAGAGGCGTAGGTGCTAGGAGCATTGAACGAGCAGCAGTACCAAGCCCCGCGCGGGTCGCGATCTTTACTTCTCGCAAGGTTGAGCCTTCCGCCAAAAAACCTCTCGCACGTGTGATTGGTCGCGACATAGTTGTCGATTTTTGTTTTGAAAAAATGTAGAAAACGAAAGGAAGGCATCGTGCCTTGGGTAGCCCCCGAGCGGGGAGCGTTCTGTGCACTCAGCCTTTAGAGAAGTTGCAACATATCGAAGCATGGCAACCAAGAAGTTTACGAACTTATAGACGTATGAACAAAGCATGCGGCATTTATTCACTGATTTATAAGATATGAACATTTACTCAAGGGTAAAATGGCCGCAGATGTTCGATGTTCCACGCGTTGGAGACGACTCGACCGTCCTCGTATCGGATCTTGAACGTTCCGGGTCAGAGTACTTGATCGACGATGAACGGTACCTCCCATGGGGGCGAGAGCTTGTGTCGATCCTTGCTGCCTTGAACTCGTTGGAGGACCAGACCCCCGACACTCGGAACGGGCGCCGACGTTGCGCGCAAGGCTTGTTGGTACTTGGCGGAGTGTAGCAGTACCACGTCACGCGCATCGTCGAGTTGGTCGATCGCGTCCTCGAGCGCGACCTGATTGCCTTCCTCGGTATAAGCCCGCACTGACCGTGAGTCGGCATGTCCGTGGGTAAGGCGCTTCCACCCGTGCACCATGAAGAACGGCATGAAGCCAGTCGCTCGACAAGGTGTGGTGCGCAGACTCCAGAGAACGGATGGTAGCTCGGTCACCCATCTCGCTCGGAACTTCTCGAGGTGTTTGAAGATGCGAGGCTTCAAGCCTTGCAATAGGATGCCGTTCGCCCTTTCGATCTGCCCGTTCGTCTTCGGGTGCGCTACGGTGGACCAGTCCACGCAAATGTTGCTGTCGTCGCAGAAGTTGAGGAATTTCTTCCCCGTGAACTGGGTGCCGTTGTCGGTGATGATCGTGTTGGGTATGCCAAAGCGGTAGATGATGTCGGTGAAGAATGCTACGGCCTCCTCGGAGCAGACTCGATCTACTTGGAGAACTTGTAGACCGCTACGAGGAGATGAGTGAGGCCCCCGGGCGCTTGTCGGAGCGGCCCCACCATGTCGAGGTGCCACACAGCAAAGGGCCATGTGATGGGGATGGTTTGAAGTTCTTGCGCCGGGAGGTGAGTTTGTCGAGCGTAGAACTAGCACCCCTCGCAACGACGCACGATGTCCTTGGAGTCCGCCACCGCTGTTGGCCAGTAGAACCCTTGTCGGAAAGCTTTTCCGACAAGAGTCCTCGGACCGGTGTGATGCCCGCACGTGCCGGCATGGATCTCGCGAAGTAGTTCCTTGCCTTGATCTCTGAGGATGCACCGTATAAGTATGCCTGCCGCGCCCCGCTTGTAGAGCTCACCCTCGATGAGGACGAACGCTTTAGCTCGTCGCGCGATGTGGCGTGCCTCCGCCTGGTCGGAGGGCAGCTTCCCTTCGACAAGCCACTCGAGGATGGGGAAGCGCCAATCCGGGTCCTCGAGGCTCAGCTCGGGTGGCTGGTCGATCTCCATGACTTCCGGACCTTCGGGTTCTGGTGGCTTTTCCCCTTCGATCCGCACAGAGGGTGCGTGCTGGTCGCTCGCGAAGACCCCGGGCGGTACTGGCTTGCGGCTCGATGCAGTTTTGGCGAGAATGTCCGCGGCCTTGTTGTAATCGCGCAGCACGTGATGAAGTTCGAGCCCGTTGAACTTGCCTTCCAGCTCGCGAACGGCCTGGCAGTACACCGCCGTCTTCGGATCAACACAATTTTTCTCTTTCATGACTTGATCCACGACAAGCTCGAGTCTCCTCGATCTCGAGGCGGCGGATCCGCTCGGCCGATTGAGAGGCCGTTGATGGCGCCTCGTACTCGGCGGCGTTGTTGGAGGCGGGAAAGTGTAGTCGAACCATGTACTCCATCGCACGCCCGGGCGAGATGAAGACAAGGCCTACTCCGCTCCTCCTTCATGGCCGGGCCGTCGAGTACATCGTCCACATCTCGTGCTCGATGGGTCGCGGAGTTTGGATCTCCGTCCACTCGGCGACAAAGTCCGACACTTGTGACTTGATGGCGCTGCGGGGTGCATACGAGATGTTACGCCCATCAGCTCGAGTGCCCATTTGGCTATCCTCCCTTGACCTCGGGGTTCGGATCACCTCTCGTGGGTATTTGGACACCACCGTGATGGGGTGTGCGTCGAAGTAGTGGCGGAGCTTGCGCTTGGTGATCAAGGCATACACGAGCTTTTGCATTTGTGTAGCGAGTCTTGAGTCGGAAAGTACCTCGCTCACGAAATACGGACGCTGCACCTTGAGTGATCTCCGAGGTTCTTCTCTCAACCACCGGTAGCGTGACCACTGGGTTGTCGCGGCGATGTATAAAACATCGGTTCTTGAGCCGGAGCCGTGAGGATCGGTGGACTCTTTGGCGAGGTTCTTGAGAAGTCGAGGCGCTTCACGAGCCTCGAGTCCATGCAAAGTGGTCGGACTTCTTCATTAGGCGGTGACAGCAGGTTGTGCTCTCGAGTCACGCTATGAACGGCTAAGAGCTGCGCGGCAACCGTGATGTCGCCCTTCAAGTTTTGGATCGGCCCCATGTCCATGATGGCGAGATCTTCTTCGAGGTTAGCTTCAATGCAGCGTTCCGACACGACAAAGCCGAGGAGCATGCCTCGGGACCCGCACTTCTCGGGGTTAAGCTTTACCCGTGCTCTCTCGACCGCGAACACCTCCGTGAGGTCAGGACTAGATCGCCGGTCTTTTTCGATTTGACCACGATATCATCAATGCGCCTCGATGATTCGTCCTATGAGATCTCGAAGGCAGCGTCGCATGCATCTTTGGAGCGTGGCGCGCGTTTTTGAGCCGAAGGGCATCATTTTATAGCGATGGCGCGAGCAGAGTGATGAAAGTCGCGAGTTGGTCCACTATGCACATCGCTATCTGGTGGTACCCGAGTACGACGAGAAAACGAGGGTTTCGCACCCACCGCCGAATCGACTACCGATCTATGCGAGGCAAAGGAAAGCATCCTTGGGACATGCCTTGTTAAGGCCCGTAGTCAACACACATCCTCCATTTCTTATTCTTCTTCTTTACAAGTACAGGTTAGCAAGCTACCTCGGGGTGGAATACTTCTCGGATGAACCCTGAACTGAGGACCTTCTAGATCTCCTCGCCAATCGCCTTGCACTTCTCATCGTTGAAGCGGCAGGGGCGTTGCTTCACCGGTTTCGATCCCGGCTTGATGTTCAGTTTGTGCTCGGCAACCTCTCTCGGGATTTCCTTCATGTCGGAGGGTTTCCACGCGAACACATTGAGGTTCGCTTTGAGGAAGTCGACGGCGTGCTTTCCTATTTAGGATCGGCGTCGTCCGTCTGGGCGTCGGCCACCCGTCGGAGGCGGCCGCATCCTTGACGTCCTTGGCGGGCTTGAAAGAGCAGGCCGCTCGCTTGGACGACTCGGGGATTTCTTGGTCCTCGGAGGGAGGCTCGGCGTGGAGCCTCTTGGACCGGATCGATTGCCTCGCATAATTGGAAGCACTCGGTCGCACTCGAATGCGTCTGGAGCGTAGTCCCCAGTGATGACCCCCTCGGAGGAATCTTGACGAAGTGCGATGGTTGAGGCACGGCCATGAACTTCGCGTAAGCTGGCCTCCAGGGATGGCGTGAGTGCGTCCCGAGAACCCCACCACTTCGAAGGTGAGGGGTTCTGTGTGAAAGTTTTGCAGCGTCCCGAACGTGGCGGGCGGATCGATCGCCCGATCGGGAATGCCTCCATCAGGGACGACCCCATGGAATGGTGCGGTCGGCAGCGCGCTTGGACCGCGGGATGCCCATGTCGTCGGCGTTGACGCGTGAAACGCGTTGATCGCTTCCCCGTCCATCAGGACCTTGTGGATCCGCTTGGACCTGAATAGGGGAGCTACCACTAGTGGGTAGACTCCCGGCTGTGGTACGCGGTCGGGATGGTCCTTCCGGTCGAAGGTTATCGGAACCTCCGACCACTTCAGGTAGGACGGCATCGAGGACTCGGCGTTGAAGACGCCACGTCGGATCAGCTTCTCCTGGCGCCTTGAGGGTCGTGCCGGGGACCCGCCGAAGATCATATGGATCGCGCCTGCCTCACCCGATCGAGCTCCCAAGTCATCGTCATCGTTGTCGGGGACGGGCGCGGCCTTCTTCTGTGGGTCAGCCACCTTAGGCTTGAGCGTGCCATTGACGTAGTTCTTCATCAGGTGACAGTCCTTGAGTGTGTGCTTGACGGGGACCTCGTGGTGGGTGCATGGCACCTCCAGGAGCTTCTCGAAGTGGTCCTTCGGGGGACCGACCTTGGTCGGGTTGCTCTTGGGGCGTGAAGCCTTGCGCTCGACTGCCACGACTAGATTGTCGTCACGGCGACGCTTGTCATTCTTCTTCTTCCTCTTGTGGTGCGAGGATGGCCCCTCGCCGTGGTCCACGACCTGTTTCCCCTTGCCCTGAGGGGTGTTGAGTGTCGCCGCGACCGCCTTCTCGCCATTCGCATGGTTGCTCGCGATGTCGAGGAGCTCCCGAGTAGTTCGGGGTGTGCGGCGCCCTAGTCAATGGATGAGGGAGGTGCAGGTCGTGCTATTCTGGAACGCCGAGATGGTGTCGTTGTCCGTCGCGTCGGGGAGCTCGGTGCAACGCTTGGAGAAGCGCCAGATGTAGTCGCGCGAGCTTTCCCGGCCGCTTGCGATTCTGCGCACTCCCATTGCTTGCCGGGGCGGCGTCGTGCCACGAAGTTGCCGACGAAAACTCGGCGCAGGTCCGTCCAGTCGTTGATCTTGCCGCGGGGCAAGTGCTCGAGCCACGTCCGCACGGAATCGCCGAGGTAGAGCGGCAGATTCTTGATGATGAAAAGGTCATCGTCGCTCGCCGCGTGCACGCGAGCCGTGATCCTCCGACCATACGCGTTAGTGTCCCCGTCGTGTCGGGGCGTTGGTCGGGCTCGGGCGTGAGGGAACGTCGCGTCCGCACGCCTGTCCAGCCGCGGACCCCTCTGATTCGGCGACCAGCTGCGATCGCGTTCGTTGTCACTGTCGTAGCGTCGTTCGCGTCCCCGGTCGTCATGTCGGCGTGAGCGGTGCTCGTCGCGGTGCTTGTGGTTGTCGCCATTGCCGTAGTTGTCGACGCTGGCGGCATGTCGGCGAGCCTCGATGGTGCCCCGGGCGTCGCGGTCGGGCCCGAGATGTTCCTTGACCACCGACCTGCGGCCCGCCCCATCCCGCCACCCCGATGCCGCGAGGGTACGGGTTTTGGCGATCTTGTGGTGCCGCCATCGCGCATCGGCCGTGGCGGGCGGCGAACTCTCCGCCTGCTGTGCCGCCGCTGCCTCGAGGAGCGCCTTGAGCTGCTGGCGCACTCGCCTCTCCTCGGAGGTAGCCGCTTCCGGGCAGTCGCGCAGCAGCATGGCCGCAGCAGCCAAGTTCTGCGACGCCCGCCTGAAGAGCGGCGGGGCGTCACCGTCGGCGTTGAAGTTGGCGTCGACGTTTGCGCTGTCGTTGGCGCGTCGGTTGTTGTCGCGTGCATGTCCTCGAGCTAGCGGCGTCGGAGCGCGGGCTCTGGACTGCTCGGCGGCAGGTCGACGCTCCTGCCGCTCGCCGTCTCCTTCGCGGCTTGCTCCCGCACCGGGACATGCTGCGGGTTGCGGGGTCGGTCCTCCCCAAGCTCTCGGTGGAGGTTGGCCAGCTCTTCGTCAAGCTGGCGCCTGGCCTCGGCAAGTTCGTCGAGGCGCGCCCTACGCTGGGCGTCAGTGGCGCGATGGCGCGGCACCGGATCCGGGTCGGTGGAGCTGCTCGAGTCTGGCACCACGCAGACGAAGCACTCACGCGTGAAGTCGCGCGCGGGTGCTTGAGGTGTTCTTCGGGCTGTTGCGAGCCCGGGCAACGTGGGGCTGCAGCGGCCCACGTACCACGTCATCACCGGGTCGTCGGAGGCTGGCTGTCCACGGGGTACATGGCGGTGTACCACTCATGAACGCCCGCCCAGCGGCGGCTCGGCTCCTGTCACAGGCGAGGTCGGTGAGGTAGTAGGCGGCGAGCCTAAAACGCTCCTGCGTCGGGTTTGGCCCCAACATGGCCATGATCGTCTCACCTGAGAAGCCTCGGACGAACGCCGCGCGCCCCGCTGCCCCCGTCAGGGCGTTGGGGGCTGGTCGTCTTGATGCGCCGACGGACTCGCCGGCCCGGTGTAGGCGGCCGAGGAGCCAACGCATGGTGGCCCCGGGAGTTAGCGAAACTCCGCGGCCCTCCATCCGAGTCGTTGGTGAAGTTCGGCGAGACACACGATGTGCCCCCTACAGTGCGCCAACCGCGGGGTTCTCTCACGAGATAAATTTGTATCGATCGTGTGTCCGACCCGGATGGTTAGCACAAGAGACACCAGGATTTAGACTGGTTCGGGCCTCCGAGGAGTAATACCCTACGTCCAGTATCGAGCTGCCGTGTTCTCGTGCTAGGGTTGTTTGTAGTAGGGGTTACAAACTTGTCGGGAGAGGGTGTCGAGCCCAAGTCCCTGAGGTGTGAGAGTTTAGTTCGTCAGCCCTTGTGACGGTTGCCCTCCTCTTCCTTTTATAGACGCAAGGGAGAGGGGCAAAATGGAAAACAAAGTAGAAGCTACAGTGCTAGCCGCTGGGACGTCTTCTCGCACGTCGCTGTCCGTCAGTGAGTATTGAAGGCGGCTGAGCTGCGTTGTCGTCGAGACCGCCGCGTGTCGGGGCGGGGCTGCTTATTTTGGCACCTGGCGCCTCCTCCGAGCACTTTGGTGCTGACTCATCCCGCCTGAGTACGGGATGAGCTCGCCACGTTAGGGCCTAATCGTAGGGCAGCGCTAATCGTAAGGGGTGCTTGAGTGCCTCGGTCGGAGTTGGCGTGCCGCAGGGTTAGATGGGACGGCGCGTTTAGGGCTGTGCGGCCGAACAGTGCCGCATTAAGGCTCTCGTCAGAGCCGACCGCCCGCGCGTGTCGCCAGCTGGTGTGCTTGCATGGCATGGGGAACTAGCGCCCCACGCGCCGTAGCGGGGGAGTCCGTGTGTCGGGGTGGCGCCACGTTGCGTGGATCGAGTCTTGGTCGGAGACGGAAACTGCTCGTGCGAACGAGCGGGTTGTCGGAGGCGAGGCGGAGACTCCTCGTGCGAGGCAGAGACTTGTCGTGCGAGGCGGAGACTTGTCGGAGAAGCCTTCTCTTAGTAGGGGACTTGTCGAGGAAGCTCCCAACTAGTCGGAAACAAGACGTCTTGCCAGTGATGGTCTTGACAGGGGTTCTCAGTCCTCCTTATCTTGAATCTTGGCCTTCACATTGTCAATGGTGTCAGAAGACTCCACCTCAAGAGTGATTATCTCACCGTCAAAGGGGGTCCTAATCTGGGCCCTCGTCAGTGTGCCACCCTTGGAGACGACGGCGGCAGAGATCTCGACGCGCTGCACGCTGCGGCATTCCCAGACTCCCTCTCCTCGCGGCTACAGACGGCGGGCTTGTCGGCGATAAAGGATCTGTACGGGCGAGCGCCTTAAAGCTCTTCCCCACCCTTGCTATCAAGCACCGCAGAGGGGAGCTATCCGGTGAGGCGCCGCCGTGAGAGCCTGGGCGCCGGACCGTGCGAGAGAGCTCGGCTGGGGAGCCCACATGCCATGGCTCCCGGTGATGGGCAGAAAGCTCGTCATAGTAACCGCCCGGTGACTGGAGCACACCCGGCGGTGAGGCACCTGTGTGTGATTGGATCTCGCGAGAGAACCAAAGCAGCTCATGTCAGCCTCCTAGGGGAGAAAAGAAGAAAGATAAGTTTGGAGTGGGAGTGTGAGGTGGAGAAAGAAAGTGTAGTGGATGGAGCTGCACAGAAGATCCGGAGATGAGAGAGAGGAATATGATTGATGATTGGGCAAAATTTTGTATGGAATTTGGTAGAAGATTTTGCATTGAGGAGAAGTGGTTTCCTAGTGCGATATTCTATGATATGAAAACTACAGTTATTTCTTCCATTGTGACTGCCCTAAGAAGGGAGAAGAAAAGTAGTTGCCCCTTTGCCCCATGGAGTTGAACTTGGGGTTCTCAGGTGCTCTAACCATTAAGTTAGAGACCCTCTCACATCATATCTACATTCTTGGTAAGCTAGATATGACTATGTGTACGTATAACTAGTCCATGACGTAATCATGACCGGTACTAACTAGTAACGAAGAGGTCCGTTTGGTATCCCAAAACGTGGACCAAAGGTCCATTCTCTAGCATTGGATGTTTCAACAATATTCTATTCTTCTTCCTTGCTAGACCAAGAAATTAATCTCAATGGGTCTTTTTAATTACTATTACCTCCGTTCTTAAATATATGACATCATTAACTTTTTCATTCGTTTGACTATTCGTCTTTTCTACAAATATTTTTACAAATCAATAAATCTACAAGTTAAATCTAAAGTACATTTGTCAATAGACATAATCATACATATTTTACTTTAGTTAACTAATTTATTCAATAGATATTGATGGTCAAAGTTGGAGTAAAAAGTCAACAGTGTCATATATATATATATATATATATATATATATATATATATATATATATATATATATATATATATATAAGAACGGAGGGAGTAGAATATTCTTTTAATTATGCATAAATCTAATGATTATGCACAAACAAGTATCACAAGTACTTCCAAGTATCTTTAGTAATTTCAACATATATAAGGGTAACCCCCTCCTCGTTCATCAAAAAATAACATTTTGTGATTTAAGATCCATGGCAAATGAGCATTAATTAAAGCCATGATGTGTTAATCATTGAATATTAATAATGAATTCTCATCCGTTTACTGTATACGGAGTAAGTTGACTTCTCTTATGAAAAAACCAACATTTTTTAGACAAAAAAAAACCTCTCCGTTCACACTGGGCCTGATATTTGGATTCGGCTGCATATAGCCCACGTACTCCAGGACATAGGTAGGTTTACATTATGTCCATCAATCAATCGTGTGTCTTGATATGCTTTTTCTTAAAAGTCGAAATTCGACCTCATTCCAGTTTAATTCACACACAAAAAAATATATCCGGTGAATATGTGCTAGATGGCAAGCTTTTTCAGTTAGTGCCCAGAGTTTTTCACTCTCGTATGAACAAAATTCTGAATGATTTTGAATCTCAACATTTGTGAAAAAAATGTATCTATGGATAACTTATGGATGTGCCATGTTTTTAAAAATCGTAAAGTATGGTTTTACTGAATTTCATTATTTTAACATTAGTTATATTTTCACCGGCTATGTGCCCGCATTATATAGCTCATGCAAGATGTAAAATTGATTCATCGATCATTGGCACATTATTATATATGCATTGGTTAATCTGTTTTTCCTTAATTTTTATAAATAAATCTCCTAACATTGCACATAAGAATTTTTAAGGGCAGGACAATGTGTTGTTTTTACATGTTCATTGGAAATATTAATGTTTATGCCGCAGATGTGGATCAATATCAACTAGCCAATGTAAGACCTAGCATGTAGATAGCATAGCACCAAATAACATTTGCAATTGATTAAGTCAAAAGAGATGCAGAACTATATATTTGAGTCATAATAATCGATATCAAAGAAACAGTGGTGGTTCTGGATGGAGAATATATTCTTCATAATATTTATAACTTTTCCAAACTTTAGTAAAAAAAAAGTAGTCCAATGATTGGCCAGCACATGCTTTTTTACTGTTTTTATCATCATTTGTCACATATGTAAGTAAAATTCCCTTTTGCTTCAACCATTTTTTATATTTGGAACATTGTGAGGTGACATATATATTCTGATCTACTCCGTATATGGGTTTGAGTGATTTCTTATTGCAATCAATATAAACAATAGTGGATATTCAGTTATATGTTGAGATATGTAGAGAAAGGGTCTGTAGCCTAGTGGTACGTGGCGTTCCCATCGACAGCGAGGCACTTGTGGTGACTTCGTCAATCTTAAGGATTTGCTGGCTTAGTTTTCGAAGATGCCCATAGAGGTAGGGTTTGCGCGTGTGTTCATAGGGATGAGTGTGCGTGTGTTGAGGATTTGCCGGCTCAGTTTTTGAAGATGCTCATAGAGGTAGGCTTTGTGCGCATGTGTTAATAGGGATGAGTGTGTGTGTTGTGAGTGTCTCCGTTGTACTGTGTAATTCGCAAAAAAAATGTTGAGATATGTAGTTTATTACTTCTTGGCCTCCAAACTCGTTGTACACTTAACTACTTGCCTAAATTATGACAAAAGAAAGAAAAATGTAATCAAAATATCCTAAAGGTAAAAAAATATTTACTTAAAACATAAAATGCTTATGTTCTTCCATATCAAATGTCAACATCTAGTTTTAATGATTAATTAGAAATATAAAACCATCTATATGATGGTCCTACAAAATAACTCCACAACTTCCGCAACTTAATGAGTGCTAGGTGAGTCTCCTTTAAGAATAAAGTGATAATGCAACTTGTTCATAAGTGGAGAAAACCAAAATGTACTTATTACTTCCACTTTTACATTAACATATAGATTATATACATGATGGATACATTCATGTGGTACGATTATTTCTTTAACTCCATTCAGATTCTTGGAGAGCATCAGATTCTCCATTATTTGTACTTATTTTGTAAGTATGTAAGGAATTCCACCATGCATTAGTATATATAATCCATAGGCTAGCATGCATATACAACACATATGTCAACATATCAAATCTTCATGCACTGACTCACAAATCAAGCATAGTAGATATTAAATTAGTTTTGTTCATGTAGTTATCCAATTTCATGTCACGACATGTGTTCTGGTAGTTGATGTTTTGACGCACTAATCTTACATGGCTTTTGTGGCCCGCATTGTTCCTTATGACAAAGAGTTCCCGATCTTAAAAAGTAATACAGTATTCTGACCGTTTCCATTATATATTTGCCCACAATTTAAAGGTCTATAGTGATGTAATGCAAGTAGTTAAATTTCGTTTCTAATGTGATATGAGGTTTTATTTTAAATATGTGACTTTGTTTTTAGATTGAACATATCAAAATGACATTTTCATTTCAACAAATGCTTTCATATTAAAATCTTACGTGGTCCATGGATATGTCAGAATAGAAATCAGTAGTCAAACCTTGAGCATTGGCCACCGGTAATATTGACTTGAAGATGTATACAAGTAAAATGGTTCAGCAAACTGTGCTTACATGCTTAGAGAGAATAGATATAATTACCATTTTTGAGACCCAATGCAAGAGCTGAGACTCACATATGCTTTCGACATCAACAAAATAATCGATATATATATTCCCGCAGAAACACATTTGAGACAAATAAACAACATATGCATTATTCTATCTTTAATTAGGTTGACAGTAACAAATTAATATTTCTTCCAGCAGTGAGCATTGTATGTCCGTTGGAGATATGCCCTAGAGGCAATCATAGAGATGATTATGTTCCATTGTATCCATGATTTATATTGTATTATGTTCATTGAATATCCATTAAAGACTACTTGTATTGATTGGCAATTATGTGAATTGTTTGTGAAACTCTTTTACTTGTATGATTATTCTAAATGTTGTCCCTAGTCGGAGTTCGTGTGAGGACACACATGAATATTTGACTAGCACATGAGTTAATTGATGACTATGTTTCACAATTCATGAACATGGAGATCTTAAACTAATCATGTGGGCACATGTGAAAACATATGTTGACGCCCAACATGACTCTCTTTACATAACGTGTACGCTTTGTCCTTAGACTTGAGACTGTCGTATGTACCCAAGATGTGGATGGACTTATCTAGGGGCTATCAAATGCTACTCCGTAACTAGGTAGTCATAAAAGTAACTTTCAGGTTTGTCAAGAAGCATGCTGCGAGACATGGTCAGTCAAGATGAGATTTGCTCCTCTCTACTTGAGAGATATCCCTAGGCCCCTCGAGTGATCGGATCCAGAAATGCATGGCCGTGTTACATAAGGTTAAGAGTTAACCTAGTAAGGGATTCTGAATCACATGATCGAGAAAGAGAGGTCAGCTTGGAGCTAGACCGAATATCGCGAGGTAAAAGGAATAGCTTCTACACGAAGTTGTGATGGTTTGTCCGATACGATCTTTATGTATGCATAGGAGTTGACATGTCTTGCTACAAACCGCTATCAACTATTGGGCCGAGTAGGAGTACTCGGACCATGTCTATGCGTGCATAAACCTATAGGGTCGCACACTTAAGAGGCTGGAAGCCTAATTTAGATAGAATCCAATTTAGACTAGGTTTAGGAGTGCTAATGGGCCTTAGGACTAGAAGCCCATTAGGGACGCCTATATAACGAGGGGTGGGGGCGCAGCTTAGGGTTTATCTGATTCGCCTCGCAGTAGTCACGCCGCCCACGCCCTCTCCTCCTCGTACTCGCGGACCTAGCAGTCTGGTGCGCGATGCTTTCTCCCCGTACGTGTGGATACCTTGGAGGTGCTGCATCTGGAGCACTAGCTAGGACGAGCCGCACGTGAAGGACGTGAGCAACTGCACTGCCTGCTACCCTCAACACGTTCGTCTACACCAAGATGGTTCCGCTGCAACTACGCGTCTCGTGATAATCTCGTGATCTATAACAGTAGTAGTTCCTGGTTTACGGGTAGAAAATTTTTATTTTGCGCTAGCATAGCCATCACTCCATATCCCTTCAGTGTCCACCCTAAGAGCATCTCCAAGAGTTTGCTAAATTTTACTTGGCAAATCTTGTGTTTTGCCAACTTCTAAAAAGATTTGCCAAGTAAAAAAAAGAGTTCATCTCCAACAGTTTGACATAATTCACTTGCCAAACCTAGATCTAACTTACATCAGGAATCCTGAGAGAAACAAAATTTTGTTTATGCCCTTCCACCTCTTGAAAACTTACATCAGGAATCCTTCTCTATTTTTTATTTCTTTTTTCACCCTCCCACCTACAGGGAAACGCCGATGGCAACCACGATCCGCGCGCGCATATATACACGCGGGGAGGTGAGTTTTGCCAAGTTTCTATTTTTGCCAAGTTGATTTGCCAAACTGTTGGAGGCCAATTTTTCTTGTTTTGCCAAAACTAGATGGATGCCAAGTTAGTTTGCCAAACTGTTGAAGTTGCTCTCAAAGTTCCACTGCAAAACTTTACCAGCAAAACTACGCTTAGTTAGTTGAACATATATTGATTTGATGCAAGAGTTTAGCATACACAGGGTTTGTGAAGGACAGAAGAATTAGAGAGAGCACAGCACAGCTATCCGATTAATTAGGTAATCATTTTTTCACAACAGAGACGCAATTTTCAGTCTTATGATGGCTAATTTTCACAGCAGGGTATGTAATAATGGGTAGCTAACTCAGACGAGCGACACATAGCATGGCACGAACAGGACTCGTCGTCACGTCAAGGGGCGAATGCATACGTGCATATACAGATGCCGTTGCCACTTTTTCTTAGAATATGTGCGTCGTCACTCCCGTGCTGAAATGGAGGCAGGAGAGAGATCGCGACATGATCGCCGGCGATCCTGGGGTGAGCGATATGATGAATTGATGATGACCCGTCGTCGATCGGCCGTGGGCATCGATACCTTGCATTGCGCATATATATGTGCGGCGGCGGCTCTTTCCTTTTTGTATCGTCTATCGCCACTTCAATGATCAGCGGGTATCGGTGCCAGATGTTGTGTATCGGTGAGTAATCAGTTCTTTCACTATGCGTCGTCCATCTTTATAATGTGTCCACGTCTTGGTCCAATGTTTAGGCGTGGCGTGGTGGATGTCCAGCAAAGGGTCGACAGCGACGACACTAGTGTACAAGCATGCGTAAAGACTACAGAGGATAGGAGATTTTGGCTCAAAGATTTGGAGTGTAGTTGTTGAACAATCTTCAATCCATAGGTCCTAAAGTGCGATGTGTATGGTACAACTGTTAATCATTTTTTAAGATTTGAATAACACCACGTTAGTTTGTTGTAGATTGAAATAGGTCCATGAATTATTTCGGGTCGCGGATGAGTGAACCCACTTGATCCTCTTGGGGCCTGTTTGGGACCGCGAGCTAGAAAATCGCGTCACATATAAGCATAACACGCTCCAAGGCTGCTTCTGCGATTTTGCCTCGCCCAGTTCATTTTTCGCGCGACCACCAACATGAGTAGTTTGGCTGGATTAATTTGCATTTTCTGCTTATAAGCTAAGCATACACAGTCCCAAACAGGGCATTGGTTCCGTTCTTGGTCTCAAGAGGTGGGGAACAAATCCGAGCATCATAGTAGATTATATGAAATGAGTCGGATTCAAACCAAGCTAAATCAATATGCTTGGAACCAAGCATCAACCGAAGGACAAAATATGGTGAAATACATATCGAAAACATAAGAATTATACATAGGACTCCACAAATATTTGTTCCTAAGATACAAGAGACTATGTGGCGAAGTTTGACACAATTCCAGATCTTTTTAGGGGTGGACTCAGTTCAACATTTAATTATCGGGTGATATCGCACGGAAATTCAATTAAACTGCAAGAAAATGCTCAACTAATTCAGAAAAATCTCAAACTTGGTGGTTACTTCCCACAGGGAGTCTGAAAGCCTTAGAAAAAGTTTGAGTTCAAATACATAAAGGAATACACTCATACAACATTATATTACATAAAATAGTTGATCATTACCATTACACAAATGATTTGAACATGAATAATTACAGTAGAACATTAAAGGTCCTTTTCTTGACGAAAAGTCCTTGGTCATGGTCGTGACGTAAATACGGTGTCTCTTCATTTCCAAGTGATATGCTTGGGTCAACTTCGACAGCGAATGGAGGCATGCCATCGAACTGCCGACTAGTCTATTCTATCTTCGACTCCCCCGATTACTCTTTTACCTGGAAGAACTGTTTGTTCACTCTATTACTCTAATCTTAGCAATCACGATGTGAATACTTAATCAAGTATTTAATGACTTTACCTTATTCTCAAACTTTCTGGAACTTAGACTGATCGAATAGACATATAAAATATCACTTTATTTTCCTTTTTGTTTTTGCTTTGTCTTGCACAGGATACCTGAGCCTATGTTATTTTGGTTGCGACCCAAAATTGAGAGGTTTAACAATTTGTGTTTTAAGTACGATTTATATGATTTTGGGGCTGTTAGATTCGCGGAATGTGATGCGAGGCTCCTCGCTGTAACGAGCAACCGGCCTCCGCGGCCAGCCTCTCCACTTCTTTATCCCCCTCGCCGCCGCCGCTCGCCGCCATTTCCGCCCTCGCCCGCGGCGACTTCCGTGGCCTCCGTTCCCTTCAAAATTTGGCCTAAAAGTTATCTATGGGTCTATGCACATACAAATATATAGAGAGATACGGCCTGAAACACGTTTGATTTGTACACTGCTGGGCGAGCCATGATGGCCCGTTTTGCTCGGTCCTCTCTTTTTTCACTTCAGGGCACAGAATAAGTTTTTTCCGGGTAGGGCACGAAATAAGTTATTAGGCCAATCTCAGTATCTCAGTGGAGTGTCACGAGAGATTTCATAGACATTAAATTCTATGTCACATAAATAGATTTGACGACTTGGCACTCTAATTATGAAGAGATGTGATAAGAGTTTCATGTGAGTTTCATCACCATGAAACTCACATGGCACACTTAACTAGTCCTATAAAACCTAATGAAACTTGCATTGAGGGTGTTATAGTTTCATCACATGACACATATGATCATTAACTCCACACAAAAATAAAATTCTACAAACTATCTTTGAAATTGTGCAATAAAACTATGCATTGAGACTAAGAGTTTCATTCACTTCAAAAGATGACATGGCAGTCTTGGTAATAGTTTGATGAAATCATGCACTGAGACTGGCCTTAGGAAGAATTTATCAGACGGACTGTCGGATGGTGGACCACTTCAGTAAGTACTGTCATTTCATCTTGTTGGCTCACCCGTACTCCGCCGAGTCCGTCGCCCAGGTGTTCTTCACTAAGATCGTACGCCTCCATGGAGTTCCACAGTCCATCGTCTCCGATCGCGACCCTGTTTTCATGTCCATCTTCTGGCGGGAGCTCCTGCGTCTCACGAGGACCAAGCTCGCCATGTCGTCTGCCTTCCACCCGCAGTCTGACGGGCAGACGGAGGCCGCCAACAAGGTGATTGTTATGTATCTCCGGTGCCTCACCGGTGATCACCTCGCTAGTGGCTGCGCTGGCTTCCTTGGGCCGAGTACATCTACAACACGGCGTTCCAAACGGCCCTGAAGGACACTTCGTTCAAGATTGTCTAAGGCCGCGACCCGCCCACCATCCGCTCGTATGAACCGGCGAGACGCGTGTCGCCGCATTGGCCCAGTCCATGGCGGACAGGGGCGAACTCCTCACAGACGTTCGTGTTCGTCTGGAGCAGGCCTAGGCTATGTACAAGCGCCACTACATCAGGAACCACCGTGAGGTATCCTTCGTCGTGGGCGACTGGGTGTGGCTCCGCCTCCGCCACCGCCGTCGCTCCAGGTGGCCGTCTCCGGGAAGCTCAAGCCAAGGTTCTATGGACCTTACAAGGTGGTCGCAGTCGTCAACCCCCGCGTTTGCTGCATCGAGCTTCTACCGCAGCGCTACGCCGCGCGACGTCTTCCACGCCGGCCACCTGAAGAAGAAGTTCGTGGGAATCCCGCCGGATGTGCCGCCCGTTCTTCCGCCGATTTACCATGGCGTTGCAGTGCTTGAACCGGAACGGGTGGTGCGTGCTTGACTGGCGCATGGGATGTGCTACCTCCTTGTCCGCTGGAAAGGGGAACCCAATGTGTCATCGACATGGGAGGCCGCCACCACTTCATCAAGCGCTACCCTCAATTTCAGCTCGAGGACGAGCTGCTCGTCGAGGGGAGAGATGTCATGTGGGGCTGCCGCCACCACTACAGGCGTAGGCCTAGGGCCATGGCCGGCGGCAGCCAGCCGCAGCCACCTCAAAGTGGCTAAGAGATGTCATGTGGGGCTGCCGCCACCACTACAGGCGTAGGCCTAGGGCCATGGCCGGCGGCAGCCAGCCGCAGCCACCTCAAAGTGGCTAATAAGGAGTAGAGATAGGATTTTCAGTTGGTTTGTTAGCCGAACTAGTTGAGATTAGAGTTTGGTTTTCCTTTGCTTGGATTAGGGGCTAAGTGCCTATACAAATATTTGTAATTAGGAGATTTGGTTAAGCAAGATTGAATCTATTCTGGTATTCCCCAACCTCCTTCTATCTCTAGTCTCCCTCCTGCTCCACCATAACGCGGAAGCCAGAGCTCCGCCGCCCCTACCAACTCCGGCTACGAGCTGCGTAGCCGGGGTGCCGCTGTCTTGGGCATTGACGCCTTTGACAAGACAAATGCAAAAGACGATAACAAGCGCAGCAGTAACCTCTGGAAGTCTGGGTGCACACAGAATCCAAGCATAGCAATTACAGCATACTGAAAATTTCATTATCATTAGGCTTGCTAACCGTGCTCCATGTCACACAACAGAAAGTTTAAAATGGTGGATGTGGGCATGGAGAAGTATGCAACTAAATTATCAGATAGCTGATAGGAAAGCCTCAAAGAGAAAGGGAAACACAACCCCTGTGGGAGATTTGCAAAAGCAATATAAATTTAGAACTGAATATCAGGCAACAGGCATTATGCACGCAGCACGCCCCATGCTTGGTAGTAAACTTTCTTTGTAGGGTACATTGTCAGTAATAATATGTATATTGAACAGAAAGAGAAGCCTCCATGCAGCAGACATTCAGATCAGCAACAAATAAGCATGCCATTGTGACATTACTAGAAATTAGAGCATCAAGTATACCGTACGTATGAACAGCACAACGAAATGGAAGAGAAAGGGAGGGGCAAATGGATGGGGTTAATTGACGGTGGAAGAGCGAAGTCGAGTGGTGAGATCAGGGAGGTGGTGGTTGTCAGCGCTAGTGGCCGTCGCCGTGGTTAGCCGCGGCGCCGGCGGCGGTCCTTGACCACGACGATGTCGCGGCGGAGCCGCGGGCTGGAGGGAGGCAGCGATGGTGGGCTGGGCTAGGAGGATTTGGTCGTGGTGCGGGCCGGCTCGGAGCGCTCGGCTACGGCCGAAAGCAAGGAATTTGGCCCGGATTGGGTGGGTTTTGCCATAAAAGAGTCTGGTTGAAAGGTAAAGAGGCTTTCGGCCCGTATTGGTTTAGAGGTTTATGAGGATTTTTAATGCTGAGTTACTGACTTGTCAGGCATCATATTCCACATTCCAAGGACGTTTTCCTTCGGAGTTCTGACGTTCCAAATTGTAAGTCGTTTTACTTTTGTTATGTATCTAGGTATATGTATTTTTTTTAGAATTACACAGTACAACGCAGACGCTCACAACACGCACGCACACTCACCTCTATGAATATACGTACGCAAACCCTACCCCTATGAGCACCTCCGAAGGACTGAGCACCGGCAGATCTGGAGATTCTCGAAGTCACCACTGGCGCCTCGTCGTCGACGGGAACGTCGCTTACCACTTAACGCATAACGCCGGAAAATCCCGGAATAAATCCAGAAAAAGTGCGAGCACCAAGATTTGAACCCTGGTGGGTAGCATCCCACTGGACCGTCCTACCATTGGACTACAAGCCCATTCACAAATATATGTACTTATGTTTAGATACATACCAATAACTATGAATCTTGATTTGACAAAACGACATACAATTTAGAATGGAGGAAACAGTTCTGTTTGGCCATCTGGAAACCAACCAATTGTCTGGCAAGTGGCAAGAAAGCATATAGTATAGAAAAATGCACTGTACCGCAACAAGTTTTGTTGGACACTAACTCATTCCAGGAAAGCATACGGCAAGTACCGAAAAATGTAAAGGATATGAATGCACTCAATCTGTCTCTGAATATGTTCCGGTAAGTGTTGTACCGGCTGGCACACAACAATTTGTCAGGGCCAATCCCTACCCTCCGGCGGAATTTGACACCATTGACGGAATAGGGTCTTTCATTCAACAATCTATATGGAGAAGTGCCGAGGGAAGGCATTACAAATATTTGACTAGCTAGAAGTTTGTAAAAAAAATTATTTGACTATCTAGCTCATGCTATTTTTAAAAAACTAGCTCATGCTTAGGCCCTATTTAGTTCAAAAAATTCTCCATACACCGGCCACATCGAAAATAGTGACACTAATTAGGAACATTAAACGTGAATTAATGATAGAACTCGTTCCATAACTCTCACCTCAAAACTCGAGATGAATCTAATGAGCTTAATTATGTCATGATTAGACTATGTTGTGCTACAACTCTCTAATGATGAGTATCATCTCGGGGAGAGAGGGACGCCGCCGAAAATGAGAGACGCAACCGCCTCCATCGCCGACGCCGGGGAGGAGGGCGGACCTCCTCCAACCTCGCCACCGCCGGAGCTCGAAGATGCGCGCTAGCCGCCGAGGACGCCATCCTCACGCGTGTCTAAGGCGCCCCGCGCCTCACCGTGACGGGTGTGGCCTCCCCTGACGGCCGGAGCTGACAACAGAGCGGAGGGGCGGGCTGCTTGGGGTTCGGATGTAGCGGAGTCCGCGGCGGCGAATCTGCCAGGTAAGGATTGATACGTCCATGGATCGGTGCCGATCGACAAGCGGAAGGAATTGTATATCAATCAGAAGGGACAAGCAGAAATCTGCCGACGGATTGAATGCGAGGTGCAGTATGGAGTCTGTTTGCGCAAACTTGGCTGGGAGGATGAAGAGGAATGCGTGCGCTTGGCTCGAGAAATCAGACACAATCTGTTCAAGCCGGCTCCACGATCTGATGATCCACACGGGGGGCGGGGGTGGGAGATGATGATCCTGATCAGGGTGATTGGGGAGGCGAAGGAGATGCCCGAGAGGGGATGGATGAGGATTTTCTGCAATTAGAAATCGTGTGCCGCCAATTGGAGAATTCGATCAACAGATTGCCGAAGATCGATTGTGCTCGTGAGCGTCAAGATGTGCAGAAATTTGAAGATCAACCGGATCCCATGAAGGATCGAGAAGGGGATTCTAGCAATCCTAGGAAGGGGGAGAAGCAGTTTGGGCGGTCAATAGAGGATTTGTTCAACCACTCCTGGAGGCCCACCCGGAAGTTCCAATGGATATTGGTATCCAAGCCCATGGTGACGGGGGCCCAGGAATATCCAGCCTGGGAGGATGAGATTAGAAGGGAGGGGTGGCGAGCCCGTTGGGTGACTAGGGTTAAGCAGCCGTCACCACTCACCCAGTCCTTCGCGGCCACAGTAAAGAAACCTGAGATGGCGAGAAGGGAGGAAGAGAGAGGGGGTGGACCGAAGCGCAGATTCGGTGACGAGAGGGCAGGCGGCAGAGCGTACGGGGACCAAGGTTGGCGACGCCAAGGGGAAGAAGTTCACAGGGAGGAGCAGCTCAGAGATCAGGCCATGAAGGGGCGTGGGCACCAGCAGTTCGGTGGAGCTAGAAGTGGCAGAGAGGAGGAGCACTCTCCGAGGAAGAGGCCGGCGAAGTTCCAGCGTGAGAGGGGTTTTGGGAGACCGCAGTACGAGCAACAGAGAGATCGATTTGAAGGCTCAGGTAATCCCCATGCTTCAGTCCATGACAGATTGGGGGGAGATGGCAGAGGGAACATGAATTGGGGCCGGGACAATGGGAGAAATGACTCAAGCAGAGTAGATCAGGGGAGGACGGTTCCTTGCCAGAGAGAAGTGTGCTACTGGTGCAGGGAGGAGGGGCATCATCAAGCTGATTGCACAAATCCCCTTTGCTTCAGATGCAAGGAGTCCGGGCATGTTGCAGCCAAATGTCCGAGCAATCTGAGTGTGTCTATGCACATGTACGAGTTTGGCTTCCCCGAGCAAGGCTACCACTGCCTTAAAATCCCTGGACTCAGCAAACAACCAAAGACAGTGGAAAACGTCGGGCTAATCAGGATAAAAAGTGGCAAAGCAAGTGTGGAAAGGGTGGACAAGGAGCTGCAAAATCTGACTGACAAGGAATGGCTGTGGAGAGTCAAGCATGTTGCAGAAAATGAGTACATAGCCATACTCCCCAATAAACAAATCCTGGAAGCTTTCTCAAGGTCGAGGGGTCTGGAATTGGCGTTGTATCAACTCATTGTCACCATCACCCCCACTACAATGGACCCGGCAGCGTCTTCTGTCCTGCAAGAGGGGTGGGTGCAGCTGCACAATGTGCCTGATCATGCGAGAGGGGAGGAGGCGGTGAACTTAATCGCTGAAAAGGCCGGGGAGGTGATTGTCGTCGATGAGGTATCTCTCATCAAGGTTGGGCCGGTGTGGGTCAAGATAAGAGCAAGGGAGATAGAAAAGATTGATGGCTACCCGGAGATTTTCATAGAAGGGGTGGGCTTCGATATCAAATTCATCCCAGAGATTCCTACAAAGAAATCAAAGACAGACCCCCCAAGTCGGACAACAAACCTGAAGGTGGAGGATTCGAGGAAGATGAGGAGGATGATCTGTATGACTTCGAGGACGACCCAACTAAGAAGATGCAGGGTGGGAGTGGAGGAGCAACCCCGACAATGCAAGAGGGGAAGGAGCACCCACAAGGCCGAAACAACAAGTATAAGGAAAGAGGCGGGGCGGGGGGGGGGGAAGCACAAATCAACTGAGCCAGGTCATGCTGAGGAGGAGGCAGTGAAGGCGTTGCCTATCGCGATGTTTGACCCGGTGGCCAACAAAATCTTAAAATTGGAAGGAAAGAGAGAAGAGGGTGACCAATCCAGACCCAAGAGCAGTAAGCGGTCGACACCAGATGTGCCGAGCGACAGCTGTTTGGTGCATGCTGACGATGGGGAGGTGCGGGTGCTGCATAAGTCCGAGTGGCCAAGACTGATGATAGCAAATGAGAAAGAGATTGTGAAGACGCCGCCGCAAATTGGGATCAACGAATCACAGGAGTCAATGGGGGAAGGAGAGGTGGACCAGGTGCAGGGCGTAGGGGCCGAGACAGTGACATGGTGGCAGCTCCTGAGGAGGGAGACGAAGTGGAGGGGAGTGAAGACGAGATAGAAGAAGAAGCAGCAGGAGTGAAGGTCCAGAGAAGATTTTTTCCTGTTGTAGCTGCAAGAAAGAGCTCCAAGGGGCGCAAGGCGATGCAAGGGGGTGGAGGTATGCACAAAATCCTGCCTAATTTCTTTGCTATTCTCAATTCTTGTGAAGATGATGATCTAGAATCGATTGCAAAAAATTGTGATATTATTCTGGGGGGGTTGTGATGATGAAATTACTGAAAATATTAATGCCATTAAGTTAGAAGAAATTGCTAGAGCTGATCTAGTGGAGGCAAATTATAATCACAGACAGGAACTAGTTCTGGTTGGCAAACACTCTTTAGAGGGGGAGAACCTGAACCTGGAAAAAGTGGATAACCAACAAAGGGGGTGTGGCGCAGACAGTCCTAGCAAGAGGGGGGGAAGAAGCCGAGAGGGGACAGACTAAGAAGATAACTGAAACGCATTAGTTATAAATGAGAGTGCTCATGTGGAATGTTCGAGGGCTGGGCAAGCCAGCAAGGATGAGACAGCTTGGTGAGATGATCACAAAAGAAAAAGTGGATGTTGTGGGGGTGCAAGAAACAATCAAGCAGTCCTTTTCACATCGTGATCTGCAACGCTTAAATCTGGGGGGAGAGTTCAGCTGGGAGTGGGTGCCAGCGATTGGCCACTCTGGAGGGATTCTAATGGGGGTGAAAAAGGATAGATTCGAAGTGGAAGGCTGGGAGACAAGGGAGTATTTCGTGGGGGCGACCGTTAGGGACAGACTTAAAAAACGTCAGGTGTGAGGTGATAACAGTTTATGGGCCTGTTGATCATCAATGGTCAAATGTGTTTCTAGAAGAGCTGGATACTAAATGTAAAGGGCTGGTGCTGCCTACGATCTTAGGGGGGATTTCAATCTGATAAGAGACTTGTCTGACAAGAGCACTGGTATAGGAGATCAAAGGCTCATGGATGCTTTCAATTCCTTCATAGAAACCCACCACCTCAGGGAGGTGCACAGAGTGGGTCCGAGATTTACCTAGACCAACAAGCAATCAGACCCAGTCATGAGCAACATTGACAGGATCCTAGCTTCCACGGAGTGGGACCTGAAATTTTCAATCAGCAGCCTCAACACTCTTACTAGAGTCGGATCAGATCACTATCCTTTGCTTTTAGATACAGAGGGGGGTCTGGGGGGCAGAGCAAATAGAGAAAGATAGTTTTTCCTCAAGAGACAGTGGTTCATAATGGAGGGGTTCATAAACACAGTGGCAGATAAATGGAGAGAAAACAGGGAGAGATGCCCAGCCAGAGCGTACTCGCTGGATAAATGGCATGGGGTGTGGCGACCTTAAGAAACTTCCTTAAAGGATGGAACATAAGGGGAGTAGGAGGAGAAGAGAAGGAATTGCTGAGACAAATCCTAGAAGTGGAAGCTGAAGAATCGGAGGGAGCGGTCCTACAGGGGGAGCAGCTCTGCAGAAGATACCGGTTGGAAGAGGAGATGGAGAGACTAATGGAAGCAGAGGAGATATACTGGCAGCAAAGAGGGGGAGAAAAGTGGACCCTTGAAGGGGATGGGAACACGAAGTTTTTCCACCTGGTGGCTAACGGGAGATGGAGGAAAAAAAACTAATCTTATCACTAGAGCACGAGGGGGTGAATGTCACGGATCCGGTGCAAATCCAAAAAATCATCTACGATTACTACAAATCCCTCTTTGGCAGACACCCGGGGAGAGGGGTTAAAATAGGGGGTGATGCATGGGCAGCGAGTGGGAGGCTATCGGCAGAGGATAATAACTGGCTGACGAGACCTTTCACAGAGGAAGAGGTGAAAAAGATTATGTTTGAAATGCGAGAAGAGTCGGCACCAGGACCAGACGGCTTTGGGGTGGTTTTCTACAAAAAATGCTGGGATATTATAAAGGGGGAGCTGATGGAGATGGTGAATGACTTTTACATGGGGAACCTGGACATGAATAGGCTCAATTATGGGGTGATAACTTTGATCCCAAAAATCAAAGAGGCAAATAATGTGAAACAGTACAGACCGATTTGCCTCCTTAGTGTCTGTTTTAAGATTTTCACCAAGCTAATCATGGATAGGCTAACAGCTTTCGTGGGGGGGCTGATTAGCTCTAGCCAAACTGCGTTCATTAGGGGGAGATATATCGTGGATGGTGCCATAATACTCCATGAAGTTATGCATGAGCTCAGGAAAAAAAATGGCAGGGGTGATCTTTAAGATTGACTTCGAGAAAGCATATGATAGCATCAGATGGGAGTTTGTGGAAGAGGTCCTTGCCAAAAAAGGATTTGATAACAAATTAAGGGAGTGGATCATGAGTACCGTGAGGGGGGCAAAGTGTGTGTAAACATCAACGGGGAGAATGGTCCGTACTTCAAAACCCATAGAGGGCTGAGGCAGGGGGATCCGTTATCGCTGCTACTTTTCAACTTGGCAGCAGACACACTAGCACACATCCTGGAAAAGGCCAAAGATGAGGGATATATCAAAGGGGTGGTACCACACCTAGTGCCGGGGGGGGTTGACACACCTACAATACGCAGATGACACCATTCTCCTTTGTGAGAACGATACGCAGTCAATCACCAACATGAAGTTCCTTTTGTACTGTTTTGAGTGGATGTCTGATCTTAAAATAAACTACCATAAGAGCGAAGTGGTGACCTTTGGGGTGGATAAGGAGAATGAAGATAAAATTGCAAATATGTTAAACTCCCATGGGGTTTACCTATGAAATATCTGGGCTTCCCAATAAGCGACAAAAGGCTGGGGGTGAATGCCTTCCGGGGCATAATAGGGAAGATGAGGCACCGACTACAACCGTGGAAAGGGAAGCACCTGACTTCAGGGGGGAGGCTGATACTAACCAACACTTCTTTGAGCAGTTTGCCGGTGTATATGATGAGCATGTTCTTGTTACACGAGAGTACCCATCATCAGATGGACACCATTCGATCCAAATTTTTCTGGGGGAGTGACGAGGATAACCATAAGTACCATATGATCAAATGGGAAAATACTTGCCTGCCGAAAGATTTTGGGGGTGCCGGGATAATAACCACTAGAACCCTAAATGAGGCACTGATAGTTAAATGGGTCTGGAGGCTGAATAACGCTGAAGAAGGGGACACTTGTTGTAAGATCCTAAAGAACAAATACATGAAAAACAAACCTTTAGCAGCCTGCAGCGGCAAAGGGGGGTCTCAATTTTGGCAGGGGGTGAATAAAGTAAAACATAAGTTCAAATGGAGGGCTAAACTGGAAGTCCACAATGGGAGAAATACCCTCTTCTTGACTGATGTATGGGTGGGAGAAGTGCCTTTGAAGCTTGTATTCCCGAAACTATATGAGTATTGTCGGAACAAGAATAGCACGGTGAGCGAATGCTGGGACGGGAGAGAATGGAGAATGCAATTCTCCAGACCGTTGTCGCCGGAAAAAGCTGGGGGTTGGGAGGATTTGATAGACATGCTGCAAGGGGTGCGGCTGAACAATTCTCCTGATAAAGTACAATGGCTGCTAGAGAAGTCCAGAAAGTACATGACTAAATCCTTGTACAGATTCTTGCTTCATAGGGGGGTGGTGAGTAAACGCATGAGAAAGCTCTGGAAAAACAGGATGCCCATGAAGGCTAGGGTCTTCATGTGGCTTGCCTGTGATGATAGAATTCAGTCGGGGGCGGTCCTAGGGGGGATGAAGTGGAAAGGAAATAAAAATTGTAGAATCTGCAATGTACTTGAGACAACAGACCATTGTTGACGGTGTATATGCGTATCCAACTTCGTTTGGACTTGCAAGCGGACAAGTCCTCCGTCGTAGCCAAGGGACCCTTCTTCCCTCAAGTGTGAACCCAAGGTATCAAATCTGTGGAACAAATGTGCGATGCAAGAATCAATCTAATAAAGCCACAAACACTTTAATCTTCGAAAGGTTGTTGCTTTAGCATCTAATCTAGAGAACATCAAAAGAAACGAATCTAATCTAATGAAAACCGGAGGTAGCAAGAGATAGAGAGGGGTAGGTAAAACCAATCTAGAGAGATTGGATCAAGCTCTTGTTGAAGTTCCAAGCAAAAAAGAAATAGCCAAGTCGAATCTCATAAAAGCCTCTTTAAATCCCCCGTCCAACTCAAGACGCCCACCTTTGGAGCCACTGTCTGTCACAACGCACTATTCGTATGGTTAGCCTAGGGTGAGTCCAATGGACAAGTCGAAATCTCTTGGAAGGTCGGCATGCACCTCTAGCCACCACGGCTACAAGAACACCCTCTATGATCTATCTCGAGAATAGATCTTAAAGTAAGAAAAGCCAATCGAAATCGAAGTTGTAGAAGAAGCACTTGATCGCTAGAAATCGGATTGCAACTTGATAATTCAACATAGTACATGATACATGAACAAGATCACCACCGGATCCTACCTTGATCTTGCTCCTAGCTCGGAACTCCGACGTGGTCTTCCTTGCAAGGTTCCCACGTCGGCTAGGGAAACCCTAGACAACTAGCTCGACCCTCTCCTCTCCGGAATGGTGTCCCTCTCTTCTCTGCTCCTCGGTGACGAATGACGAATGAGTTGTTGCGTGGCTCTTGGCTAGGGGGCTATAAATAGTCCGAGAGGCGGCTAGGTCAAAGGGGGCGACGAATGGACCCAGAAATGGGCTGGGCCGGCCGGCCTGGGCCGACCGGCCTGGGCCCATTCTGGCCTATTTCATGGCCGCCTTCCTCGGTGATGCTTCCCGTGTCTTCTAGAAGTTTCTCTCTTCTGCATGTGGGCCCTTGACGTCAGTTTCTCCGCGGTTTAAATGAAGCTCCTTGTCCCGCAAGATTCAGCATTTCTGATTCGTGTCCTCGAGTTTTCCGTCTTCACGGGTTGGTCCTTGGGCTTCTTGGAGTCATGTTCACTTCATTGCTTGACTTGTGCCGGGCTTCAAGGTCTTGTCACGAGGTGCTTGATGAACTTTACCCAGAAGTCTTGCTTTCAACACTAAATTCTTGCATAAACATCAAACTCCAAAACCGACATGCACGAACGAACTTGTTATCCCAAGGGGGTTAGTACCAATGGATATGATATAAAATTCATGTCAACACCGAAGGTAAACTCATGGCTAGGTTGACGGAATTTCACCGTCAACATCTCCCCATGCTTAAACCTTGCTCGTCCTGGAGTAGGCCTTCGATGGATATCAGCGTTGCCCTTCATTGCTCAAACCCTGCACTTGATCATATACGTGAAAACATAATGCTCTCAAAAATTTAATTTGTTAGAGTTCCATAATGTACTAGCCTTCATCCCTACGGAGGGTAGATATGAATTAGGCTCTTTCCACAAGTATTAAACATGCTCCCAAAATTTAAATGGATCTCAGAAATTTTGAAATAAAGAATGAGATGAAAAAGAGCTAAACCATGTTCAAAAATTTAAACCACCTTGCATCTTGCTCATGAACTCTCATCTCATCTTGTCTCTCAAGCCTATTTCTTCTACTCCTTTCCCTCTCATAACATATATATATGTGGTAGGCTTTATATGGAGCTTTTTGGGAAAGTTTAGTCCTACCAAGATATTATAAATGAGATGTTGTCAAAACAAGACAAGCTTCTCATGGTCTTACCGAGACTCGTCAAAAAGGTCATTGGAAAATAATGTTATATGAAGGAGGGGGAGAGAAAAATACACACACTTTGAGATAGGTGGACATGTGCAAATGGCAAAGAGTGATCCCGAGGCACAAAGAAAGTCCTCGTTATCGGATTGCACATGGTTGGAAAGATGAGTTTGGATCTTTAATCTTGAAACTTTTGAAATTCCTAATGCATTTAGAGAACCAGGGAGTTCACTTTATTTTATTTTTAAACATACTCATATTTTTTTCTCATACATATATTATTTTTTTTCTTTTTCTCTTTTTTTTCTTTATACTCTTTCACTTTTTTTTATTTGCTCCCCTTGAACTCTAAATTGCATTGTACCTACCTCCTCCCCGATGCTTAGACGTTTGCTCGTCCTCGGGCAAAGAGGTGATAGAGATAAGGTAGGTACTAGAAATATTTTTCCTTTGGAGAGATACTTGAAATCTTCAACCTTGGTACCATCTTGCGATCTTCCTTGAATTGACGATCCATACTCAATGATAGGTTGTGGTCAAGGAGGTAAACACAAAAGATGATATTTTTGGTTTTAAGGGTGGATATCCGGTGAGGTTTGTGAAATCTCCGATGTGGCGATACACAATGCACAGATAAAAAGGCTAGCAATAAGATAGATACGCAAAAACGGAATGACCAGCTTCTTAGTCTCGGGCCTGAGAAATCAAGGCCTGAAATAACTCACCCAAAAATAAATCTTGTATACTAAGTTTTTTGTACTCAAATATATTATGGCTCTGGATAGGTAGAGCAACATGCAAGAGGTATTTATGACAAGGTTAGCATTACTTTTAAGAACAAAAATAAATCATCTTTAACCCATCTAAAACTTGAGAGCACATAAAATACTATGGGTCTTTATTTTTATCATAACCTCCGCAAAAGATTAAGCTAGCATTTAGATAATTTCAGATTTGGATTTTAAGAGAGCACTAGCTTAATCATGCATAAAATAAGTACAAAGATAAACAAAACGGCAACTATCATCATATATCAACATGGCACAAACTTTGTATCTTTGCCAAAGGTAAAAACAAGGTGGTGATTTTATTCATGATGAAAATAAATACTAACACACATGCTAAAAATTAAATAAAAACTGAAAACACTACGCATACATAGGCGCATACAGGCTGAAAATTAAAGAAAAGGGCAAAGGAAAGATTAAACTAAAGCTCCTCCTCTCTCTAATCTTCCGCCGGTGGTTGATATTGATAATCTTGATTGTTGTACCCTTGCTCATAATAGGATTGCACCGCTCCTCCTATGAATTGCTCCGGCGGTGCTAGGTAAAGGCGTCCAAGCTCAAAGGCGATGTTTGCATTTCCTTCACCCATTTGGGTTGCATTGGTTTGGATGGCTGCAACATTTTGCATGTTTCTTCCAGCGTATCCTCCAATGATGGCCACACTTTGTTGTGGTTGAGGGAGGTGTGTATATTGCTCCGCAAAGGCTACGTTGGGTACCGTAAAATTTGGTGGGGCATGGCTGCACCACTCCCCATGCTTGCATTGGTACACCACCGTAGTATCTCGTGGCCATACGGAATTCCTCCAAATGGTGGCACATAATTTTGTGGCTCACCTTCTCCTTGGGCTGCAGAAGAACCTTCTTCTATAATCCTTCCTCTCTTGTTCTTTTTCGCCGGCACAAGAAGTCCTTCCTCTAACCAATCTTCTTTCCCCTCAAGAAAAAGCCTTAATCTTGCATCCGGTAGGGGCAAATTTACTTTGGCCAATTTGAAGCCTCCTCTCTCATCTCCACTTATGTATTTGCCTTGCTTCATATAATCAAATCCTAGGGAAGTCCCAACTAGGAGATGTTCCGGTTTCTTGGATTTCCCGGTCTCAAAGAGATAGCCAACATAGAGAGGTAACACCCCGAACCAATATCTCCTGAACCCGATGTTGCTTCACAACACCACCGGTTGATCATAAGGTGAGTGGGGTTGATTGGCTGCCCGGCAATCAAGGCCGAGTAAAGCCAATTCACCTCCATGTCGGTTATCTTGGTCTCTTTCATTCTCCCCAAAATCCTCTTGCTCATCCATGAGTGAAACACTTGGATGATGGGGTTCCCGATACTATTTCTTTGCCGGTTAGCTTCTCCGGCGATCATTCTCCAAAAACCTTCCAATGTGCCTCCATGCACATCCACTTGTTCTGGAGCTCCCTTTTGAAAACCAAATAATTCCCTAATGTACTCATAGGGAACCACTTGTTCATCTCCCTCCAAACGGAATGAGAGACTCGACACTCCATCAAGAATAGGCGCCATGGTCATGAGAATTTCCAAGGCGAATTCCTTGTGGGTGTTTGCCGACACTCCGTTGGAGAATTGCACCCAACCTAGGTGTCCCAACATGTAGTAAATATCCGTATAAAAACCCAGCCCTTGGAGAGCTTGGTCGTCGAAATCAACGTTTGCCACAAGCCACTTCTCAAGGCGAGTGAGCTTCTCCTCCTCCTCCGTCTTGATGATAAACCCATACTTGGAATACCGCGGAGTGTATGGAGGTGGAGCGGATGATCGTGTCGAGCGACGAGGTCGGACGGGCGGCTCCTCCGTACGTCCTTGTGGTTCGGTGAACCGCATAGACGAGCTTCGTGTGGCCCTCATGCCACCGAGGAGAAGAGTGTCGTTCCTCCTCGGTGGTGCCGTGTCCTCCTCCATACTCCGAGGAGACTCGGAGACCGAGTGCCTCCTCGAAGAGGTTGTCGATGATGGCTTGGACGACGACGATCCCTTCTTCTTGGTGAAAAGACTTGTAGTTTTCTTCCACATGGTTGCTGCACTCTCCCTCACAAATATATACCCGGGGTTTTCAACCGGTACCAAGGCACACAAATATTATTTGGGGTATGGACTTTGAGTGGATTTAGGATGAATTTTGTTGGATGAAACAAAACTCGAAGTGGAAGGCTAAGTCTAAGGTGGTTCTGGACTAAGAGCTCATGAACACGAACAAAGAACTGGGCAAGCGACTTACCTGAGGAAGACGGGCACCGGGGGCCTTAAAAAGAGGGGAGGCCGACCGGCCTGGGGTCCTCGCTGCCCCGCTCGGCTTCAACTTTCTCCAGTCCACTCCATGCTCCTTTGTTACTTTGTGACCGCGTGCTCCACGGGGTTGCACCGCCCAAACGCTCTCGTCCACTCCTTTGCTTGCATGATTGATCCCTCTACTTGATGGTTTTGCTTTGAGTCACTTCCATGCTCCCTTGCCTCACATGCCTCCAAGAGATTCCTGCAAAACAAAGCTTTGGCTGCCCCCCATGCTTGTCCTTTGCATGTGGTTTGATGAAAGATGTTGGAGGGGCATCCCGTGATGCATCATGGTGCATGCATGGTTAAGTTAACTTATTTGCCTCCCTCTAAGCATGTTTTAATGCTAAGCTCTCCTCTAATTTCGAAAAATAAAAATTAAACTCAGAGCTTGCAATGAGTTCAAATATATTAGAGGAGTTTTAAGCATCAAAACAAATGTGAGTCGAAAATATTTTCCGACTACTTTTATTTTGGTCTCACGGTATTGTTTGCTTCCATTAGTTGAGAGCAAGCTTTTCCGGCTTGATCATGGGGCATAGGTTTAGGTTCTAATTTTGGTTAAATGAGAGAGATTTTGAATGAAATAAAATTAAATGAGGCTTAGAAAATTCTAACTCTAGAGAAACCAAGGATATGAATTTTTAACCAACCAAAAATTGAATTTCTAGGTTCACGCGAGTCCTACCAAGCGCTGAAATTTAAATAACATCTAGGTACATGCGTGGCTCTACTGTGTGTTTTAGCATGTAAAACAAGTCAACCATAACATCATAAAGAGGATGAAAGGTTGAGGTAGGTTCTGAATTTTTGGTTTTGGTTTCTCGAAAAGAAGCAAATAACTCATAGGATGGCTCATGTAAAGGGTTTATGATTCAAATAAAATATCCAAACAAGATTTATAACTCTAAACATTATCCAACCACTTTAAGTCTATGAATGTCTTGCGTAGCAAATTTCAAAACTAACTTACTTGAAAGACTCGAAAAATCTTGATCGGGTTGTCCTCCCGGTAGCTTATTCTTGACTCGACGAAACGGGTTACCTCCCGCTTAGCGCTTCGTTTATAGTCCATGGCTAGACTTCTTCACTTGATTACTTCGGATCAACGCTCTTTGCGGGCACTGCAATCTTGGGTACCCACTTCCGCACCATCTTGGGCGCAGGCTTATTCTCCGATTTAATCATCTTTTTGGTCTTCACAGGTGGCTTTTGTTCCTTTATCTTGACGGATGCAACAACTTCTTTGATCTCTTTCGCTTTCTTCTTCTCCGGCTCTTCCTTCTTCCTTGGCTCTTCCTTACTAACGCGACGATGAGGTGGAATATATTTAACTTTGATCATATTGCATACCTCGAAGCGTGGTCGAAACATGTAGGAACTTCTCTCGCTGTTGATGTCGAACTTGATCTCCCCCTTGCCGACGTCGATGGTAGCTCCTACGGTCTTGAGGAAAAGCCTCCCAAGAATGAGTGGCGGCTTCTCCCTTTCTCCCATCTCGAGTACCACAAAGTCGACGGGGATGAAGTGGTGTCCGACCTTCACGGGCACGTCCACGGTGATGCCCAAAGGGTAGGGAATGGAGTTGTCACCTAACTCCAAGCACATGGCCGTAGGCTCTAGCTCCGGTAGGCGTAGCTTCTCGAACATCTCTTGGCATGACGCTCACACTTGCTCCAAGGTCGCATAATGCCTTCTCAAATTTGAATGAACCAACGGAACATGGAATCGTCGGGCATCTGGGGTCGCCTTGCTTTTCTAGTCCGTTTGCAATAGAGGCGCTACATTGCTCGGACATCTTGACATGATCCACCCTGAGTGTTGCTATCTCATACTTGTTTGCAAGAATATCTTTGAAGTAGCGAGAATATGTAGGAACTTGAAGGGCGTCCAATAGCGGCATGTTGATGCTCAACCTACGCACAACCTCCACAAACTTCTCAAAATGATTATCAAGTTTACCTCGGAAGTAGCGTGGCTTAAGTTGCGGTATCTTCATGTCTTCACTCGGCATCTCAAACTCGGGCTCTTCGGTGACGATCTCGGTAACCTTCTCCTTAGCAAATTTCTCCGCCTCGGTAGATGGTTTAGGCTTTCTTGCTCATGCGAACGCCTCGGATCTTGGCCTCCTTCCCGAACGAGTTTGAATGGCCTTCGCCGTCTTGGGACCTTGAGGTTGTCCCGGAAGCTTCCCTTCATTAGCGGATAGGCACCCGGCAAGTTGTCCCACTTGTGTCTCGAGCATCTTCATCATGTTGAGCACTTGATGGTTGGAGCTTCCGACCTCCGTCACCTTGCTATCGATGTTTTCCAACACCTTATCTATGGCCTTGAACTTGGTGACGGTGTCCTTGTTGATCTTAGCTTGCTCATCCATGAAGTCCTTCAATTGCATAAGAAGAGGAACCGAATTCGGAATGGATGAGCTTGCATTAAATTGAGGTCTACCTTGCCCGTAGCGGAAGTTCGACAAATCCCCCTTCCTCATGTAATCGAGCATCTTGGCTTCCTTGGTGATCTTTCTGACATGGCCATATTCTCCGCACTCTTCACATGTGGACCTTGCTTCGGCAGCCTTCAAGTCTTGAGCTTCTTTCTTCTCCATCTTCTACAACCTTCGCATAAGCGAATCGATCTTGCCTTCGAGTAGATCTTCTTTCTCCACTTGCAAGACTCCCTTATGTTCCCCGTGGGTTGAACCAGAAGTAAGCGTCCGGATGACGCCCATGTGTCATTGTCCGTGACCTTCTTGAATAGAGTGAAAGCTTGAGTCGGCGTAAGCTCGATGATGGATCCTCCCGCCGATGCATCGATGATTGTCCTTGACGCCATGGTAAGTCCTTGATAGAACTTTTGAACGAGATCTTCCTTCGGGAACTTGTGATGTGCCTGCGAGTGTACTCATTGAAACGCTCGAATGCTTCCGATATAGTCTCCGTAGGATATTGAGCAAAGGTAGCAATCTTATTGCGCAAGCTTTGAGTCTTACCCGGTGAGTAGTATTCCTTCATGAAGGCTCTCATCAAGGTGTCCCAATTTTGCACCGTCTTTGCCGGTTGAGAGTAAAACCATTGCAAAGCCTTCCCGAGTAACGAAAACGGAAAGAGCCTTGCCCTCATTTGATCTTGAGTCACCCCGTCCATGTTGAATGTTTGACAAAGTTGAACGAACGCTTGGAGGTGAAGGTTTGGATCCTCTTTACCGGTGAAGGGTGAATGTTGCACCATGCGGATTGTTGAGGTCTTGATCTCGAACAGCCTTCCGATCTCCGCGAGGTTCAAGATTGGTAGGTCGATGATGTCCGGGGTGCATAGCTCCCCGATCTTGCACTCTGGCTGCGGTTGTTCTCCCATCGGTAGTGGTGGAAGTTGATTCTCCCTAGGGCTTGGAGGTGGTGATTCCTTTGGAGATTCCGACGATCCTTCGGCCTCCGCTTTTGGATCTACAAATTCCAGCTTTTTAGCTTGTGCTTCACGTCTCCTTAGCCTGTAAAGTTTTTCTGGATCATCCACAAAATTCTCAGGTTTGTTGGAGAGGTAGCCGTCCATCTCCTGTTAGGCTTAGCAATAAACAAAATATATACAAAACAAAATAAAACAAATCTAAGAAAACTAGGGTTAGTCAAACTAGATTAGATTGATTTTGAGGATGATCAAAAGTTAGTAGATGCAAAAGAAAACCAAAAGAAAACTGAAAATATTCACAAAAGCAATAAAAGATCGAATCTTGATCATCCCGAACGGCGCGTAAAAATGGGGCTTGTTGATGTGTATATGCGTATCCAACTTCGTTTGGACTTGCAAGTGGACAAGTCCTCCGTCGTAGCCAAGGGACCCTTCTTCCCTCAAGTGTGAACCCAAGGTATCGAATCCATGGAACAAATGTGCAATGCAAGAATCAATCTAATAAAGCCACAAACACTTTAATCTTCGAAAGGTTGTTGCTTTAGCATCTAATCTAGAGAACATCAAAAGAAACGAATCTAATCTATGAAACCGGAGGTAGCAAGAGATAGAGAGGATAGGTAAAACCAATCTAGAGAGATTGGATCAAGCTTGTTGAAGTTCCAAGCAAAGAAGAAATAGCCAAGTTGAATCTCATAAAAGCTTTTTAAATCGCGGACTTCCCGTCCAACTCCGAAGACGCCCACCTTTTGGAGCCACCGTTCTGTCACAACGCACTCCTATTCATGCGGGTTAGCCTAGGGCGAGTCCAATGGACAAGTTGAAATCTCTTGGAAGGTCAAGCATGCACCTCTAGCCACCACGGCTACAAGAACACCCTCTATGATCTATCTCGAGAATAGATCTTAAAGTAAGAAAAGCCAATTGAAATCAAAGTTGTAGAAGAAGCACTTGATCGCTAGAAATCGGATTGCAACTTGATAATTCAACATAGTAAATGTTACTGGACAAGATCACCACGGGATCCTACCTTGATCTTGCTCCTAGCTCACGGAACTCCGACGTGGTCTTCCTTGCAA
The DNA here is from genome assembly GCA_022644695.1 of Cenchrus purpureus. Lineage (NCBI taxonomy): Eukaryota > Viridiplantae > Streptophyta > Magnoliopsida > Poales > Poaceae > Cenchrus > Cenchrus purpureus. The sequence continues at coordinate 94,620,124 of CP053459.1, forward strand.
GGTTCCCATGTCGGCTAGGGAAACCCTAGACAACTAGCTCGACCCTCTCCTCTCCGGAATGGTGCCCCTCTCTTCTCTGCTCCTCGGTGACGAATGACAAATGAGTTGATGCGTGGCTCTTGGCCAGGGGGCTATAAATAGTCCGAGAGGCGGCTAGGTCAAAGGGGGCGACGAATGGACCCAGAAATGGGCTGGGCCGGCGCCGACTGACCGGGCCCATTCTAGCCCATTTCGTGGCCGCCTTCCTCGGTGATGCTTCTCATGTCTTCTAGAAGTTTCTCCCTTCTGCATGTGGGCCCTTGACGTCAGTTTCTCCGCGGTTTAAATGAAGCTCCTTGTCCCGCAAGATTCAGCATTTTCTGTTCAAGTCCTTGGAGTTTTCCGTCTTCACAGGTTGGTCCTTGGGCTTCTTGGAGTCATGTTCACTTCATTGCTTGACTTGTGCCGGGCTTCAAGGTCTTGTCACGAGGTGCTTGATGAACTTTACCCGGAAGTCTTGCTTTCAACGCTAAATTCCTGCATAAACATCAAACTCCAAAACCGACATGCACGAAGGAACTTGTTATACCAAGGGGGTTAGTACCAATGGATAAGATATAAAATTCATGTCAACACCGAAGGTAAACTCATGGCTAGGTTGACGGAAATTCACCGTCAACAACCATATTCTCTTCCACTGCCCACTCGCCAAGTTCATGTGGGCAAGCCTGAAAGATCTGCTAGGATGGGAGAGAGTGCCGAGGGGGCTTTGGGATCTCCTAGAACAATGGGTGCCTTTGGGGTGTGAATCATACAACCTGAAGTTCTTCTCTTTGACGATAGTCCTTTGGGTTTTGTGGATAACACAGAATAAGATGACAATCGAGGGGGTGTTTGTGCGAAATCCTACGGAGGTTTTACATAAGATCTGTGTCTTTTTGCAGAAATGGAAGTTGAGGCTGAAAGCTGAGCGAACACAACTAGAGGAGGGGGAGCATCGGCTAGCGGATGGATATAAAAGACTTCAAGGAGAAGGCGAGGCCGTGGCCGCCTGAAGAAAGCTTCATTTAGCTCTCTGTTGGATGATGGTTTTTTTCTTTTGCCTGCTATCGATGGATGTTTAGGCGGTGGTAGGGTGTTTAGCATCCTCTGCTGTTTGTTGCCTTCTCTTGTAAGCTGGTAACCCCAGCATGGAGTCTGTATCAAACTTAATTGCTTTCTATAAAAGCAGGGTAAAAGCCTTTTTCAAAAGAAACAACTCTCTAATGATAGATTAATTAAGCTTAAAAGATTCATCTTGTTATTTTCCTGAACCATCCATGTCATTAGTTTTGTAGTTAGTTTACATTTAGTCCTCCTAATAGAGTTTGTTTTGGAGCTCAAAAATTTCTTCGAACTAAACGTGCCCTCATGAGTTCTATGAAGCAAGAGGTATGCATCTCTCATTGTACACATCTCCACAGCAGCAATTGCACGGGCGCCTGGTCCGCATGCAGCAGCAGGGTTGTCACCATCCGCAACAACAACCATGTGGGGCCTATGACAGGCGCCGCCGCATGGGGTCAGGACGGCACGACCATGTAGGGGAAAGTGGCAGTGCAAATTGGGTCGTCACATGGCAATCGATGAGGTTGGGCGCATGGGGGCCGGTCGGGCCTGTGAACCACAACAGCGGTGCTAATGGGCGGCGAAGGCGGAGCTCCACGAACCACAGCTTTCTTGCACTAATGCTTTTGCGTGAAATTGTATCACATTTGAGGCCTCTAACAGCTGTCTTTTTGCCATTTAATGGAAATGTCATAAGCTTCTTTTTCCAGTGTATCCAGGTAGGACTATGATCTTCCAACCAATTATCACCAAGAATCATGTCAAAACATCTCAGAGGCAAGACTCTAGCATCATAAGTGAATGAATGACCTTGGTTAAAGCACTGGAACTTGGGAATGAATTTGTCTGACATCATAGGAGTGTCATCTACTGTTGCAAACTGTAGAGCATCACATGACTTTACTTGAGAAGCAAATTGTTGAGCCACAACTTCATTTATGAAAGTACCCACACTGCCTGAATCAGGAAGAATCAGGAGCTCTTGCTTACCCACTAACCTCTTGAATCTTATTGTTCTTCTTTCTTGAGGGTGGATCTCTTGGTATATCATTTTCTTGAACTGCCATAACACACTCTTCAGAATCTGCAACCTCATCTCCACTTTCTTCAGAATCGGATTTGCCATCAGGCTGAAACAGCTCTAATGCTTCATGCAGTACATGGATTGGAACTTTTTCGGGACATTTATGATTTCCGCCTATCCATTTGTCCCCACAAGTGAAGCAAATCCCATTAGCCTTCATGTGGGCAAACAATGCTGAGAGCTTATCATCACCTTGCTACTTATCATTCCTCTTGGCTTCATATTTCTTGAATGGCACCTTAGATTTATCCCCAGCAGAGAAAACCCGACTACTGGGTTTATTAGCGTCTTTGGTGTCATGCTTGAGAAAGCAGTTCTTCTTCGAGATTCACACTCCTCTTCCTGCAACAAGGCAAGTGCACTAGCAGTATTTACATCTCTGAGATGATGTAAAGCAATAGGAGCACGGATATCATCTCTCAAACCTCCTAGAAATCTAACCACAAGGAAAGTATCATCATAATTTGGGTTGTACAACATGACATTATGGGCTAACTGCTCAAATTGGGTATGATATTCTGTGACAAGCTATCATCTCATATTGTCAAGTTGTTTCATGTGAAGTATCGATCTCTATCAAACGCACAAACAGCTCTGCAAAACATCCCAGCCTAGTAATTTTGCCACTAACTCCATTTGAAGCCAAGCCTCAGACTAGTGAAATTGAAAGAAGCAAATCTAGGTTTTAGGGCTTCACTAACGCCAAAAATCTCAAAGTATGACTCACACTTGTCCTTCCACAACCTAGGATTAGAATCATCAAAAGTGGGAAAACTGATTTTAGGCTTGTGCTGGTGTTGACTCAAACTAGCAGGAGCAATCAGCTGCGAATCAAACATGCGAGGACTTGTGTGATTGAACATACCCGTGACCGGGAGTGGCGGATGAGATCCAAGGATCCCACCGCCCACATCCCAATGGCTATTGTCTTGGCAGTGCCAGCTGGGCCGCTCCGATGCCGATACAGATGGGCACGCCGCATCTCCTGGAGCCAGGTTCAGATAGAAGGGATTCACCCAAACTGGAGGTGGTCGGGGAGGCGGCTGCTGCTGTGGTGGTGGAGGCGTCGGGTTCTCGGTTTGATGAGGACGCACCACCGCATCCTTGTCCTTGTTCAGCACAGCTGCCAACGACGCCTCTATGCTTGATTACTTCACCTATGCTTGATAGCTTGTCGAGGATCTTCTGCAGCACCAGGTCGACCCCGTTGACCCTTGTGGTGAGGCCGTCGAACTTGGTGGTGAGCAATTCGATAGATTCCGCCATTTGTGACTCAAACCTCGCCAGCTTCCACGGCGCCAGCGCAGAATCAGACCAAAAGGGTGAAAAATTTTGGGTGGATTGTGGGGATTAGGCTCTGGATACCAATTGTTATGAACTTGGGTAGATTGGAGCTTAGATTCAGATAGAAATGGGAAATTCAGAGGAAGTAGCAGGAAGAACAGGGGAATTTCTCAGGAGGGAGGAGGAGGTTACATAGGAGTTCAAACAGAATCATCATACAACTCTACCTCTCCTACACGCCATCCACTGGCTTAAGTATAAGCGAATTACTTGACAGCTAGCTTCTTGGGCTAGACCACCTATTCACCCATTCCGACCCACTTCATCACCCACTTGTCGGCCCATTGTTGAGATGCCAGGAAGCCCATTATTGAAGGCATCTTTGCTTCCTTCCCGCCTTCGGGTTCATGACAACATCGTCGGTCGTCCACGATCCTATTGCAGCCAAGGGGTGCGGCATGACAAGGGAAGAGTGCTGGGGACAAGCAGGGGGCATGAGCCAGAGTGGTGTCAGGGAAGGAGACCAAGAATATAATAGAATGAACCATTTTGTGTAATCAGTGATATTAATGGGTAATTATTCTGTAATGAGGAAGTATGAAACTTAAGTATTGGATCACCTCTTGAGGTACTAAAAACATGAATATGCCCCACTCCCCTCCCTCCACCTTTTTCAGAGTTAGACGCATTTGGCTGAAAATTTTTGGAGTTTGTGGAGTGTAGTTTTTTTAGTGCAATGCTCCCAAACATCCCCTAAATGTAAAACTTTCACCTTATTAGGATGTGCAATGCTTGAAGCTCCACTTCAGTTCGCTGCACATTATTCCATGATTCCGGGGCACAAGTTATTATTACTACCTCCATCTATTTTTATAAAACACGCATGGATATCAAGATTCAAATTTTGCAATTTTATAAATAATTTGACTATTAATTTTTAATTTTTATAATATAAATTTTATATGATTGAATTTATAATCATACGCATTTTACCATGATTATAAGTTTATAATCATAAATGATATAATATGTGATAAATAAATGTTCAAAGTGTTATTTGGAAGACCTTGCCAAGTAATACAATGCCTTGTAAACATGGATGGTGGAGTATGAATAATTTGATATGCCCCTAATGAACAATCCACTTTCATAAGTTGGTGATCAAGTAGGTGATAATACGGGCCCTCAGGTTTTTAGTGGGCAGACACTAAGGATGGATTCGGATCGGATGTGTATGGATTCGAATTCGGATGTCACTTTTTACCACATTTTAATTCGTATTACAAATCTTATCGAACATGTACGAATACAAATCTTATCAGATATGAATACAAAATTGATAGATTTGCTTTTTATCAATGAGTAGAAAAAATGTTACTACTAGTGAGTAAATATTTTTATTCATTAAAAAATACAATATATTTAAAATTAACATGAATAGCCATATTAAAATTAAATGAATTTTAGTATTGCATATCACTAGTAATATTAGAATAACATAATTATTTATTAGACTTTTTTAATAGTTTAGATGATGTACATCACTTTTAGGTAACAATATTAAATTAACATCATTTTTAATTATCAATAAGTCATCAAAATAAGTTTTAGATGGCTTTATCACTACTTTATTCTACACATATACGGATAGTGTCGCATAGTCCACATTTTTGTCGAATACGACTATTGAACCGGATAGAGAAAATATGAAAAATCGAATACGAATACATCCATTTAACACTCTCATTAAAAAAACCGAATACGGATATTCATATTGATGTTTTTACCGAATATGAATTTGAATAATTCGGATATCTAGACATCTGAATCCCTCCTTAGCGGACAGTGCACTAGAACGCTAACAAAAGGTGCACCAGACTCAAGCTACATCGCATATTAGTGCTCATAAAAAGAGGTCAAGCAAGTCAAATAAAGAGAGCGAAAATGGGAGTGAAGTTAATTTCACCGTACCTATACATGTAAAAAGAGCTCAAGCATGTCAAATAAGGGGTGGAAATGTAATGGGACTCTTACTTACAACATGAGGTCAAGCAAGTCAAATAAGAGAGAGGAAATGGGACTCAAGTCACATCGTGCCTACCAAAGGAGGTCAAGCAAGAAATAGGAGAAAGGCAATGGGGCTCATCAACTTACATCATGCCTACAAAAGAGGTCATTCAAGTGAAAAATAAGAGAAACGGAAAATTTCAAAAGGAAAACAAAAGCTACGAGGTTTTAAAAAAATTTAAACCCCCCACAAATTGGATTTTTGAGCTCCACCCTTTGAGTCTTTGCCAATGTCTTGGGGATGTCTACAGCCGTGGTGGCTTCTTGTTGCTCCAGGTGTTTTGCTACTTTGGGGGATGGAGCCCTAGTGATGGCATTCTACAGAACACTCGTTCGGTCAGGGTCAAGGTCAACACGTCATTCGAAAAACAAGGTCAAGGTCAAGGTCAAGGTCAAGGTCAATCCATGCGCTCAGCTAATTTGGGCAAAGCCGCACATTATAGCTACGTACTCAGCCTAACCCACTTCCAAATTGTTGAGATATATTAAGAAAAGATGGAGAAAACCGTGTATGTGGAAGGTTAAAAGAACAACGCTGGTCCGTTGTTACTTATTACCAATCAGCATGAGATAAGAGTGTGACTGAGTAAGACAGATTACCGCGCGCACGAGGAAGCTTTGCCAAACATCGATTCCTGACAGGTCCTCCACTCAGCTGAACTTTCCATTTTAGAAAGTTTAATTCCCGCAAATTTTTATTTTTAAATGTCATAAGTTATACAAATAAGTTGGATGTATAATTTTGTACATACTAAGAGCAACTCCAACAGTCTATGTATAATTTTAGTTAAATTTTGAGTTTTTGAAGATTTGTAAAAAAATAAAGAGCTCCATAACTATAGGGTAAACCTACAGACCCTTTAAATTTTTTTAATATCTGTATTCAAATCATCCCTCCCTCTCTCTCCCTCCTTATCATCTCATTCTCAGGCTCTCCCTCTTCTTGTTTGCTGCCGCCAGGCGCCGGCCATCTCCTCCTTCCTGCTTCCTTCGCGCCCGCCCCCACCAGCCATCGTACCGCCGCCCGCCTCCGCAGCGCGCGCGTGGTCGGCCTCTCCCCGCCGCCGCCTCTTCCCTTCCGCCCCTCCTCACATGACGGATCTGGGCGGCGCATCAGTGTCGCCGGCCGTGCCTCCGCCCCACACTGTCACCTACTCGTCTGGGTCCATGCCTCCAGTCCCCGTTGTGGCCGCCAACGCCTATGCTCCTCAACCTTGCCGCCGCCTCCTCCCACCTCCTCATCTCGCGGGCCTCGATCTGCCCCCGCTTGTCCACCTCGACGGGGAGGGTAAGGTGAAGGGGACGATGATAGCGGCGCAAGGCCGCAACACGCGAGCATGCAGGAGGCGACGGTGGGTGCAGGTCGCTGACGAACGAAAGGCTACTCGTCCGCCCGGCCGACGGGAGTAGCACGACAAGGAGGGCGAGGCCGCGGGAAGCTGCTAAAGCGGAAGCGTGGGAGCCCTCGGGAGATGTCGAGTCGAGTGGTTCACTAAAGAAAGCCAGCTAGGGGTAGTATCATGCCGATAGATGAGATCTATCGACATAGCGAAGTCTTGGATGTCGATTTCTTCTTCTTTGTCGGCCTGTTTAGTCGCCTTGGAGTTGCTCAAGGATTCTTATGGGATCAGCGCCATGGTGCTCGGATGGATGATGCATTCTGGTTGCAACATCCAAATGCAACATCTGCAATATCCAAAATATAGTTGCAATATTGAAAAATATAATGTCGTTGATTAATTCCTGCACAGGCCGGAGGCAACATGAACATTATGTTTCATGCAATATTTACGTGAAACATGAAAAACAAGGATTGCTATATCACACCACCGACTACTGGCCCGTGGCGCCCCGCCTCAACTGCCACCACTGTTGGCTAGCAAACCACCCCGGAGCTCCTCTACAGCCGGTGGCCACAAGTATCCCACCCCAACCCAACCCCGAACCCTGACCAAGTCTCGAGCTGAAGAAGAAACACTTGTTTGAGGTCAAAAGGAGCCTGTTGTGGCTTAGAATCCTTCATTGGCAAAATTTGAGTGTGGGAGGAGTAAAACACTCCGTGTGATATAGCAATCCCTTGTTTTTTTCATGTTTCACAATAAATATTGCATGAAACATAATGTTCATGTTGCCTCAGAAAATTTTCTATTGCAGAATTAATCAAACGACACATTATATTTTTCAATATTGCAACTATATATTTTTGATATTGCAGATGTTGAATTTGGTTGTTGCAACCGAATGTCTCCTATCATACATCCGAGCACTAGTAGCGCTGAAAAAAAATTATCCCATAAGAATCATTAGAGCAACTCTAAGAGACTGACTAAACCTTCCTGGATCGGTAAAAGAAAGAAAAGAAGAAGAAATCGACATCCAACAGACTCGCTATGTCGGTCGTCGGGGGCGTCGATACTCAACTGATCATTAGTGACGGCGGTGGTGGCGTGGTGCTGAAAAAAGGCAGAGTCTCACACTCCTGCATGCATGGAGCAGATAGCTTCACAATAGTTGCAACTTGCAACATTGATGTTTAACTATTGCAAAGCGTTCTATTTTATTTTCTGCCTGACGACTGTGTCTAGCATAACCATAATTTTTAAGTATAACTTTGATGATGTCATGCAGAAATTATACATACAACTCCCGTGTACAATTTGTAGGATAAATTCATTTGCTTTATTTTTATAAGGTTATAACTACACACACAATTTATTTTTATATACATGTGATTTAATTTATACGGCGTACCATGGGTTATGCTTCGAGTCTAGCTTTGAGACTGGCACACCAGCGTGCTGACCGCCGACGGAGCACCATATATACATCACACGAATCACACAGCTAGCACAGCCTAAGCGTCCCAGCCTTAATTAGAGTTAATAAACACCAACAGCTAGCTACCCATACCGAAACAATCAATCAACAAATGCGCTCCATGATGACCTTAATAATACTGCTACAGCTAACCTTGTTCTGTCATCCTTCACCCTCGTAGCGGCAGGAGCCGGCGACGGCGACGAGGCCGCCGCACTGCTGGCCTTCAAGGCTGCGGCAATCAGCGGCGGGTACGACGACCCGCTTGCCTTGTGGAACGGTAGCACCACCACCGGTGCGTCGTTCTGCGTCTGGGAGGGGTGACATGCCGGGGCAGGCACCATCGAGTTGTGGCGCTGAACCTGCACCCCGCGGGCTCACCGGCTTCTCTCGCCGGCCATCGGCAATCTGTCCTCGCTCAGGGTCCTCAACCTGAGCTCCAACGCATTCAGCGGGGCATACCGGGGAGCCTCGCCGCCTGCGCCACCTCCGAGCGCTCGATCTGAGAAACAACACGTTCGCCGGTGAGCGCTGAACCTGACCTTCGCCGGTGAGCTCCCCGCGCCATTCACCAATCAGCTCCAGGGCTCCTGCGCCGCGCCTAACTGCGCATTCAACCTTCGGGACAACCAAATCAGCTCCAGGTCGCTTGCCACGTCATCCCCTGAGCGCCAAGCTCTCGATGCGCTCAGAAGTGGCGGCTCCTGCGGGAAAACCACCGCTGCCATCCCGGCATGCAAGCCTTGTCATCCCTGCTCCACGCCTCTCCCTCTGATGCAACCAGCTCAGGGCCACCTCACGGGTGCCATCCCGGCATCGCTTGCCAACTTGTCATCCCTGAGCTACCTGGACCTCTCGATCAACCAGCTCAGGGGCACCATTCCTCCGGGCCTCGGCGGCATCCGGGGCCTCCAAAACCTTGACCTCGCGTTCAACTCTCTCTTCGGTGAGCCTCCCTTCTCCTTGTACAACTTGTCTTCATTGACGAGGTTGCAACTTGAAGGGAACATGTTCCATGGAACCATTCGTGCCCATATCGGCAGCAGTTTCCCTAGCATGATGTCTCTTTCCATTGCTGAGAACCAATTCACTGGATCCATCCCTGCTTCCCTCGCAAACCTCACTACTCTTACAGACCTTGAACTCGACCATAACAGGTTGAGTGGATATGTGCCTAGCACACTGGGGCGGCTGCAAGCTCTGCGAACTCTGTACTTGTACAAAAACACACTAAACGCAGACAACACAGAGGGGTGGGAATTCATCACTTCGCTGTCCAACTGCAGCCATCTCCTAGAATTAAACATCTACGGCAATGCCGATTTCACCGGGCGGCTGCCAAGTTCAATTGCCAATCTCTCAGCAACTCTACAATATCTCCATATAAATCAAATTGGGATAACAGGAGCATCCCATCATCCATAAGCAATCTGGTGCACCTTCAAATCCTTGATGTAAACACTTACGTATCTGGAGTAGTTCCAGAAAGCATTGGGAAGGTAGGAAGCTTGGTTGAGCTACATATGTACGAGACACACCTGTCAGGTCCCATACCTGCATCTTTGGGAAATATCTCAACGTTGACTAAACTATATGCATACGATTGCAATCTGAGGGTCCAATCCCAGCAAGCTTAGGGAAGCTAAAGAATCTGATACTCCTTGATCTTGATTCAAACCGCCTAAATGGTTCAATTCCCAGAGAGATTTTCAAACTACCAGTCCTTTCTAGTGAAATAGACCTGTCATACAATTCACTATCAGGACCCCTACCTTCTGAAGTTGGTACCTTGGACAACCTTAACCACCTATATCTTTCTGGAAACCAATTGTCCGGTGAGATACCTAATAGTATTGGACATTGCATCGTGTTGGAATCGCTAATGTTGGACAATAACTTGTTTCAAGGAATCATACCTCAATCTCTAGCTAATATAAAGGGCCTGAGTAAACTCAACCTGTCCGTGAATAAGTTGTATGGCACTATTCCTCATCACATTGGTAGTATCCAAAACCTTCAGGAGCTCTATCTAGCACATAACAATTTGACCGCCCGATACCAACAGTTCTGCAAAACATGACAGCATTATCAAATTTGGATCTATCCTTTAACAATCTGCGAGGGGAGGTGCCAAAAGAGGGTATTTTTGGTAATTTAGCTAACTTGTCAATCAAAGGAAATAATGAGCTTTGTGGTGGAATACCTCAGCTTCATTTAGCTCCATGCCACACACATTCTATGAGGTCGGTTACAATAATAGTTCTGGGTACACTAGTATTGCTCTTAAGCTTAGGTATTGCTGTGTGTATGCCTATAAGAAGCTTTCACAAAAGCAGAAGGGCCTCCCGATGCTACCTATAGTTGTCAAACAATTTGGACGAATTTCTTATCATGAATTGTCAAATGGGACCGGTGGATTTTCTGAAACCAATCTGCTTGGTCAAGGAAGCCTCGGGGCAGTATATAAATGCACTTTTCAAGATAAGGGGATTATCACTGCAGTGAAGGTTTTTAACCTCGAACAAATTGGATCTACAAGAAGTTTCATAGCTGAATGTGAGGCACTAAGAAGGGTGCGTCACCGTTGTCTTGAAAAGATAATCACATGCTGCTCAAGCATCAATCGCCAAGGTCAGGATTTTAAGGCGCTAGTGTTAGAGTTCATGCCAAATGGTAGCTTAGAAGACTGGCTTCACCCAAAATCCGACATGCGCACTTTGAACAATACTCTCAATCTAGCACAAAGGTTGGACATTGCTGTCAATGTCATGGATGCTTTATACTATCTTCATAATCACTGTCACCCACCAATTGTTCATTGCGACCTCAAGCCAAGTAACATCCTTCTTGCAGAAGATATGAGTGCTCGAGTGAGATTTTGGCATGTCAAAATTCTTTCTGAAAGTGCAAGTAAATCCCTACCAATTTCGAGTAGCACAATTGGAATAAGAGGCACTATTGGTTATGTTGCTCCAGGTAATTTAAATTATTATATTTTAATCTTTATTATTTTTAGTTCTTGTATAAACATGAAATATTGATCAATACATTTCTTTTGCATGATCAGAATACAGTGAAGGCTCTTCTGTCTCAATCCTTGGCGATATTTATAGCCTAGGCATACTACTTGAAATGTTTACAGGAAGACGTCCAACAGATGATATGTTTAGAGGTTCATTAGATCTGCACAAGCATTCAAAGGATGCTCTTCCACAGAGAATCTGGGAGATTGCTGATGCAACAATGTGGCTGCACACAAACACCTGCGATAGCACTACAAGAAGTAAAACTGAGAATTGTTTGGTTTCTATCATTGTTTTGGGGTATCCTGCTCCAAGAAGCAGCCTAGAGAGAGGACACTGATATAGGATGCAGTTGCTGAGATGCATGCTATCAGAGATTCATACCTTATATATGTTTGCTAAACCACTAATGGTGGAGCAAGGAGTGCCAACAGATCTTCAGGATTTCCAGAAATGTGCATAAGCAGATAACAAAACAGGCAAGATGCCTGAGGATGTTGTGTTTCAAAATATGGATTTGCTACATATATATTGCATATGTTATTTCTGCAGGTAATTGTCAATAACATTCCTTTGAAAATATGCTGAATGTCTTTTGAACTGATGGAAGCCATACTAGAAAGCCTAGGCAGGGTTAGGCAGGGATATCTTTTTAGTGAAGGATAAAGTTCGGCCGCAACCCCTTCCACAAGAGGGAATTATTCCATAACTATTACATTTAGTAGTTCTAGCTACCCATACCAAAGGTAATGGGTTTATAAACCAAACACGAACACAATATCAAATGTCTCGGGGTTCTCATCGCCGCAGTAGAGTTGTATCGGATTGCGTACTGGTCTCGAACGGTTGCGCAAATGGGGTACACAGGATTTATACTGGTTCGGGCCTCCGAGAGTAACACCCACGCCCGCTCCAGACCGTGTTATTTGCACCGACGGTAGTAGGGATACAAATGGGTGAGAGAGGAGCTCGGTCCCAAGTCTCTGTAGTGAGGGAGCCAAGTCTGGCTCAAGGTTGAAGAAGAAGAAAAGAGAGAGAGAGAGAGAACTCCTCCCAAGAGGAGACAGAGAAGTAAAGAGGAGTCGACTCATGGAAAGGACCGCATCCTTTTATAAAACAAGGGTGACATGAGGAGTGAAGAGAGAGAGAGGAGAGTGTGCATGATCAACTGGTGTACGAGGGGGAAGCCTTTTCCCATGCGGTGGCTCCCGACGTCACTGTTGGTTGCATGATTGCTTGTGTGGTTGCTGTGGTGCCATGCTTCCTCACGCATGCGGATTGGGCATTGATCGCCTCGACACCCGCATGTGCAGGGCCGTGTGAAGCCCAAAACGACACGGGGTGGCATTGAACTAGTCGGAGGGCGCTGGCAGGTGTGCACGTGAGGTCATGACCTTGATTTGTGGCCGTTTTCTCACAAAATAATCCTGTGAAGCCACTAAAAGTTTGTCGGGGCCATCGTGGTCGTGATAGTCGCCGTAACCACTATCTTTGGGTACCCATAATATTGGGTCCCGTCAAATGCCAATTCACAAAAGAAACGACTATCCATGGGAGGCAACGAAGCTAATGGCTGTTGTCTCTATACTCTCTTGTATTTCATGCTATTGTGATTCAACGAGCTGAGGAACAAAAGCTAAAGAAAAGGTCAGAGTCTGCATTTAAAGAATTCGAGAAGAAAGGCAGAGGATCTGAGATCCTTAGAGTCAAATTACGGGCCATATTTTGGTGTTGAAGGTTACAGAGAAATGTCGCGAAAATCGCCAGTAGCTGACAAATTAACGGGCAAAGGTGGAGGCCATGAGGAACTGGACTGATGAGGAGAAGAGCATTAGCCACTGTGACCCGGTCACAATAGACATGGTAAATTTCAAACTTTATCTTAATATATGATGTTTCATTATTCAACCTCCACAACGGTGTGCATACCAAAGCTTAGGCCTATCCCACATACCTGGAATAAATTAAGAAGCAAAATATAAAAGATGACATGCCAAAAAAAAAAGACTTATGCTTAAGCCCCCTTTGGTAGGGCTCGAGCTCCTTATAAAAAGGAAAGAGCCGGAGGAGCCATGTTTTTTCTCCGGCTTCTCCATATAAAACGACTCCGGTTTCTCACTCCAAGGGTGAAACCGTTTTTGAGCAAAGTGTTTGGTAGGGCTTCACCCAAAGCCACAGGAGGAGCCAGAGACCTACCAAAGGGACCCTTAAAATGACTATAGTTTATAATAACTGCCTTTGTAATTTTGTTGATCAAAGCAATACTAGTGTCGCTTGAAAGAACTATAATCACAGCTGAAGGTAGATTAGTATATGTTGTAGCCTTGTAGATATATGTAGTCACCTGAGGTAAATCAAGAGAAACTGTATTTATTGTCAGAATTGAAGTCTCCCTTAGGTTCTGCATCTTCTTCCCATATGACTAAAAAGAAATTGAAGTAAAATGCATGCAAATTTACGAAATGTTTGAACCTCCCCAACAGTGGGCATGGACAGTTTCTACATCCTCATATCAATCATGGATCAAAATGAAAATGAATGACTGGAATAGACATGGACTGTTCAAATCATGGATCAAAATTACGAAAATGAATAGTTTGTAAAATTAGACACAGACCTTTTAAATGACTGCAGGTTCAGGGAAAACACCTCAAACAAAAGAATAATAAAGCTTCAACAGGAATTTAATCACTAACCAAGCAGGCTACAGCTCAAACTGGCAACCAGGAAGCAGATAGATGAGAGCAGTGTGAGATCTTAAAATTCAGAAAACATCCTATTGGCTATTTGGCTTGGGATCGCTAATTCGCTAGTCAAGAAGTTATCCATAATTTCATTTGTGCTGCTGGCTGCTGCTTGCAGATAAAGACATAAAGTGGAGCACATCGCCAATCACAACACCAAACAGCCACTACAGTCTACAAGTACCGTAGACGCAGAAGGAAGCAATCAAAGGGATGTGAATGGTGATGACCTCACCTCGTGCCTCGGAGACGGGCGTGGTTTGGCGCCTGGCGAGTTCGCTGGGGAGTGGGGGGCGACGAGGCGGACGGAGGTTCTGATTCGCAGAATGTGATGCGAAGTCCTCGCTGTAACGAGCAACCGCCTCCGCGGCCAGCCTCTCGACTTCTTCATCCCCTCGGCCTCGCCCGCCGCCACGCCGCCATTTCCGCCTCCTCGCGACTTCCGTGGCCTTCTTTCCTTCAGTATTTGGTTTGCCCTAAAAGTTATCTATGGGCGAATGCGCATAAAAGTTATGGGCCTGAAACGCTGCTTGCTTTTGTACACTGCTGGGCCCGACCACCCATTTTGCTCGTCCACTCTCTTGTTCCACTTCAGGGCACAAGTTATTAGAAAGAATTTCATCATAGTGCAAATCTCAACTGACCCAGATCGAGCTGCATGTACAGATACAACTACAGCTTAAATCTGAACAAGCACAAGAAGAACACCCCAACCCAAATTTTAGTAGTCACTAAATTTGCAGCTTCAGCAGACAAATTTAGCTCTCAAAGTGTAAAACGGACAATACGGCAATCTGAGTAATCGAGTCCAATGACAGCAGTAGATGCGAACATTCCAGGAATATTTTGGTTGTCATTGAGATTGCCACTGTGCTCCAAGTGATACCCTAGAGAGTATACCAGTGCACTATGTAGCAAAATATAGAAAGCTGATAGGAGAACATATATCATGAAAAAGAAACAACATCACTAGAGAACTACAACTGCACAAGAAACAATAGGGGCTGATGGTTGGGCAAGATGCACGTTTCAGCTTCCCAGCTATTTAAATTTTCTATTAGGTTAGATTGCCAGGAGATGGAACAGAGATCAAGCCTCTACATAGCAGATATTTCGAGACATCAACAAAGAAGGATGCTTGTCCGCAAGTGGCAAGATAACCGATAGTATTGAGAATGCATCGTGCCACAACAACATTTGTTGGACTAAACTCATTCCGGTGGAAGCATACGGCAAGCACTGGAGAAAATGTAAAGGATCAATGCACTCAACTGTTTCTCGAATATGTTCCCGTGAGTGTTGTACTGCTGGCACACAACGCTTGTCGTGACCAATCCCTAGCTACCTCGTGCAGAATTTGGACACCATTGTCGGAATAGGATATTTCCTTCAACAATCTACATGGAGAAGTGCCAACAAGGAAGGTATTTTAGATATTTGACTAACTAGCTCATGCTTAGTGAAGCATGAGGTACGCATCTCCGATTGCACGCATCTCCATAGCAGCATCTCGCATCGGCATCTCGCTCTCATGGCCGCCGCTTGAGCAGACACGCCAAGCCCGATGGCTGAAACAGCACCCTCACTTCTGCTCTCACCATGGTAGCAGCACTAGCATGATTGTTGGCTTTGCTTCTTCATGCAGCCAGATTGCCGGTCGGCTATCTCCAAGGCTCGCTGGGGAGGGCAGCCTCGGAACTTATGGAGGCCCAATGAGTCTTGAACATGTCGTCAGGGCTCCTCCCTCGTGAACATCTCAAGCAACAATATGCCCAGTCAGTAAACATCCCCTCGAGTTGAGACAAGGTGCAACCTCACCATACCTGCAGTCATTCAGATTTCACACATTACCTAGTCAAGATTCAAGACGATACCCTATCTAGATATAATACAAGATGTAATCATACTAGAATGAAATGAAGACTTTAACACCACTTGTTAGGAGTTTGTGTTACCGGAGCAACATAACCAATGTAACCTCTTAGCCCAAGTGAAGCTAATTGAATTCAAAGTATTGATTGTGTCATCGTGAAGGATTTTGATATGCCAAAATCTCCAACCCGAGCACTCATATCTTCTCAAGGAGGATGTTACTTGGCTTGAGGTCGCAGTGATTATTGGCGGTTGACACCCATTGTGAAGATAGTCCAGAGCATCCATGATATCTATAGCAATGTCCAGCCTCTTTGCTAGGCTAAGGGTATTGCTGAGTATGTACTTTTGATGTCGGGTGCAGCCAATGATTCGTATCACTCATGGGCATGAACTCAAAAACCAAATACTTGAATTCTTGACCTCACACAATGCTTGAGCAACAGTGATGATCTTTATGAGACAATGGTGACGACCCTTCTCTCACATTCAACCACAAAACTCTAGTAGAGCTAGCTTGTTGTATGTTAAACACCTTTTTACCAATCATTTAAGGTACATTTATAAATGGTTCCATAGCTTCTTGTCCAAGCAAATTGGCGCCTCAAAATCCTTTTCCATTTGCTAATGCTTGATAAGAAATTCTTCATCGCTCATTAATTATTATGGAATGGGTTGGCTTTCCTTTCTTTTGTCTCGAGCCCTCAGGATCAAATGAACAAGAGAAACTAATAAACCTATTAGTAAAAGTGAGCAAATTGATGCAATGGTGACCTTATGGGATCTTGACACGCTTCTTTTGTTCGCTCCTCAGTGTACCATGGAGCACGGAGCTAAATGAAGTCGAGGGTTTCCACCACAAAGGTCACCATTCCCAACAATTGTCAAGCCGCTTGCATTTGCAAAACACCTTTTGAACTTTCACCATGCAGATCATTGAAGGACAAATCAAGTTTTGTCAACAATGTCAAGTTTTGTAGATCTCGTGATCAAACCGTAAAAGTCAATGCTAGATACAATCAAGGTGGTTGCCAACACCGGCAATTGTATTAGGAATACTAATGACTTATTCATGGTCAAGTTCGAATGCGAGGCCTTTAAGTTCTTCGTGATTGAGGTATGGCTCCCTCAAATGAGTTGTGATCCAAGAACAATGTTCTAGTGATATGCGCCTCCCATACTATCGTATGGTTCCCGACAACTAGTTGCCCGACGTAATCACCGTTAATGTTCATCGCTACCAACTTCAGATGGAAGTGGCCTATAATGAATTGTATGATAAGTCTAAGTACCAAGAAAGTTGAGAAAGTTTTAAGACCTCTCTAATAGAACCATTGAGTCGATTTGTTGAGAGGTCCGTAATAAGTAGGTTCTTTAATTTCCCAAGCTTGCCGAATTGGCCTCCAAGTTGCCATAGTATGCATAGAGAGTAGTCAATCTGTGAGATTTCCTAGTGACGTAGGTATGAGGCTGACAAGCTAGTGTTGTAAATGCCTAACACCACCAGGTTTTAGCCTACCAATGCTCTCCTAACCACTCAAGATATGGAAGTATTCCCCATCACAAGTGTTGTAAGACCAACCAAATTGCCGATGTTTATCTAATATTCCTAAATCATATTGTCTCCCAAATAAAGGGCTTTAGAGTTGATGACATGATTTACGATTGAATTAGGCGCTGTCTACCGAAAGAGTTGTTTCCAGAACAAGAAACAAGCGGGAGCAGCTGCCGCTGAAGTGATGAATTTCACCCTTGACCTGCTCGCTTTAGTCCGTTGTCACCCAAGCACAGTTAATGAGGCCTTGCAACTTCCCCAAAGCAGAGGCACATATCCAATAAAACCATTCCCTCGCAAGGCCAAGTTTTGTGACAAGAGAGAGGTTGAGATCGAATGTGGGATGGCTCCATCAATTGGTTGTCGAAAAGCCAAGAGCTTTCATGTCAGGAACCTATCACCGATATCGTAGGGATGGTTCCAGACAAAGATGTTTTCTTCCGCCCCAAATTTGCAGCGAGGATAGATTGTATGGAATGTGGAAGCACACCGAGAGGCCGCTGTATGGAGTACAAGGACCTGCAGCCTCCAATGCTGCTAAGTTCATGTGGGATCGGACCCTCTAGCTGGTTTTTTGACGCATCAAGATAGTACATGACGATAGGTTGGCTAGTGATCCGGGATTGCCCCCGAGAAGTCAGTTGTTTCACAGCTGAGAGTTCAAGGCTTGTGAGCTTGTGGCCGAGCTCAAGGGGAATACCCCATGGAACCGGGTTCGCCGAGTACCAAGAACAATAAATTGACACAGAGCCGAGGTTGGCAGCAGTTCGAGAAGGTGTTGTAGCTCAGTCAAGCCTCTTGAGACGCACTCAAGCGGCCGATGCTTGCGGTGGATGGTCCCCGAAACCGCTTGGAGCTCGTGTTCAAGCACTGGAGGAACGTGAGGTTGCCGACGGCCGGGACAGGTGCCAGAAGAGGAAACCCATAGGAGGGCAGGTTCAGCGCCACCACTCGGCGGCGCGCCGCGCCGCCCGCCCTCCGCACCGCACTCCCACCGCAGAGTCGCTGCCCGGTGTTCCATGACACGAGCAGTCGGCGGCGCCGCTCACGATCGCCGCGCCTTGAAGGGCCAGCAGCCGCCCGTCACCACCAGCTCCTCCCCGCGCCATGGGTGCCGACATGAAAATGGAAACGGAGGACAGCGCAGCAGGAGCAAGCTTGATGTCGGCGCCCCACAAGACGCCATGTCGCGCCGCCCGCAAAGGTGGTGCGCGACATCCCGGACATGGGGTCACTATCTCACCGGCCTGTCACTTTGTCCGGGTGTGCCGCCTTCGATCTCGGTGCTACTGCAGATTCTAGCCATATCCACTTGCATGGCGGCTCGGAGATGGGACCACGACGGTGAACACGCTGCCGCTTGGAGGAGACAGGGCCAGGTCCGAGGTCTCACGCCGCCATGTTGATGTTCATTTACCAACGCCACAAACAAAGTCCACTCGCCGCCGGCCGCCACCAAGAAGAAAAGAATGAAAAGGAAACCGCAACAATCGAAAAGTTCTGCTAATGAGAAGAGATCACCGTTGTCCCATACTTACATGCAGCTCAAGCACCCATCACCAATGTCAAGAGTTCAAGTCACTAGTTTTCGAGTAATGGTAGCTTAAATTAAAGGTCGGCTTCATCCAAAGTCTCGACATGCCTCGCCGAGAGATATACTCAAGACTAGAACAAAACCTACACATTGCGAGATACATGGATTCTTTGGACTCTTCATGATCACCGACCTCCAATTGTTCATTTCTATCTCAAGCCAAGCACAAGCAAACGTCCTTATTGCGTAAGACATGAGTTCCTGAATGGAGACTTCGGCATATCAATATTTTTAGAAAATTAGTAAATCCTGCAAAATTGCTACAACTAGAATAAGAGGTTCCTGGTTATGTTGGTCCATCCATATATGATACTTCAAATTCTTTAATTGTTTCCTTGTAATTGCATAAGAAGAGGAACCGACCGGAATGGATGAGCTTGCATTAAATTGAGGTCTACCTTGCCCGTAGCGGAAGTTCGACAAACTCTTCCTCATATAATCGAGCATCTTGGCTTCCTTCGCAGCCTTTTCCGGACATGGTCATATTCTCCGCACTCTTCACATGTGGACCTTGCTCGCAAAAGCCTTCAAGTCTTGAGCTTCTTTCTCCATCTCCATCTTCTACAACCTTCGCGATAAGCGAATCGATCTTGCCTTCGAGTGCAGATCTTCTTTCTCCACTTGCAAGACTCCCTTATGTCTCCCTGTGGGTTGAACTGTGGCAGCGTCCGGATGACACCCATGTGTCATTGTCCGTGACCTTCTTGAATAGAGTGAAAGCTTGAGTCGGGCGTAAGCTCGATGATGGATCCTCCCGATGCATCGATGATTGTCCTGACGCCATGGTAAGTCCTTGATAGAACTTTTGAACGAGATCTTCCTTCGAACTTGTGATGTGGCACCGCTCGAGTGTACTCATTGAAACGCCTCGAATGCTTCCGATATAGTCTCCGAGGATATTGAGCAAAGGTAGCAATCTTATTGCGCAAGCTTTGAGTCTTACCCTGAGTAGTATTCCTTCATGAAGGCTCTCATCAAGGTGTCCCAATTTTGCACCGCTCTTTGCCGGTGCTGAGAGTAAAACCATTGCAAAGCCTTCCCGAGTAACGAAACGGAAAGAGCCTTGCCCTCATTTGATCTTGAGTCACCCGTCCATATTGAATGTTTGACAAAGTTGAACGACGCTGAGGTGAAGGTTTGGATCCTCTTTACCGTGAAGGGGTGAATGTTGCACCATGCGGATTGTTGAGGTCTTGATCTCGAACAACCTTACCGATCTCCGCGAGGTTCAAGATTGGTAGGTCGATGATGTCCGGGTGCATAGCTCCCCGATCTTGCACTCTGCTGCGGTTGTTCTCCCATCGTAGTGGTGGAAGTTGATTCTCCCTAGGTTTGGAGGTGGTGATTCCTTTGGAGATTCGACCATCCTTCGCCTCCGCTTTGGATCTACAAATTCAGCCTTTTTTAGCTTGTGCTTCACGCCTCCTTAGCCTCAGTAAAGTTTTTTCCGGATCATCCACAAAATTTTCGTGTTTGTTGGAGGTAGTCAGTCCATCTCCGTTAGGGTTAGCAATAAACAAAATATATACAAAACAAAGATAAAAACAAATCTAAGAAAACTAGGGTTAGCCAAACTAGATTAGATTGATTTTGAGGATGATCAAAAGTTAGTAGATGCAAAGAAAAACCAAAGAAAACTGAAAAATTCACAAAAGTAATAAAAGATCGAATCTGATCATCCTCGCAACGGCGCCGAAATGGGGCTTGTTGACGGTGTATATGCGTATCCAACTGCTTGGACTTGCAAGCGGACAAGTCCTCCGTAGCCAAGGGACCCTTCTTCCTCAAGTGTGAACCCAAGGTATCGAATCCATGGAACAAATGTGCAATGCAAGAATCAATCTAATAAAGCCACAAACACTTTAATCTTCGAAAGGTTGTTGCTTTAGCATCTAATCTAGAGAACATCAAAAGAAACGAATCTAATCTATGAAAATGAGGTAGCAAGAGATAGAGAGGATAGGTAAAACCAATCTAGTGAGATTGGATCAAGCTCTTGTTGAAGTTCCAAGCAAATAAGAAAAAGCCAAGTCGAATCTCATAAAGCTTTAAATTATGCGGCTTCCCGTCCAACTCAAGACGCCCACCTTTGAGCCACCATTCTCACAACGCACTCCTATTTATACTGTTAGCCTAGGGCGAGTCCAATGGACAAGTTGAAATCTCTTGGAAGGTCAAGCATGCACCTCTAGCCACCACGGCTACAAGAACACCTCTATGATCTATCTCTTTAGAATAGATCTTAAAGTAAGAAAAGCCAATCGAAATCGGTTGTAGAAGAAGCACTTGATCGCTAGAAATCGGATTGCAACTTGATAATTCAACATAGTTGTAACATCCTCAAATTTATTGAGGAATGTTAATTAATAAAAATGTGGATTTAAAATTTTCGATGAATTATTTGAGTGATTATCAACTTATTTAAGGATGTCTTCCTTTTCTCTCCTTTAATTCCTAGATTTATTTTGAGCTAAATAAAATTTCTAGAAATATAAAAATGTTAGTGTGAGAAACTTGGAGTTCTTTTGGTTTTATTTGGAGTTTATTTGAGGGGATTTCAAATTTGAATTTACATTCAAATTTGGATCTAAAATAGAAAAGGGTTGGAAAGAAATAGAAAAGGTAAAGGGAGGATAGCTTCTGGGCCGCGAGCCCAAAGTCCCGAAGTCCGCCGAACCACCCTCTTCTCTTTTTCCTTGTGCACCGCACCTCTCTCTTTCCTCGGCAGCCCGTCGCTGCTCAACTTCCGCCGCCCGCCTCCCAACCAACGCGCCCGCACCGTGTCGCGATTTAACGGGACCCACGTGGCGCCATGCCCACGTCACCATGACGCCGCCGCCGCATCTTCCCTTTTCCGCTGCCGAGTCGCGCCAAAGCGCCTCCGGCGCCTATGGCACCGACGCGATGCCGCGCGCCGCCTTGCATCCGCTGGGCTCCACGCTCCCGCACGCCACCGCCTATAAGAAGCCGCCGCTACTGGGAGTTCCCAACCCTAGCCAGCTGGAGGATCCTCCTTCCACACCGCCCGCCTGGCCGGAGGAGAAGGAGAAGGGGGAGAGAAGGCCCGAGGTCAGCTTGGGAACGCCGTCTGTTGTCGCCACGGAGCCGGGCCCGAGAGGAGGAGCCGACCGCCGCCACAAGACACCGCCTTTCCCTGCTTCTCGCCGCCGCAGCCTTCCCCCATCGCCGACGAGCCCGCCTGCCTCTTCACCGACGCCTGCACTTCGGCCAGTGGCCACCGAGGTGAGGCCGACCTTCCTCGCCCACCTGTGGTCGACCCGGCCTTCGGCCGCGTGGCAGTGACGCGAGTTCGCCATCGCCACCGCCACCGCGCCAAGACGCCGCTTGGTGAAGCCGCCGCCGTGCGTCTGGGAATCTTTTGCAGGTGCCGCCGCCGTCGCCACACTCACGCGCGTGCGCCTCCGCGTTCCTCCCTTGCTCCGTACCCACACCTCGCCGACACGCGCCCCGCCGCCGCCGTGCTCGCGCACCGCCGGCAGACGCACGTCGACGCACACGCCACAGTGCACCCCGCCCACCACTTGCACGTTTTACAACCACCACCGCCACTCGGTCACACACTGCGCAGCGGCACTCCGCTGGCCGAGCCACCGCCGTGCCGACCGCCCGCCCGAAGCCCGCCATGGCCGTGACGGCCAGCACTCGGGCAGGGGCGAAGCCCCGCTTTTGGGTCGACATGTTTCACCTGATGCGCGCGCACGCTTGTTTCGGGCATCGTGACACCCACGCCGCCGCCGGTGACCACCGCCGAGCACTGCTACAGTACGCCGCCGCTGCGTGCCTGCCGCGACGCCGCCACACCTCACCTCTGTCCAAGACGGATCCCTTGATGCATAAGCGAGAGCCCCTAGCGCTCGTCGTCCCCTCGCCGCCGTTAGTTGACTGGCCGGGCACTCGCCGCCGGCACTCGTGACCGCCGCCGTTCCTCGGGTCACCGCCGAGCACCAAGGCGGCGACCCCAAAACCCAGGGGGTTTTCCCTTGTGCACGGGGCACACGTGGTTTTGGCCGTAGCCAATCCACCGGATCTGGTGCGCCGCCACTGCAGCCTTGGGTACGCCAGTAGTCCACACCGACCAGCCGCGAAGATCCCGCCGATCTCGTAGTGGTCGACCACGCCAGCCACGTGGGCCGCAATGACTCTATAGCCGCCCGTGGATGCCACGTCGGGCGCCAAGAGTCGCCGCAGCCATCTAGCAGCTAGCTTTAAGCCCTTTGAGCCGCCTAGTAGTCGGCCTAAAGTTGTTGCTAATGTATATGTCGTATTTTAATTTCAGAAATGTATTTTATCTTTGGAAATTCATAACAAATCCGTTTAGCTCGAAAAATATGAAACTTCTTACGAAAATCTTCTAAAAATCCAAACTCGTGCTAGACTAGAGTTTGCCTCTTTTGGATCTTATTTGCTCTTTATCTTGGATTTATTGCTATTAGTAGCCGAGTTTATTTATTTAAATCGCTTCTAGGAGCTGGGAGCGGAGGAGTGAACCGAGGACTACTGACGGCGACCTCATTCTGACGACCACTCGTACCCGAGTTCACGCCCGACCATCTTTGAATGCCCATTAGGCATGGCTATTTTAGAAACTGCTAGTGCTTTATTTAATGCATAGAGATGGATATGATGAACCCATGCATAGCCTCTTTTACATACTTGTCCTTGATTGACCTACTACTGCTATACATTTACTTAAGCTAGATGATGTCTTGAGCTTGCTATGCATGTGTTGGGATTATTGTGGTAGTTTCTTGGCGTGTGTTGGGAAAAGCCGGCGGAGAAGGCGTTTGGGATATTTTGGCGGGGGTGAGCTCGAGACAACCCGATGCAGGATCGGGGCGAGGATCGTCTTCTCGGACGTTGCCCAGTTGGTACCTATGGTGGGTACACCGTTTTAGGAGCACGGTGTTGGGGATTTTGTGATGACTTGGAGGATATGAGCTCGCCCGATGCAGGAAACCGAGTGGGTACTTTGTTACAGGACTTTCGTACACACCACCTCGCCGAGTGGGGATAGGGCCGTTCGACCCTAGCAAGTGCGGTACCATACACCGCGGATAGCGGGTGTCGGTGGGGAGAGGTGGGGTGAGTCCACCCTCTCGGTCGACTCCCGTGTGGCCACAGGGGCATTTTGATTACAGGGTGGTCTTCTGCGGGGGACCGCCGAGACCGGATGAGGATGGAACCGTAACTCCTAGGTGTTCGGTGGGGTAGGATAGGCTCGGTCGGCCGTACAGGTCGGGTACTATTCGAGTTGGGTCTTGGTGTACACGCTCTGCGAGTTTAGATCTATTATAGCGCGTCCTCGGTTATGGACATGCCGTTGTTTCTCCGACTCTTACGTTTTGGGATTTCTACCTCCCCTTATAGGATGAGTGTGATTGGTGAGCCGTGGTTGTATTCGGAGAGGAGAGTTGCTCCCTCTACCTCGCGGATCGGGTGCAACCATTGAGGTGCGAGGAGTGGGAGTTCTCGCATGACCCTAGATGGAGATAGGTGATGGTGGCGGTGATCTGGGTAACGGATGTATCCGTATGTGGATGAGAGATATGGGATATGGTGAACTTATGGAGATATTACTCTATTTTTGCTGCTTTGCTGCATAGGAAACCACTGCTACTACCTTGAGATACTCTTTTCCCCTTAGAAATAGGCCACTTAAAGCTTGCATACGGTTGGTGGCGTGGACCTATCCGATCCTTGGGGATAGCCCACGAGCTTGCAGCGGTCAGTCCGACTACGACAACAATGCCGACGGATGAGTACGGGAGCACGGCGCTTCGCTCAAGGATGCACTGTGGAGATGCACGAAGATGGAGACACCTTTTGAAGACTAGCTACCGCTGCGTAGGCTCTTATTTACATTATTCGCCAAGAGGCGGTATTGATGTACTCGAATAATCGGGACATGTAATAATCAGTTATTATTCGTACTCGATGCTTTATTTCGATGTATGGTATGTTATTTTATCATGATGAATGCACGTGCGTGATAGCGTCGATCCGAGGGACTATCACGAGGCGAATCTTTGGGTTTTCGATTTTGAAAACCGGGCGTTCTGAATGGTACGAGCCATACTTGGCCGTAGTGCGTGCCCTTAGAAATGGTCGTTAGAAATTAGGACTCTAAGCGAAACTCTTTTGCTATATACCATTCTTGACTTATATCACAAAACTTATCCTTCTTTTGAAAAGTTCTATCTCTCTGCGCTAACTAGAAATTTCTTCCTAGTGTCACGAGATGGCTCGTCGGAGGTGGAGTTGCTCCGGAGCACATGGAGGACTCGCCCGTTGGGTTGACAGGGTCGTCCTCAGGCTGGGGATTCCCCCTACGCACGTCACCTACGCGGCGGGGCGTCCCGCCTGTCGGGACCACTAGTGCTTTGCGGTGGCCGTCCTACCCACCCGGCACTTCCGGGCTTCCCGGGATGCTCGAGCATGACCGACTCAACGTCGAGCAGCTGTGGACACCGCCTGCAGCCACGTGCCGCCACCCTGCTGGCTGGATGCCGCGACGTCTGGGGGGAGACACGGCGATCCCTCGGGACTACTACAGTGGCTCCGATCGTGAGCGGACTGCGGACCCTTCAGACACTCTCGAGGAGGAGGTTGTTCGGGGACCCTCGTGAGGCCGACGACACGCTCGTCACCACTGGGAGCTACCTCGTGGACCTCGACACTCACGCCCGCCGGTGACGGCGAGCAGTGGACTCTTGACAGTGAGTACACCACTGCGGGTGAAGGAGCTTCAGCCCCGCACCGAGCTCGTGGAGAACCTCACCTTCGCCGGAGTTGAGCGGCTCGGCGAGGACCGCCACGCCAACTCTTTGGCGGATTGGTGAGGCGAGAGGGTGACCGCTCGAGAGGAGAAGATCTACGCTCGGGAGGATCTCATAGCGGAGGCTAGGTTCACCGTCTCTTCGCCAGCTGGACGGAAGGATGCCCGATTCGGCGCCGAGGCGCAACTTGGTTCGTGAGAAGGCGAGTGGAGGACCACTACAACAACACCGCCAACATCGCCGCACTCACGGGACTTCCGTGTTCTGTTGGACAAGTGCAAGCGGATCTTTGAGACTTGGGAGGGCGACTCACTTGGTGGGCGAGCTTGAGGAGCTCAGCGATCTGCTACCCCGGCGTCGGGCGATCCGCAAGGAGACCTTGGGGCTCACCCGTCAGCCCTCAAGCTTCACACGTGTCCCACGGCCGACATGGCCACTCGGTTGAGACCGGCGAGGTGAGGGCCGCTCACTCCAGCTGTCGCGGATGTTCCCAAGGACTTCCCGATGAGGACCGTTACCCGGTGAGGTACAAGAAGTCCCGTTTCGAGTAGCGTGCCGAAGCTTGAGCATGCTTTTAAGAGTAGAGTTGCAAGGTAGGTAGTCTCCAAGAGTCATTCCATGCGGGAGAGCTGTTAGGTGCATGTTGAGTTATGAGTCTTTTCACACCTAGATGTGCACACCCTTTTGAGATCTTGTAGCTATATTAGATCGTTGATGTGTGTGACCTCAAGGCTTGAGTCGACCTCGAGGAACTTATGTACTCTTAATGGATCTTTGGTTGTTTGGTCTTAATGGAGTTGTTTGTTCTTATTGCTTCTTCTCATTGAGTGTAGGATTTATATTAGTAGAAATATTTTCATGATTGTATATCAGACTCAATTTGTTGGTGAGAGACGTATCTGAGGTTTTCTATGCCCTTGGTCGTGTTTTTCAGCAAGATGTCGATCGGAGGTCCGGACGTCTGTTGGGGACGCTTTGAGGCTGCGAGGAAGAGCAAGCCCTTGACCCGCTGTCCGTGGGGGCGTGGCCGCTCCCGTGCGTGGGCGTGGGCGCTCGCCGGGCGTGGACACGCGCCTGTCTGGGCGTGGTCGAGCAATATGGTGACCACCACCGCCTCCGCCCATCGGACAAAGGCGGCGAGGAGGAAGCCGAAGAGCTGCGCCACACCCGGCTCCCGTGGCGTGGGCGTGGTCGTGGCCGTGGAGGAGCACCTCCACCGCCACCGCCTAACCTAGGCGAGGTGATGGCCTGAGACACGGTGATCACGGAGGATGGCTGGCCATCGAGAACCGAGTCGGTGGGAACCGCATAGCGCCCGGTGGAGGAGGACTTCGCCAAGAAGATCGAGAGGTTCATCCGTCGAGGCCCCTACCGGACTACTCGGACGATCCCTCGATGCCGATGGTGGCTCCGGCGTGATCGAGACAAGCTCGACCTCACCGCCTACACGACGAGGGTGTGTCGCTCGTCCACCGGCTCGAGGTCTGCCAAGTCTTGGTGGGACAACTACTCGAGACTCACCGAACCCGGCATTCATCACACAGGCTGGAGTTACGAGGTGTTCAGTGGCGGTACTGCCGAAGGAACTCATGATCGAAGGCTCGGAGTTCCGCACCATGACTCGAGTGCGATGAGGGTGGAGAAGTGCGAGGCACTTCATGAAAATGATGCGCTATGCCCCGGCGACACCACCACCGGTGACAAGCGCGATTACGGTTTCTGCGAGGCTGCACCATGGTCTCCGCCCGAGCTTGAAGGCCGAGCACAAGTCCCGCCACGGTGAGCAGGGCTGCTCGCTCGAGGAAGAACGCGGGGGCATGAGGGGCGCATGAAGGGCAAGAAGAGGTTCGGAGATCGGGACCATGGCGGCCGATCCTTCCGAGGCGAGGCGGGCGAGCAACTTTGCTCCGAGCTTCAGGGAACAACCAAGCGGGACGAGGCTTGAGAACCGTGCACCATACCGAGGAGGAAGGAGCAACTACCGGCCGGTGGTGGTGGCTACAACCGCCCATGCGAGCGTCGAGGCCCGGCCACGGAGGTTTCACCCGGCGTGTTACGCTGTGGCAAGCAAGGCCACAAGTCGTCTGTTGCCCGGCAAGAAGGCTGCTACACTGCCGGGGCACCGGCTCGGAGGAGGCCACCTCGGCTGCTCCCGGCCGACGCGGTCGCGGAAGGCTCAACCTCGGCGAGGAGGAGGCTGGCGCTCGTGGGTGAGTTTTAGTTTGTGGCACTAAGGCTTTGATTACATTTGATCTTGGTGCAACTAGTTCTTATGTGTCCTCTAACTTTGTAAACAAACTATCTCTCCCCATGACTCCCGTCCGAAACCCATCATAACGAGCTCCCGCTCGGAGATATTAGGTGCACTTTGCTATGCAAGGGGTGGAGATGTTCATCAAGGGTCACAAGTTCCTCGGAGATCGGCCGTCTTGAAGTCCAATGGGATTGATGTTATTACGGGCATGGATTGGATCACCGCTCACAAAGGGTAATCTCCTCGTCACCCCGACAAGTAACCTTGATGCACCAGAGAAATGAAGATCACCTTGCCGAGCCGCTAAAGTCTCGGGAAGTACCAGCTGTGTACAACCTCTCAACCAAGGCAGTGGCGATGTTCGGTGGTTTGTGAGTACCCGATGTCTTTCACGATGATGCTGGGGGTTACCACCGGACATGACGTGGGAATTCGTGATTAACCTTGTGCGGGGCGCACGTGGTACGAGTCCTTCTGAGAATGGGCAAGTTAGGCAGCAGCTGAAGGAGGAGTTGGAAGCTCTCGGTGAGAAGGGTACATCCGTCAAGTGCATCACCTTGGGCTTCACCGGTGATGTTTGTGCGAAGAAGGATGGGGCCTTAGCGGGTGTGCGTCGATTAGCGCTCTTAATGCGGTAACCATCAGAACAAGTACCCGTTGCCTCGCATTGATGACACCTTGATCGGTTGAGGAAGGCCCGGTACTTGATAAGATTGACCTTGATCGGGCTACCATCGGATGAAGATTCGCCACGAGGACATCTACAAGACCGCGTTTGTGACCCGATGCAGGCGTGTATGAGTTCAACTGTTGTATCGTTTGGTCTTCTGAGCGCCCCTGCTTACTTCATGAATATGATGAACAAGGTGTTCATGGGCGAGTTGGACAAGTTTGTCGTGGTTTTCATTGACGACATCTTGGTATTCTCGAGCTGAGAAGACATGAAGAGCATCTCGAGGATTGTCTTTGGAGAAGGAGGCGAGAATCATTGTATGCCAAGTTCGACAAGTGTGAGTTCGGCTAGAAGAAGTGGCTTTTCTTGGGCATGTGTTGTTCGGAGAGGAGTTCTTGTGGACCCCTCAAAATCGTCGTATCAAAGTGGCGGCGCCCAAGGCGCTGTAAATCGAGTTTTCTCGGAATGGTGGATATTATCGCCGTTCATCGAGAACTTCTCCAAGATTGCAGCCGATGACCGAGTTCTTTGAAGAACAACACGCCATTAGGTGTGGTGGGAGAAGTGTGAAGCAAGTTTCCAAGAGCTCAAGACCCGACTCACCACAACTCCGTGTTGGCGCTTCCGATGACAACAAGGACTTTGTGGTGTCTTCTGACTCTTGAGGCAAGGTCTTGGCTGTGTCGATGCAAGAAGGCAAAGTGATTGCTTATGCTTCAAGGCAGCTCGAAAACACGAAGAGAACTATCAAGCGCATGACCTTGAGTTGGTGCTGTTGTTCATGCTTTGAAGATATGGAGGCACTACTTGATGGGCAACAAGTGTGATATCTACACGGATCACAAGAGCACGAGTATATCTTCACTCGGATCGGTGAACTTGAGACAGCGAAGATGGCTAGAGTTGATAAAGGACTATGACCTCGACATTCACTATCATCCGGGCAAGGCGAATGTCGTGGCCGATGCTGAGCCGAAGTTCTTGCAACAACCTAATGGTGCGAGAAGAGCGCGAGTTGTACCTAGAGATGGGCGATTGCGGCTTGACATTATCGAGGAAGGTCACTCAGCGAGTTGAGGTAAAGTACACCTTGGAAGACCGGATCGAGACAAGCCCGGAAGAAGTGTCACGAAATTGAGGAAGTGAAAGATCTTACGATAAGAGGCAAGGCCACGACTACGCGTTGATGAGCAAGACACGTTATGGTTGAAGAATCGCATATGTGTGCCCGATGGAGAGGATATCAGGAAGGCGATTACGAAGGAAGCACATGAATCTCGATATTCCATTCACCACGGATGCGAAGATGTACCAAGACACGAAGTGTCGGTTACGGTGGGAGAATATGAAGAAAGACATAGAGTATGTTGCCCGATGCGACACTTGCCGAGTGAAAGGCGGAACATCGAGACCACGGACTACTTGACCACTTGCGATACCTCGGTGGAAATGGGATGATATCGGTATGGACTTTGTGGTAGGTCTTCCACTTTTCGGAAGGGAATGACTCGATTTGGGTGATAGTGGACCGTTTGACCAAGGTGGCGCACTTTCTTAGGTTAAGAACAAGTACTACGTGAGTCGGTTGGCGCGATCTCGTTGAGCATATCCACGAGGTTGCATGGAGCACCTCGCACCATTGTGTCGGCCGTGGTGCCCGGTTCACGGCTCGATTACGGAGTCTGCGATTCGATGGGCACTCACTTGGACTACAGCACAGCTTTCCACCCCAGACGGATGGACGGGCCCGAGCAGTGAATCGGGTTCTAGAAGATCTGCGAGAGCTTGTGTGTTGACTTACGGCAATGATTGGGAGAGAGTCCCTCGCTGAATTCTCGTACAACAATGCTATCGAGCAAGTTTGCAAATGGCACCCTTTGAGGCCTACATGCGGCGAAAGTGTAGAACCCGTTGATGTGGTGCGAGGTGGGGAGAGGATCTTCTTGATCCTGCTTCCATTCTTGAGGTGAGGAGAATGTGGCCAAGGTTAGAGAACACGAAGATAGCTCGGAGCAGACAGAAGAGCTACGCTGACCCTAAGCGGAGGGATGTCTCCTTCGAAGTCGGTGACTACGTCTTCCTGAGAGTGTCACCGCTTAGAGGCACGAAGAGGTTCCACGTGAAGGGAAGCTAGCCCAGATTCGTTGGACCCTTCACGATCGTGGCAAGGTGGAAACTTGCCTATAGGTGGAGTTACCGTCGACCTTGCCGAGTGCACTGTGTTCCACATATCGCAACTCGGAGGTGTCTAGACCCAAGCTTGACAAGCATGTCTCCACCGATGCTATCGATCGCAAGACAACTTGGAGTACTTGGGTACCCGGTGAAGATTACGGATTGGGCCGAGAGGCTACCGGAGCACCACCATTCGCCTCGCAAAGTGTTGTGGAGCAATCACACACCGGCGAGAGGCAAGCGTGGGAGAAGAGTGCATCATGAGAGAAGTACCCGCACCTCTTGAGGCGGAGGTATTTTCTTAATCTCGAGGCGAGATTCTTTTGAGGGAGTCTGTAACATCCCTCAAATTTATTGAGGAATGTTAATTAATAAAAATGTGGATTTAAAATTTTGATGAATTATTTGAGTGATTATCAACTTATTTAAGGATGTCTTCCTTTTCTCTCCTTTAATTCCTAGATTTATTTTGAGCTAAATAAAATTTCTAGGAAATATAAAAATGTTAGTGTGAGAAACTTGGAGTTCTTTTGGTTTTATTTGGGTTTATTTGAGTGGGATTTCAAATTTGAATTTACATTCAAATTTGAATCTAAAATAGAAAAGGGTTGGAAAGAAATAGAAAAGGTAAAGGGAGGATAAGCTTTCGGGCATGAGCCCAAAGTCCCAGTCCGGAACCACCCTCTTCTCTTTTCTCTGTGCACCGCACCCTCTCTTTCCCTCGCAGCCCCGCGGCCCCGTCGCGACCGCTCCACCCACGCGCCCGCATGCGTCGCCGGTGGGACCCGGCGTGGCGTCATGCCCGTCGTCGCTTCTCGTCATCCTCTTTTTCCCCTTTCTGTGGCGCCGCGCCAGCCGCCCTCGCCCGTGGCGGCGGCGAGCCGCCGCCCATCCGCGTCCGCGCGTCCGCGCCTCCGCCTATAAGAAGGCCGCCGCGCGCGCCTCGAGCTCCCAACCCTAGCGCCTCGGGAGTCTCCCTTCCACCGCCCGCCTCGCGGAGAAGAAGAGGAGGGAGAGAAGAAGGCCGGAGGACGCCCGCGTCCTCATGACCGAAGGCCGCGTGGGAGCTCGGGGCATGAAGCCGTCGACGCCCTGCTTCCTCTGCGCTCGCGCCCGTCTCCTTCCCACGCCGACGAGCCGCTCCGCCCCCTTCACCACGCCCGCTGCCACGTGGCCGTGGCCACCAGGTGAGGCTCCTCGCCCATCGTGGTGACCGGCCTTGAGCCGGGCGCATCGCGATCACCCGTCCGCCGCGCCGCCGCCGCGCCGCTGGTGAGCGGCCGCCGTGCTGGGAATCTCTTGTGCAGTGCCACCGCTGCCGCGTCGCCGCCCGCACGCACCGCTGCGCCGTTTTCCTTGACCCGCACCATCCTCACGCCGCCGGCGTGTGCGCCCGCGTCGCCGCTCGATGCGCCGCGCCGCACGGCACTGCTCACCGTTCCCACCATACGGCGCCGCCACCCACCGCAGCGGCGACACGACCGCACGACACCCGGTCACGCGCCGCCGCGCGGCCACCGTGGCCACTGCGCTCGCACCGCGCGTCGCCAGGCGAGCTCCGCCATGGCGGTGCGGATGCCATTCTGGCGACCTGAGGGAAAACCCGGTTTGGGTGTTTGCGTCCCTGGACCCATCCGCACCACCCAGAGGCTTTGGGCATCGATTAGCGCCGTCGGTGGCGACCCTCACCCTGCCGCCGCCGCGTCCCGCCGCCCGCCTCCTGTTTCACCGCCCGGCCGCCCGCTGGCGGGGCCTCCGATTGGGGCCGAACCTTGCTGCTCTCGTCCTTTTCCCGCCATCTGTTGGCCCGGCCCGGCAGCCTCGCCGCCGGTGAGCATTGCCCACGCGCCCAGCCCTGGGGCATTTCCGCAAACACCCGGTATTTTAATTTCATGTATTTTATCTTTGGAAATTCATAATAAATCCGTTTTAGCTCGAAAAATATGAAACTTCTTACGAAAATCTTCTAAAATCCAAACTTGCTAGACTAGAGTTTGCCTCTTTTTGGATCTTATTTGCTCTTTATCTTGGATTTATTGCTATTAGTAGCGAGTTTATTTATTTAAATACGCTTCTAGGAGCTGGGGGAGAGGCGAACCCGGGACTACGGACGACCTCACTCTGACGACCACTCGTACCCAGGTTCACGCCCGACCATCTTTGAATGCCCATTAGGCATGGCTATTTTAGAACTGCTAGTGCTTTATTTAATGCATAGAGATGGATATGATGAACCCATGCATAGCCTCTTTTACTTGTCCTTGATTGACCTACTACTTTACTTAAGCTAGATGATGTCTTGAGCTTGCTATGCATGTGTTGGGATTATTGTGGTAGTTTCTTGGCGTGTGTTGGGAAAAACCGTGAGAAGGCGTTTTGGGATATTTTGGCGGGGTGAGCTCGAGACAACGATGCAGGATCGGGGCGAGGATCGTCTTCTCGGGCGTTGCCGAGTTGGTACCTATGGCGGGTACACCGTTTTAGGAGCACGGTGTTGGGGATTTTGTGATGACTTGGAGGATATGAGCTCGCCCGATGCGAAACCGAGTGGGTGCTTTGTTACAGGACTTTCGTACACACCACCTCGCCGAGAGTGGGGATAGGGCCGTTCGACCCTAGCAAGTGCGGTACCATACACTTGCCCGGCGGGATGGCGGGGTATCGGTGGGAGGTGGGAGTGAGTC
The DNA here is from genome assembly GCA_022644695.1 of Cenchrus purpureus. Classification (NCBI taxonomy): domain Eukaryota; kingdom Viridiplantae; phylum Streptophyta; class Magnoliopsida; order Poales; family Poaceae; genus Cenchrus; species Cenchrus purpureus. Next base: position 94,653,833 of record CP053459.1, read on the forward strand.
CACCCTCTCGGTCACGACTCCGTGTGGCCACACAGGGGCATTTTCCTGATTGGGGTGGTCTTGCGGGGACCGCGCCGAGACCCGGATGCGAGGATGGAACCGTAACTCCTAGGTGTTCGGGTAGGTAGGCTCGATCGGCCGTACACCGTCCGGGTGCTATTCGAGTTGAGTCTTGGTGTACACGCTCTGCGAGTTTAGATCTATCATTATAGCGCGTCCTCGGTTATGGACATGCCCGTTGTTTCTCCGACTCTTACGTTTTGGGATTTCTACCTCCCCTTATAGGATGAGTGTGATTGGTGAGCCGTGGTTGTATTCGGGGAGGAGAGTTGCTCCTCTACCTCGCGGATCCGGGTGCAACCATTGAGGTGCGAGTGGGAGTTCTCGCACCGACCCTAGATGGAGATAGGTGATGGTGGACGGTGATGCGGGTAACGGATGTATCCGTATGTGGATGAGAGATATGGGATATGGTGAACTTATGGAGATATTACTCTATTTTTCTGCTGCTGCTGCATAGGAAACCTGCTACTACCTTGAGATACTCTTTTCCCCTTAGAAATAGGCCTTAAAGCTTGCATACGGTTGGTGGCGTGGACCTATCCGATCCTTGGGGATAGCCCACGAGCTTGCAGTGCAGTCCGACTACGACAACAATGCCGGCGGATGATGTACGGCGAGGGGGCACGGCGCTTCGCTCAAGGATGCACATGGGAGATGCACGAAGATGGAGACACCTTTTGAAGACTAGCTACGCTGCGTGGGCTCTTGTTTGTGTTATTCCGCCAGGCGGTATTGATGTACTCGAATAATCGGGACATGTAATAATCAGATTATTATTCGCTCGATGCTTTATTTCGATGTATGACCGTGTTATTTATCATGATGAATGCATGCGTGATAGCGTCCCGATCCGTGGACTATCACGAGACAAAATCTTTGGGTTTTCCGATTTTGAAAACCGTATGCGTTACAATAGTAATGTTACATGGACAAGATCACCACCGGATCCTACCTTGATCTTGCTCCTAACTCGAACTCTCGACGTGGTCTTCCTTGCAAGGTTCCCACGGCTAGGGAAACCCTAGACAACTAGCTCGACCCTCTCCTCTCCGTAATGGTGTCCTCTCTTCTCTGCTCCCAGGTGACGAATGACAATGAGTTGATGCGTGGCTCTTGGCGTGGCTATAAATAGTCCCGAGAGGCGGCTAGGTCAAAGGGGTGACGAATGGACCATTCTAGCCCATTTCGTGGGGGCTTCTTGGAGTCATGTTCACTTCATTGCTTGACTTGTGCCGCTTCAAGGTCTTGTCACGAGGTGCTTGATGAACTTTACCCTAAGTCTTGCTTTCAACGCTAAATTCTGCATAAACATCAAACTCCAAAACCGACATGCACGAAGGAACTTGTTATACCAAGGGGGTTAGTACCAATGGATAAGATATAAAATTCATGTCAACACCGAAGGTAAACTCATGGCTAGGTTGACGGAAATTCACCGTCAACAACCATATTCTCTTCCACGCCCACGCCAAGTTCATGTGGGCAAGCCCCGAAGATCTCTGCTAGGATGGGAGAGAGAGTGCCGAGGGGCTTTGGGATCTCCTAGAACAATGGGTGCCTTTGGGGTGTGAATCATACAACCTGAAGTTCTTCTCTTTGACGATAGTCCTTTGGGTTTTGTGGATAACACAGAATAAGATGACAATCGAGGGGGTGTTTGTGCGAAATCCTACGGAGGTTTTACATAAGATCTGTGTCTTTTGCGAAATGGAAGTTGAGGCTGAAAGTCGAGCGAACACAACTAGAGGAGGGGAGCATCGGCTGGCGGATGGATATAAAAGACTTCAAGGAGAAGGCGAGGCCGTGGCCTCCTGAAGAAAGCTTCATTTAGCTCTCTGTTGGATGATGTTTTTTTCTTTTGCTATCGATGGATGTTTAGGCGGTGGTAGGGTGTTTAGCATCCTCTCGCTTTGTTGCCTCTCTTGTAAGCTGGTAACCCCAGCATGGAGTCTGTATCAAACTTAATTGCTTTCTATAAAAGCAGGGTAAAAGCCTTTTTCAAAAGAAACAACTCTCTAATGATAGATTAATTAAGCTTAAAAGATTCATCTTGTTATTTTCCTGAACCATCCATGTCATTAGTTTTGTAGTTAGTTTACATTTAGTCCTCCTAATAGAGTTTGTTTTGGAGCTCAAAAATTTCTTCGAACTAAACGTGCCCTCATGAGTTCTATGAAGCAAGAGGTATGCATCTCTCATTGTACACATCTCCACAGCAGCAATTGCACGGCGCCCGTGGTCCGCACGTAGCAGCAGGGTTGTCACCATCCGCAACAACAACCATGTGGGGCCTATGACAGGCGCCGCCGCATGGGGTCAGGACGGCACGACCATGTAGGGGAAAGTGGCAGTGCAAATTGGGTCGTCACATGGCACTGATGAGGTTGGGCGCATGGGGGGCCAGAGGTCGCGGGCCTGTGAACCACAACAGCGGTGCTAATGGGCGGCGAAGGCGGAGCTCCACGAACCACAGCTTTCTTGCACTAATGCTTTTGCGTGAAATTGTATCACATTTGAGGCCTCTAACAGCTGTCTTTTTGCCATTTAATGGAAATGTCATAAGCTTCTTTTTCCAGTGTATCCAGGTAGGACTATGATCTTCCAACCAATTATCACCAAGAATCATGTCAAAACATCTCAGAGGCAAGACTCTAGCATCATAAGTGAATGAATGACCTTGGTTAAAGCACTGGAACTTGGGAATGAATTTGTCTGACATCATAGGAGTGTCATCTACTGTTGCAAACTGTAGAGCATCACATGACTTTACTTGAGAAACAAATTGTTGAGCCACAACTTCATTTATGAAAGTACCCACACTGCCTGAATCAGGAAGAATCAGAGCTCTTGCTTACCCACTAACCTCTTGAATCTTATTGTTCTTCTTTCTTGAGGGTGGATCTCTTGGTATAGCATTTTCTTGAACTGCCATAACGCACTCTTCAGAATCTGCAACCTCATCTCCACTTTCTTCAGAATCAGATTTGTCATCAGGCTGAAACAGCTCTAAATACTTCATGCAGTACATGGATTGGAACTTTTTCAGACATTTATGATTTCCTATCCATTTGTCCCCACAAGTGAAGCAAATCCCATTAGCCTTCATGTGGGCAAACAATGCCGAGAGCTTATCATCACCTTGCTACTTATCATTCCTCTTGGCTTCATATTTCTTGAATGGCACCTTAGATTTATCCTCAGCAGAAAACCCGACTCGGGTTTATTAGCGTCTTTGGTGTCATGCTTGAGAAAGCAGTTCTTCTTGAGATTCACACTCCTCTTCCTGCAACAAGGCAAGTGCACTAGCAGTATTTACATCTCTGAGATGATGTAAAGCAATAGGAGCACGGATATCATCTCTCAAACCTCCTAGAAATCTAACCACAAGGAAAGTATCATCATAATTTGGGTTGTACAACATGACATTATGGGCTAACTGCTCAAATTGGGTATGATATTCTGTGACAAGCTATCTGTCTCATATTGTCAAGTTGTTTCATGTGAAGCTGGTTCTGATCTCTATCAAACGCGCACAAACACCTGCAAAACATCCCAGCCTAGTAATTTTGCCACGCAACTCCACTGTTTGAAGCCAAGCCTCAGCAGGACTAGTGAAATTGAAAGAAGCAAATCTAGGTTTTAGGGCTTCACTAACGCCAAAAATCTCAAAGTATGACTCACACTTGTCCTTCCACAACCTAGGATTAGAATCATCAAAAGTGGGAAAACTGATTTTAGGCTTGTGCTGGTGTTGACTCAAACTAGCAGAGCAATCACCGCGAATCAAACGTCACGAGGACTTGTGTGATTGAACATACCTGGTGATCGGGAGTGGCGGATGAGATCCAAGGATCCCACCGCCCACATCCCAATGGCTATTGTCTTGGCGGCAGCCGGGCCGCTCGATGCCGATGCATGGGCACGCCGCATCTCCCGGAGCCGGTTCGAGATAGAAGGATTCACCCAAACCGGAGGTGGTCGGGGAGGCGGCTGTCACTGTGGTGGTGAGGCGTCGGGTTCTCGGTTTGATGAGGACGCACCGCATCCTTGTCCTTGTTCAAGACACCGCCAACGACGCTCTATGCTTGATTACTTCACCTATGCTTGATAGCTTGTCGAGGATCTTCTGCAGCACCTCGACCCGTTGACCCTTGTGGTGAGGCCGTCGAACTTGGTGGTGAGCAATTCGATGGATTCCGCCATTTGTGACTCAAACCTCGCTAGCTTCCACGGCCGCAGTGAATCGAGACCAAAGGGTGAAAAATTTTGGGTGGATTGTGGGATTAGGCTCGGATACCAATTGTTATGAACTTGGGTAGATTGGAGCTTAGATTCAGATAGAAATGGGAAATTCAGAGGAAGTAGCAGAAGAACAGGGAATTTCTCAGAGGGAGGAGGAGGTTACATAGGAGTTCAAACAGAATCATCATACAACTCTACCTCTCCTACACGCCATCCACTGGCTTAAGTATAAGCGAATTACTTGACAGCTAGCTTCTTGGGCTAGACCACCTATTCACCCATTCCGACCCACTTCATCACCCACTTGTCGGCCCATTGTTGAGATGCCAGGAAGCCCATTATTGAAGGCATCTTTGCTTCCTTCCCGCCTTCCGGTTCATGACAACATCGTCAGTGCGTCACGATCCTATTGCAGCCAAGGGGTGCGGCATGACAAGGGAAGAGTGCTGGGGACAAGCAGGGGGCATGAGCCAGAGTGGTGTCAGGGAAGGAGACCAAGAATATAATAGAATGAACCATTTTGTGTAATCAGTGATATTAATGGGTAATTATTCTGTAATGAGGAAGTATGAAACTTAAGTATTGGATCACCTCTTGAGGTACTAAAAACATGAATATGCCCCACTCCCCCCTCCCCTCCACCTTTTTTCAGAGTTAGACGCATTTGGCTGAAAATTTTTGGAGTTTGTGGAGTGTAGTTTTTTTAGTGCAATGCTCCCAAACATCCCCTAAATGTAAAACTTTCACCTTATTAGGATGTGCAATGCTTGAAGCTCCACTTCAGTTCGCTGCACATTATTCCATGATTCCGGGGCACAAGTTATTATTACTACCTCCATCTATTTTTATAAAACACGCATGGATATCAAGATTCAAATTTTGCAATTTTATAAATAATTTGACTATTAATTTTTATTTTTTATAATATAAATTTTATATGATTGAATTTATAATCATACGTACTTTACCATGATTATAAGTTTATAATCATAAATGATATAATATGTGATAAATAAATGTTCAAAGTGTTATTTGGAAGACCTTGCCAAGTAATACAATGCCTTGTAAACATGGATGGAGGGAGTATGAATAATTTGATATGCCCCTAATGAACAATCCACTTTCATAAGTTGGTGATCAAGTAGGTGATAATACGGGCCCTCAGGTTTTTAGTGGGCAGACACTAAGGATGGATTCGGATCGGATGTGTATGGATTCGAATTCGGATGTCACTTTTTACCACATTTTAATTCGTATTACAAATCTTATCGAACATGTACGAATACAAATCTTATCAGATATGAATACAAAATTGATAGATTTGCTTTTTATCAATGAGTAGAAAAAATGTTACTACTAGTGAGTAAATATTTTTATTCATTAAAAAATAATACAATATATTTAAAATTAACATGAATAGCCATATTAAAATTAAATGAATTTTAGTATTGCATATCACTAGTAATATTAGAATAAACATAATTATTTATTAGACTTTTTAATAGTTTAGATGATGTACATCACTTTTAGGTAACAATATTAAATTAACATCATTTTTAATTATCAATTAGTCATCAAAATAAGTTTTAGATGGCTTTATCACTACTTTATTCTACACATATACGGATAGTGTCGCATAGTCCACATTTTTGTCGAATACGACTATTGAACCGGATAGAGAAAATATGAAAAATCGAATACGAATACATCCATTTAACACTCTCATTAAAAAAACCGAATACGGATATTCATATTGATGTTTTTACCGAATATGAATTTGAATAATTCGGATATCTAGACATCTGAATCCCTCCTTAGCGGACAGTGCACTAGAACGCTAACAAAAGGTGCACCAGACTCAAGCTACATCGCATATTAGTGCTCATAAAAGAGGTCAAGCAAGTCAAATAAAGAGAGCGAAAATGGGAGTGAAGTTAATTTCACCGTACCTATACATGTAAAAAGAGCTCAAGCATGTCAAATAAGGGGTGGAAATGTAATGGGACTCTTACTTACAACATGAGGTCAAGCAAGTCAAATAAGAGAGAGGAAATGGGACTCAAGTCACATCGTGCCTACCAAAGGAGGTCAAGCAAGAAATAGGAGAAAGGCAATGGGGCTCATCAACTTACATCATGCCTACAAAAGAGGTCATTCAAGTGAAAAATAAGAGAAACGGAAAATTTCAAAAGGAAAACAAAAGCTACGAGGTTTTAAAAATTTAAACCCCCACAAATTGGATTTTTGAGCTCCACCCTTTGAGTCTTTGCCAATGTCTTGGGGATGTCTACAGCCGTGGTGGCTTCTTGTTGCTCCAGGTGTTTTGCTACTTTGGGGGATGGAGCCCTAGTGATGGCATTCTACAGAACACTCGTTCGGTCAGGGTCAAGGTCAACACGTCATTCGAAAAACAAGGTCAAGGTCAAGGTCAAGGTCAATCCATGCGCTCAGCTAATTTGGGCAAAGCCGCACATTATAGCTACGTACTCAGCCTAACCCACTTCCAAATTGTTGAGATATATTAAGAAAAGATGGAAAACCGTGTATGTGGAAGGTTAAAAGAACAACGCTGGTCCGTTGTTACTTATTACCAATCAGCATGAGATAAGAGTGTGACTGAGTAAGACAGATTACGCGCGCACGAGGAAGCTTTGCCAAACATCGATTCCTGACAGGTCCTCCACTCAGCTGAACTTTCCATTTTAGAAAGTTTAATTCCCGCAAATTTTTATTTTTAAATGTCATAAGTTATACAAATAAGTTGGATGTATAATTTTGTACATACTAAGAGCAACTCCAACAGTCTATGTATAATTTTAGTTAAATTTTGAGTTTTGAAGATTTGTAAAAAATAAAGAGCTCCATAACTATAGGGTAAACAGACCCTTTAAATTTTTTAATATCTGTATTCAAATCATCCCTCCCTCTCTCTCCCTCCTTATCATCTCATTCTCAGGCTCTCCCTCTTCTTGTTTGCTGCCGCCAGGCGCCGGCCATCTCCTCCTTCCTGCTTCCTTCGCGCCCGCCCCCACCAGCCATCAGCGCCGCCCGCTCCCCGCGCGGCGCCTCCTCGCTGGTCGGCCTCTCCCCGCCGGCCAGCTCTTCCCCCTTTTCCCGTCCCCCTCCTCTACATGACGGATCTGGGCGGCGCATCAGTGTCGCCGGCCGTGCCTCCGCCCCACACTGTCACCTACTCGTCTGGGTCCATGCCTCCAGTCCCCGTTGTGGCCGCCAACGCCTATGCTCCTCAACCTTGCCGCCGCCTCCTCCCACCTCCTCATCTGTGGCCTCGATTCGGCCCCCGTTGTCCACCTCGACGGCGGGAGGGTAAGGGTGAAGGGGACGATAGCGGGCGCAAGGCCGCAACACGCGCGAGCATGCAGGAGGCGACGGTGGGTGCAGGTCAGACGAAGGCAGCCGGGTCGTCCGCGGCCGACGGGAGTAGCACGACAAGGAGGGCGAGGCCGCGGGAAGCGCGTGGGCGGGAAGCAAGCGTGGGAGCCTGGGAGATGTCGAGTCGGAGTGGTTCACTAAAGAAAGCTAGCTAGGGGGTAGTATTGCGAGCCAGATAGCGAGACGACCGACATAGCGAGTCTGTTGGATGTCGATTTCTTCTTCTTTTTCTTTCTTTACCGACCAGAAGGTTTAGTCGATCTCTTGGAGTTGCTCTAAGGATTCTTATGGGATATTTTTTCAAGGGATGTATGATTCCAAATGCAACATCTGCAATATCCAAAATATATAGTTGCAATATTGAAAAATATAATGTGTCGTTTGATTAATTCTGCAATAGAAAATTTTCTGGAGGCAACATGAACATTATGTTTCATGCAATATTTATTGTGAAACATGAAAAAAACAAGGGGATTGCTATATCACACCACCGACTACTCGGCTCCGGTGGCGTCCCGCCGTCTCAACTGCCACCACCGTTGGCTAGCAAACCACCCCGGAGCTCCCCCTCTACAGCCGGTGGCCACAAGTATCCCCACCCCGAACCCAACCCCGAACCCTGACCCGAAGTCCCTCGCCGGAGCTGAAGAAGAAACACTTGTTTGAGGTCAAAAAGGAGCCTGTTGTGGCTTAGAATCCTTCATTGGCAAAATTTGAGTGTGGGGAGGAGTAAAAACACTCCGGTGTGATATAGCAATCCCCTTGTTTTTTTTCATGTTTCACAATAAATATTGCATGAAACATAATGTTCATGTTGCCTCCAGAAAATTTTCTATTGCAGAATTAATCAAACGACACATTATATTTTTCAATATTGCAACTATATATTTTTGATATTGCAGATGTTGAATTTGGTTGTTGCAACCGAATGTCTCCTATCATACATCCGAGCACTAGTAGCGCTGAAAAAAAATTATCCCATAAGAATCATTAGAGCAACTCTAAGAGACTGACTAAACCTTCCTGGATCGGTAAAAGAAAGAAAAAGAAGAAGAAATCGACATCCAACAGACTCGCTATGTCGGTCGTCGGGGCGTCGATACTAACTGATCATTAGTGACGGCGGTGGTGGCGTGGTGCTGAAAAAGGCAGAGTCTCACACTCCTGCATGCATGGAGCAGATAGCTTCACAATAGTTGCAACTTGCAACATTGATGTTTAACTATTGCAAAGCGTTCTATTTTATTTTCTGCCTGGACGACTGTGTCTAGCATAACCATAATTTTTTAAGTATAACTTTGATGATGTCATGCAGAAATTATACATACAACTCCCGTGTACAATTTGTAGGATAAATTCATTTGCTTTATTTTTATAAGGTTATAACTACACACACAATTTATTTTTATATACATGTGATTTAATTTATACGGCGTACCATGGGTTATGCTTCGAGTCTAGCTTTGAGACTGGCACACCAGCGTGCTGACTGCCGACGGAGCACCATATATACATCACACGAATCACACAGCTAGCACAGCCTAAGCGTCCCAGCCTTAATTAGAGTTAATAAACACCAACAGCTAGCTACCCATACCGAAACAATCAATCAACAAATGCGCTCCATGATGACCTTAATAATACTGCTACAGCTAACCTTGTTCCTGTCATCCTTCACCCTCGTAGCGGCAGGAGCCGGCGACGGCGACGAGGCCGCCGCACTGCTGGCCTTCAAGGCTGCGGCAATCAGCGGCGGGTACGACGACCCGCTTGCCTTGTGGAACGGTAGCACCACCACCGGTGCGTCGTTCTGCGTCTGGGAGGGGGTGACATGCCGGGGCAGGCACCATCGAGTTGTGGCGCTGAACCTGCACTCCCGCGGGCTCACCGGCTTCCTCTCGCCGGCCATCGGCAATCTGTCCTCGCTCAGGGTCCTCAACCTGAGCTCCAACGCATTCAGCGGGGGCATACCGGGGAGCCTCGGCCGCCTGCGCCACCTCCGAGCGCTCGATCTGAGAAACAACACGTTCGCCGGTGAGCTCCCCGCGAACCTGACCTCCTGCACTGCCCTAACTGCCATTCACCTTCGTCGCAATCAGCTCCAGGGGTGCGTGCCACGCGAGCTCGGCGCCAAGCTGATGCGCCTAGAAGTGCTCAACCTGCGGGACAACCACCTCACGGGTGCCATCCCGGCATCGCTTGCCAACTTGTCATCCCTGAGCTACCTGGACCTCTCGATCAACCAGCTCAGGGGCACCATTCCTCCGGGCCTCGGCGGCATCCGGGGCCTCCAAAACCTTGACCTCGCGTTCAACTCTCTCTTCGGTGAGCCTCCCTTCTCCTTGTACAACTTGTCTTCATTGACGAGGTTGCAACTTGAAGGGAACATGTTCCATGGAACCATTCGTGCCCATATCGGCAGCAGTTTCCCTAGCATGATGTCTCTTTCCATTGCTGAGAACCAATTCACTGGATCCATCCCTGCTTCCCTCGCAAACCTCACTACTCTTACAGACCTTGAACTCGACCATAACAGGTTGAGTGGATATGTGCCTAGCACACTGGGGCGGCTGCAAGCTCTGCGAACTCTGTACTTGTACAAAACACACTAAACGCAGACAACACAGAGGGTGGGAATTCATCACTTCGCTGTCCAACTGCAGCCATCTCCTAGAATTAAACATCTACGGCAATGCCGATTTCACCGGGCGGCTGCCAAGTTCAATTGCCAATCTCTCAGCAACTCTACAATATCTCCATATAAATCAAATTGGGATAACAGGGAGCATCCCATCATCCATAAGCAATCTGGTGCACCTTCAAATCCTTGATGTGGCAAACACTTACGTATCTGGAGTAGTTCCAGAAAGCATTGGGAAGGTAGGAAGCTTGGTTGAGCTACATATGTACGAGACACACCTGTCAGGTCCCATACCTGCATCTTTGGGAAATATCTCAACGTTGACTAAACTATATGCATACGATTGCAATCTGGAGGGTCCAATCCCAGCAAGCTTAGGGAAGCTAAAGAATCTGATACTCCTTGATCTTGATTCAAACCGCCTAAATGGTTCAATTCCCAGAGAGATTTTCAAACTACCAGTCCTTTCTAGTGAAATAGACCTGTCATACAATTCACTATCAGGACCCCTACCTTCTGAAGTTGGTACCTTGGACAACCTTAACCACCTATATCTTTCTGGAAACCAATTGTCCGGTGAGATACCTAATAGTATTGGAAATTGCATCGTGTTGGAATCGCTAATGTTGGACAATAACTTGTTTCAAGGAATCATACCTCAATCTCTAGCTAATATAAAGGGCCTGAGTAAACTCAACCTGTCCGTGAATAAGTTGTATGGCACTATTCCTCATCACATTGGTAGTATCCAAAACCTTCAGGAGCTCTATCTAGCACATAACAATTTGACCGGCCCGATACCAACAGTTCTGCAAAACATGACAGCATTATCAAATTTGGATCTATCCTTTAACAATCTGCGAGGGGAGGTGCCAAAAGAGGGTATTTTTGGTAATTTAGCTAACTTGTCAATCAAAGGAAATAATGAGCTTTGTGGTGGAATACCTCAGCTTCATTTAGCTCCATGCCACACACATTCTATGAGGTCGGTTACAATAATAGTTCTGGGTACACTAGTATTGCTCTTAAGCTTAGGTATTGCTGTGTGTATCGTCTATAAGAAGCTTTCACAAAAGCAGAAGGGCCTCCCGATGCTACCTATAGTTGTCAAACAATTTGGAAGAATTTCTTATCATGCATTGTCAAATGGGACCGTGGATTTTCTGAAACCAATCTGCTTGGTCAAGGAAGCCTCGGGCAGTATATAAATGCACTTTTCAAGATAAGGGATTATCACTGCAGTGAAGGTTTTTAACCTCGAACAAATTGGATCTACAAGAAGTTTCATAGCTGAATGTGAGGCACTAAGAAGGGTGCGTCACCGTTGTCTTGAAAAGATAATCACATGCTGCTCAAGCATCAATCGCCAAGGTCAGGATTTTAAGGCGCTAGTGTTAGAGTTCATGCCAAATGGTAGCTTAGAAGACTGGCTTCACCCAAAATCCGACATGCGCACTTTGAACAATACTCTCAATCTAGCACAAAGGTTGGACATTGCTGTCAATGTCATGGATGCTTTATACTATCTTCATAATCACTGTCACCCACCAATTGTTCATTGCGACCTCAAGCCAAGTAACATCCTTCTTGCAGAAGATATGAGTGCTCGAGTCGGAGATTTTGGCATGTCAAAAATTCTTTCTGAAAGTGCAAGTAAATCCCTACCAATTTCGAGTAGCACAATTGGAATAAGAGGCACTATTGGTTATGTTGCTCCAGGTAACTTAAATTATTATATTTTAATCTTTATTATTTTTTAGTTCTTGTATAATCATGAAATATTGATCAATACATTTCTTTTGCATGATCAGAATACAGTGAAGGCTCTTCTGTCTCAATCCTTGGCGATATTTATAGCCTAGGCATATTACTACTTGAAATGTTTACAGGAAGACGTCCAACAGATGATATGTTTAGAGGTTCATTAGATCTGCACAAGCATTCAAAGGATGCTCTTCCACAGAGAATCTGGGAGATTGCTGATGCAACAATGTGGCTGCACACAAACACCTGCGATAGCACTACAAGAAGTAAAACTGAGAATTGTTTGGTTTCTATCATTGCTCTTGGGGTATCCTGCTCCAAGAAGCAGCCTAGAGAGAGGACACTGATAGAGGATGCAGTTGCTGAGATGCATGCTATCAGAGATTCATACCTTATATATGTTTGCTAAACCACTAATGGTGGAGCAAGGAGTGCCAACAGATCTTCAGGATTTCCAGAAATGTGCATAAGCAGATAACAAAACAGGCAAGATGCCTGAGGATGTTGTGTTTCCTAAAATATGGATTTGCTACATATATATTGCATATGTTATTTCTGCAGGTAATTGTCAATAACATTCCCTTTTGAAAATATGCTGAATGTCTTTTGAACTGATGGAAGCCATACTAGAAAGCCTAGGCAGGGTTAGGCAGGGGATATCTTTTTTTTAGTGAAGGATAAAAGTTCCGGCCGCAACCCCTTCCACAAGAGGGAATTATTCCATAACTATTACATTTAGTAGTTCTAGCTACCCATACCAAAGGTAATGGGTTTATAAACCAAACACGAACACAATATCAAATGCTGTCGGGGTTCTCTACTGCCGGCAGTAGAGTTGTATCGGATTGCGTACCGGGTCCCGAACGGTTGCGCAAATGGGGGTACACAGGGATTTATACTGGTTCGGGCCTCCGGAGAGTAACACCCTACGTCCAGTTCGCACTGCTGTGTTATTTGCACTGATTTGTAGTAGGGGATACAAATGGGTGAGAGAGGGAGCTCGGTCCCAAGTCTCTGTAGTGAGGAGCCAAGTCTGGCTCAAGGTTGAAGAGAGAGAGAGAGAGAGCACTCCTCCCAAGAGGAGACAGGAGAAGTAAAGAGGAGTCAGACCCCATGGAAAGGACCCCTGGCATCCCTTTTATAAAACAAGGGTGACAGGTTACATGAGTGAAGAGAGAGAGAGAGGGAGAGTGTGCATGATCAACTGGTGTACGAGGGGGAAGCCTTTTCCCATGCGGTGGCTCCCGACGTCACTGTTGGTTGCATGATTGCTTGTGTGGTTGCTTGTGTGGTGCCATGCTTCCTCACGCATGCGGATTGGGCATTGACTGCTTCTGACACCCGGTACAGGCAGGGGCTGTGTGAAGCCCAAAACGACACGGGGTGGCATTGAACTAGTCGGAGGGCGCTGGCAGGTGTGCACGTGAGGTCATGACCTTGATTTGTGGCCGTTTTCTCTCACAAAAATAATCCCAGGAAGCCACTAAAAGTTTGCCGGGGGCCATCGTGGCTGTGATAGTCGCTCGTAACCACTATCTTTGGGTACCCATAATATTGGGTCCCGTCAAATGCCAATTCACAAAAGAAACGACTATCCATGGGAGGCAACGAAGCTAATGGCTGTTGTCTCTATACTCTCTTGTATTTCATGCTATTGTGATTCAACGAGCTGAGGAACAAAAGCTAAAGAAAAGGTCAGAGTCTGCATTTAAAGAATTCGAGAAGAAAGGCAGAGGATCTGAGATCCTTAGAGTCAAATTACGGGCCATATTTTGGTGTTGAAGGTTACAGAGAAATGTCGCGAAAATCGCCAGTAGCTGACAAATTAACGGGCAAAGGTGGAGGCCATGAGGAACTGGACTGATGAGGAGAAGAGCATTGGGGCCACTGTGACCCGGTCACAATAGACATGGTAAATTTCAAACTTTATCTTAATATATGATGTTTCATTATTCAACCTCCACAACGGTGTGCATACCAAAGCTTAGGCCTATCCCACATACCTGGAATAAATTAAGAAGCAAAATATAAAAGATGACATGCCAAAAAAAAAAGACTTATGCTTAAGCCCCCTTTGGTAGGGCTCGAGCTCCTTATAAAAAGGAAAGAGCCGGAGGAGCCATGTTTTTTCTCCGGCTTCTCCATATAAAACGACTCCGGTTTCTCACTCCAAGGGTGAAACCGTTTTTGAGCAAAGTGTTTGGTAGGGCTTCACCCAAAGCCACAGGAGGAGCCAGAGACCTACCAAAGGGACCCTTAAAATGACTATAGTTTATAATAACTGCCTTTTGTAATTTTGTTGATCAAAGCAATACTAGTGTCGTTTGAAAGAACTATGATCACAGCTGAAGGTAGATTAGTATATGTTGTAGCCTTGTAGATATATGTAGTCACCTGAGGTAACCGAAGAGAAATCCATATTTATTGTCAGAATTGAAGTCTCCCTTAGGTTCTGCATCTTCTTTCCCATATGACTAAAAAAGAAATTGAAGTAAAATGCATGCAAATTTACGAAATGTTTGAACCTCCCCCAACAGTGGGCATGGACAGTTTCTACATCCTCATATCAATCATGGATCAAAAATGAAAATGAATGACTGGAATAGACATGGACTGTTCAAATCATGGATCAAAATTACGAAAATGAATAGTTTGTAAAATTAGACACTGACCTTTTAAATGACTGCAGGTTCAGGGAAAAAAACACCTCAAACAAAAGAATAATAAAGCTTCAACAGGAATTTAATCACTAACCAAGCAGGCTACAGCTCAAACTGGCAACCAGGAAGCAGATAGATGAGAGCAGTGTGAGATCTTAAAATTCAGAAAACATCCTATTGGCTATTTGGCTTGGGGATCGCTAATTCGCTAGCCGAAGAAGTTATCCATAATTTCATTTGTGCTGCTGGCTGCTGCTTGCAGATAAAGACATAAAGTGGAGCACATCGCCAATCACAACACCAAACAGCCACTACAGTCTACAAGTACCAGAGACGCAGAAGGAAGCAATCAAAGGGGATGTGAACTTGGTGATGACCTCACCTCGGTGCCCTCGGAGACGGCGTGCTTGGCGTCTGGCGAGTTCGCTGGGGAGTGGGGGGCGACGAGGCGGACGGAGGTTCTGATTCGCAGAATGTGATGCGAAGCTCCTCGCTGTAACGAGCAACCGGCCTCCGCGGCCAGCCTCTCGACTTCTTCATCCCCCCTCGGCCCTCGCCGCCGCCGCTCGCCGCCATTTCCGCCCTCGCCCGCGGCGACTTCCGTGGCCTTCTTTCCCTTCAGTATTTGGTTTGGCCTAAAAGTTATCTATGGGCGAATGCGCATAAAAGTTATGGGCCTGAAACGCGTTTGCTTTGTACACTGCTGGGCCCGACCACCCATTTTGCTCGGTCCACTCTCTTGTTCCACTTCAGGGCACAAGTTATTAGAAAGAATTTCATCATAGTGCAAATCTCAACTGACCCAGATCGAGCTGCATGTACAGATACAACTACAGCTTAAATCTGGAACAACCACAAGAAGAACACCCCAACCCAAATTTGTAGTAGTCACTAAATTTGCAGCTTCAGCAGACAAATTTAGCTCTCAAAGTGTAAAACGGACAATACGGCAATCTGGACGTAATCAGAGTCCAATGACAGCAGTAGATGCGAACATTCCAGGAATATTTTGGTTGTCATTGAGATTGCCACTGTGCTCCAAGTGATACCCTAGAGAGTATACCAGTGCACTATGTAGCAAAATATAGAAAGCTGATAGGAGAACATATATCATGAAAAAGAAACAACATCACTAGGAGAACTACAACTGCACAAGAAACAATAGGGGCTGATGGTTGGGCAAGATGCACGTTTCAGGCTTCCCCAGCTATTTAAATTTTCTATTAGGTTAGATTGCCAGGGAGATGGAACAGAGATCGAAGCCTCTACATAGCAGATATTTCGAGACATCAACAAAGAAGGATGCTTGTCTGGCAAGTGGCAAGATAACCGATAGTATTGGAGAATGCACTGTGCCACAACTATACCTGGTATTGGATTGGCAATAATCCATATCCAATTGGATTTTACTAATTGGACTTCCTTGGATTTGGATTTAGTTGGATCATGGATTTTATTGGACTAAGAAAACAGGATTATCCAATTCGTGTTGGACTTAAGAGGAAGAAACCACGACAGGCTAGCGGAAAGACTCACGTGCGTCTGCGCTGCCCGCCATGGCGGATCCGTCACCGTGCCTCCTCGAGCTCATGGGTCCCTTGCCACCTCGTCGATCCTCCTCGTCGCCGCACCGCCGCCACGACGCCGCACTCACATACCGTAGCTTCTGGCGCACCTCCCGGCGTCGTTGCTGCCCGCTCCGGGACGGCGCCACCGCCCACGCCATGCCACACAACATCTCGGCGGACCTCTTCGGCGTCAACCCCGCCCGCTCACGGGACGTTGGTGCCACCGCGCCGATGACGTCGCTCACCGACCCGCCCTCGGCCGGAGGCGTCGTCAACGACACGGCGCCGATGGCGACGCCGCGCAGCCTCATCGGAGGACCGTCGTCCACCCCGCCCGTGCGAGCTCCTCCAATCACGCCACGGCCGCCCCAACCCATGCGAGCTCGGCGCGCGAGGAGGACACACAGGATAGGCCAGCTAGCTTGCCTCGGCCCGCCGGTGAAGATGCGATGAGTATTGGATATATTGGATGGATTTGGATGTTAATCTGATTAATTGGATTGGATTGGATAGAAGTGTATCTATAGTTGGATTTTAGTTGGATTCTCTTAAGTTGGATCTGGATTTTAATCCATTCCCAGGTCTAGCCACAACAACATTTGTTGGACTAAACTCATTCCAGGGAAGCATACGGCAAGCACTGGAGAAAATGTAAAGGATCAATGCACTCAATCTGTTTCTGAATATGTTCCCGTGAGTGTTGTACCTGCTGGCACACAACAGTTTGTCAGGACCAATCCCTAGCTACCCTCGTGCAGAATTTGACACCATTGTCGGAATAGGATATTTCCTTCAACAATCTACATGGAGAAGTGCCAACAAGGGAAGGCATTTTAGATATTTGACTAACTAGCTCATGCTTAGTGAAGCATGAGGTACGCATCTCTGATTGCACGCATCTCCACAGCAGCATCTCGCATCGGCATCCGCTCTCATGGCCGCTGCTTTGAGCAGGACACGCCGAGCCCGATGGCTGAAACAAAGCACCCCTCACTTCTGCTTCTCACCATGGTAGCAGCACTGGCATGATTGTTGGCTTTTGCTTCTTCATGCAGCCAGATTGTCGGGTCGGCTATCTCCAAGGCTCTGTTGGGGAGGGCAGCCTCGGCGAACTTATGGAGGCCCAATGAGTCTTTGAACATGTCGTCAGTAGGGCTCCTCCCTGTGAACATCTCAAGCAACAATATGCCCAGGCTGTAAACATCCCCCAGAGTTGAGACAGTGCAACCCTCACCATACTCTGCAGTCATTCAGATTTCACACATTACCTGGTCAGAAGATTCAGTATCAGATACCTATCTAGATATAATACAAGACAGAATCATACTAGAATGAAATGAAGACGGAACACGACTTGTTAGGAGTTTGTGTTACCTGGAGCAACATAACCAATGTAACCTCTTAGCCCAGTGAAGCTAATTGAATTCAGCAAAGTATTGATTGTGTCATCAGGAAGGATTTTTGATATGCCAAAATCTCCAATCCGAGCACTCATATCTTCTGCAAGGAGGATGTTACTTGGCTTGAGGTCGCAGTGGATTATTGGCAGTTGACACTGATTGTGAAGATAGTCCAGAGCATCCATGATATCTACAGCAATGTCCAGTCTCTTTGCTAGGCTAAGGGTATTGCTCAGAGTATGTACTTTTGATGCTGGGTGCAGCCAATGATTCAGACTACCATTGGGCATGAACTCAAAAACCAGCGCCTTGAATTCTTGACCTTGGGCGTCAATGCTTGAGCAACAGGTGATGATCTTTATGAGACAACGGTGACGGACCCTTCTCAGTGCCTCACATTCAACCACAAAACTTCTAGTAGAGCTAGCTTGTTGTATGTTAAACACCTTTACAGCTGCAGCAGTGCCCCAATCATTTAAGGTACATTTATAAATGGTTCCATAGCTTCCTTGTCCAAGCAAATTGGCGTCTGAAAATCCTTCGGTTCCATTTGCTAATGCTTGATAAGAAATTCTTTCGTACTGTTCATTAATTATTGCGGGAATGGGTTGGCTTTCCTTTCTTTGTCTGAGCCCCTTGTGGATCAAATGAACAAGAGAAACTAATAAACCTATTAGTAAAAGTGAGCAAATTGATGCAATGGTGACCTTATGGGATCTTGACACGCCTTTTGTTCGTCTCCGCAGCAGCCATGGAGCACGGAGCTAAATGAAGCTGAGGGTTTCCACCACAAAGGTCACCATTCCCAACAATTGTCAAGCCAGTTGCATTTGCAAAAACACCCCCTTTTGGAACTTCACCATGCAGATCATTGAAGGACAAATCAAGTTTTGTCAACAATGTCAAGTTTTGTAGATCTGTGGGGATCAAACCGAAAAGATGTTGTGTGCTAGATACAATCACAGGTTGCCAATCGCAATTGTATTAGGAATACTACCGGACAGCTTATTCATGGTCAAGTTCAGTAATGCGAGGCCTTTTAAGTTCTTCAGGGATTGAGGTATGGCTCCCTCAAATGAGTTGTGATCCAGCAACAGCTGTTCTAGTGATATGCGCTCCCATACTATCGTGTATGGTTCACGACAAGCTGCTCTGTAATCAGTGGTTAATGTTCATCAAGCTACCAACTTCAGATGGAAGTGGCCCAGATAATGAATTGTATGATAAGTCTAAGTACCAAGAAAGTTGAGAAAGTTTTAAGACCTCTCTCGGAATAGAACCATTGAGTCGATTTGTTGAGAGGTCCAGAATAAGTAGGTTCTTTAATTTCCCCAAGCTTGCTGGAATTGGCCCCTCCAAGTTGCCATAGTATGCATAGAGAGTAGTCAACTGTGTGAGATTTCCTAGTGACGAAGGTATGAGGCCTGACAAGCTAGTGTTGTAAATGCCTAACACCACCAGGTTTTTTAGCCTACCAATGCTCTCCGGAACCACTCCAGATATGGAAGTATTCCCCATCACAAGTGTTGTAAGACCAACCAAATTGCCGATGTTTATCGGAATATTCCCAGAAATCATATTGTCTCCCAAATAAAGGGCTTTTAGAGTTGATGACAGATTTGCGATTGAATTAGGCAGTTGCCCGCTGAAAGAGTTGTTTCGAGAACAAGAAATCAAGTCGGGAGCAGTTTGCCAGTGAAGTGATGAATTCCCACCCTTGACTGCCGTTCGCTTCTAGTCTGTTGTCACCCAAGTACAGGTTAATGAGGCCTTGCAACTTCCCCAAAGCAGGAGGCACATATCCAATAAAACCATTCCCTGCAAGGCCAAGTTTTGTGACAGTAGAGAGGTTGGAGATCGAATGTGGGATGGCTCCACTGAATTGGTTGTCAGAAAAGCCAAGAGCTTTCATGCTGGTGAACCTATCACCGATATCAGTAGGGATGGTTCCAGACAGCATGTTTTCTTCCAGCCCCCAAATTTGCAGCGAGGATAGATTGTACAGGGAATGTGGAAGCACACCGGAGAGGCCGTTTGTATGGAGTACAAGGACCTGCAGGCCTCCAATGCTGCCAAGTTCATGTGGGATCGGACCCTCTAGCTGGTTTTTTGACAGATCAAGATAGTACAGGGACGATAGGTTGGCTAGTGATCCTGGGATTGCCCCTGAGAAGCTGTTGTTTCGCAGTGAGAGTGCCCGAAGGCTTGTGAGCTTGTGGCCGAGCTCAAGGGGAATACCCCCATGGAACTGGTTGCTGTCGAGTACCAAGAACAATAAATTGACACAGGAGCTGAGGTTGGCAGGCAGTGCTCCGGAGAAGGTGTTGTA
The DNA here is from genome assembly GCA_022644695.1 of Cenchrus purpureus. NCBI lineage: Eukaryota > Viridiplantae > Streptophyta > Magnoliopsida > Poales > Poaceae > Cenchrus > Cenchrus purpureus. The sequence goes on from CP053459.1 coordinate 94,673,893, forward strand.
GCTCAGGTCAAGCCTCTTGAGACGCAGTGCGCCGATGCTTGCGAGGATGGTCCTGAAACCGCTTGGAGCTCGGTGTTCAGCACTTGGAGGAACGTGAGGTTGCCGACGGCCGGGGACAGGGTGCCAGGAAGAGGAAACCCATAGGAGGGCAGGTTCAGCGCCACCACTCGCGGCCGCGCCTGCTGCCGCCGCCCGCACCGCACCCCCTCCCAGCCGCAGTAGTCGCCGCCGCCGCTGGTGTTCCATGACACGAGCAGGTCGTCGGCGGCGCCCCCGCCGCTGATCGCCGCGGCCTTGAAGGCCAGCAGCGCCGCCTCGTCACCACCGGCTCCTCCTGCGGCCATGGGTGCCGACATGAAAATGGAAACGGAGGACAGCAGCAGCAGGAGCAAGCTTGATGCTGAGCGCCCGCGCATCGCCATGTCGCGCGCCCGCAGTGTGGTGCGTTGACATCCGGACATGGGGTCACTATCTCGCTGTCTCCCCGGCCGGTCAGTCACTTTGTCTGGGTGTGCCGTCTTCGATCTCGGTGCTACTGCAGATTCTAGCCATATCCACTTGCATGGCGGCTCGGAGATGGGACCACGCACGTGTGAACGCGCGCGCTTGGAGGAGACACCGGACAGCAGGTCTGAGGTCTCACGCCGCCATGTTGACAGGTTCATTTACCAACGGCCACAAACAAAGTCCAGCTCGCCGGCCGGCCGGCCACCGGTTAAGAAGAAAAAGAATGAAAAAGGAAACTGCAACAATCGAAAAGTTCTGTTGCAGAATGTGAGAGACTGAGAAGGCTGTCACCGTTGTCCCATACTTACATGCAGCTCAAGCACCCATCACCAATGTCAAGAGTTCAAGTCACTAGTTTTCGAGTAATGGTAGCTTAAATTAAAGGTCGGCTTCATCCAAAGTCTGACATGCCTGCTGAGAGATATACTCCAAGACTAGAACAAAACCTACACATTGCAGTAGATACATGGATTCTTTGGACTCTTCATGATCACTGTCAGCCTCCAATTGTTCATTTCGATCTCAAGCCAAGCACAAGCAAACATCCTTATTGCAGAAGACATGAGTTCCTGAATGGGAGACTTCGGCATATCAATAATTTTTTAGAAAATTAAAGTAAAATCCTGCAAAATTGGGTTGCTACAACTAGAATAAGAGGTTCCGTTGGTTATGTTGGTCCATCCATATATGATACTTCAAATTCTTTAATTGTTTCCTTGTAATTGCTACAAATGAAATTTATTATCATATATGTTTGCTAATTTTGTAGACTGCAGTGAAGGCTCTGTGGTTTCAACTATAGGTGATGTATATAGACATAGTACCGGTATACTATTGATTGAAATGTTTACTGGAAGGAGCCCCACAAATAGCATGTTTTGAGGCACGGTGGATCTACACAAATACATGCTTCAGATCTGTAGTTTTATTTTCCATAAAAAGTGAAAAAAGAAAAAAAGGTATATTTAAATTTTACCTTAACATATGATGCTTCAAGCTCCATAACAGTGGGCATACCAAAGCTTAGGCTTACGCACATACCTGAATAAATTGAGAAGCAAAATATATTTAAAAGGATGACATGGCAACGAGAAACTTGACATATTTAAAACGACTATGATTTGTAATAAGTAATAACTACCTTTTGTTGAACAAAGCAACAGCAGTGTCCACCGAAAGTTCACCAGTAATCAAGCATGCAACATCCAGAGCTCAACCCGACAGTATGGTGATCTGGCCTGCGCTTCCGTGGTTTACCAAAAACAAGGTGTGGTGTGCCAGTGCTCGTTCCAATTTAAACGCACGTTGCTAAGTGTTAACTCCTCAAGTTGCCGTGCAAGCAGTCTACTCTCATGCGGATGCGGTCATGCCAAATGATATACCAAGTGGGAAACTGACTCCAGGTCAAGAACGAACGCTGCAACCACCACCCTTATCATGTCACGGCGACCAGGATCCTGTTTAAAATGCTGGCCAAGGCAACCACAACCTCCTTGCGTCCATTGTCCAGCACTGCTACCTGCCACAACACAGGCGGGCCGGCATGGCAACACCCTGGATGCCGCGGCTGCTGCTGGTGCTGATGGTGTCCTCCGGCAATTGCATCTCGTCACCCATGGCTGCTGATGAGGCCGCGCTGCTGGCCATCAAGGCTGCAGCAGTGCCTGGTGGCTATGGCAACACCAACGCGCTGGCCTCGTGGAACAGCAGCAGCACCACAGGCACGTTCTGTGGCTGGGAGGGAGTGACGTGCCGCGGCCGCCCCCAGCGAGTGGTGGCACTGAGCCTGCCTTCCCGTGGGCTCACCGGCGTCCTCTCCCCTGCCATCGGCAACCTGTCCTTCCTCAGGACCCTCGACCTGAGCTCCAACAGCCTCACCGGGGGCATCCCTGCAAGCATCAGCAACCTGCACCGCCTCCAGACGCTCAACCTCAGCGACAACACCTTGTCCGGCGAGCTACCGGCCAACCTGAGCTCCTGCACCGGGCTCACGGTCCTGGCCATCCACCTCAACAGGCTCCATGGGCGCGTGCCATCCGAGCTTGGAGACAAACTGGCGAGTCTCCAGATGCTCAACTTGCGGAGCAACAACCTCACAGGCACCATCCCGGTATCCTTAGCCAACTTATCATCGTTGAGTTACTTGTCACTCTTATTCAACCAACTTCAGGGAAATATACCTGACCTCGACAGCATTCTGGGCCTCGAGCGTCTAGACCTTGCCTTCAACAGTCTCTCCGGTGAACTCCCAAGCTCCATTTACAACTTGTCTTCGCTGCAAATATTTCAGATTCAGGGGAACATGTTCCATGGAGGCATTCCTGCCGACATCGGCAGCAAGTTCCCTAGCATGAGGATCCTCGGCTTTTTTAGGAACCAGTTCACCGGACCCATCCCAGCTTCACTGTCTAACTTCACTAATCTGCAACTTATCTCACTCGCTTCAAATAGGCTCACTGGATATGTGCCTCCCACACTAGGGAGACTCCAGGCTCTGCAAGGCCTAAATCTGCACAACAACAAGCTACAAGCAGATGACAAGGCTGGATGGGAGTTCATCACCTCGCTGTCAAACTGTAGCCAACTCCAGCGATTAACTATTGGTGGCATTCCTGGTTTAACTGGGCAGGTGCCAAGCGAAATAGGGAATCTATCAACGACACTACAAGTTCTCCTCTTGGAAGACACTGGAATATCAGGGCGAATCCCCTCCGCTATCGGCAATCTGGCTGGCCTACAAGTACTCAATCTGGCCAATACTTCCATAACCGGAGTGATACCAGAGAGCATTGGTAACCTAGGAAACCTGGGTGTGCTCCATCTGTACAACACAGGCTTATCAGGTCGCATACCTTCATCTATAGGAAATCTCTCAAACTTGTTTCAACTATCTGCATACAATACCAGCCTCGAGGGTTCAATTCCAGCAAGCTTAGGGAAGCTGACAAATCTGCAAAGCCTTGATCTATCAATGAACCGTCTGAATGGTTCAATTCCCATAGAAATTTTCAGACTACCAATCATTTCTAAGTACCTAAACTTATCACACAATTTTCTATCGGGGTTCCTTCCTTCTGAAGTTGGTAAACTGAGTAACCTTAACATCCTGGATCTGTCTGGAAACAAGCTGTCTGGAGGGATACCTGATAGTATTGGTGAGTGCATTGTGCTGCAAGGGCTTTGATTGGATAATAACTCATTCGAGGGAAGCATACCTCAGTCTCTGAACAATATAAAGGGTCTGACTACACTTAATCTATCCATGAATAAATTGTCTGGTACTATTCCGGGTGCCATTGGTAGCATCCGCGACCTGCAACAATTGTATTTGGCACACAACAATTTGACAGGGAAAATTCCCACGGTTCTGCAGAATTTGACATCATTGTTACAATTGGATCTATCCTTCAACAATCTGCAAGGAGAAGTGCCAAAAGAGGGAATATTTAGAAATTTGTCAACCTTGTCAATCACCGGAAATAATGGGCTTTGTGGAGGAATACCTCAGCTTAATTTAGATCCATGCCACACCAGTTCTATCAAAAGGAACACAAAGGGGTGGTTGAAGTCTCTTACAATAGCCTTGGCAACAATCGGTGCATTCCTGTTCTTAGCTTTCATGGTCGCACTCATTCAGTTAAAAGGAAATAAGCTTAGACGAGGGAAGAAAAGCCCATTCCTACCACCAATCACTGATGAGCAGTATGAAAGAGTTTCTTATCATGCAATAGCAAATGGAACAAATGGATTTGCTGAAGCCAATTTGCTTGGTAAAGGAAGCTTTGGGGCAGTTTATAAATGCATGTTACAAGATGAGGGAACTATTGTTGCAGTGAAGGTTTTCAACCTTGAACAGGTTGGATCAACTAGAAGTTTTGTAGCCGAATGTGAGGCATTAAAAAGAGTGCGTCACCGTTGTCTCATGAAGATCATCACGTCCTGCTCAAGCATCAATCACCAAGGTCAAGAGTTCAAGGCACTGGTTTTTGAGTACATGCCCAATGGCAGCTTAGATGGCTGGCTTCATCCAAAATCTGAGACACCCACTCAGACAGAAACTCTTAGCCTAGAACAAAGGCTACAAATTGCTGTTGATATCATGGATGCTATGGACTATCTTCATAATCACTGTCATCCACCAGTCCTCCATTGCGATCTCAAGCCAAGCAACATCCTTCTTGCACAAGACATGAGTGCCCGAATTGGAGACTTTGGTATATCAAGAATCCTGCCAGAATGTGCTAATAAAACCCTGCAAAATTCGAATAGCACAATTGGGATAAGAGGCTCTATAGGTTATGTGGCTTTAGGTAACTGGATAGTGTTTTTGGTATTTGATTATCATTCAAAGTTATTACATAAACATTGCATGCTGATCAAAAGGTTGTTTTGGCACAATTGTAGAGTATGGTGAAGGTTCTTCCATCTCAACTCTTGGTGATGTTTATAGCCTCGGCATATTACTACTCGAGATGTTTACAGGAAGAAGCCCAACAGATGATATGTTTAGAGGTTCATTGGATCTGCGCAAGTTTTCAGAGGATGCTCTTCAAGAGAGAATCTGGGAGATAACTGATACAACAATGTGGCTGCACACAGATGCCTATGACAGAACTACAAGAAGTAAAGTTGAGAATTGTTTGGTTTCAGTTATTGCTCTTGGGATATCCTGCTCCGGTAAACAACCTAGAGAAAGGAGACCGATAAAGGATGCAGCCATTGAGATGCATGCTATCAGAGATACATACCTCAAGTTTTCCACCCCTCTTGTTGTGGAACAAGGAGTAACAAGAGATCTGCAGTGATTTCTACCAAGCAGAGGTTAAAAATGCTCAAGATGCCTGTAGAATGTAACATGCATTTGTTTACATCTACACTCTTTCTGTAGAGAAGTGTCGATAAGATGTTTGAGTCGAACCCACCATTCCTTTCTGAATAATCTGCATCTGTTTGAATCAGAAAAAAGGACATTATGTAAATGTGTCACATAGAGGAGGAAAATTCAGAGTTCCACAAGCTGTCAGTGTGCATCTTCTGTTGGCAATTGCCAATCATGTTTGCATCAAATTCTATCATTCCTCAATGAATTGTTGTTATGACTATTATCTATACAGGACCCTCAATAAGAGGTCAGCCAAATTTTACATAATGAAAGCTGAAAAGCTTTGCAGAAAACAAACTAGTGCAGATCACACGATATAATCCATGCGTCAGGTACTGAGAACAAATAATCTGGTGGGAAATGATACTAGGACAATCAATGAACCCAAGCTATATTTGGCGGCTAGTATATCTTTATAGAGTTAAGTTTATCTGAGCAGTGTTAAGAAAATATGACATTGTCAGGAAACATCAAGCAAATGTTACCATGTATGTTAATGTTTGGAGCTCCAGAAGGACACCAAAAGAGTAGGCAGCATTGGCATATGTTCTGAAGATTTCAGGATGCCAACGTTGCTTTAATAAACTGCTCGGTGTAGCAGCAAGCAATATGAATTCCAAAAGCAGTGTAGCGGCGGTGGCAGGGCCGCGCCGGCCGAGCCGCGCGCAGGGGAGGCGGCGGCGCCCCGCGGCGCGCTAGGCACGGATGGCGGCGGTGGTTGGGCTGCGCCGGCCGAGTCGTGCGCAGGGGAGGCGGCGGCGCCCCGCGGCTCGCTGGGCGTGGATGGCGGCGGCGGCGACATCCGGCAGCGCGGGGGTGGTGCGAAGTGCACGGGGCTGGAGGGAGTGGTGGGGAAGAGAACCGGTATTAGATCGGACGGTCAGGGATTATTGCACGAATCTCAAACCGACCAGATAGGATTCTTTTTTTTTAAAAAAAAGATAGGATTCCTGAACCTTGGCGTTGGCGGTTGGGCCAAAATTTGTTGGTTCACGCGACCCATGTTAGGTCGGGCTGGGTTAGGTGACTTTTTAAAAAAAATTAAGTTGGGTCGGATTTTTTTTCGAGTTTGGGATAAAAAATTTTGATCCAACACACGTCACGTCACACTGAAGGGCCCATGCCCCGTCGTCACCGTTTGTCTCTCAGGGAGATCCGTAAGCTAAGCCCATTTTCATTGTGGGCCTTCTGATTGAAAGGCCCAGTCCCATTAGGTGGATACTGCATTTGCATTGCCTTAAAAAGAAGATCCCAAATTGCTTAGGAAAAAGTCCATTCCACAACCTTCATCTATAAGCGGTGTCTGAGTTTCAACCTCCAACCACAAAATCAGGTATTGGACACCCACGAACTATCTAAACCGTCCAATTTACCCCTCTCGGCGGTTTCTGAGGTGGTTTGTGCATACGTGGCGCCACATCAAACATCCTTGCTATCACCTGCTTAGTGGGGCCCACATGTCATTGAGTCGAGACCTTCTTCTTCCTTTAAAGCCATGCCGACCAAATCCAGCCACACGCACAGTGGGGAGGAGGCGCGCCTGCGCCTCGAGAAGGCCGTCGAGCTCGGCGCCTGCGTGCACGACAAGCTGGAGCGCGCCCGCGGCCACTGCGCACCGCCGCACTCCTGGCGGTCCTGGACGGGGTTGGTAGTGGCGGTGCCGCCACGTGGGAGCAGAGCCCCTACTTCTCCAAGCAGCTCGATGACGCCATGGAGCTAGGCGGCCTGAGGCCGCCGCGGTTGTCACCATGGGTAGGACGTCTTCCGCCTTGGACTCCGATGGTTGTTTGACTCGCTGCTTGTGTTGCTATCGACGACAGATGTGGCGCGGTCGTCAGCGGCGGGAAGGAGGAGCGCCGCGGGCGTGGGAGGCGAGAGGCGCGGTGGGCGCATGGAGGATGGATGCGGTGTGGCTACCGGCATCGGGGAGGAGGAGAAGCAGCAGGTCCCGCGCCTCACTGCTCCAACGCGGGATCCCACACTCGGCGGTGCGGCGACCTACCTGTGCGGGATCCCGGACTCCCGATGCAGTGGCCTCCCTGCGATGGGTGCAATAGGTCTCGTGCCTCATTTGCCTCCTCTTCACGACGCGCTGGGTCCGCGCCTCCTCCGCACGGCGCGGCGGCCTCGTCTTCCCCGCGACCGGCGTGACGAGGCTCGATCTGCGGCCAAATCGAGGGCCGGCGGCATAGAAGGTGGAGCTTGAGGCGCACATGTGCCTCCTCCGCCGACGTATGCAGGCGGTTAGGCCTAGAGTCGTGCCCCTCCCTTCCGTTTCCCCTGCGCAGGCGTGTGGCGTCCGGCAGCCCGGCGGCCTGCTCCTTGTCCTCCCCGCCGGCGTGCATGTGGCGGTTGCCGTGCGTGTGGCTGGATTTGGTCGGAATGGCTTTAAAGGAAGAAAAAGCTCCCGACTCAATGACATGTGGGCCCCACTAAGCAGGTGACAACAGGGATGTTTGATGTGGCGCCACGCATGCACAAACCACCTCAGAAACCGCCGCGGGGGTAAATTGGACGGTTTAGATAGTTCGTGGGTGTCTAATACCTGATTTTGTGGTTGGGGGTTGAAACTCAGACACCGCTTATAGATGAGGGTTGTGGAATGGATTTTTTCCAATCGGTTAATCGACGTTCTGGGCCAGTAGTTGGGAAAGCTGGGTACGTTTTGTTTTCTTCCGGTTTCCTTTTCCCTTCAATGGGTGCCAACAACTTCGACCAAGCACAATCCATGCTCATTTCATTTCTAAATGACTTAATGACATGTTCTTAACTTTTGATCAAGCCGCACATAGTTATGTTGATGGGATTCACAAAGCAAGTAATGAGAAATTAAGCACAAAACAAATCGGTCGAGGTCGAGCTCAGTACAGTACGGTAGTGGAGCCCGTGCTCGCCAGGATCTTTTTTTATAACATTTTTTTATAACAGTGCTCACAGAGTGACGCGCTGCGCCCGTGCTTTAGTGAATAGTGGCGTCATCAGCTCCGGACGCCATCAAAATAAATGGACCAGTGAATGGTGTTCATGTGGAGCTTAACAGCTTGTCAGTATCGGAGTGCCAATTTCCACATGGACAGTGTTGCTTCGTCGTCTCATCGTCCGGCAGGAGACCGACTCAAATCAAATTAAACAACAGCAAACGCGTCATCAGCTTAATTAACTAGCCAACTCGATCGGCACGGCCCCGCCGATCGCCATTGCTCTCTGCGCACCGAGAAGCCACAGGCAATCAGGCATGGCACCGTCACCGTACGTGCTCGGCGAGCTTGCTCCTGCTTCTCCTGCTGCTATCGGCCTCCGTGTCCACCTCAACGCTCGTCGCTGCGGAAGCCGGCGACGAGGCCGCACTGCTTGCCTTCAAGGCCGCGGCGATAGGTGGCGACACCGACAACGACACACTTGCCTCGTGGAACGGTAGCAGCGACGCCGGCGGTGGGTTCTGCAGCTGGGAGGGGGTGACGTGCGGCCGCCGCCACCGCCGGGTGGTGGCACTGAGCCTGCCATCTCACGGTCTCACCGGACTCTAAGTCTCTAACAAGCACTATAACAATCGGTGCGCGATGCGCGCCCTATCGAAAGCGCACTCCATGATGATCAAAACTAAAAGAATCATAAAAACATCAGCATAGAAACTACAGGCGCAATCCTAAACAAAACAACTATGCTAGGTAATGATATGAAAACATCAATATATAAAGTATATGAAAAGAAGAAACAAATGCACTCCAAAATATCTTAATAGGACAATCTAATGCCTCAGCTTAATCCCTTAAAGCAAATTCCCTCAAAAAAAAACTCGACCTGCGGGAAGTAAGACCACCCCCACGGTATTGTATTAAGAAGAAAACCTTCTCACACAGGTCGAGAAAATCTCGAACCTCGCCCCACCCATAGCACGCAGCACACGTGAGATAAGGCTGGCCTTAGACCGTGCTTTGGCGTGGGATGACGAGGAGATTTTTAACAGAGACCACGGGAGGCCATCCACCAGCCAACCACCGCACACATGTCGTCTGTCTGAAATAAATTAGAGGACACGCAGGTGCAATTCCTGAGAATTGAACCTGGGTGGGCAGCCCCACCACCGTGGAGGCTTGCCATCCGAGCTGCGCTCGGCTCCTAGCAAATTCCCTCAAGGTTATGTAGATTACACAGTTTGCAATATATCAATATATCTATTGCAATATATCAATATATAGCTGTTTGAAACAAGCTCCGAACAGCCTTGTACTATATGCTCTGGTTTGCTAGTAATTCTTCCTTAACATACACCTGTTTTGCAGTCTCAATAGTCAACAACTCCACTGCAACATAAACAGTAAGGTATAAATTATGAGAAATGAAGTGACAATGACACATCTCTGTACAAGCAAAGAACTATGGAGCTTATACAAATACAGTTTCTGTAAATACAGTTCCATGCATGGCATACAAAAATATATAGTCTAATAACAAAAACATATAAGTTAAATTTTGATGACTATTCTATCATTCATTTATATTAAATGTCAAGTTATCCTGCACTCATATCTCATTTATTTCATCGAGAACATCACTACCAAAGTACAGGTCTAGCTTTGAGATAAAAAAGGCCTACAACCATGGGTTATATCCTTCAAACACATTATATGTTGATATGCAAGCTACAAGCGGTGTTAAGAGGTGCAGTGGGCAATCAAAAACTTTGTAGTATCCACTCTAAAAGGTTTTCAAAAAATGTAACATGATGCAGACAATCAAGACAGTTGAGCAAACTTCACTCTCTTACCATATGGTTTTTTATAACACTCATCTTTCTTCTCTGTCTCTTGATAACACTTACCAAAATAACACTTATCAGAATAACATTTATCAGGCCTTGACAGTGGTTATAGCTTCTTACCTTGTTGGGGATGTGGTACGCTATGCGCACCCTATCAACGTGCTATTGAAAGGGCAAACTCATGTAAAATGCCAAGTTAGGAAGATAGCTAAAAAATCAAACCATCACCTTGGATCAGGTTAGCTAAGAAAATCAAACCATCACCTTGGATCAGGGGAAAAACACAGAGAACTGCAGGCAGCTAAAACCATCAAATCATCGGAATAACAAGCTCTTCAAATATATTATGCAGGAAGTAGGCAAACAAATTAAGCCGATTAAAAACCCATATTTCTCAAATAGAGGCATGCCATTTTGTAGGACTCAGATAATGTCTTACATGAGGTTTTAATAGCATGGTGTGACTGCATTGTCATGACAACCCATAGGGTTTTGTTCGGCAACATATTACATGTTACGGTCGGAATTCGTAGCTACCAAACATTTCACCCAATAGTTCAGAATAGTAATCCAAATAGCATATATATACACAAAAATTCTTAAGGAGTCTAATCAGTTCCATACTACATATACACACAAAAAAATTCTGGTATATGCTCACATGATTTTGATACTATGTCACAACTTAAGTAGTGTGCACTGTCTCCGGGAGCATGGGGACAATAGTTATTTATTTCATCGACGGTCAGATTATTAGGTTAAACAATGGCATGTGAGGCTAGATACATAGTATTTGGGAATTTGGCAAGATATACTACTAATTATCCATGTGTGTACATTCAGAATGTTAAGGTAGACAATTTACAAATGCAACACCCTAAAGAAAAATATGTAAAAGTACCAAGTCCGAAGTATAGAACCATCGCATAAATAGAATGATGTACCAGGCAGAGAAACCAAACCTACCCTTGCAACATGGTGCAGCAACAACTACAGACTACCCAGAAGCAGACAGTGCCAATAGATCCTTTTCCTTGCAGCTAGAAGTGACCTGAAAAATTATAGATCAGCAGTAGATATGTTGCAAGCCAAGAAGGCCAACCAGAACCCATTTTTCATTGTCTTATTATAGATCAGCAGTAAATCTCTAGGCAAAATCAAGACAGGTTTTAGCAAAGCTCAAATAGGAAAACTCATTCACACATAGAGAGGGGAGAAAATGCAGGCCTTAGGATGAGAATGATTTACCACGGAGCTCCTATGTCCAGTTGACCTGCAATGGCAAGAAGAGAGATTCGTCAAGGCAGGCAACGAAAGGAAGAGAGAGAAAGCATCGTCCTCGGCTCCTCACCCACATGTGCACACAACGCATAAGCTGCTGCTAGAATCCAAGGGGTGAAGCTCAAGGAGAAGAAAGAGAAGAAAAAATGGGGCAACGGAGGAGCTGCTTTGGGAACAGCTCTCGGACGCTGCCTAGACCACACCTCTCCAGCACGAGAGATTTGCAATTTCGCCACTCCCAAAAGTGAGTTTCGTGGGTTTCTCTAGTTTTCCATCTCGAAAAATAGATTCGCTAAAATATCATCTTCAAAGGAAGACACACCGCTACAATGCTTTTTCTGACCATAATACCCTTTTCCCCTTTCTTCAACCTCCAGCTCCAGCACCCCTAGCCACCAGCCGCCACCCCTGCTGCTCCTCCCTCCAGCCTACCGCCGCCGCGCCGCGCCACCCCCTCTCCTTCCTCCCTGCGCCCACCCCATCCTCCTCCATCCTCGCGACGGCGGTGGCGAGCAGGAATGGGAGGAGGGGCGGCGGGGCCGGCTCCAGGAGCGGCGGCGGCGTGTCCATGGTCGGCGGCACCGCGTCCATGCCCAGGCGGAGCCGACTCCGGCGACGGCGCGTCCAAGGCCGGCTTGGGACGAGCTTCGGGGCGGCGCTTCCATGCCCAGGCGGAGCTGGCTCCGGCGGCGACGCGTCCAAGGCCGGCTCGGGGCGAGCTCCGAGGGTGGCGCGTCCATGGCTCCGGGGAAGCGACGCGAGCTCCACCGTGCGGCGGCGAGTTCTGCGGCTGTCCAGGAGATGGCGCGCGCGGGTGAGCTCCGCGACCAGTGGCGCGCCGCACCGGCGAGTTCCGAGGCGCGGCGCGGCGTGGCCGGCCGGCCAGTGGCGTGGCGCAGCTGCGAGCTTCGTGGTCGGCTAGGGGCTCGATGCGCAGGCAAGCTCCGTGGCGAGGCGGCAAGCTCCGCGGCCGGCAGGGGTGGCGCATGGGCGTGCCCCGCGGCATGGGCCTGACGGAAGTGGTCGGGAAGCTTGAAGACAGGGCTGTAGGGGGTGGCGCGGTGGCAGATGGCCTGAGGAAGGAGAAGGTGGAGGGTAGAATGGTCAGGAAAGGCATTATAGCAGCGTGTCTCTGTTTGATAATGACATTTCAGTGAATCCATTTTGCAGGATGGCAAACCGGCGAACCCACTTTTGAGAGTGGCGAAATCGCAAATGTCTCTCTCCGGCACTACTCCGCGCGTCACAGCCCGCCGTCGCCGCCTGCCATATAGCGACGCCTCCACTTGACCGCCCGCCGTCGAGAGGGAGGGCCGTTGGTGAGCTAGAAGGGCGAGCATGATCTGAGGAGGCCGCCGCTACCAGTGCCTCCTCCGGCTCCGGATCCGCCTCCTCCTCAGGCCACAAGGAGCCGAGGGAGGCGGAGCTGCTGTAGCGCTGAGGAGCTCCTCCACGGCCCTGTGCTCGACCTCGTCCGCCATGGGAGGTTCCCAAGCTTACCCCGGTCTCTCCCCCCTGCGTCGCTTGGAGCTGGAGCTCCTCCGCCCCGAGTAGGCCGTTGCGCGGTGAATCGACGCCTCCCTCGAACGCCACCGCTGAATCGAGGCTTCCCTCGAGCACGTCGTGGGGCCCGACCATGAATCCCGGAAGGAGGGGGGCTTGGGGGAGCTCGGGAGGAGGGGAGCGCGCAAGAGAGCTCGGGGGTTGTCGGAGGTCAGCGCGGCGGCGTCGGAGGGGGCGTTGCGACAGAGCAAGGAGAGAGGTTGGGGGAGACAGAGATGGGCGGGGAGATCGAGGGGGAGGGAGCAGGGGAAGAAAAGAGAGAGGAGGTCGACATGGAACGTGGGCGCGGGGGACGATGCAGTGGACCCGTTCGGTGCCGCACGATCTCCATGCTCTCACAGTCTGTATCCCTGAACCATGGGGCCGTGTTTAGATGTAGCCCACAGTTCAGTGTACCGAACCCCACAGAGAGAAGTGAGGTAGGCAGTGCATTTGTTTTCCTCGGGTAAGTGGCGGGGACCACAAGCACGTTTTCACAACCCGTGAGCTCGCTCCACGCCACATCGATGAACTCGGTCCACGCCACAGCTATCAGCAGGGTGCGATGTTGGCCCCATATACCGTGCCTGTTTCATCGTGGATTGGTTTCACGTATCTTCGAAAAGTCCCCACGGCTCCGCTTGCTGCTGCCCTCTCGCGCGCAGAGCTCTCGCCAAGGACGACGTGGTGAGCAGCAGAGCCACCGATGCTCCAATCGCTGTGGTGCCGAGAATGGGTCGGAGCTTTTCATATCTCCGATTAATTGCAACAAATGACGATAACATCAGAGCAACCAGCAAATGGCACGCGATGGATCTGAGATTAGTTCACGGAAATCCCAGATCCATAGCACCAACACCAACAGTTTTCTAAAGCTACAAGTACAGAAGTAAGAGACCCAACTACACGCAAACATCATCCAATCCATGTTGATTTCCATACACTACCGCTACTTCCGCCTAAGCTGAGCCGTCACCAAAATACCACCCCTACTGTACTGCTAGACGTACCAGAGGGAAGCAACCTAAGACAAGAGGATGCTGACTCGGTGGTGGTGCCATTGGAGATTTGGAGACCGCGTGCAAGCAAGCTCCCCCGGAAGCGGACGAGGCGGGCGCGCGCTTGCCGAAGACGTCCACGTCCTCGACGAAGGAATTCGTGACGGATGGCGTCGGAGAGAAAGTGGCGTGTATTTGGATTTTGGAATGGAAGAAGAGAAAGGGGCGTGCAATTGGATTTCGTGATGGTCAGCAAACGGCCCCGTCCCGTTTGTCAGGCCCATGGATTATTGTAGACACATTAGGTCCAGACACATTAGGTAGTTAGGACCATTACTGCGTTGAATTTAAAACGGAAAAAGTGTTTTTGAGGTCCCTCATCTTTCGCTAAAGTTTGACTTCCGTCTCTCATTCTCAAAACCGGGTATCTGCAGTCCTTCGTCTATCTAATCCTTTAGATTTGGTCCCTCAACGTTTTTGGGAGTGGTTTTCCGGTGACGTGGTGCTAGGTCCCACGTGTCAGACACATGTGGTGGTGGGCCCCATGCCATGTTGCTTTCTTCTTCCCTTCCCTCCCCGCTAGCCTCGCTCCTCTCCTCCACCGCCGCCGGTCCCGCCTCCTCTCTCCTCCACCGTCGTCGACCCCGCCCCCTCTCCTCCACCGCTGCCGACCCCGCCTCCTCTCTACTCCACCGCTGCCGACCGCCTCTCTCTCCACCGCCGCGCCTCCTCTCCACTGCGTCGCCCCGATAGCCCGCTCATCTCATCTCCGCCCGCCTCCTCCTCGCTAGCCTCGCTCCTCTCCACCGCTGTGTCGATCGAGGGCATGTCGCAGAGTTCCTCCACACGGTCGTCAACGCGGGGGCCGCATCCCTGTCGTGCTCTAGTCCGGCGAAGCAGAGGACGGCGTCGCCCGCCCATCGCTGCTCCTGGACGCGCCGCCCTCCATGGAAGCCTTGCTGGCCGGGAGGAGTTCGTCGTGCTGACCGGGAAGCTCCTCCCCCACGTCATCTCCTCGCTCAAATCCGACGAGGGACCTAGCAGGGGGCCACGACGGAGCGCGGCGTCCGGCAAGACGAGCTCCTGGCAGGGCCAACGGCGGTGGAGGAGAGGAGGCAGGGTGGTGGTGGTAGAGGAGAGGCGGGCTGGCGGCGGCGGCAATGGAGGAGAGGAGGCGGGCGGTGAGAGAGGGCGGCTGGATCGAGGAGAGGTGGCGAGAAAGCGAGGTGGAGGAGGAGGAGGCTTCTCGGGCGGCGACAATGGAGGAGAGGAGAAGGGGACGACGACAATGGAGGAGAGGTGGTGGGGCCGACAGTGGTGGAGAGGAGAGGAGCAAGGCTAGCAGGGAGGGAAGGGAAAAAGAAAGCAACATAGTGTGGGGGCCACCGCCACATGTGTCTTACACGTGGGATCTAGCACCACGTCACCGGAAAACCACTCCCCAAACTGCCAAGGAATCAAATCTAAACGGATTAGATAGATGAAGGACTGCAGATACCCTGTTTTGAGAACGAGGGACGGAAGCCAAATTTTAGCGAAAGATGAGGGACCTCAAAAATACTTTTTCCATTCAAAAAAGTTCTCTGGGCCTCAGTGGGCCTCCGAGCGAGCCTTGTCAACAAATCCGTGGAGCTCAGTACAGTACGGTAATGGAGCCCCATCGTGCAAGAGAAAATAGAGATGGTGGAGCCGTGCGTGCTCGCCAGGATAGTTCACGAATCACGACGCCGTCGCCCGCCATCGGCGAATCGACGCTGACCGGAGGTCGCTTATCGCTTTTTCCCGCACGGGGGCGGTAAAAGCGACGCAACCATCCAGATTCGCCGCTCGAACGCCACCGGCGTCGGGAGGAACGGCATGCGGCCCGCGCACCCTCGCGCCATCCCCAACCACCACGGAGAGAGGAGAGCCACCTTGTCGCCGCAAGGCCGCTTGCGCCGCCGTGGCGAGGCACGCAGGAGGTCCCGCCGGTCGGATCCCCGCCGCTCGATCCAGGCTGGAGGTGCGTGGCGAAGACGAGGAGGCGGCCGGAGCTCGGAGGTGTCGCGGCCGACTCGCCGGTGCCTCCTCCTCGTCGTCCCACCTCGCGCCACCACCGCTTCCCGCCTGCGTCGAGGAGGAGAGAGCACTGACGCCAGCACCGGATTCCCCGCCATCCGCCGCCGCCGGGAGAGCTCTGCCCGCCGTCGTGAGGTGGAGACCCGGTGTCAGCTGATTCGATCCGGCCGACGGCCGCTGCCTGGCCTGACGCGTGGGGAGGTGAGCCTTGGCCGCCGGGAGGTAGAAGGGCCTCGCATGGGAGAGCGACTCCTCGTCCACTCGTTGAGGCCGCGCCACCGGATCTAGTCCCGGGCCGCGACGGCGGGAGAAGAGGAGGCGGATGGGTGGATCTCCGCCTCTGCTGCTCTGAGCGAGTGGAGTGGGTGGCAGGGCGGGTAGGGGGGCGGGCCTTGCGTCTCGGTGCCACTGCCATGCCGTTGGGGAGGAGGAGGAAGAGAGAGAGCGGAGCGGGGTAGGTGGGGAGGGGGAGAGAGTGGATGGAGGGAGAGGGAGAAGAGAAGGAGTATGACGTGTGGGACCCGCAATTGGTGGTTGGTATAGAGCTTGAGATATAGAGGTTGACGAGTGCAGAAAAAGCAGATCGAATCGAAAACATGACGCATTTTAATATTCCTTTTAGAGATTGGATTTGGAGTTCCACCAGTGCGGACAGTCTCAGAGTGACGCGCTGCGCCCGAGTGCATCAGTGAACAGTGACGTCATCAGCTCCGGACGCCATCAAATTGGTCCGATGCAACAAAACCCCACGCACTCCCTGTGACCCTGTGTTCATGTGGAGCTCGTAGCAGCAGTTGTCAGTCTCGGAGTGCCACATTCCACACGGCGTTGCTTCGTCGGCTCATCGTCCGGCAGGAGAGACCAGACTCAAATCACATCGAACAACAGCAGTAAACGCGTCGTCATCGGCTTAATTAGCTAGCCAACTCGATCGCCATTGCCCATTGCCCTCGGCGCACCGAGAAGCAACATGCGGCAATCAGGCATGGCACCGTGCTCAGCGAGCTTGCTGCTGCTTCTGCTGCTATCCGCCTCCGCGTCCACCTCGATGATCGTCACTGCAGGAGCCGGCGGCGACGAAGCTGCACTGCTCGCCTTCAAGGCCGCGGCGATCGGTGGCGACACCAACAACGACGCGCTTGCCTCGTGGAACGGTAGCAGCGCCACCACCGGCGGGTTCTGCAGCTGGGAGGGGGTGACGTGCGGCCGCCGCCACCGCCGAGTGGTGGCGCTGAGCCTGCCGTCTCACGGACTCACCGGAGTCCTATCACCCGCCATCGGTAACCTGTCCTTCCTCACAACTTTCAACCTGAGCTCCAACGCTTTCGGTGGGGGCATCCCGGCGAGCCTCGGACGCCTGCACCGCCTCCAAATCCTCGACCTGAGCAACAACACCTTCTCCGGCGAGATCCCCACCAACCTGAGCTCCTGCACCAGCCTAGTGCTCCTGCGCCTCCGATTCAACCAGCTCAGCGGGTGCGTGCCCCACGAGCTCGGTGAGAAATTGGCGAACCTCAGAGTGCTCAGCGTGTGGAGCAACAGCCTCACTGGCACCATCCCTGCGTCTTTGGGCAACTTGTCATCCCTTAGCATCCTATCCCTTGCGTTAAACCAGCTCAGCGGCACCATTCCACCTGACCTCGGCAGCATCCAGGGCCTCCAGCACCTTGACCTCAACAACAACAACCTCTCTGGCGAATTCCCACGCTCCTTGTATAACTTCTCTTCATTGGAAAGAATGCAGATCCAGGGAAACATGCTCCACGGCAACATTCCAGCTGTTATAGGCAGCGAGCTCCAGAGCATACAGATGCTAGACTTATATGCTAATGAGTTCACCGGATCCATCCCTGTTTCAGTCTCGAACCTCACAACTCTACAGATACTTGATCTCTCAGAAAATAGGCTCAGCGGATATGTGCCACGTGCAATGGGAAGATTGGCAGGTCTACAAAGTCTAATACTGCACAAAAACTTGCTTGAAGCAGACGACCAGGAGGGCTGGGAATTCATCACATCCCTGTCAAACTGCAGCCAGTTCCAGGAATTTGAAATCGGACTCAATGCAGCTTTAACTGGCCAGCTACCAAGATCAATAGTGAATTTATCAAGCCTACACTTGTTCAAATTCGACCAATCTGGGATCTCAGGAAGCATACCATCAGCCATCAGCAATTTGCTCAACCTTGAAGTCCTCAGTATGTCAAATACTTTCATATCTGGAGTGATTCCAGAGAGCATTAGCCAGATGGCAAACTTGGGTGTGATAGAGTTGTCGAACACTGACTTGTCCGGCGTCATACCTTTTGCTATTGGAAATCTCACAAGATTGTATATCTTCAATGCACCTAATTGCAACCTGAAAGGACTCATTCCAGAAAGCATAGGGAAGCTGAAGAATCTGTTCCGACTAGATATATCAAGAAACCTCCTCAGCGGTTCAATTCCCGATGAGATTTTCAAACTGCCATCCCTTTCTTTCTTAAACCTATCATACAATTCACTATCTGGACATCTTCCTTTTGAGATCAGAAGTTTAGCGAACCTTAACCAACTGGATCTGTCTGGAAACCAATTGTCTGGTGAGATACCTAATAGTATTGGAGAATGCATCGTGTTGCAACAACTTCTGTTGGACAGTAACTCATTCGAGGGAAGCATACCTCAAACATTGGAGAATTTGAAGGGTCTGAATGCACTCAATCTGTCCCTGAATAAGCTGTCTGGTATTATTCCTGGTAACATTGGAACTATCCGAAACCTGCAAGTGTTGTCTGGCACACAACAATTTGTCAGGGCCAATCCCTGCCACCCTACAAAATTTGACGACATTGTCAGAACTGGATCTGTCCTTCAACAATCTACATGGAGAAGTGCCAAAGGAGGGCATTTTTAGATATTTGGCTAACTTTTCAATCATTGGAAATCGTGAGCTTTGTGGTGGATTACCTCAGCTTCATTTAGCTCCATGCTTGGTGGGTTCTATGAAAAGGAATAGAAAAGGATGGTTGAAGCCTCTTACAATAACTTTAATAGCAACTGGTGCACTTTTGTTCTTAGCTGTCATCATTGCACTCCTTCAGTTTACCAAAAAGAGGCTTAGACGAAAGCATAACCCATTCCTACCACCAGTTCTGGAACAATATGAAAGAATTTCTTATCATGTATTGGCAAATGGAACTAATGGATTTTCAGAAGCCAATTTGCTTGGTAAAGGAAACTTTGGGGCGGTCTACAAATGCACTTTCCAAGATGAGGAAACTATGGCTGCAGTGAAAGTTTTTAACCTTGAACAATCTGGATCTGCTAGAAGCTTTGTCACGGAATGTGAAGCTCTGAGAAGGGTGCGTCATCGCTGTCTGATAAAGATCATCACATGCTGCTCAAGCATCAATGAACAAGGTCAGGAGTTCAAGGCATTAGTTTTTGAGTTCATGCAAAATGGTAGCTTAAATGGTTGGCTTCATACAAAATATGACATGCCCACTGTGAGAAATACTCTAAGCCTAGAACAACGGCTAGAAATTGCTGTAGATATCATGAGTGCTTTGGACTATCTTCATAATCACTGTCAGCCTCCAATTGTTCATTGCGATATCAAGCCAAGCAATATCCTTATTGCAGAAGACATGAGTGCCCGAATTGGAGACTTTGGCATATCAAAAATTCTACCAGAAAGTGCAAGCAAAATCCTGCAAAATTCAAACAGTACAATTGGAATAAGAGGCTCCATTGGTTATGTCGCTCCAGGTAATTGAAACTCTTTGGTTTTTTCCTTGTAATTGGCTCCATGCTGCAGATAATTTATTATCAGGTATGTTTGCTCATTTGTAGAGTATGGTGAAGGCTCTGAAGTCTCAACTGTTGGCGATGTGTATAGTCTTGGTATATTATTGCTGGAGATGTTTACTGGAAGGAGCCCCACAGATGAAATGTTCGGAGATGCAATGGATCTACACAAGTACGCTGAGCATGCACTTAGCGAAAGAACCTTGGATATTGTAGATTCAACAATTTGGCTGCATGTAGAGTCAAAGGATGGCACTATAAGGAGCAGAATCAGGGATTGCTTAGTTTCTGTATTCAGGCTTGCCATATCCTGCTCAAAGCAACATCCAAGGGACCGAATAATGATGAGAGATGCAGTAGTAGAGATGCACGCAATCAGAGATTCATACCATACCACATACTTTCCTGCTACCTTGAGGTCATACGAATTGCAGTCATTTGAGAGCAATACCCAAAGTCCCAAACTGGAGGTAGAACAGGATATGCTGTAGATGTAAATAGTTACCTGAAATAAATGAAGCCATATATACTCAGATCGATAGGCAGTTCTTTCCATAAGAAATTAAGAGTGAAAAGGAAAAGGTATAGTAACATAGCCAAATTTTACACATGCAGGAAGTTCCACAACAGTGGGCATACCATACTTAGCTTACGCTTACTGCACATACCTCAAATAAACTATGAAGCAAAATATAAAAGATGCTGGACTGAAAATTTAGATGCGATGACTACAGGTTTGGAATAACTACCTGAACAGAGGCAAGCAACATCCAGAGTTCAAACTAACAGTACAACAATCTGTATGCGCACGGAATCCAAAACTAGCAGTACAAGATGTAGAAATCCCAAACTTTTTTCTGTTGAATTTGGCTTGCAAGCCATGCTACAAGTGATACCCAGAGAAAGTATACTGGTGATGGATGCAAAGGTTGAAATGAGTGCAATTCAATTGCCAGCTAGAAGATAGGATAACATTAAAGAAAGAGTGTGTAACTCTGCACAATAGTAGTAAAAACAGACAGGCTGTATATACTTGCTTGGCAGAAACCTATATTTTTTTGGATTGCCAGTATTTGTAGAAGACAATGGAACAGAAAAAGAATATCAAACAAACAAGAATGGGTGGTGGGACATGATCCTGAAATGACTAGCTTAGTTATGTTTCTCTGGAACATTGTCAGGAAACATCAATCAAATGTTACCATGTATGTTAATGTTTGGAGCTCCAGAAGAGCACCAATGCAGTAGGCAGAAGTGGCATATGTTGTCGAGATTTCAGGATGCGAATGTTGAACATACTGCTCGAATTCCCAAAGCAGTGCAGCAGCAACATGACATTATTGTCTGCAGGCAAATCAGTAGTCAGTACAGAGAAGTAAGTATCCATGAGAAATTAACCCAACACAAATTGCAGAACCCACAAAGGCAAGACACATGGACTGAGGGGGGAAATTAACTATTTGCCCACATGCGCCGCAGCACACGCACAATACTTTTGATTCAGAAATGAGCAAACCTTTCTTTGCCTAACAAGCATCAATACACAACCAATCAAGACAAGATCAGAGCAATCGTCAATTCTCCATTTGATAAAACTGAGCCGCAAGTAGTTCACATAAATCTATATCATACTATCCCAGATCCATATTACCAACAATTTGTAAACTATAAAAGGTAAAAGCACCAAAGTCAGTTAGAGACCCAACTAGACACTACACACAAACCATCATACAATCCATTTCGATTTCGGTTCGGGTGTTCACTACTGGTTGACCGCTACTTCAGCTAAATCTGAGCCACCACTAGAAACACCACCCTACTGCTACAAGTACCTGAGGCCTGAGTGGGGCAACCTAATACAAGAGGATGCCGACTCGGCGGTGCCATTGGAGAGACCGCGTGCTTGCAGGCTCCACCGGGGGCGGACGGCGGAAGAGGCGGGCGCCGCGCCCTCCTGCGCGAAATTGCCGACGACGAAGGGGTTCGTGATGGTTGGGCGTGACCGCTTGAGGCGATGTGCAGGGAGCTCAGGAAGTTGCTCGAGATTTGAGAGGACAGATGGGGAAGGAATGGCATCGGAGGAGAAAGGGGTCGTGCATTTGGAATTTGGATTTGAGCGAACGAAGAAGGAAGACGCAACGACGGGAAAATTCCGAGGCCGAGCGTGTCATGGGCTGAAAGCCTTATTACAATGGACGTGGCCCGTTTTTGCTTTCTGTGCACCGAAGGGCCCATTTTTTTAGCAGGCCGGTCTTCTCGGGCCATTTTTTGCATTTGCAGCAAACATTTCGGCTTTATTCTCGATAAGGAAGAATTCAAGCTTTGTGGATAAAAAAAATATCAGCGAAGGAAATCAGGATATGCGGAAATCCTGTATACCTTCCGGAAGGTGGGAAGCCCGGAAGCCCACCAACCTTCCGGTGTTTGAGATTCGTGCGCACGATCTCCTTCTTCCTCGCTGCCTTATCTCGCTGTGCCAGCCTAGACGCTTCTGGCGAGATGGTAGGGTGGGGCAGGAGGTGGGGGGAGCAGCTGGCGGCGAGGTCGCCACCGGCTGGGGAGGTGGTCGAGGCCGACGGTCTTAGGGTTAGGGTTTCGGGGGTTCGTGTTCGGGGTTCGGGTTCCATGTCCGGCGGACCTAGAAAGGGGAGGTCGGGAGGCGAGGCACGACCGGCGGCGTGAGGCGAGGCGGCGCGCGAGCGCCGCCGACGGCAGCTGGATGGCCGGTGGGCTGCTGATCCGGCGGGGCACGAGATTCGTTAGGGTTAGGAAGGCGAGGGAGGATGGCGGCGGTGAGCGGCGGCGGCGGCGGCCGCGGTGGGTGGAGGAGGTGGCGGGGGTGGGTGCTGTCGGGAAGAAGGAGGTCCGGGTGGCGGGGTGGGAGGCGGCGGTGGAAGGTGGGCGGTCGGCGTGGCGGGGCGGCCACCGGCCGTGGTTGAGTGGAGGAGGCGGCGGGGTGGTGGCAGAGGCGTGAGGTGGAAGGAAGAAGAGGAAGTTTAGTGGGCCGTGGTGGGCTGGAAGTTCGCATGCTTATGTGTCGGGGTTCTCAACCGCCGAGCAGTAAATTTGTATCGGATCGTGTGTCCGACCCGGATGGTTAGCACAAGAGACGCCAGGATTTAGACTGGTTCGGGCCTCCGAGGAGTAATACCCTACGTCCAGTATCGAGCTGCCGTGTTCTCGTGCTAGGGTTATAGAGAGTTCAGTTTGGAGAGGTTGTTGGATTTCAACAACTTTTTACTAGATATTTCATTTTACATACTAGCTAGTGTTTTTTAGAGAGACTCTTGGAGTTGCTCTTATCTTCTGGTTTCAGCCCGACAACTTATACCATAACTAGGAAAGTGCCCGTGCGTTGCTACGGGCAACAAAACATTTATAATACAATACACATTGGTATCAAAATTCAACAAATATCCAATCTGCTAGTGCACAAATGAGATCCATTTCTATTTATGCTTCAGTGTAAATTCACAGATGAACATATAAGTCCTATACATTACCTAGCAAAACACAAAACAATACAATGGATTGGTTTGGTTTGATTTTTGAAGTGTAGTATAATGTAATGGATTGGTTTGGACTTGGTTTAGTTCTTAAACCATTAACACCTTTTGTCCAGATCATCAACTTTCAACTGGGTCTTCTACATGATTGCTGTCTACACCGGAAAATAATGGATAGAATTATAGATGCATGCCGTGTGGAAAATGGCATTCAGCCGGCCATGGTCCAAGTCAACAGTAAACGCCCATGCGACGTCATTACTTACTAAAGCAACCACTGGCCTCCGATTGTCCTCACATACCAAAGCAAACCGGCAATGGCAATGCTCTCACGGAGCCTGCTGTTTGCTGTTGCTATGCACACCTCCATGTCCATCTCGAGGCTCGCTGCCGCATGAGTAAACGAAGAGGCCGCGTCGCTGGCCTAGTGGCCTTCAAGGCCGCGGTGGTAACGGGCGACCCGCTGGCTTTGTGGAACGGGAACGCCACCGCCGCCGGTGGGTACACTATTACGAAATGGACTTTCTGTACCGGTTTTAGTGAACATCGTGGGCCAAACCCCACCCCCGGCAACAAATAAATATATTTGCGACAGAAAGAGTTAGGGAAACTAAAAAAACAACCAGAAGTTGGGTAAGAAGGGAACTAGGGTAAAAGCACACACAAAAACAACTAAGGAGCAACAAGGGAACCATGAAATGATTGATCTATGAAATTCTCCTTTGATTCTGATGAGATGTTTCAAAACTTCAGCTCAGGAGGTGATTGATCTATGAAATTCTCCTTTGATTCTGATGAGATGTTTCAAAACTTCAGCTCAGGAGGCTTTCCAGGCCGCCGAGCTTGAGGGCATGTGGTTGAAAATGATATCGTTCCTTTCCTTCCAAAGACACCAGGTACCAATTATGAATATCTGCATGAAGTAAGGTCGAGAGAAATGATGGTTTGCAATGTAGAGTTTGTGGTGGACATTAGAGTTTTCATCCCAGGAGATGACAAGGGAGAACCACTTACTGATAGCCGAGGGACAGTCAAAGAAAAGATGCTCCATGGTTTCCTCAATATCCAAATGGCAAAGAGCACAATTGTATCCTTCCTCCAGAACTTTATTTCTCCTTTTTTAAATATATCGGTTGAGAACCCCTCTTTGTTCAGTGTCTCGTTTAGTATTGGGGCATTTCTTCACCTGGTACTAATGTGTATCAGGGCTTTTCTTCATCCTGTACGTATACCTGAGCATTTTGCGGGCCGGGCCGAAAAAACCCAGTTATTTCGGGCCGAAAAATCCTGCCCACGACCGTCCCACTGGACACGTCGAGCCTCAAATTTCGGGCCGGGCTCGGGCCAGGCCCGGGCTTCGGCGGGCTGCCCCTGCGTTTTGTAGTGTTAAATAGCTAAAAACAGCATTTCGGGGCGGCCTCGGGTCAAGATTTTTTTCGCGGGCTGCAAGATCTCTGCCTGTACAAATATGTCCGTGGGTGGGCCGAGTTCGGGCCGAGCTAAAAATGCTCCTGTCTACCTGTACAAATAGGCGCATGGGCCATTAGTACCTTGGCTAGCCCCCACCCATACTAATGGTCCCTCACGGAGTCCAGGGCCGCGTCGTGGGCCTTCCTTCCCACCTGGTACTAATGCCTCCATTAGTAGCAAGTGTGAAAATACTTGTATTAATAGAGTTTGAGGCTTCAGATATAAAGTTCATTCTCTAGTAGTGGTACTTCAGCAGGGAGGGGGTGAGGTGCTGGGCAAGCACCGACATGTGGTGGAGCTGAGCCTGCCCTCCCGTGGACTGGCGAGCTCCCTCTCGCCAGCCATCCGTAACTTGAGTGGTAACGGAAAAAAGAAGCAGGTGAGAAACATCTATCTTCAGCAGAGTAACCACGAGACGAACTACTACCTTCTATGCGACTACCATCACAACAAAAAGGCACAAGATCTGGCTTAAACCTTAGTTGTGTTATAACTGATTGACACTAACTCCAAACCTCCAACACCATTAAGTTTTGTCCAACCCTACGCCCTGACACATCTCTGCAACCAAAAGTGCATAGCAAATAATGGTGTTCCGTGCACCTTAGCCCTAAAACATAGTTCAGAGATGCCACCATCAAGACTGATGTCTTCATACCAATCCAATTTGCTACCAAAGATATATGACAACATCAACCGGTGTAGAACTGGATCACAGATGAAATAATCAAGCCTAGTGTCTTGCATATCGAACGTTGTCGTGTCCAAAAATCTAGCTGTCGTGTAACCAGACGTGTTCCACTAGAGAACTAGACCCAGTGGACTCGCCTTCCATCTTTGTCGTCACGATGCTTGCGGTCGTCGCAGATCGACATAGCAGGGACTTCCACAACGACGCCTCCAAGGAGGGATGCGACGCCCCTTGCGCCGCCATCGCCTGACCCGAAGGCTAAGGTTTTACACCTGGAAAAGCATATCGTGCAAAAGGAATAGGGTCATTCGATGTCCAAGGAAGAAGATGACGCCTTGGTGATGTGGATCTATAAGTGAATTTGTACACAAGCAATTAACCATATATGGGCCTGCCTAGGACATGCAATCAACAGTCATGATGCAAGTTTGGTTATATGGGCCAAAGATGTTGTTTCTCCTATTTTCAGTTAACTAAGCAAACTTGGGATGAGGATTTCAAATTAGATATATGTACTGTATGGGCCTCTGTTGGGCTGGCCCTAGGCTTGTGCACTTATCGCACACGCCCAGAGTCGGCCCTGCGGATGACACTAGGCGAGGGTGACGACGCCGCCCGAGTCACCCCGTGGGACGACGCGGCGGCTCCGAAGACGATTACCTCCCTAAAATCTTGAGATACATGGAGATATGTAGCAAAAAAATTACTCCCTTCGTCCATTTATAGATGACGCTGATCTGCTCAAGATTGAGCTAGACGGTGTCATGTATACAAGAAGGGAGGTAGTATGTATTTAGAAAAAGTGAAAACCCAAAAGGAGAGAGTAGTATCAATCCATAACATCAATTTTCCACTGAGTCTTCTACATGATTGCAGTCTGAAGTCTGCAATTGTCGTTTATGGGACCAAGAAAAGCACCTATCCCTGAAAATGAGGGGTAGATGCCGTGTGGAAAATGGCAGTCGGCTTCGGCCATCCATAATCCAAGTCAATAGTAAACGCGCATGCCACATTCTTGGGTCTTGGCACATCATTACTTAACCAAAGCAACCAGTGGCCTCCGGTTGCCCTCACGTACCAAAGCAAACCGGCAATGGCAACACGCTCAGAGAGCTTGCTGTTGCTGTGCACCTCCATGTCCATCTGGATGCTTGCCGCCGCATCAGCAGACGAAGAAGCCGCCCTGATAGCCTTCAAGGCCGCGGCGATCGGCGGCGTCGGGTACGGCGACCCGCTTGCTTCGTGGAACACGAGCAGCATCGCCGGTGGGTACTGCAGCTGGGAGGGAGTGAGGTGCTCGGGCAGGGGCAGGAACCGACAAGTGGTGGAGCTGAGCCTGCCCTCCCGTGGACTGACGGGCTTCCTCTCGCCAGCCATCGGTAACTTGTCATCTCTTAGAACACTCAACTTGAACAACAATGGGTTTCGCGAGGACATCCCCGCGAGCCTGGGCCACCTGCAACACCTCCATAATCTTGACCTGAGCAATAATGCCTTCTCCGGTATGCTACCAGCCAACCTGAGCTCCTGCACCAGCCTGGTGTCCTTGAGCCTTAGGTCCAACCAGGTCCATGGGCGTGTGCCCCCTGAACTTGGTGACAAACTGACGCATCTAGTCAATCTCGATCTATCTAGTAACAACTTTACTGGCATCATGCCGGCATCACTAGCCAATCTGTCGTCCCTGAGTGTCCTAGACCTTTCACTCAACCATCTCGAGGGCCCCATCACGCCTAACTTCGGTGGCATCAAGGGTCTCCAGTTTCTCACGCTAGGCTACAACAAACTATCTGGTGAGCTCACATACTCCTTATTACTAAACTTGTCTTCTTCGTTAAGAGAACTACAGGTCCAAGGAAACATGCTCAGTGGGGTCATTCCTAGTGACATTGGCAGTACTTTCCCCAACATAGGGCTTGTTCGGCTGCAGGGGGTCAAATCCTCAGGCTGATTAATTACCTGCCGGGGTTGGGTGAATCCCCTTGCTGCCACCCAATACCTGTGTGGTTTGATTCCCAGCTAATTACCTGTCTCTACTTGCTTATTCGGTTTGCCAGGGATGAGACAGGGATCAACATGGGAACAACCATCAGTCCATTCCCTCCATCACGTCAGTATCACAAATAATAAGAATATGACCAATATAGGAAAAAGAGAAATAAGAACAGTACAACTGTCAACAATCCAAGAGGTTCATAAACAAAACAGAGAGGTTCATACATGTTCATTACAAGAACGATGTTAGATCAAGGAGCCTTTCTGAGAGGTATGCAGAACAAACAAACAAATATTACAACAGGTTCGAAACCTAAGAAAATATAATACTAAATCAAGCAGCCTTTGCACACCAAGCAACCTTCCCACACAGCATAACCACCATTGTCCTGCAAGATATAAAACAGAGAAAAAGTATGAATTAAGAGTATATTTTCAAATACTTTTGCAGAAACTGATAAAACTAGGTAGGAGTTGAATTGATATAGTATGAATAAACAGAGTTTCTATAAGATCACAACTAGTTCAATGTTGTGACAAATATAAGGCTGAAAGCAGTGGAAACATAACTGAGAAAACTGGCAGTCCATGGACCATGGCCCCGTTTGTTTTCAATTCTCAACTAATTCCAGCGAAAACAAATCGAGCAAGGGCTGCCAAACGCCGCGATTCTAAGCTATTGCCACAAAAATCGATTCCATGGCCATCGGCAAATCAACTGGGAGGCATAATCGATCCGGATGCCTGCCCGCCGACCGACACCTCCTTTGGGCCCCTTCCTTTTCATCGGCCATGGAAGCTCCGCTATGGGCTCAATCGCTCAATGCTTTGGAGAGAATCAGGAAGCCAAATGTTTTGATTTTTTTTGCCAGCAGATTCTCGTGGTAGCTGCTTATCAGACCATCTAGATTATTAGAGAATCACTACCCAGAGAATCGTAAACAAACACGCCCATGGTCATGTCACTATAATAGACTCAATTGATAACCATTTGAAGCAAGGAAGGCATGCAGCAATGCAATTGCAAGCCTATCAAGTTTGACAAAATAAGAACCCTGTCAACTTTGTCTCGAAGGTTACAGAGTTGGTACTGCAGTAGTATGCAAGCTGATTGCATTGAAACAATAGTATGCAATGCACTGTACCAGGACTGGCCTAACTGAAAGTTTTAGGCAGAGTCAAGTATCTGACATGATGATCACAAGACAATTGACTTGAGACAATTGCAGAATCAGCCTTGTGCCAACTACTGTAAGTACTAGCTGTTGTGGCTACAATGACTCCATAAAGAACTTTCACTAAGGACGATGAGTTGCAGAATCAGCCACAAGCATATAGATCACAATAAAAAGTAAGCACACAGTTTATGATTGGCAGCATGAGTGTTCGAGAAAATATGCAGCACTAGCATAGTTTTACTTAGAAGCCAAGAGGTTAATATAACTGGTAGGCAATATTTAGTCCAATTCAATTGGTGTATTAATATAACTGGTAGGCAATATTTAGTCCAATTCAATTGGCGTAACTAACTCAAAGAAAGAGCATGAACTTGACATTTATGATTAACAGACCAAGCACCTTCAGAAGGAGGATAATCTTCAAATAGCAGTATAGCACAAACATGGTGGTCCAGAACACCTTATTACATTATAAAGGTTACCATCAATCAGTTTCATATATAGCCAATAAAGTAAGGAATTGGTATCATATTAAAGCCTGAGTTTTTCTAGTGTTCTAGCCTAAAACAGACTGATAACCTTGGGGATTCGAATCGAGGGAATCGCAATTGATGAAGGCCAAATTCGAGAAATTAGTTCGCAACAGGGTGGCTCAGTAGGTAGAGCCATTAGGAGATACATGGCGAGAGCACTATCTCCACACCAATCGAACCAACCTTCAGGAAAATCAACAACTCCATCTTACGAATCAAGAACCACTACAGGAAAGAACTCCCACATCTAGATCTTGGACGCATGCGAAGGAAAACCCTAGCAGGAAATGGAGAAAAGAGAAGGGAGATGATGTACTCACCGGCGAGAAGGCGGCCACCGAGCGCTTGAGGGGAGATGCCCACGTCGCCGGCTACCTGACGTGCTTCGCCGTCGCCATCGCCGCCAACCTGCCATGGGTGGCCGTCGCCGGCGGGAGGGGCCGTCGTCGTAGGGGTCGTCGGGAGGGTGTCCTCCGGCTGCTTCACACCTTCACCTGATCCGCCTCCGCCGGCTGGAGATGTCGCAAAGCCGCGCCGCCACCACCCTCGCCACCTCGCGACTCGCCCGCCCCTCGCGCAGGACGGAATTTTATATATATATATATATTTTAATTATTTTGCAAAAATATACGACAGTTTGAAAATTTTACACTCTTGACAACCATTCGCCGTGGTTTCAGGCCTTACCGCCGTGGGCCACGGCGGTTCGGAAGTCGCCGTGGGCTACGGCGGTTGCGTCCACGGCATGAAGTCGCTTATCAATCGCCGTACTAGCAGTGCTTAATTAACCGAGAAAACACACATTTGCAATGGCATGTACGGCTAGTACCCTAACGAAGCACCACGATGACAATATACCTTAGAATTTAGAAATTTCATCGCAACATTCCTAATGAATCTAGTTGTCAGAGAAGCGCAGAGAGCGATGTAAAGCCGGGAGCGTTGCAAGATGTAGATCTGGGGTGGAGGTGGTGAAGGTAGAGGGGACCAATCTTTCTTGTGGCATTCACAAGCAACCGCCGTGGGCCACGGCAGGACGTCACCGACGGGGTTCCTTCCCACGACAGAGGAGACGATTTTTCATTCCCGGGCCGTCGTAGGAGTAGCGAGTGGGTTTGGGCCGGGAACAAACCTTAGGAGAGGGTTAAACGAACGCAATTTTTCCAGTGGGCCGGTATTTGAACCTAGGCCGGGTGTCCCCCGTGGGTCGGGCCGTGTTCCCGGCGGGGTTGGGGGTAACCGAACAAGGCCTAACTTGGGTGAGAACCGCTTCACGGCAACCTCAGTGCTCTCAAAATACTCATCCTTACAAAAAAAATATGCTTTTGGGGTATATGCCTGATTCGCTAAGGTACTTGGAAGCTTTGGAACAGCTAAGTTTGCAGCAAAACATGCTAGAAGCAAATGACTCAGTGGGATGGGAATTCATCTACTCGTTGACAAACTGCAGCCAGCTCCAAGGTTTGACTATCAGCAACAATATCGGTTTTACTGGGCAACTGCTAGATTCAATCATGAATCTCTCAAAGACCATGCAAAGCCTCATGTTGGCTGACACTGGGATCGTTGGAAGCATTCCCTCAGCCATTGGGAATCTCTTTAATCTCCAGTTCTTTAGCGTGGCAAAAACTTCCATATCTGGAGCAGTTCCAGATAGCATTGGCAAGCTGGTAAACTTGGTTGAACTAGGTTTGTACAATACTCAGTTGTCAGGGGTTATACCTTCATCTATTGGAAACCTATCACATTTGGTTGAGCTTATTGCATTCAATAACAATTTCGAGGGACCAATTCCAGAAAGCATAGGGAGGCTGAAGAATCTATATACCCTTGATCTGGAAATGAACCGTTTGAACGGTTCAATTCCTGTTGATATTTTCAAACTACCGCTTCTTTCGAGATACTTAGGTTTATCATATAATTCACTATCAGGACCCCTTCCTTCTGAGGTTGGTAGCTTGAGGAACCTTAACATGCTGGGTCTATCCGGAAACAAATTATCTGGTGAGATACCTGGTAGTATCGGGGACTGCATGGTGTTGCAAGAACTTCGGCTAGACAATAATTTATTTGAGGGGAAAAATACCTCAATCTCTAGAAAAGTTGAAGGGCTTGAGTGCACTAAACTTGTCCATGAATAAATTGTCTGGTGTCATTCCAGAAGGCATTGGTAGCATCCGTGATCTTCAACAGTTGTATTTGGCACACAACAATTTGTCTGGAACAATCCCAATAGTATTGCAAAATATGACATTATTGTCAAAATTAGATCTATCCTTCAATAATCTGCAAGGGGAAGTGCCAAAAGAGGGGATATTCAAAAATTTGGCTAACTTTTCGATCACAGGAAACAATGATCTTTGTGGTGGGATACCACAGCTTCATTTAGGTCCATGTCACATGGATGCAGTGAAAAATAGTAGAAAACAGAAGCCAAAGCCTCTTATAATAGTTCTAACAACAATTGGTGCACTCTTGTTCTTAGTTTTTGCTATTGCCCTGATTCGATCGATGTGTAAGAAGCTTAGCCAATGGAAGAAGAGCTCAGTCCTACCTCCAACAATTAAGGAACACTATGAAAGAGTTTCTTACCATACATTAGCAAATGGAACCAGTGGATTTTCGGAAGCCAATTTACTTGGTAAGGGAAGCTTTGGGGAAGTATATAAATGCACTTTTCAAGATGAAGGAACTACTATTGCTGCTGTGAAGGTTTTTAACCTCGAACAGTCTAGATCTATCAAAAGTTTTGTGGCTGAATGTGAAGCACTAAGAAGGGTACGTCATCGTTGTCTCATAAAAATAATCACGTGCTGCTCAAGCATCAATCAGCAAGGTCAAGAGTTCAAAGCACTTGTTTTTGAGTTTATGCCCAATGGTAGCTTAAATGATTGGCTTCATCCAAAATTTGGCATGCCCACTGTGAGAAATACTCTAAGCCTAGAACAAAGGCTAAACATTGTTGTTGATATCGTTGATGCTTTGTACTATCTTCATAATCAATGTCAGCCACCAATCATCCACTGCGATCTCAAGCCAAGCAACATTCTTCTTGCAGAAGACATGAGTGCCCGAGTTGCAGACTTTGGCTTATCAAGAATTCTTCGAGAAACTGCAAATAAAGTCTTGCAAAATTCAAATAGCACAATTGGAATAAGAGGTTCCATTGGCTATGTTGCTCCGGGTAAGTGAAACTATTGTCTTTCTGTATTTTTCCCATTATTCCTAATTTCCTATAAACATGGATTCTTGATCAATACAACTTTTTTTGCATAATAATAGAGTACGGTGAAGGTGTTTCCATCTCAACCAGTGGCGACGTTTATAGCCTCGGCATATTGCTGCTTGAGACATTTACGGGACGAAGCCCAACAGATGACATGTTCAAAGGTTCAATGGATCTACACAAGTTTTCAGAGGATGCCCTTCCTGATAGAATCTGGGAGGTAGCTGATACGACAATGTGGCTACACACATATGCCAATGATACCTCTATGAGAAGCAGGATTGAGAATTGCTTGGTTTGTGTCATTGCTCTTGGGATATCCTGCTCGAAGAAACAACCTAGAGAGCGGACAACAATACAAGATGCAGCCACCAAGATGCGTTTTATCAGAGATTCATACGAAAAAGAAATTGAAGTGGGACATACAGAAGAGCAACAGCCCTGCAATGGTTTGTAAAAAAGCGGTGATTGGCATTTGGCAAGATGCCTGAAGGTTGACTCCTTGCCTGAAATAATTGAAGGCGCATATATACGAGAGACTTTCGACTCTATAATTAGTTAGTTTCTCAACAATAATCAACCTTTTGCTTGTGTATCAGAACAGGACGTTAAGTGAGGGTACTGTCAGGCAGCAGGTAACAAAAAAAAAGCGCTATAGCGTCGCTATAGCCCGCTATTCGCAACATTGGACATGGCCACTGTATAAATGATGTTTGGTAATTGTTCCTTTTCAGTATATAAATGTCCCAAATATTAGTAGCGAAACGCTCGCGCTGCTGCGGGCACGTCTAATTAGCGCGCGCTAGCAGTCGTCTCAGCGATCGATCCCTAGTGCCTGTCAGGACTACATAGGGTCAAAACCACCACGCGGGCGCCAGGACCACAAGGCGACGTCAGATTTCTACGATGCCTTGGCCAAACATGATACACTTCGCTAGTCAATTCGATGCATATATATATATTTTGCATGCGACCATGTGCATAATTTTTTGCGTGTGAACAATTTATGCGTATGATTTTTTCTCACGACAACTTATGTACATAATTTTTCCCTAATGATAATTTATGCATATAATTTTTTTACTAACGATTATGCACATAACTCTGACCCTGACAACGAGTTATACACATAATTTTGACCCTGCCGACGAGTTATGCTTATGCACATAACATTTTTTCCCTAAAAACGAGTTATGCACATAACTTTGACCCTGCTTACGAGTTATGCGGATAACTTTTTCTCAGAGTTATACACATGACTTTGACCCTGCCGACAAGTTATGCACACAACTTTTTCCCTAACAACGAGTTATGCACATAACTTTTTCCCTAACGGTGAGTTATGCACATAACTTTTTCGCTAATGATGAGTTATGCACGTAATTTTTTCCTAATGACAATTTATATGGATAACTTTTTCCTAAAAATCAATTTGTAGGCATAACTTTTTTAGCAACAAGTTATGCACATAATTTATACAATTATATAAATTTGGTACAGAAAAATGAAAAAGAAAATAGAACTAAATTGGCACATATAATATTTAATCGATATAGAAAATTGGAAAAAGAATCCAGCGTGCACGGTGCACCGCCTGGGTCCACTTGCCCCGTGCGCACCAAAAGCAGCATGCAGAGCACCGCGTGCCTCGCGCGCCAGTGGGGAAGGCGGAGCCGAGCCGGTTGGTCGGACCGAGCGCTCCGCGCGAGCGATTGCTAAATTAACTTTTCGGTTTGTATCCGCGTACGGCGTAGCAAGTAACGCTGGTACGTACGTGCAACTGCTGCCGTCCAGATTGCATTGCATGCACGCGATCATATGGGTCGGCGAAGTGAGAATATTCCCTCGTCGCCGGGCTGAAGTTTTGCGCTGCGCTACGTCGGACTGCCGCCGATCGAGACCGGCGGCGACGGGTTGCTGCGCAGGTACGCCGCTACTTCCGGAAGAGCTCCGGCCTGAGTGTCGATCGCGTCGGCACTCGGCAGCAGGGTAAGCTTTTCCCCTGACCGACCGGCGACCTGGACTCTCTCTCTCTCTCTCTTTTTTTTGTGTGGCCGTGGCAAATGAACCTGCCGTGTCCACATGGCCGCGGGTGGAGGGTCTGCTCCAAGCGCGCGCGTTCGCACGTACGTGGTCCCGTCTCCAAAGCCACCGTGCAAGTGGCTACGATGCTCGGTCCCACGCCAAAATGACGAGAATCTGCACTGCACTTGTGCGGTAACACCGAGACTCCGAGAGGTTCAGAGCAAGACGGCACACCCAGACAGCGAGACTGATTGACCCAATGTCAATGCGAGAGAGACGGAGATAATACTAGGCAACCACCACACCATTGCCACACCCACACCACATGGCGGTGCGCTCAGCAGCAAGTTTGCTTCTGCTGCTCCTCCAGCAGCTGCTGCTGCTATACTCAATTTCCATTTCCATGTCAACACCACCCGTGGCTGCAGAAGACGGCGACGAGGCCGCTTTGCTGGCCTTCAAGGCCGGCGATCAGCGGCATGCACGGCGACGACCCGCTGCGTCGTGGAACACCAGCGGCACGGGCGGAGACTACTGCGGCTGGGAGGGGTGCGGTGCGCGGCGGCGGCGGGCGCCTCGAGTCGTGGCGCTGAGCCTTCCGTCCCGCGGGCTCACCGGCGTCCTCTCCCCGGCCGTCGGCAACCTCACGTCCATACGGATGTTGAACCTGACCTTCAACTGGTTTCAGGGGACCATCCCTGCAAGCATCGGCCGCCTGGTACGTCTCAAGACGCTTGACTTGAGCTACAACACCTTCTCGGGACACGCTGCCAACCTCGGCTCCGACACAAATCTTAATGAGTCTCCGAACCACTTCCATGGTAGTATTCCCGTTGAGCTTAGTCTCAAGCTCACAAACCTTCGGGGGCTCTCATTGAGAAACAACAGCTTCACAGGGGCAATCCCAGGATCACTAGCCAACCTGTCATCCCTGAGCTACCTTAGTCTGATGATAAACGAGCTCGAGGGTCCGATCCCACATGAACTTGGCAGCATCCGCGGCCTGAAGATCCTCAAACTCTATCAGAACGGCCTCTCCGGTGTGCTTCCACACTCCCTGTACAATCTGTCCTCATTGAAAGTCTTGGGGTTAGGAGAAAACATGCTGTCTGGAACCATCCCTGCTGATATCGGTGATAGGTTCCCCAGCATGAAAGCTCTTGGCTTTTCTGACAACCAATTCAGTGGAGTTATCCCACATTCGATCTCGAACCTCTCTACTGTCACAACACTTGGCTTTGACAGAAATGGTTTTATTGGATATGTGCCTCCTGCTTTGGGGAAGTTGCAAGACCTCGTTAACCTGAACTTGGGTGACAACAGACTAGAAGCGAACTACAGTCAAGGGTGGGAATTCATCACTTCGCTGGCAAACTGCTCCCGGCTTCAGATTCTTTCTCTCGGCAGCAACTATTTCAGAGGGCAACTGCCTAATTCAATCGCAAATCTGTCATCAACTCTGCAATATCTTAATATGGGCGACAATAGGATTTCTGGGGTTATTCCACCAAACATCGGCAATTTGGTTGGTCTTACAACACTTGTGATGGCAAATACTTCCATATCTGGAGTGATTCCGGAGAGCATTGGTAGGCTAAAAAACCTGGTGGTGTTAGGCATTTACAACACTAGCTTGTCAGGCCTCATACCTCCGTCACTAGGAAATCTCACACAGTTGAATAATCTCTATGCATACTATGGCTACTTGGAGGGGCCAATTCCATCGAACTTGGGGAACTTAAAGAATGTGTTTGTCCTTGATCTCTCAACAAATCAACTCAATGGATCGATTCCTATAGAGGTCTTAAAACTTTCTCAACTTTCTTGGTACATAGACTTATCATACAATTCATTATCTGGGCCACTTCCAACTGAAGTTGGTAGCTTGACGAATGTTAACCAGCTGATTCTGTCAGGAAACCAGTTGTCGGGGACCATACCTGATAGCATCGGGAACTGCATATCGCTAGAATGGTTGTTGCTGGATCACAACTCATTTGAGGGAGCCATACCTCAATCCCTGAAGAATTTAAAAGGACTCGCATTACTGAACCTGACCATGAATAAGCTGTCCGGTAGTATTCCTAATACACTTGCTAGTATTAGCAACCTGCAACAGTTGTATCTAGCACACAACACCTTTTCTGGTTTGATCCCCACAGATCTACAAAACTTGACGCTGTTGATAAAACTTGATTTGTCCTTCAATGACCTGCATGGTGAAGTTCCAAAAGGGGGTGTTTTTGCAAATGCAACTGGATTGTCAATTGATGGAAATGATGAGCTTTGTGGTGGAAACCCTCAGCTTCATTTAGCTCCGTGCTCCATGGCTGCTGTGGAGACGAACAAAAGGCGACCGTCAAGATCCCATATGGCCACAATTGCATCAATTTGCACACTTCTACTCATAGGTTTAGTAGTTGCTCTAGTTCATTTGATCCACAAGAGGCTAAGACAAAGAAAGGAAAGCCAACCCATTCCCACAATAATTAATGAGCAGTATGAAAGGGTTTCTTATCAAGTATTAGCAAATGGAACTGAAGGGTTTTCAGAAACCAATTTGCTTGGACAAGGAAGCTATGGCACTGTTTATAAATGTACTTTACATGATTGGGGCACTACTGTGGCTGTAAAGGTGTTTAACATACGACAATCTAGCTCTACTAGAAGTTTTGTGGCTGAATGTGAGGCATTGAGAAGGACGCGTCACCGTTGTCTCACAAAGATCATCACATGTTGCTCAACCATCGATCCCCAAGGTCAAGAATTCAAGGCACTGGTATTTGAGTTCATGCCCAACGGTAGTCTGAATGATTGGCTGCATCCAGCATCAAAAGGAGGACATACTCTGAGCAATACCCTCAGCCTAACAAAGAGACTAGACATTGCAGTAGATATCATGGACGCTCTAGACTATCTTCACAATCACTGTCAGCCACCAATAATCCACTGTGATCTCAAGCCAAGTAACATCCTCCTCGCAGAAGATATGAGTGCTCGAGTTGGAGATTTCGGCATATCTAAAATTCTTCCTGATAACACAAGCAGAACTCTGTTAAATTCAGTTAGCTTCACTGGACTAAGGGGTTCCATTGGTTATGTTGCTCCAGGTAACACAAACTCCTAGTAATGTAGCGTTCAGTCTTCATTCCATTCTATGATTCTGTCTTGTATTATATCTAGATAGGTATATGGTACTGAATCTTCTGATCAGGTAATGTGTGAAATCTGAATGGCCACAGAGTATGGTGAGGGTCGCGCTGTCTCAACTCTGGGGGATGTCTACAGCCTCGGCATATTGCTGCTTGAGATGTTCACAGGGAGGAGCCCTACTGACGACATGTTCAAAGATTCATTGGGCCTCCATAAGTTCGCTGAGGCTGCCCTCCCCAACAGAGCCTTGGAGATAGCTGACCCAGCAATCTGGCTGCATGAAGAAGCAAATGTGAACAATCATGCCAGTGCTGCTACCATGGTGAGAGGTAGAAGCAAGGGGTGCTTGGTTTCGGTGATCGGGCTCGGCGTGTCCTGCTCAAAGCAGCAACCACGAGAGCGGATGCTGATGCGAGATGCTGCTATGGAGATGCGTGCGATCAGAGACACGTACCTTATAGTCACCAGGTCGCTGGATGGGAATCTGAAAGCCCCTGCTGTGTAGTGAAACAGCAATACAGATCATGTAGTGCAGCCATGTTTTGTTTGTAAGATAAATATTTAATTTACCTCTGCACCTTTTTGTATCTAAATTATTACTGAAAATGGCTACATGTCAACGACAATAGGCTCAATGGCGATTTCATGATGCCAAGATGAACAAGGAATGCTGACATTCTTCATTCGTTTTAGCTAGATTAGATTGCGTGTAGTACTGTACTACTGTGCAAAAAGCAGTGCAATGGCAAGCAACAAGAACTTCTCCACTCGAGACAAATCAGAAGAAATTTTGAGGGTCTGGAGAAAATATCCCTTTGGAAGTAGTAACTGAACAAATGCAATAAGACCAGCATGCTGTCCAGAATTCTCCATAATTTTACACTGTTTAGAGCAGTGAGCACATTTGATATTTCATACCATGCAATACAGCTAACAAGTTCATTGCACACTTTAATGAACAACCCTATTATTTTCACAAAACACTAATTGACTTCATTACAATAATACAAGAAAAGAGAATGTAGAATAGGCATCGATAATATTCCGGATCCATGAGTAAACATAGCTCAAAAGGCACAACCACAACTGTCAAAACTCAAAACAGAACTACAGAGTTGACCAGAATTTCATTTCAGTGCTGCTGCTACTCCTATATAAATAAACAAATACCACCAAGTCCACCTCCCAGCACTCAATACCAACTTATGAGGTCAACTCTGATGGCCTTGCTGCCCTCACAGATAGGGTCACTCAGGTGTTAAATGTCTAACGACAGAAGGCATACCATATGCAACTCATGCTGAATAGCGCACACTCAATAGAGGCTAGGATCCTTTGCAAGAACTCGGACCTCAAACCTGACCAGATGCAGAGCCACACTCCAGCTGCCAACTCAACAAGGCAGAACTGCAGAGCACCATGAATTGTGGATCCAACAAATAAAATCTAAAATGCCAATCATGACAAATGACAGCTCCAATAAACTGGACACACATATTTCAAATGGCAACACATGCAAACCAGCCACTTCATTTTTCAGCTTGAAAAAACAAGAGCGAAGTTACCACAGAAATTTCATCAATAAGAAAAACAAAGCAGCCATATCCAGAGTTCAAAACCAACAATCAGGCTCATCGTGCTCCAAGTGACACAGGCACACAGACATCGAGGTCAATGCAACTTAATCAATACAACCAGCTAGCTGATAGAAGAAGATGAGTGGAAAGAAAAGTGTATGCTGAAGGTTGGACAGGATGATTGGATGAATACCTTGCCAGTTATTTTGGTAGTTTGCGACTAACAGAAGTTTAAAAACCAAAGGTGAAGCCTAGATGCAGACATGCAGATGACATTCAGGGTAGCCAACAAACATGGTGGAACTGGAACATTGACCCTATGACAAAAAGGCAAATAAGGTACAGTTAGCATATCTTTAATACAGCTATGTTACCCAGAAACAGCAACAGAATAACATATCAAGTAAATTTACCATTCAGATCGTGGTTGAAGCTCCTGCAACGAAGACGCAATTATGCCCGCACCCTAGCAGGGTCACAGCTTCCTACACATTCTCAAGCTTTCAGAGCAGGTGCTATTCAAATTTACTACGATTGGCGTTTCCTCCAATGCATCCAGAACATAAGAACATGCAATTCCAATTTTGAAGTACTGCAGAATTTCACATTTCAATGCACTCAGACATTTTGACATTCATACAATTATCAGATCACTGTCAAGCACAACTCACACAGCAAGAGAATCAATCATGACAGAAATGAAATGTAGAACGAGCACTGTGACCATTCCAGATCCATAAACAAACGATGTTCCAAAAGCATCACACAATTCTTACTTTCTCACAGCAGCAACAACTACACAAAGAGGATCATCGATCCATTTCATTTTTCACCAAACTACTGCTACCACTACCACTACCAGATAAACTGAGCCCCGTCTACCAACACCACCGAGCAACTACCACCAGCAACCTAAGATGAGGTGAACTTGGTGACAGCCTTGGTGCCCTCGGAGACGGCGTGCTTGGCGAGCTCGCCGGGGAGGACGAGGCGGACGGAGGTCTGGATCTCCCGGGAGGTGATGGTGGGCTTCTTGTTGTAGCGGGCGAGCTTGGCGGCCTCACCGGCGAGCTTCTCGAAGATGTCGTTGATGAAGGAGTTCATGATGGACATGGCCTTGGAGGAGATGCCGATGTCGGGGTGGACCTGCTTGAGCACCTTGAAGATGTAGATCTTGTATGTCTCCACCGACTTCCCCTTCTTCCTCCCCTCTTGGACTCGCCGCCTCCTTGCCCGGTCTTCCTCATGAGGAGACGCTTCTCGCCTTGGGCTTCTTCCACGGGGGCCTTCTCCGCCTTCTCGGTGGCGGGCTCCTCCTCATGGTCTTCTTCGCCCGGCTTCTTCTCCGCCTTGGGGCCATCGACTCGCTCGGGGTTTACGTGGCTCGGGCTCGGATTCGGTCGGTGGTGGCTAGTGGCGAGGCGGAAGAGGTTCTTGACTTCTTTGTGGGGAGAAGAGGAGGCGGGCGGCGACTTTATAGAAAGAGAGAGGCGGCGTGATTGGTGGAGAGGAAGTGCGGATCGATACCTCCGAGCGGTGTGCGCCATGGATGCTTCGGTTTTGGCGGATTCTTGATGTGGCCGAGGCGGGAGGAGGCGGAGCGGAATTTTGGTTTTCGGCGCGCGAGGCGTCATCGTCGGCCAGTGGTCCCATTTGTCATATGAACGGTAGGTGGGAATTTATTTCTGTCTTTGGCGGGTGTGGACGCCAAGCCGGATTTACACGGGTCCCATATGTCGGTGATAAATTCCCATACATACACGGGAACATATCAGGTGGAAACCAACCCTTTCATGCAAACTATGGAAACTTCAATCTGAGCCACACGATGTTGATCCAAAGGAAGGCTCATGGGAGGTGGGAGGGGTGATTTGCAAAAGTGCGTTTGCACATCACCCCTCCCACCTCTCATGAGTTTTGCACATCACCCCTCCCACCTTCTATAAGTCTTCCCTTGGATCAACATCATGTGGCTCTGATTGAAGTTTCCATAGTTTGCACGGAGGGGTTGGTTTCCACCTGATATGTTCCCTACATACACAGTATAGATTAAAAAAAGGCCCCGTCAATCCACAGCCACGAGAAGTCAAAAAAAAATTTGGAAGATAATAATAATTTCCATTCTTTTTTAGAAAAAAATCCCTCTTCTCTTTCTCAAAAGAAAAGAGAAAAACTTCCAATAGTTTTTGTTACCAGGTGATTCTCCTCATGTGTTGCCGCGGGATTTTCGAGATCTTGCAAATAATTACGTGATGTCAAGAAGTCTCATTATTGTGAAAAAAGAACATGATGGCCTGCCTTATGAAACTTAATTAACATTCTATCAAAATTTCATAACTTCCGCAAGATCTGATCAGGAACATTTTCATGTGATTCGGGAATGGATATGACGAAATAGGATGGTTACAAACTTTTCTTAGCTCCATGCACTTGTTGTTATGATTCTTGTACACTTTTTCTCATCTTCAGGATCAACTCTAATAGTACCAGTAGATTTTGATCCAATCATATATATCTTCTTGAACCGCATACATTTTGCATCTCAAAACAATGGAATCCTGCAACAACGTGTTTGATTAATATTTTTTTCAACTTACCAAACAAACTGACCAATGAGTAACAACTGAAAAAAAAAGATAGCACCTTTCGTGGAAGTGAGCCTTCAGCATCTCCCACACACCTACATAGCATGAAATGTTCCAAAATCTGATGCAATTCATGAATAATTATTACTTTCTTTTTTGTCTCAAGCTAATCATCTTCTCCAATGTGGGTCGAACCATCCCTCTATGATAGCAGCAACAAATGTTGTCGCCGCCGGCTGCTGTCCTCAGGTCGACGGTGTCGGTGCAAAGGAACAAAGAGTTGAGTAGCAGCAAAACATCATCACTGCCGACCACGTACAAGGAGAGTGATGTTGCTGGTGCTTTGTTGTGGGAGGAGAGGAGGTTATATAGCGTTGTAGGAGGTAGAAGAGGTTATATAGACCCCATTCGTGATTATGGAGGAAACAATCAGGCCATGTGTCTCTTCATCAGCTGGGGTAGTTACAAATGTGCAAACAGAGGGGTGAGCTAGTGGAGACTGACATTAGTGTTGTTGTGTACAGCTGCCAGCTCAGATGCTTTGCTCTGTGCTAACAGTAATTAAAGTAGAGGAAAACTAGGTGACGTGGATGTTTGAGGTTTGAGAGTTGTTGTTGTGACATGTAGTGGGGTGCTCCTATATAGATATAGATGATGGACCAAACAATTCGGATTTTTAGGTGTTTCATAGTTAATAGTAGTCTCCAGGCACCCACTTCTTTGCCTATCGAATGTCACGCTTTGATAGAGAAAAACACCCTAACAATATACCCATCTGATCACAAATACTTCTCAATTTGATCAAAATCTTGTAGGGTGCGTTTGGAAGTAGATATTGAGAGGCTTGACATTGAATTGAGTTCAATACAAATTCATCCATCGTATTGAAATGAGCTACAATTCAAATGCTATTGTTTGGATGGCTATTGTATTTTCATTTGGAATCATAATAAGCAATCAAATCCAATTTCTGTTTGGATGTACACAAGCATGGAATTGGTTTCTAACCACTTCTTTCCACAACATGGAAGGGGGCGGGCGAGGTGCCCGTCGGCAGAGGG
Source organism: Cenchrus purpureus (assembly GCA_022644695.1). Taxonomy (NCBI): domain Eukaryota; kingdom Viridiplantae; phylum Streptophyta; class Magnoliopsida; order Poales; family Poaceae; genus Cenchrus; species Cenchrus purpureus. The sequence continues at coordinate 94,716,712 of CP053459.1, forward strand.
GCGTAGGGCTCACCGCGGAGCGGCTTTGTGACAACCCGCCCAGGAAAATACCGTACTATCGCCTAAACCAATCCACTTTGGTCATTAAGCAATAATAAAGTATCATCCCGTCGTTAGTTGCCGGGTCGAGCCCGGTGAAATCACTTACATAGCAACAAAGGATCGACAAATATGCATTAAAACTCACGCGAAGGCGAGTCCAGAGTACAACACATAATTAACATCCAAATCTGACCTGAAGGGTTTAATTATTACAAACCAAGTTACTTGACATGATAACGAAGTTTAGAGTTTTGAAAACAGCGGAAATAAACTAAACGGCGCGAGGAGCATCACAGGAGGCCTGTCATGATACCTTCATTCATCGTCTTCCACCCACTCCAGCTCCCAGCCAGGCGGGATCTCTCCAGGTCACATCACTAAAGGCATTACCTGAAATCAACAAATTACAGCAAGGCTGAGTATACTAATACTCAGCAAGACTTACCCGTCGGTGACAGCTACATCACCAACTCTAGACATGAAAGGCTTTTTGGCTAGTGGGGTTCATTTGCCGAAAAGCAACAAAGAGTATGTCCTTAATTTCAATATTTTAGCTCAGGTTCTAGTTGATTACTCCTTTCTAAATGAGCAAGCTATTGCAAGCATAAGTTGTGCAATTCAATTAATCAAACATAAATATTCACAAAGTTCCATCATTAGGGATATCATGGCCAGTTGGATAAGTAGTCTCAGATAACGATGAGAGGTCGACAATCGATTGATTTAAACCTTGCAAGGTAGACCTAAACACACGGTAGGATGCCCACACACTGGACAACCACCGGGCGGTTCCCGAAACTCTTCGGCTCAGGATCGAATCTTACAGTCTTTGGTACAGGCTATCTGGCATACCCCACGAGGCATCCAGAATCACCATGCACCACCGGTAGCTAGCCGTGAGACGCATCCCAAGATGAGTAATAGTAAGATCCCTCACCGCGTCATTAAGGTACTAGGCTTACCGGTCCCACTCCCGACAAGTGCTTAGTACTTTCAAACACTTAACACACGAAAGCCATTGGACCGGAGCCCACATCCCATGCTCTTACCACATGAGCGATCCATTTATAAAGATCTTATGATTCCAACATAAGAACCTATTCTCGCGAGTGACGAGCATCACTCGACTTGTAACGGTCCTATAGCATAGCAGCTATCGACCTAGCATACTAGTAAGACATAGGTACCTAGGGATCATGCATCTAGGGTTCCATTTCAACTCCTGAACGTAAATGCACAAGCATCCATAGATAGTTGCATAAATTTCCAAAAATACTTGGGTTAATGCACCGGGGCTTGCCTTTGTCAGCAAAGTTAGCCTGGGGGTCCTCGGTGTCCTCGTTCACTTCCATCGCATCGCAGCTCCGCGTCGGCTCCTCCTTCCTCGGCCCAAGACGAGCGTAGTTACCGTCAGGAAGCTCTACACGGAATGCAATGCAGGGTTATTGGGTGGAGTGAGAGTTTAACCATCACATCCAACTCTTGTTGGCCATATTCATCTTGACAATCATTTAATTAGTGTTTCTTTTCATTAAGGTCATTACATGTGAAGGTTTATTATTTTAATCTTTTAATAGTGACTTGTGTAAACTTTTAAGCAAATAAACTATTTAATCACACAAAATAGCAAGGGTGGATCCATAACCCTTAAATAAGCCAACAACATTTAACAAGGTCATCAAGGGAGCAAGGGTGCTTTTTCCAAAAAAAAAACCTAAAAGGAAGCTTATATGGATTCCAAGCTTTTAATTACAAAACAAATTATAAAAACAGGGGAAAGGGTGCACTACAGGTCCTAATGACCCAAACAAGCTACTGGTCCAAGATTTACATATACAAGAGCCACAAAACAAATACATCAAAAATGACATTTCCTAGCTACCAAAATATGGGAAATGCATAAATAAATACATAAAGCACTTCTGTAGCCAAAAACACTCCTATAGCATCTCTAACCCCAAAACAAGCCTAGGAGACCAACAAACACATCAAGAACCTATTTGAAATTTGAACTATGCATTTAAACTTAATTCTAAGCATATAACAAGAATAAATACTTTTGACAGAGATAAAATCATGGAAAATGCAAGAAAGTTGAATCTAGTCATATCATGAGCATAGCCACAAGTTGAGCACAAAAATCTATATACATTTTGCTACAAAAATCAATAAGGCAGAAATAGCATAAATGCAAAGTAAATCATATAAAAAGATCTGCTCAATAAATTTGTGCAAACTTTGGTCCAGAGTCTAAACATGACATTTCTAGCAACATATCCAAAATTTAGCTCCATAGCTTCTCTAGATTTTGAACTACAGTAAATTTGTGCCAAACTAAGTTTGAATTTTCATTCAAAATATATAAGCCAATTGTATGGTCATGCCTTGTATAAGTTGTAGATCTACTCTCACTGAAACCAACAAAATTGGGTTTGCATTTTTCTGATTTTTCTACGGATTTCTATGATTTTTCTAAGGTGCTGGACTAAGTTGTAAAGAAACTAAGTTAACTATCCTTACAAACAAGTCCCTGGTTCACACATATACCCCTGGATGTTCACATCCGTGCCCTCGGCGGCGGGGGTGAGGTCGCCACCGGTGATGTGGGGCTGGAGGTGAGCAACAAATGGAGGGGGCGTGCGATTGGCCTCACCACGAGGTGATTGGTGGCGATAGCTTGGCCGGAGGTGGCTCGGCGGCGCAGCGGGCATGACAGCCGCGGGTCCACCAAATTCCGGCGAGGAAAGAGGCAATACGGGTCAACATGCGGCCGTGGAAGCTATGCGGGGACCTAGGGAAGCGGTTCGAAGGGTCGGCCGGCGACGGGAGCTAGCTGGAGCTTGAGCTCGCGGCGGCGGCGGCAATGAGCGGGCGGCGGCGGCTTGGAAGAACGGAATGGCTATTTATAGCCGGGACGTGCATGGAGAGTGGGAATGCTTCGCGGCTAAGGCCTCCTCAGCGTTTAAGTCGCGATGCGGCCCGGCCTCGGCGGCGCGGCGAGGGAGGACGACGCGGTGCGCGGCCGTGCGGTCGCGCGGCTCCTCCGGCCGAGGCGCTGGGGCGTCTCGCGGCGGAGCCGACGCCATCACAGGTCACGCACGGACTCCCATGGCGGCCGTGGTACGGCGGCGCGCACGGCGGCGGTGCGGCGGCGGCGCGTGGATGCGCGTGACGCCGCGGCGCGGCACCTCTGCGTGAAGCGCCCCTCATCGAGAGGTGACTAAATGTGACATAAATATCGTCCCGTGAGGTGGCAACACATTTATTACAACAGGTGGTTCGGTCCCTTACATCACGGCGGCATAGTGGGCGCAGCGCCATTGCCACGAGAGAAACAACACAAAGCTAAGGACCAAACTACGACGCGAAGGCTTCTAAGGCCTCATCGAGTACCACGCCATGGAAGCTCTGGTGGCGACCACGAATCCAGAGTGCACGGGGTTGGGTGCGGGGCGACCTACTCGGCGTCCTCGAACGAAGTCGGGATCCTCCTCACGAAAAAGCAGTTAATTAAGCAAGGGTGAGTACATACGCATACTCAACAAGTTCAACCCCACCCACGGAGGCTTATAAGCAGGTCATGCGGATATATCAAGGATCGAGGATAAGGTTTATTTTACAAACACATTTACTCATGTGGGTTTGCTTTTCGAAAAGGTTTTCGCAAACAATTTTTATAACTCGGTTGTTTTGTGAAAACCAAATGAAGACTACTGGACTCCCGTCTAGCAGAGCACTGACACACACTTTGCGGAAAACAACTCACGCCATGAAAACATCCCAAACCCAAACACTAGTTTTGTGACCCCACCGTGACTCGTCCAATACCGTGGACACGGCTATTCGAATAGGTTTTACACTCTGCAGAGGTTGTACATCTTTACCCACAAGTAGGGTACCCACCACGAACACCGTAGTGGGCGGATCCTATCAAAGCCATTACCCACCTTAGCTAACCCTACGAGCCATCACGGAGCAACCAAGGGGTTATCTCACGTAACCGGCGACTTCCACAGATCGTCACCCTACTCCTTGATCTCCCGCTGCTCACCCGCACTCGATGGCAAGTAGATTAACTAGTGGGATTTATGCTAAGCCGCTGCCACATACAAGGTCGAGTGGTAGTACGATAATTGGGTCGTGAGATGTCACGCAACCCGGTCCTTAACGACAAGATGGACATCTCCAACACGCTCAACCACAAAGGTACGAGCTCACCCATACTCGACACACGCGCCCATCCCGTCTACCCAGCTTCTTTACTCATTTTCCAAAATATCCCATTTCCATTTTAAAGCACTCACACATTTTGAAAGCACTCACATATTTTTAAAGCAATCATTTAGGCCAAAACAAGGTTCAATCATAGCAATCAAGGGTGGCTATCCTACCATGTTTTTGCAGAAAAACAATATGCAGTTTATAAAACGGGTATAGGGTTGTGTTTATAAAACTAGGATCAAAGCATGCATCAAAGGATGAGATGTCTTGGGAGTCTTGGCTCGGCGTTCGGGACCTCGGGCTCTGCATGATGAGTTGACTCGATCTCGGCTGGGTACCTTCCTTCGTCTACTCCGTTGGCTATAGTGCACACATGAACAAGCAAGCAATATAAGCACACATATCACCCGAGCTCGAGGAGGGAAGATGAGCGAGAGGATATATATAAGTCCTAGGGAGAGGGTTGGTTCGGTGGGGGTACTACTGGGAAGGGTGTGGTGAAGTTTGGGTTTAAACGGAAATAAAAATTGTGCATGAAATGTCGGGTTAAAGGGAGTTTATAGGGGCTAAGGATCTATTAGTAATTTCTATTAAAAGAGGGGGTGTTTATGATAATATAAGCTTGGTTAGGGCTGGTTGTAAGTTGTTTAGGGTTAGCGTTTAACCTCCAATTATTTATTATCCTAGGGGCTGTTTTGGAAAGAAGGAAAGAGAGAGAGGAATAGAGGCAGTTTGGTGGGAAAAAGGAAAGGTGAGGGGTTCTTGGCTAAAAGCCATCTCCTTCCTCCCTCACGGTTTAGAAGCAGAGAGAGGAGGCGGCGGCCGGCCTGGAGGAGGGGCGCCGGCTGCTGCATGGCGGCGGGCCGGGAGTAGGGCAACATCTGGAGAGGAGGGATCTCATCCCGTGCTCACCTTGGGCCGGGCGCGAGGAGGAAGTGGATCGGCGGACGAGGGGAGGCGGCGGTGCTAGGGCGGCGACGGTGGAGCTTGGGGGAAGGTTGCGCGAGGCAATGGAGGAGCTGGTGGCTTGGTGGTGCAGGCGGCGAGGCGGGCGGGGCTATTTATAGCGGAGCAAGGTCGGTTCGGGAGATTTTGTGCACAGGCGCTCCGGCGAGTCGGCTCCGTGAGCTCGAGTAAGCCATGGCGGCGGCCGGTGGCAGTCAACTCGTGCCGGCGAGGAGGCGGTCTTGTGGACAAGACCTGCGCGGCGGCAGGGCCTGGGCGGTGGAGGTGACCGGTCGGCGGTGTGGTGGTGCCGTGGCGGGGACGCGTCAGCGTCCCGGCCTGGCGAGAGGAGGCAGCTGTGGCGTGTTGGCGGCGTGGCGTGGCGTGGTGGCGCAGGTGAGCGGCGCGGCCGGGGTCAACGCGAGGCGCGGGGGCACGCGCAGCTCGGCCGCAGGAGGAAGGAGGAAAGGAGGAGAGAGAGAAGAGAAGGAAAGGAAAAGAAAAGAGGAAAAGGAAAAGGAAGGAAAAGAAAGGAAAAAGGAAAAGGAAGAAAAAGGAAGGAAAAAAAATAGGGAAAAAGGTTTAGAAAATTAGGGAAATTGTTAGGAAATAGGGGAAGGGCTTTTGCGGATTTATGATTTTCGGCGTCGGCGTGATTTGGGATGGCGGTGATGGCGAGGCGGACCAGTCGGGACCAGCGTCTGGGATTCGGACGGTGGCCGACGGGCGCTGGGAAGGCACGCGTGGGTGCTGGCCCGGGTGCGGGCGGTGCCGGCGGGATTCGCGGCACGCGCGCCGGGGTGAGAGGGAGGGACGATGCCTAGGGTTTGAAGGGGGTAATTGAGCTCGGCTGGACAGGTTTTGAAAATACGTCACGATTTATTAGGTGATTTATTTGGAGCTAAAACGCGCGTTACAAACCTACCCACTTAAAATGAATCTCGCCTCGAGATTCGGCTAGTTCAACGGTGTGGAAACTCTTTCCTCAACGAGTCCTCTCGTTCCCAAGTAGCTTCTTCCTCTCCGTGTTCCGCTGCATTGTACTCGCACACCGTGCCGATGTTCTCGTCCCGCTTGACCACTGTGTCCAAAATCTTGACGGGCACCTCCTGATACCTAAGATCTGGCTGTAAGTCAATTGTTTCCACCGGCACTCGTTTTTCTTCGATCACTCTCAAACACCTCGGTGAGAAAACGTGGAACACGGATGTATATCCGCCATTTCCTCCGTAGCTTCAACCGATGCACTGCTCCAACTCTCTTCAAGACTTTGTACGGTCCAATGTAGGGGCTAACTTCCGTGCACTGAAATCTCCGAGTTCCTCGGATAGGTGAAACCTGAGATAAGCAAAGTCTCCGATGAAGCTTACTTCGCCTCTTCCTATCTGCATAGCTCTTCTGCCGGGATTGGGCGGCCTTCAATTTTCTCGGATCTCGACTACTCGTTCCTCGGCTTCCTTTATAAGTGGGTCCCACCAAGGCACGTTCTCCTACTCCGACCACATTAAGGTGTTGCATTTTCTCCCATATAGGGCTTCAAATGGTGACATGCTAGGTGGCTTGATAACTCATTGTTGTACGAAAACTCGCATATGGTAGGCTCTGCTCCCAATCTTTGCCATAGGTAAGGACACATGCTCTCAACATGTCTTCCATAATCTGATTCACCCTCTCGATCTCTGGTCCGTCTGCGGTGATAAGTGAACTAAAATCCAACTTGGTTCCCATAGATTTATGCAAACTTTCCCAAAACCTAGAGGTGAACCGAGTCCTCTATCGAAACTATCTGCTGGGTACTCCATGCGCTTTACTATGTTTGCTATATACGCTTGGCCAACTTCTCTCCGTCATAATTATTACGTGACGGGTATGAAGTGAGCGACTTTAGTGAGTCGGTCTACTATCACCCATATGGAGTCATGTCCCTTCGAGTCCTTGGCAAGCCTACTACAAAGTCCATGCCTATCTCATCCCACTTCCATCTTGGGATGGGTAAGGGTTGCAATGATCCGGCTTCCGGTGTTCGCCTTAATCCTCGACAAGTGTCACGGTGGGCGACAGGCAATGTCCGCCTTTCATTCCACTCCACCAATACTTCGCTTTAAATCCATATACATCTTAGTGGATCCCGGGTGGATGGAATACTGTTGAGTTGTGTGCCTCATCCATGATGGTCTCAGAAATCTCCGTCTTCGTGCACGCATATCCTGTTCTTATACCATAGTGTACCGTGATCCACCCTAAAACTGGGGCCTTATTCTCTCCGTGTGCTTGCGGATCTTCATGACTCCTTATCGGATTCTTGGGCTTTTCGATTTTGTCTTCTAGGTGGTGAAATTGGACACTTAGTTGGTGAACGAGTACAGGGAACAATGTGCACGTTGAGTCGTGCCATTTCCTCTTGTAATTGGGCATTCTTAGGTACGCTTTCCATAAGACTTTGCTTAAGGCATCCGCCACTACGTTGGCTTTTCCGGGTGGTAATGGATTTCTAGGTTATAGTCTTTGACTAATTCCAACCACCTTCTTTGCCTTAGGTTCAGGTCAGGCTGGGTGAAGATGTACTTCAAGCTCTTGTGGTCCGTGTAGATCTCGACTTATTTCCAATCGTAGTGTCTCCAAATCTTAAGGGCATGCACTACGGTGCAAACTCCAAATCATGGGTGGGATAGTTCTGCTCGTGGGGCTTGAGCTGGCGGGAGGCATATGCCACTACCTTCCCATCTTGCATGAGAACACATCCTAGTCCTTGTCGTGAGGCGCAATAGCGACAAAATCCCGTTGGATGTCCGGCAAGGTTAGTCTTGGGCGGTTGTCGGGTCTTCTTTTCACCTCCGAAAACTCTTCTCACACGACTCGGTCAGACGAACTTCTTCTCCTTCTTGAGCAACTCTGTCATGGGTCGGGCAATCTTGGAGAATCCTTCAATAAACCTCTGGTAGTATCCTGCTAAACCAAGAAAGCTTCTGATTTCGCTCACATTGGTTGGTTGTTGCCAGTTGGAAACTGTTTCGACTTTCCTGTGGTCTACGCTACTCCCTCTGCTGTCAGAATATGTCCAAGGAAGGAGATTTTCTCCAACCGAATTCACACTTGCTGAACTTAGCGTGCCTTGTGCGCCTCGGTTTCTCGATTACCACTCGAAGGTGTTGTTCATGTTCCTCCACACTTTTGGAGTAAACAAGTATGTCGTCGATAAACACCACGACAAACTTGTCTAGTTCTTCCATAAACACCTTATTCATGAGATTCATAAAATACGTTGGTGCGTTGGTGAGTCCAAAGGACATCACCGTGAACTCATCTTGTCCATAACGGTGTGACGGCGGTCTTTGGGATGTCACTCTCCTAATCTTGAGTTGGTGGTATCCGACCTTAAGTCGACCTTCGAGAAATATTTGGCTCCTTTAGTTGGTCGAATAAATCATCTATTCTGGGGAGAGGATACTTGTTCTTGATAGTGACTTCGTTTAGTGAGCGATAGTCCACGCACATCCTCAGGCTTTTATCCTTCTTTTCGACGAAGAGCACTGGGGCTCCCCATGGTGATGAGCTCGATCCGATGAACCCATTTTGAAGTTCTCTCACCGCTTCTTTAACTCGCCAATTCTGTGGGCTGCCATCCTATAGGGCCTCTTGGCTATGGGAGAGGTTCCGGGATAAGGTCGATAACAAACTCTATATCCCTATCTGGTGGCATTCGGGAGTTCTTGGAAATACATCCGGGTACTCCCATTACTGGGATTTCTTCTAGGGACTTGGCCTCCATGCTAAAACCATTATGTCCTCTGCTTCCTGCACGGCAGAGTTACTTGCACTCCATCCGGGTTGGTTAGGTGTACCACCTTATCGGCACAACTTATAAGGCCGTGGTGAAGGCTTAACCGATCCATCCCAAGAATCACATCTATCCCTCACGGACTTGATACTACCAGTCCGCTAGGAACTCTACCCCACTTAAAATTATTCTCACGGAGCAACCCGGTTGACACTTGATGTCACATCCGGGTGTTCGGGTTAATAAGGGTGCTTTTAGTAGTCGTAGGTATTTTATGCTTTTCCACAAAACTTGAAGATATGAACGAATGTGATGCTCCTGAATCAAATAATATAGTTGCCAAGACCGGTGACCAGAACTCACCGAGCACTACGCCTTGTGCTTCTTGAGCCTCCTGGGCGTTGATGTGGTTGACGCGGGCTCGTCCATAAGACTGCTGGGGCTGCCTCATCTGCTGGTTGTTATTGCCAAAGTTGTTGTTGCTGCGAACCGGCACGGTTGGCTCCAGATACAACCGGTCTCGGCCCATTCACGGAGTTGGAGAAGGCTGAAACTGTTGGCTTTTTGGCATATGGGCAGTTGGCGATGAAGTGTCCGGTCTCTCACAGGCGGTTGAAACACACCACAGTTGTTGTTGTTGTTGTTGTTGGGTGACTGGCTAGTGTTGCTCTATGGAGGCTTCATGGTGTTCGTTGTTGTACGGTTTGAACTGGGTTGGGGCCTTGAGAGCGTGGCTTGTGACTGGGTTCTCAGATCGCATGGGGGCTTGGAACTGGACATGGGGTGTCCAAGCTTCTCCGCCTGGGAACGTTCCTGCTGTTGAGCCTTGTGCTCCATGAACTTGCGCTTGTTTTCTTTCTTCTCCTCTGCTTTGGCTCTTTCTGTGAGGATGGCCATGTTCATAAGTGTGTTGAAATCAGGGTAGATCTGAGGGGTAAGCAGAGTCCTTAGCTCCGGAGTCAAGCCCTTCTTGAACATCTCCGCTTCTTGGAGTCCTTGTCCACTTCTCGGGGCATACGAGCCGACTCTATGAACCGGTAGGTGTATTCCTCCACGGACTTGTTGCCTTGGCGAAGTTCACGGAACTCGCGCCTTGCGCTTTAGTGTGGCCGGGATGTGGTAGTGACGAAACTCTTCCACGAACTCATCCCAAGTGATGGCGGAGGGGTCCTTGGTCTGCACTGATGAGTTTTCCCACCGTGCTAAGGCTGTTCGGTGGTGGTGAGTGGCCAGAACCTTGTCCCGATCCTCACGGTTGAATGGCTCTAGTTCCCTCAGGATGGCCCTTAACCGATCATCGCATCCAAGGGATTCACGGATCCGCCAACGTGGGTGGCTTTGTGGGAGAAATTCTATCGACTTCTCATTCATGCCGAACAGGGGCTTTGGGCGGGTGATGGCATTGGCTATGGCTTCCAAAGAACAGTGGTCCGCAGTTAGCCAATACTTGCGCCAGTCTCTACGGTGGTGGTGGGCGGGACCATGTTTTCTCCTCCATTTTCGTCCTGATACACTTCTTGGTCGTTAGGGTGCTCCCTTCGTTCAGCATGTGATCCTTCCGCATTTGGGTCCATACGACCGGAGCCTTGGAAGCTCCTGGCGGGACGCCTTGAAACCATCTGTAGGGGGGCGGGTTTTTATGAGATTTTAGGTGATGTTTAAGTTGATTAAGACGGGCTTTTGAAAAGACAGGATCTGACTCCTGTCGTCAAGCACACAACAAGCACACATGACACACAAGCACAAACAACTTCATTTCAACCATGAGAGGAGGATACATCCGAACTACTCGACCGGTACAACGCTGGTATACTACACGACAAGGCACTACGACAAAAGCTAAGGGTGCGGTTCTAAGCTCGGACCAGCACGGCTTCATTCCTTGGCAAGGGCCTCTGGGGCATGCTACTCGCGGGGCGAGCCATCTTACAGGCTGAGTGTGCTTCCAGTGGAATGAGCAGCTCATCGCCGTCATCATCCTGGGGGTTCCCGTCTTCTTGGGGCTGGGCGGAAGTTCCTTCTTCGACGGTTGGTGTTGGTTGCTCGGCGGCTACAGTCGGTGTTGGAGTCTCAGGAACTCCTCCCCATCCTATGAGGGTGTCCCAATTAGGGACTTGTGCTTCTCCACAACGGGTGTTCCACTGCTGGTCCATTCCTGTATCGTTGGTCTGGATTTGCACGAGGCTTTCATGGGCAACGCTTCACTCTTGATGGCTGCGGTCCTTGCTTCGCTTGGGCCACTCGGACTTGGTGCATCCTCACTTTGTGACTTGACTTGCTCGGCCCGACCGATGATTTGTTCCCTCAAGTGCTGGCCCGGTCATCGAAGAGCTTATCCAGGAGACAAGGTAGGCGACTACGTGGTACAGCAGTCTTCTTGGTGGCGGCGTCGTTCCTGTGTTTCTCATGGCTGCCAAACCGGGGTTCGATGGCGGGAGGAAAATACCTCATCGGTGGGGACGAGGTGTTCCTCGTAGATCCCGCATGTAACGGAGAGTTTTCCGGAGGGCCAAGGGATAGGTATCCGATGTCGAAAACTGGCGGCCACGCCGCCACGGCTCGACGTTGGGGTAGCGGGTGCCGGCGATGGAGAGGACCACCCTACGTCAAGAGTGCCGAGTTGTTCGATTCTCTCTTGTAGTACCTTGGGCGCTCGGTGATACCGAGGCGCTCGGGGAGTTGATAAGAAGCGAGCAAAACCAGCTCCTCCCGGCACACGCCTTGGGTCCATCCATCTTGACCATCCGAAAACAAGGGTAGAGTTGAACAAGTTGTGCAAAGGGTAGGGTACAAAAGATAGATAGTTTTATTTATTCACAAAGGTTGGGTACACTCGTGGGTACACTTTATTATTATGACGATAGCTCTAGCCTAGGCACTCCATTCTCTTCTTATGGGGATTCTTCCTCAGGCTGAATGCGACGCTTCTTCGGTGGGAGGTCTTGTTCCAACATGACATCCTCGATGGGTTCCCTTATCCCAGTGGGTTTCTTCGGGTTCATCGTCCATCAACCCAGCTTCTACTCTTCTCCTACGTTCCTTGTGGAGCTCATCCCATAGGTTCTTGTGGAATACTTCAGAGCGTTCCCTTTCTCTGGCGTAGTCTCGCTCCATGTTGCGTAGCTCAACTTCCGCCATGGTTGTCTTAATCCTTTCCAGCTCTATCCTTTGCTCCGCTCTTTCCGCCTCATCAATCTGTTGCTTGATTCTTGGGCTTGCTCCTGGTAGAGGTGGTCTAGGCCTCTGAGGTAGATGGTCAGGTGAGAAATCGTATCTTCTAGGTCTTCTTCTTCCCTTCCGAGTCCTCTCATCCGGGCGATCCATGAGCGTCCTCTTCCTCCAGAGGGTGGGAAAAATCCCATGAGTCCGGTCGAAGGTGTTGCCTATAGACCACTCGTAGGCGTCGCAGGCTTTCCGGGCCTTTGGGTAGGTGTCGTGAGGCGAAACCCAGTGGCGGAGACGAACCAAGGTTCTATGTCGGGGTAGAGCGTGCTTCTTCCCACGAAGATCGCAGCTTACAGAAGAGTGCGTAGCGTTCGTACTCGATAGACGAACTCCGTGGATCCCTTACTCCGACGCGCGTTCTAAGCCGAGTAGGGTTAGGGAGACCAGGTCGACAGGCGGAGACTCCTCCGTTCCATTCGGGTTAGCCATCCGGAATCGTGCAAGGATCAAGGTAAAGATTTGGGAAAAGATGAGCTTAGCAAAGGAAAGATTAAAGAGGGGCGAGGAGGTCTCGTATCCTAGGGGTCGCGTCCTCACGGCCAACCCACGCTCGACACACAAGCGTCCCTCATCGAGAGGTGACTAAATGTGACATAAATACCGGTCCGGGGAGGCTGGCAACACATTTATTACAACGGTGGTTCAGTCCCTTACATCACGCGGCGGCATAGTGGGCGCAGGCGCCATTGCCACGAGAAACAACACGAAAGCTAAGGACCAAACTACGACGGTGAAGGCTTCTAAGGCCTCATCGAGTACCACGCCATGGAAGCTCTGTGGCGACCACGAATCCAGTGCACGGGTTGGGTGCGGGCGGCGACCTACTCGGCGTCCTCGGGAGCAGTCGGGATCCTCCTCTGAAAAACAGTTAATTAAGCAAGGGTGAGTACATACGTACTCAACAAGTTCAACCCCACCCACGGAGGGGCTTATAAGCGGTCATGCAGGATATATCAAGGATCGGGATAAGGTTTATTTTACAAACACATTTACTCATGCAGGGGTTTGCTTTGAAAAGGTTTTCGCAAAACAATTTTATAACTCGGTTGTTTTGTGAAAACCAAATGAAGACTAGGACTCCGTCCGCAGAGCCCGAGCACCTGACCACACACTTTGCGGAAAACAACTCACGCCATGAAAACATCCCAAACCCAAACACTAGTTTTGTGACCCCACCGTGACTCGTCCCAATACTGCGTGGACACGGCTATTCGAATAGGTTTTACACTGCGGAGGTTGTACATCTTTACCCACAAGTAGGGTACCGCCACACGAACACCGTAGTGCCGGCGCGGATCCTATCAAAGCCATTACCCACCTTAGCTAACCCTACGAGCCATCACGGGAGCAACCAAGGGGTTATCTCACGTAACCAGGGCGTACCTCACACAGATCGTGACCTACTCCTTGATCTCCCGCCGCTCACCCGCACTCGATGGCAAGTAGATTAACTAGTGGGATTTATGCTAGCCGTTGCCACATACAGCGGTCAGTGGTAGTACGATAATTGGGTCGGTGAGATGTCACGCAACCCTTGGGTCCTTAACGACAAGATGGACATCTCCAACACGCCAACCACAAAGGTACGAGCTCACCCATACTCCTGACACACGCGTCCATCCCGTCTACCCAGTTCTTTACTCATTTTCCAAAATATCCCATTTCCATTTTTAAAGCACTCACACATTTTGAAAGCACTCACATATTTTTAAAGCAATCATTTAGGCCAAAACAAGGTTCAATCATAGCAATCAAGGGTGGCTATCCTACCATGTTTTTGCAGAAAACAATATGCATTTATAAAACGGGTATAGGGTTGTGTTTATAAAACTAGGATCAAAGCATGCATCAAAGGATGAGATTGAACTTGCCGTCTTGAAGTCTTGAAGTCTTGGCTCGGCGTTCGGGACCTCGGGCTCCTGCATGATGGTCGACTCGATCTCGGCTCGGTACCTTCCTTCGTCTACTCCGTTGGCTATAGTGCACACATAGACAAGCAAGCAATATAAGCACACATATCATGGCCGAGCTCGAGGAGGGAAGATGAGCGGAGAGGATATATATAAGTCCTAGGGAGAGGTTGGTTCGGTGGGGTACTCTTGGGAAGGGTGTGGTGAAGTTTGGGTTTAAGCGGAAATAAAAATTGTGCATGAAATGTCGGGTTAAAGGGAGTTTATAGGGCTAAGGATCTATTAGTAATTTCTATTAACGGAGGCAGGGGGTGTTTATGATAATATAAGCTTGGTTAGGGCTGGTTGTAAGTTGTTTAGGGTTAGCGATTTAACCTCCAATTATTTATTATCCTAGGGGCTGTTTTGGAAAGAAGGAAAGAGAGGAATAGAGGCCTTTGTTTGGTGGGAAAAAGGGAAAGGTGAGGGGTTCTTGGCTAAAAAGCCATCTCCTTCCTCCCTACAGAGAGAAGAGAGGAGAGGAGGGCGAGGCGGCGGCGCGGCTGCATGGCCGGGGAGTAGGGCAATACGGAGAGGGGGACGAGGGGATCTCATCCCCGTGCTCACTTGAGGCGAGGAAGTGGATCGTGGCCAGACGGAGAGGAGGCGGCGGTGCTAGGGGCGGCGCGGTGGAGCTTGGGGAAGGTTGCGCGAGGCAATGGAGGAGCTGTGGTGGCTTGGTGGTGCGGCGAGGACGGGGCGGGGCTATTTATAGCCGGAGCAAGGTCGGTTCGAGGAGATTTTGTACACCGGCGCTCCGTGAGTCGGCTCGTGAGCTCGAGTAACCATGGCAGGCGGCGACCGTGGAGGTCAACTCGTCTTGGCGAGGAGGCGGTCTTTGTGGACAAGACCCGGCGTGCGGCGAGCTGGCCTTGGGCGGTGGAGGTGACCGGTCGGCGGTGTGGTGTGGTGCCGTGGCGGCAGGGACGCGTCGCGTCGTCTATGGCGAAGGACAGCAGCGTGATGGCGTCTTTGGGGTGGCCTTGATGGCGTCTTGGGTGGCGCGGTGGTGCAGGCGCGTGACGCGGTGCGCCTTGTGGCTGCCCAGGTCAGAGGCGCCAGCGCCGGGGGATTGGCTGGCCTGGCCGCAGGAGGAAGGAGGAAAGGAGGAGAGAGAGAAGAAAGAAAGGAAAGGAAAAGAAAAGAGGAAAAGGAAAAAGGAAGGAAAAGAAAGGAAAAAGGAAAAGGAAGAAAAGGAAGGAAAAAAAATAGGGAAAAGGTTTAGAAAATTGGGAAATTGTTTGGAAATAGGGGAAGGGCTTTTGCGGGATTTTATGATTTTCGGGCGTCGGCGTGATTCTGAGATGGCGGTGATGGCGAGGCGGACCGGCTATCGGGACCGCGACGGCTGTGATTCCCGACACGGTGGCCGACCGCGCGTGGAGTCTTTGGCCGGGTGTGAGGCGGTCACCGTGGGTTCGCGACGCTGCAGCGGAGTGAAGGAGGGGCGATGCCTGAGGGTTTGAAGGGTAATTGAGCTCACTGGACAGTTTAATCGATTAGGTGATTTATTTGGAGCTAAAAACGCGGGCGTTACAACCCGGTCCGTCCCATGATGCCCTGTTTGACTGTGATTTGTTCAAATTTTTTAATACAAACTGTAAAATCCGTAGATAGGACAATTATAGATGAGTCATCCCTCTGCACTAGGGCACAAGCCGAACTGGATTTGGATTTGAAATGAGGGAGAAATTCGAATGCCAACTTGAAGAATTTCGTGGCTCGGGTGAATAGTAAAGTGAGGTTTGACTTGCAAGTTTGAACCCTTTCCACTCAAAATTTGAAATGCCATCCTGAAGATGAAATGTGTTCCATGAAATTCTGCACAACTTTTGTATTGGCAGATTTTTAAGTGTTTAGACAAAATTTGGAGAACGTGGCCAAAGTTCTAGGACTAAGAGGTAGACATCAAGGGTTTGACCACTTAATCTAGGGTTTTGACCATGGTAGATGATGTTGACTTGCTTAAGGTGCTAATGGGTGACTGTTGGCTAGATTTTCGAGGTGATGACCCAGGTTGACCATGATTTGACCACAGTCAATAGGTTTGACCAGTAATTAGGGTTAATTAAAAACCTGGGGCGTCACAGGCTTGCCGGCGAAGAAGAGCAGTCGCGCGTGTCACCGATGGAGGGGCGGAAGAAGGCAGGGTTCCGCGCATGTCGAGGATGGAAGGGAGCGACGCAGCGGCGCTCGACTCCTAGGTGGAGGGAACTGCACAGCGGCGCCCGACTCTTCAGTTGGGCGGAAGGAACTGCGCGACACCGCTCGATTCGGCTCCGTCCACCCCAACCCATGTTGCGCCTTCGCTGGAGTTCCACGCTGGAGACCGGGAAGAGAAGAAGGGATGGGGGAGGGAGCTCGCTGTGTCTCAGAGGTGAGGCGGGGGAGGCAGTGGGCAACGGTGGAGGGAGCTCGCCGGATCTCGAAGGTGGACGAGGTGGTGATAGTTTCTCTTTTTTCCACAAGGAGGCAGACGAGGTGAGGGGTTGAGGCAAATGCAGTGGAATACGGAGGGGTGAGGCTCCGAATTGGAGGAAGGTGCTCGCAAGTGGATGGAATGCCGCACGGTATTCACTTCAATTTCCAATTCCAATTCTATTGGACATCCAAAGAGTGGCATTCGAGGTCACAAAATCCAATTCCCAATTCCATGAAACTTGTAATATGATTGGTCACCCTCCCAGCGATAGGTTGCATGCAAGCAAAAACTTGATTGTTTACTCACTCAGTTCTTTTACTTGAGCGTGAATTTGAAATCTAATACTGAGTGGTCAAATGGCACTATGTACAAAGTTTGGTTTTCTTGTCTCGGTTTGATTATTTTCCACACACACTGGAGCTAGCATTTGGAATCCACACATGACAATTGAAGAAAATAAATTACACGTTGTTACAAGATATACGCATTAAACAATATCATGCAGTAGTCATGTTTCTACGAGTCACAAGTGGTCAATATGTCCAATCGTTGCTTTGTTGGAATACATATTGTGACAAAAATTGTGATAGTCATGTATGTATGTGTCGCACAGTCGTGCCCTTGTCAAATAGTGCCGATATATTGTATTTAGTAGTCAAACAGTTGATAACGTTTTCCCCTAGGCTTGATGTAGCATGCCTAGGGGGAAACACCATTTTGTTAGTGTCATCTTAAAAGTAACTTTTGGATAGTTTGAATTGGGAAACAAATATGGTCCTTAACATTTGGGAAAATGTCCATCTTTCACTTAGGCCATTATTTGTTTTCACATTTGGACAAATGCCATTGACAACCATTTTAGTTAGCTAGGGAAATCCATAATACCTTGATAGATCCATGATTAAAATGGACGACCATGGAAAATGGAAAACCAAATAAATAATAGATTTAAGGTACACACTTTTAAAAAAATGTAGTATATTTAGATCGGCAACCATTCCCATATTCCTTCTCATTTTAGACACCATCCCAAAACTATATCAAAACATTTAATAGAAAATTATCCTAATTTTATTAAATCTCCTACACCTTTTCTAAGTATTTCTACTCTCTATTTTTTGACCTTTCATGACTTGTTACTATGATCAAACAACATTGGAATTTCGGAGATGTAAAGAAGATCCGTGGCAAGTGCAAAAGTGGATATTTCTTATATGAGGGTGAAATCTTCCACGGTCAATGGGTCAATTACCATATATGTAACAAAGTTCATGTTATTTTAATATGGACACACACCATGTCTTGAGGTTTAAATCAGATGTCATGCATGTACCAAAACTGTAAGCACATAACCACTAGTGTCTAGTCTAGCCATAACTATAGTGCATACAAATCTGAATGTACTGGATTATTGCCGAGGATGTATGGGTACACAATACAGTCATGGATGGGGTCATGTTGGATGTGGTAGTCGGTTTTGATCTATTGCATATATGGGAATTGTTATGCTCCGCTATGTGGCTAGCTAGTCATACAAGAGTCACATACATATAGCTCTATATAGTTTACACATACATGATTTAGAATATAATTCACCATTTAAAAACACTAACGGTAGACAAATCTTCTTTGGTTACGCCCATTTGTTTCAACTTCCATCATATAATGTTATCCTTTGGATGAAACTCTCAACAGTATTTGGGAAATCATGTAATGAAAAAGGATTAAATGACCCTTCTAAAACCATTTATCTTTATTTTTTAGAGTTCTATTTTTTTCTCGACTTCGAACCTCTATCAGTAGGCTAGTGCACCTACTCCATTTTATTATTTTCTTGTTTAGGTCCTTAGGATGAACACCACTAACTCTTCATTGCTAGAAGCATTGGCGCCCCTAGGATCAATCACACATGGACACTTATTACCACTACAATATATGGAGTTTTGATAATGGTCAATGGAGGATTCTTCATACCACCCTTATTGCACATTTGGTGTATTCACCACGTTAGCAGAAGAGCCAGAAAAAGAGGAGCAACACATGCCAACGATGAAGGTTTTTTTGACAACAAACTTTCATTAAATTATCAGCAAGATGCTGCAAGGATCCTTGTGTGAACAAGGTTTACAGAGGTCAGTGCAGCCATGAGAGGGCACTGATGATCATGGACTCATGGTGCTCATAGGAGCAACAAGGTACATAATTTTGATCTTGCTAGCGGAGAGGAGAAGGCTGGTCGAGCTAATGAATCTGCAGTACAATTTAGCATTCTGTCTATCTGATGGACTTGAGTCCTGGTGTTGTGGGTGGAAGCGTCAAAGACCTAAGTGTGGATCTTCATTTACCAATCAGGAGGGTCTGAGTGATCTTGTGAATTAAGAAATGCCACCAACTGAGCACAGTCAGAGAGGAAGGAGACTTGTTAAAGGTTCATCTTGTTTAGCAGAAGTGCAGCAAGAGCAATCGCCACTGCCTCTGCCGAGAAGACAATATGTGTCTCCTCCAGATAGGCTCTGATGTAGATGGAGTTGGTCGGCTGCACCTGCGAGTTGACAACAAAAATACCCAAACCCGCTCCTCTTGAAGTTGGATGATGGTGATCAGGAGTGGTAGAAGCATCCACATAGCATTTTATTGCTGAGAGGTTTGCCTGCATGGATGTTAGACTCATGTTGAATACACTTGGCTGGGAAGTGGGTGTAGTAGGAGGGTTTGGGTGGTGGCTGGTTGTGTTTGTGGACTCTATAAAGGTTGAGTTTGTATTGTTGGTGGCATGTTTGCTGTGTAGTTGTTGGGGCCAGATTTGTATGTGAATCTCTATGAGCTGCAGGAGATGGTTTTGTGGGAGTAAGCTGGTGTTGTTGCTGCTGGTGTTCCATTGCAGTGAGACGGGTTTGCCTGTGAGCCTGCGCCTCCATGAGTACATGAAAAGATGTCTATTTTTTCCTCTGGAAGCGAATATCATTGCGTGCTTTCCAAATGTACCAAGCAATAAAGAGAAATTGAGAAAGAGAATCTTCAGAGGGAGTTGTGGTAATTAAGAAAGGTAAGGCAAACTGAACACCATCCTCATGAGGGTCAAGAAAATGCAATGGTAGAGTGAAGGTGGATGAAGTCCACACTTGCATAGGTGTATCACAAAGAAAAAAGAGGTGAATATCATTTTCGATTGCTCCACAACTGGTGCAATGCTGATCTATATGAGTAGAGCATCTACTAGCTCTTTCAGCGGTAGCTAGAGCCCTTCTAATAAGCCTCCAAGCAAAAGTTTTGAGAAAAGGAGGAACGGATTTAACTTTACATACCTTTTGTAAGGTGGAGTTTGCTTGAGGGGTTAAGTTCCTGGGGTACCTTGTGGTGGGTGGCTGTGGTGTTGAAGATCTGCTAGATATGAGTATGCTGTGGTGTAGAAGAGCACTTGCCATTAGCAGTCAGAGACCATCTTAGGATATCATCTTGTTGAGAATGAATCACCAGGACTGATGTGATTGACTGTACCATGTGAGGGTCAAAAGTGGTAGGGAGAAGCTGGTGATCCCATGTTTTTGTTCCCTGCAGCCAAAGATCAAACACTGTAGAAGGCAAGGGGGGAGGGGTTAACAATGGGTAAATTTAGGTGATCATGTATAGTCTCTGATTCTTAGTCCAAGGGGAAGACCATACGAAGGAGTTGCCATTGTGAATTTGCAAAATGACATAGAGTGAAGATGATGTTTAGTAGAAGCAGTCCAAAAAGTGTTATCTGGATAGTATTTAGCCTTAAGAGTTGCTGAGGGAAGAGGGTTTTTATTGGTAGAAATATTCCAGGCAGATTGAATAATGAAGGTTGGTTGCAAGAAGAGGAAGGGAAGCCAAAAGAATTATTGACAACCACAAGGAAGATGAGCCTAGTACATGTTCATCACCATTAGACCCATTGTATACCGGATGCAAGGACAAGAAAACCCAATTACTGTGAGGAGCAAATGCTTCAATATTTGTTGAGAAAGTCAAGCTTGAGTGGATCGAGTGCAAAACTATACAGGGTAGCGGTGTGATGTGGGCGTGTGGCCACCCGCCATATACTGTGGTACGAGACACATTATATCACCCAAATGTATTTCATAAGTTCTAGCAACCCTCATATTAAGTTTGATAATAAACCACTAAACTTTACCAATGGCAAATTGCATGTATTAAGTTTTAGTTGATTTGTATATACTATTGGATTTTAATCATACACATTTATATTTTTTTTTGCGAAAAAGGATTTCAATCATATTGACAACGAATAGGTGAAAAATACTTGTATGCAATTAGAAAAATGGTAAAAATTTCGAATGTTCTTCACATGTTGGATTTCAAATCATGTTTAAGTGTTTCTCATTCAAATTTCCTTGATAGGCGGATGGCAGAGTTCAGAATGCAACGAAGTACTGGTGATCGCGCTAACAGTAACAGCCACTCGGGATCTCACTCCAGTCTCCAGCGGCAGAGGCCGGAGCTCGCTTCCCACTCCGACGCACCCGCGGCGGCGCCACCTCCGGCGATCCCCGGCGCCGTCCCCGATGCCTCCTCCGCCACGCCGGCACCCCGCCGGCCACCCTAACGCCGCGCCCACCACCTCAGATTCAGGTATGGTTAAGCTCCTAGGCGACATCCTCCACCATACCGCGCCATCCACCTGGCCGTCCGCCCTCGCCGCGCCGCTGCTGCGCAGCCGCCTCGCCCCGGGGCATGTCTCCTCCCTCCTCCTCCTACCGGCCTCCCTCCGCCGGCCCGATCTTTCCCGCCTCCTCCTCCTCCTGTTGCCGCCCGAGCTCGTCTCCCCGGTCTCCCTTTCCCTCCTCGCCCTCTCTTTCCTCTCCTCCTCGCCCTCCCCATCATCTTCTGCATCCTCCCCGCACGCCGCCTCCCTCCTGCTCTCCCTCGCGTCATCCACTCCGTCCGCATCATTCTCATTTTCGTCACTCTCACAAGCTAATTCACTCGCCACGTTCCGACCTGGCGCCGCCACCGCTGCCACCACTCTGCTTGCCTCCTCGTACCTCCGACTCCGCCGCGCCCGCGAGGCCGCCGCCGTCCTACGCCTATCACTATCGTCCGGCATTGCTGTGAAGCAATATACCGCTTCTCAGATATTGTTCTCTCTCATCAAGATCCGGCAGTTTGCTCTCGCCCGTGACCTGTTCGATGAAATGCTTGGGACAGGTGTTCGTGTGGATGAGTACGTTTACACGGCTGGAATTCGTGCTTATTGTGAGACAAATAATTTGGATGGTGCAAGGGGGCTATTGGCAAGGATGGAAAGCAAGGGCATCAAGGGCAGTGCTGTGCCGTACAATGTGCTGATGTATGGCCTCTGCAGAAATAATCGTGTTATGGAGGCAGTGGAGGTGAAGAATGGCATGGTGGAGAGAGGAGTTAAGGCTGATGAAGTTACATACCGGACTCTAGTTTATGGGTTTTCTCGGACTGAGGCTCTGGAAATGGCAATGAAAATGACTGATGACATGCTTAGGCTGGGGTTTGTGCCATCAGAGGCCAGTTGCTCCTTTATGCTTAATGGGCTACGGAAGAGAGGGTGTGTTGAGGAGGCCTTCAGGTTAGCTTGTCACTTGGGTGAGTTGGGCATGGTACCAAACCTGTTTGCATGTAATGCATTGATTGATAAACTGTGTAAGGATGGAAGATTTGGTGAGGCAGAAAGGCTCTTCACAGGGATGGGTAACAGGGGTCTAGAGCCCAATGAAGTGACCTATGCTATATTGATACATTCCTTGTGTAAGAGAGGATTGATGGATGACGCACTCTGCATGTTTGATAGGATGAGGGAGAAGGGAAGCAGAGTTACAGCTTATCCATACAACTCTTTAATTAATGGTTACTGCCAATGTGATGATTTTGACCGGGCAAGGAAATTTCTGAATGAGATGGTTAAGGAGGGATTAACACCAAGTGCAGCATCATATTCCCCGCTTATAGCTGGTTTATGCCGGAAAGGGGATCCAGCCAGTGCAATGGAGCTCCACAATGAGATGGCCAGAAATGGTGTTTTAGGGAATGTATACACATTTACAGCGCTTATCAATGGTTTCTGCAAGGACAGAAATATGGACAAAGCTGCTAGGCTGTTTGATAATATGATTGACAGCTCCTTAGTACCAAATGAAGTGACTTATAATGTCATGATAGACGGGTATTGCTGCATAGGAAATGTTAGGAAGGCATTCCGGTTATATGATCAGATGGTGGATAGGGGCCTAACACCTGACAATTACACTTACAGGTCATTGATCAGTGTACTTTGTTTGGTGCTAGGTGCCTCAAAAGCAAAGGAATTTGTTGATGATCTAGAAAATAGCAGTGCTGTGCTAAATAATTTTAGCTTAACAGCACTTTTGCACGGATTGTGCAAAGAAGGACGGTTAACTGAAGCATACCATGTTTGGAATGAGATGGGAGCACGGGGGGTCAACCTTGATCTTATCAGTTTTACTGTAATTGTATATGCGGCTCTGAAACAGCATGACAAGGAAAAAGCATCCATGTTGATTAGGCAACTGAAAGAAAAAGGGGTGAAGCCAGACAATGTGTTCCATACATGCATGATTGATGTGCATTCAAAGGAAGCAAATATAGTAGAAGTTTTAAACTGCTGGGATAAGATGATAGCTGATGGATGCTCTCCTAATGTTGTCACATATACAGTTTTAATAAATAATCTCTGCAAGTCTGGATATTTGAGCAGCGCAGAGATCCTTTGTAAAGAAATGTTAGCTGGGCGCTTTTTACCTAATAGCTTTACTTATAATTGCTTTCTTAATTATATGGCAACTGAAGGAGAGCTGGAAAAGGCTAAAGTTCTACATGCAGCAATGCTTAAAGGTTGTTTAGCTAACACAGTGACATTTAACACATTGATCAAAGGGTTCTGTAAGGTTGGGCAGATCCAAGAGGCAATTGACCTTATGCAGAAGATTACTGAAAGCGGTTTCTTTCCTGATTGCATCAGCTATTCTACAATAATAAATGAGCTCTGTAAGATGGGTAACACAAATAAAGCATTTGAGCTTTGGAACGAAATGTTATACAAGGGACTGAAGCCTGATATTGTGGCATACAATATTTTGATACGCTGGTGCAGTATCCATGGTGAATTTTATAAGGGTTTAGGAATTTACAGTGGTATGCTTAAGAATGGGGTGCAACCAAACTGGGATACATATGGAGCTCTTTTCGTAGGAGCTTCATTGATGACCAGGAAGGGAAAAACTTTACTGTTGACCACCTGATGTGAGAACAATTTTTGTTTTCCATGTTCTCATATATGGAATTGGCTGATTGGCAAAATCAACCAGTCACTGAACTGTTGCTTCATATACAAGTGCCCAAACCATACATGTGCATATTGACCCTATGTTTTAGCAGATGGATTCTGGACTTCTGACATTTAAGGTAAGACATCAAAAGATCACCACTTTTCTATCAACATGGTATTTTGGTGTTTAGGGAACTGTATTTTGCTGTTTCATTACAGCTAGCTTTTGATGTCTGCCGTTTAAACATAGCCATGTTTTGATGTTATTTTCCTTTCTCCCACTTTGCATAGCGGGTAATTACCCCGCTTGGCCCAAAATAAGCTGATTAGGAATTAAGGATAAGACAGATTTCGTCTTAGTTAAGTCCTTGTTGATGTCTGTAACTGCATGGACGACATGGAGAAGTCCCTGTTTAAAGTTTACTTAAAATAAATACTCAAGCTGGGATTTATGTACTGAACATTCGTTTGAACGAAATTTTAAGATACATGTTGGTCAACATGGTGACACCTCCTCTATTTACCATTGCAGCAGTGATCCGGCTTGCTTGAGGCCCAGAGCAGATCAGAGGGAAACCTGGTGCTTGGAATGATTGCAGAACTTTTGATGCTTCAGCAAGTTATTGCATAGGATAATATATTCCAGTATATGCTGTTCCTCATCTAAGCTCAACAAGCACAAACATGGTTTCGGTACCTGCATGGTATATCACTAGACCCTATACATTTCTGCCTGTCAGTGCGACATAGCCATGAAAACAAGCTAATGTATTAATTGCTGAATAAAAGAAAACTGAGTGTGTATTGTAATTTGTAACAGGACAACACTATTCGTTGAATGGAACGTCTTGCTCCAAGAAACACTGAATATGCCGATTTTGCACACATCTTTACAGTCACTCATACAGCCGCCGAACTTCCAGGTCCCCAGTGTATTTGTTTCTTCACTGGAAAGCAACTTTTCTTGTTTCTTGGGACTGAAAACTTAGCTACAGCAAAGGTGATTTTTGCAGCACCATTTTTTTCAACTTTGTTTGCTTCTGTTTGTGGCAGTTACTTTCACCTTCAATAAAGAAGTATTTCTGAATCTGATAAACAATTTTCAACTGTTGCTTGGTTTCAGGAATACTGCTAAGTGATACTGGTCTGCGTTCATACGTTCAAGATGGAGGCTCCAGCAGATCTCTTCATTATCTGTACAGATTGTGAACAACTATATCATTCTGTAACATTGTACTGAATATGCTTTCTGGGTAAAATAGGCTATAAAGAAGTACAAATAAATTAATTTTATTTCAGGAACCGAATATATATTCCTTTTGTTGGTTCATGAGTTATGGAATCATGGAAATGGAAGTGCCATTGATAACGCTGGCTCACTGGCTATGATGATTGCCATTGTCTGATTGTTCTGTGATCATCACATTTTCACAGATGTGCCTTTTTGTTTTTTTTTTTTGAAGGAAGTACCTTTTTGTTTCTTCAGTTGCAGCATCTGATTGTTTTTGTGTGGAAATATGGACACGGACTAGAAACCAGAGGCCATGCACGAGCACAAATGTTTGCGTCACTGATTAGTGGACCCAAGGGCGTGCCATCCAGTAGTCACCGACAGCCGGGCCCACCCCGACCCAGCAAAACGAACCGCCAAAATGGGATGCCCGTCTGGCCGCCCGCCCACCTCTGCGCGCGGAAAGAAATCCAGTTTTCCCTCTGTTTCCTCCCGCCCACAATCTGACCACGTCAGAACCTATCCCCACCGTCCACTCATACAGCTCCCAACATCGCACCCCTCCACGTCATCGATCCGCGGCACCAACCCCTCCACCAATCAGCACCGCGCTCCCTTCTATAAAACTCGACCCTCACCTCTTCTCTCCACGACCATCGAAATTCCCTTCCCAAATCGGTAGGCGAATCACTCCCGGCGAACCCCGTCCAAGCACCCATAGCCCCAGGCGGAGAAGAAGCCGTGAAGAAGCCAGCCGGAGGAGGAGCCCGCCACCAGAAGGCGGAGAAGCCCGTGAGAAGCGTCTCCCGTGAAGTCCACCGGCAAGGAGGCGGCGAGGGCAAGAAGGGGAGGAAGAAGGGGAAGAAGTCGGTGGAGACCTACAAGATCTACATCTTCAAGGTGCTCAAGCAGGTCCACCCCGACATCGGCATCTCCTCCAAGGCCATGTCCATCATGAACTCCTTCATCAACGACATCTTGAGAAGCTCGCCGGCGAGGCCGCCAAGCTCATGGCGCTACAACAAGAAGCCCACCATCACCTCCCGGAGATCCAGACCTCCCGCCTGCCCTCCCCGAGCTCGCCAAGCACGCCGTCTCTGAGGGCACCAAGGCCGTCACCAAGTTCACCTCGGCGTAGATGATAGGCTTCCCCGTCTCGTGGCATGTTGCTCCTGATGCTAGTTCCAGGACTTTGGTTGGAGTGGATTGTGTAGTTAGATGTTGGGCTTCCTGATGGTGCTCTTTCTGTATGAAGTGGAACTAAGTTATCTGATGGATAGTAATGGTGCTTCTTAACTTTGTGTTCGATTTACTATATGCTCCTGATTGTGGGTCTCTTTTGCGTTTATCTATCCCATTATTATGCGACACTCGCTGTCGTGAACATTGTGTTACGTTACTGTCAACTTTTGATCTGAGGTTTTCTGACTGGAGGACTTTCTTTTTGGTTATTGAGTTCTATTTTATTTTAGCTTTTCTGCCTGTGATCTTGTTGCGGAAATGGTTCTCTTGGTGCTCAATCTGCCGGTCAGTTTTAGGAGTTGGAAAATTTTGCATTAATTGGGCGCCATCTGGATTTGGTAGCTCAATTTTGACAGCCGCCTACCATTTTGTGTCTGAATTTGGGCGCCGAAAGGTTCAGTCCTGAAATGTTTGGCGGCACCTGAATTTGGATCCACAATTCGGGAACTGAGTTACAAACAATTCGGTCTCTCTAGTTTACCTGCAGGCTTGTTGCGTCGGGTTCAAAATTTGGGAGAGGGAGGGCTCGTGAAATGTTTGGCGGGATTTGTGTTTGGAATTGTGAAACCGCCATGTGCAGCGTTTCGGCGCCACTTGAAAAAATTTCAGGGATGCAAATGCAACCCCGTCTTGTTCCAAGATAGGCGCAGAGGGGAAAGCGTAACCTTATCCTTAAGATTCGTGCCGAAGGAAGTTTAACCCCTCTCCACCCTGCACCTCCGCCGCCTCCTCCCGCTCCCTCCGCTCACCTCGGCCGGCCCCGCGCCCCAGCTCCGGAGCTTAGCGGCCGCGGCAGCCACCGACGCCGCAGCGAGCCCGTCGGAGGCGGCGGCGGCGGCGGCGCCCGCGGAGGCTGGCGCGAAGGTCGAGAGGCTGCAGCCGCTGCAGTGGCCGCTGAGGGACGCGCTTTGCGGCGAGCTCGGCATCGGCCGCCGGGGATGCCGGGCGCAGGGTGCGGCTCTGCGGATGGGTCGCGCTGCGGCGCGCGCACGCCGGGCTCACCTTCCTCACCCTTGCGCGACCGCTCCGGAATGGTGCAGGTGGGTCGTTTTTTGAGTCGTGGTGGCTGCGTTTGGTGATTGATTGTTCCCTGCAGTGCTGACTATGCTGGCAGTTGTAATCGTTGCCAGCTGCTACAATACATTGTTTTGTGATATTGTATTTGTTAGCTCCTGATACATTGATGTAGCCGCTGCTTCTGTAGAGACAAACTCGCAATTGATGTTAATTTCACATTTCCCCTAAGCTTTCCACTGCTTGATGTGTGTTTTCTGGAATCGTTGTTGCATCACTTATTCCTGTACTGTTAATTGTTGCGCTGGTAAATTAGCATCAGCTATTGTTGCGGCTAACAGAAGGGCAATGGAGCAGCAGAAAGTGTCTTTGAATGATTTCTGCTCAGAAAGTGTGTTCTTCTATGGTTGCTTACGTTTCCTTCTTGTGCTTGCTACTGACGCCGAATGATAAGTGTTCACACTATCACTACATTACTGGCAATTCTTGTCCTATCTGATTTGTGGATTATGGTAAAACCGCCGGCATTGATTAGCATAGTGATAATTCTTACAGGATTATGTATTAATTGTTATGGATGTTGATGTTATTATTATCGAATGATCATAGGGGTTTTTATTTGGCACTCTGGCTTTGTGCAGGTGACAACATTGCCAGAGTACCCAGAAGTTTACAATATAGTAAACAAGCTGGGAGTAGAGTCAGTGGTTGCTGTTGAGGGGGTGGTCCGGCCGCACCCGGCAGATGCCATCAATGCGGATATGAAGACTGGGGCTATAGAGGTATTGGCTGTTACACAGCGCTTACTTACGTTTTTGAGATCAATAAGGTAGAGGTGAATTTTCATCGCTTGAATTTGATATCATGATCTACTGTATTAATGTTTCTGTTTGGGAAGCCCCCATTTCCTTTCCAAAGTATGTTTTGGACATGCAAAATGTGTGGAATAACAAACACCATAATTCATAGTTTTTTAATTGGCGTCAACTGTTCTATTTTTCTTTTATGTTCACCCATACACCGGCATAATTCTAACTATGTTGTCGTGTTGGTGCTTTGAAGGTTGCTGCAGATCGTGTTTTAGTGCTGAACTCAGTAACTTGCTCACTGCCATTTCCAGTTACAACTGCCGAATCTGTAAAAGAGAAGTTTCCGGAAGAAATTAGATTGAGGTAAATCATTTACAATCTATGATCTGTCTCTACAAATTCGTTCTCGCACTTGCCTTTTTGGATATATCTGTAAGAATGGTGAATCACTCAAATTACCTACACTTATCAAAAAAATGTGCTGATATGTGATTAGATGGTGTATTAAAGTACACATAAGACTTCAGGTGAGATAATGCTTATGCGGCTTAGGCATTGTCAAGCACTTATTCTAGCATACCTGGTATTTTCTAACTATTGGGAGCATGGCATTTGTATTCGGTATAATGAGATGCATTGTGAATGCTATGCATAGATGACACACATTTGCATGATTTCCTATCATACTTTTGTAACTGTGAGATTGCTGCAGTAATATTCACTTCAGTATACTTTATGCTTAATTATGTTCATGTATATATTTGGATTTTATTCTTTTAAATATTAGCTTATTTAATATTGTGATGGAGGTGTGTAGATGCAGTTTTGTCAGGTTTGCCATCATTCTGACTATGCTAACTTGTAGCAAGTTATTCAACTATGTTACAGTAGTCAACCCGACCATTGGATTCTTCTGGACTAGGCTTCTTTCCACTGTCTGTAATTTGCTTCTTGATCTGTACAATAACTCTGGTACAGATATTAATGTTGTTGTCAAAATGTAGAACCTTTTTCTTAGCTGAAAGTTGTTCGTCTTGTTCTTATTCTTTTCTCCTTTCAGCAGTTAAAATTACTGTTATGATAAAATTTATATAAAATGGCGTTTATGCTCTCCAAGTTTAAGTAATGTGCTTTTGTGTAACTTCCTACTATTGTTCATTGAATATTTTAGGTTTAGAGTGCTGGATTTGCGTCGTCCTCAAATGCAGTCGAACTTGCGGTTGCGCCATAGTGTTGTTAAACTCATTCGTCGTTACTTGGAGGATGAACATGATTTTGTTGAGGTATACTGATTATATATTACATGTTGATTTTACTTGAATTGCCAATCTATTATCTCCTACTTCTTGTCATATACCTGTTATTTTCATTTACTCATATAGTGCTAGATGGTCAATCTTAAATTGGGGCTCTAATATTTCAGCCTTTATGGTAGCATCATGGCATCATCTTTAAAGTCTGCTATTGCTTGTATCCTTTAACAACGAGTCGTTAAATTTAATGCGCCGCTAGTTGCTAGGACATCTCAATGAGTCCATGACTATAATAGAATTACAATTTGTACATTTTTTACTACTTGACTTTAAAAGCTTCTGTTATTTCTGATCTAAAGTTACATGTTAAGGTAGATTGAGACTCAGTTTTATCAAGTCTACATCGAAGGTGCGTGGGACTATCTTGTACCGTCAAGAGTTCAGGTGATTAAGCTATGCACAACTTTTCTGTTTCTTCACAGGCGAATTTTCATTTCCTCCGTTAAAAGACACATTATGCCCTTTGCAACTTTGAAGATTTAATGCCTCATGTCATGTTTGGACTTGAGATTTTTTTTTTTGGGTGCAAAAGCAACTTTGTCCAATATGAATACTCTTATAAGAGTTTAAAATGGTCATATTTTACATTCTTCCTTTTTCATTGTGCTTGTTGATTCTAATGTTTGAGAAAATTGCTTTTGAGGTATTAGTTCTGGAAGACTTACCATCAGGTTTCTTTTTGGTGTTGCATTCACTTCTGTTTTTTCATTGGTTTCGAAGTTGCTCCATGCGAGCATATTACGGTAGTGCTTATAAACCACTCCATTTGTCCATCAATCTGAGGCGTATTTGAATTATAAATGTTGAACTTCATAACTTTTAACCATCAAAGTCAAATTATATACATTTTTAGTGTACAAATTCATAAAATGAATTACAAGATGATATTGATTTTGTAGCATTTTTTATACTGTATTGCAAGATACTGTATCTCAAGTGAAACTAAGAGTTGAAATCTAGTTATGAAGAGTTTCTCCTAGAAAACAAATACACCTTACACTGTTGGAACTTGCACAGAGTGAGTACACATCATCATGCATCAGAAATATATTGCAAGTGACTGTTGGTGGGTAGGTCTAATAGCTAGCCGATGGTGTTTCTTACCCTTTTTAAGTGCCACGTGTCCCCTGATTTCTCGCAATATGGTTTCTGAAGCCAGGAACATTCTATGCTCTCCCTCAAAGCCCTCAGTTGTTCAAGCAAATGTTGATGGTTTCTGGCTTTGAAAAATACTACCAGATTGCAAGGCAATTGTGCTGTTTTGTAGATATAATTGTGCTTTTGCTTGTTTTACAAATCACAACTCTCTTGTTTTTGTGACTGTTGTTTTGCATCCATAATTTTTTTTTTGCATAGATCAATGAGCTGATTTAAAAAAAAATTATTTCCAACTCTTCCAGACTATAGGCAAAAAGCTCATAGCACATGCATATATGATCACATCCAGTTGACATATAGCAGTATTAAACCAATTAACTACTATTTTAAAAGCTGCATTGCATGATTCTTATAGGTGCTTCCGGGATGAAGATTTGCGTGCAGACAGGCAACCAGAGTTTACACAACTTGATATGGAGATTTCCTTTACGTCAATGGAAGATATGGTGAAGTTGAATGAAGATTTGATGAGACATGTATGCTGGTTTTGACATTTGTTTTCCCTCTTTCTTTCCTAGCAAATTGAAATTTTATTTGAGTACCTGCCCCAACCCTTGCCTGTCAGTGGTTGCCATGTGTGTAAGTTAACTACAAATAGTGTTAAAAGTTGTAAAGGTAGGATGCTGAGATATACTCTTAACATTAAAGCATGTTTTGTAAGAAAAAATGACATGGTCTGTAACTCCATTTGCTGATTGTGTCAGTTAGGGACACATTAAATAGTTTTAGCAAATCAAGCTCTTGGTTCGTTGTTCAGAAAATGCCATTTTTCTTCACTACCACCACTGTTTACGGTTATTGAATTAATAAATGATGGAAGACTTCATATTACAGGTTTTTCAAGCGGCAGGAGATATCAAGCTGCCAAATCCATTTCCAAGATTAACATATGCAGAGGCAATGGACCGCTACAGCACAGATAGGCCTGACCTTAGGTTTGATTGGGAGCTGAAAGATGTGAGAATTTCTGACCTTTCTGCAGACCTTTGTATTGTGATATTTGATTTAAGTAGTTAACTTGCGTCCAGAATTCACATTAGCATGCTTGTGCTGCACTTGTATTGCTATACGGTTTTTTAGTGGCCTATCATGTAGATTTTATACTGCTTTT
This sequence comes from Cenchrus purpureus, assembly GCA_022644695.1. Taxonomy (NCBI): domain Eukaryota; kingdom Viridiplantae; phylum Streptophyta; class Magnoliopsida; order Poales; family Poaceae; genus Cenchrus; species Cenchrus purpureus. Next base: position 94,748,472 of record CP053459.1, read on the forward strand.
GCTATGCAGCATACACGTTGAACATGTGCTAAGAATGCCTCCCCGGTTGATTTAGTCACAAAGTTGATCCCCTCATTCTTACTTGGTCGAGGTTAGTGATGCATTTTTGGAAACTAGCTTCAAGGTTTTTTGCCGATACATTGGAAAATGGAGGTATAATAAAGGCACTGCGTGTTCCTGGTGGTGCCACAGTGTTTTCAAACACTGACCTAAAGAAAGGAACTGTTTACACTGAAGCTTCCAAAGCTGGAGCCAAGGGCCTGCCTTTTCTCAAAGTTATAGAGAATGGTAAGACAAAAAAGTCTTTGCTCTTCTGTAGAGAAATTTTATGGCATCACTTACACAATTGTTTTGTATATAAATTTATTATCTTCTTTCATAGGAGAGCTTGAAGGAATTAATCAGATGATATCGAGTCTGAAACCCGAAAAGAAAGAACAGCTTGTGGAACTTCTGGGTGCAAAGGCAGGTGATGTCATCCTGTTTGCACTGGGTGACCGATCATCAGCTAACCAGATTCTTGGCTGGTTAAGATTATTTATTGCTCATAAGATGGAAGTGATAGACACGGTGAGTCACAAACTGAGGAATATCCTTATTTTTTTAATGTTGTATACATTTTTTTGACCAAAGTCAGCACGGGAGGCCCCTACCTATTTTTTTATATACGAAAAAGGGTTTTAAATATATTTTGAGAATACTCCTGTTTCTTCTTTAAACTCCTGACATTTACCTTTGCATTTTCTAGTCAGCACATTCAGTTTTTTGGGTGACAGATTTTCCAATGTTCGAATGGAACAGTGATGAGCAGAGATATGAGGTCAGTTGTTTTTAATCTTCTATCAGGGAATTATAAGAACTGCTAAATTCTTTGTACTTTTCCAAAACCAAAATGGTTATTACTTACTGTTCCCGATCACATTATTTTAGACAGCTGTCTATACTTTGTATCTTGAAAAAGCTTGATATTATATCGTGCTAGCACTTGACATTACACCATCAGTAGAACTTGGTACAGTAGGTTATGACATTTTACCACCAGAGTACCCACCATTATTGGAATCAGTCTTCCGAGTTTGTACATGTAATCCTAGCACGTAATGGTACTACACGCACATCATGTTTCTTATGTTACATGCTAAGGCCAATTGATTACAGCAGATGCCCACTATTCTAAAATTAGGCCCAGTACAGTTAAGAGTTTGCAAGTCCCTAGAAGCCGCCTTGTCTGATTTTCTCTTTTCCGAGTATGCCTATTTTTCTGCATTTATAAACACAAGGCTTTACACCATCCTTTCACCGCACCAAATCCTGAAGATATGGATGATCTACCATCAGCTTGTGCCCTGGCTTATGACATGATTTACAATGGTGTGGAGGTACATTCTGTTTCCATCTTTCTCAGTGTACAACTGTACATACAAGCCAACTTTGTATATTGCCTTAATCTCTTTTAGTCATATGATGCACCCTAAAGTTCACGCTAATTGTAGTTATTCATGTTTTTTGTATGTGATTTTGCTTAACAATTTTTCACACCTTCATACAGATGCAATTCTCATCCAGCTTGTGCTTCCGAAAAAAAGACTAATGCACACATTTTATTTACATATTTTACCCATGATCTATCTAATCGAATAGTCCTTTGTTTAAACTAATGTTTATTACTGTAGCATTATGCTTAGGATTTTACATAAACTTTGAATCAGGAATCATAATCAAGTTACAGCTGAGGATACATATTGCGTGTTGGCTGGCATTTGGACATATGAATCAATGTTCACTACATTTTTTTGTGTACAAGCCGAGTTCTTATTTGTTTTCTGTTGAGCTTTTCTTGGATACAATATGGGTCCCTAAATAAAGACAATACTCACAAATACTTACAACGTTGACCTTTTATTTGGTAAATTACTTCTCTATAGAACTGCCTGAGTGTGTGCCCCCTTTTTCTGGTATTAGCGATAATTTGTCAAATATATGATATATCTGTGTTACTGAAATATATCAAAAAATCTCTAGAATTAGTGATGTAGAGATAGTTGAAAAATATACAAGACATCTAATATTTGGTCTTGCTATTAATAGATTGGAAGGGGCAGTTTGAGAATCTACAAAAGTGATGTACAACAAAGAATTTTTGAGATCATTGGTATCTCACCTAAACAGGTATGACTTCAGACATCTGTTTGCCCTTCATAAGTCCATGCTCCCATTATGGTAGCAAGCATGCTTTTGGTTCTCAAATATCACATACGTTAGGTGAAACAGAAAAAGGCAGTAATAAATTTTGTTGAGAAGATAATGTGTCCAGCTGCTACATTTTGCCTGCTTTTGCTCACTTAAAGCATAACAAGACATGATTCTGAATAGTGTCGTGTTTAAAACTTTTTATGCATCACATGACTGTTTGGTTCATATATATGTACCTCTAAATTCAGGAGAAATCCAAGTTCCCCAACGGGCTTTCTGCTTTCATATGGCTGCATGTTAAACTGTTTAGGCACCAAGAGTGCGCTGGTTATTTAGATATTGTATTTGTATGGACAATTTGTCTACTTCGAGTACATAGTATCAACTTATGGCACCCCAAGGAATTCAAAATTGTTCCTTGAATCTTTAAACAAAATGCTCCATCAAGTTTCGACACTAATTGTTTGGCAGCCTTGAATGGCTTATTACATGTTGACACAAATTGTTTGGCAGCCTTGAATGGCTTATTAGATGACTGAGTTAGCAGAATCAAGTTCACTGTAGGTATTTATGTTTACAAATTTGATCGCAAAATAATAGAATCATCAGCATCGTAGGATAATGGTATCTGAACTGGCAACTTTCTGCGGTCATTGCATTTTTTACTCCAAAACATTCTGCTCTAACGTATTGTTTCTTATTTCCAATGCAGGCAGAGGAGAAATTTGGCTACCTTTTAGAATCTTTTGACATGGGTGCTCCTCCACATGGTATGTATGTTCAATTACAATAAAATAAAATCTAATTTTGTACTTAAAAAAAATCTAATATTGTATTCAGTTTTACAGTTCAGCTGCGCGCAGAAACTATCTCTTGTGGTTCTGTAGTTCCATTAAGCTGTTATTCCCCTCACATCATAGCAGCCCTTTCAAAACAATTCCACTTGTCATCTGCCTTCTGACACATTCTTGATTCTTAGATAGGCCAATGCTCATGCTCACTGTTCTAGAGCAATGTATACCATATGTTGCTGTACAATGTTTCTTTTTTTTTTCTCGAACACGCAGGAGATCTGCGTATCATTATATTAAAAGTAGAAGGATGGAGTCATACTGAAAGACTCCCACACACACCCACACCACACACACCCCCTCTTGGTGGAGATTCAATCGCCTTTGTACAGTGTTTCTTTTTCCTTACTATCCTGGTGTATTGGAAATTTTTACTGCAGGAGGCATTGCCTATGGATTGGACCGGTTGGTGATGCTCTTGGCTGGTGAGAGCTCAATCCGGGACGTGATAGCAATCCCCAAGACCACGACGGCTCAGTGTGCACTCACCAAAACACCATCTGCTGTAGACCCTCAGCAACTGAAGGATCTTGCCTTCCCAAAGCCTACTTTGTGAGACACTGTTCAAAATTCTGGGGGCTGGATCGGAGAACAGCTGTAGTTGGTTCCTTCTATATTTCTAGCACATTCTAGTTTTGCATGGTAGGTTAGGGAATGTGCTTTGTTTCATGAGAATTTTCTGACCCTGGAAAATCTATAGAAGATGGCAGAAACAGTTTCCTGGAAATATTGAATCATGAGAGTTTCAATAGTGATGCGATTATCAAACGTTTGTGTACATGTTTGTCTTTATAAATTATCTAATAGAACGCACTTTTCTGTAAATTATAAACTGCAGCGTCCAATTTGTTGCACCCATAACTGCTTTTTTTTCATGCAACCAATGTTTCTTCCAGCCTTCCAGGCATGCTTGGAAATAACTGGTAGAACAAACATCACAACCTCAGAGGTTTTGGTTCCTGGCAGTTTGTGGTGGTTCGCATTGACGGCGGAACAGAGTTGTGGAGACCCGAATCGATGTTCCATCCCGACTGGACCTATCATTTGAAGTTGTCTGAGTTGATCGTGTCGATGTCCCAATCCGACCGATGAGTTGTTGAGTTGAGCAGTGCGTGTTGAGGTCCAAATCCAACCCACTGATGTGCCTAGTTGTATGGTCTGCGGACCGGAGTCGTTCAGGATTCTCGCTTCTACTGGTTGTGCGGTCGATCGACCGAGTTGTATGGTTTTTTTTCCTTATAAACTTCTTCTAATAAAAATTCGAGAAAGCTTGGGCTTTCACCGTCTGTTAAAAAAATAAAAAACAACTCCATTTGCTTGGAACTCAAATCCTGGCACGGTGGTACTAATTTCCGGAAGATGCTTCTAAGATCCTGTTTGAGACCCCAACTAAACTTTAGTGTGCTAAAAAATAACTCTAAGAGCTCCAAATGGTTGGAAGAAAAGGTGAATTTACACCTCAACTAAAGTTTAGTTTATATTATTATTAATGTTTACACGCAATCAAAGACATAAGCGAGGTTTTCAAAAAAAAAAAGACATAAGCGAGGGATGAATAATATTAGAATTCAAGTATGAGAGTTACAACTAGTATTTTGGGTAGAAACTATACCCAAGATTCAAGTACGAGAGACAACTAGTATTCAATTGAACGGTTTTTTAGCAAGCGCTTTTTTTTTCTCAACACAAGAAAGACTTTCTCTCTCGGTCCTGCCCTGGACCGTGGGCCTTAATTACCCCATCATGGCCCAACCCAATATTCATGAACATCATCCCGTCCCGTATTACGCGGGGCTCGTCCCGTCCCGTTCCTCCCCGCGCGCTTAACGACGAGCTCACTCCCAAGCGGCCAAGACGCTGCCGGAACGGTGCTGTTGCCCGTGCGACGGTCTACAGCCGAGTGGACCGGGTGTTTGGAGTTCTGGGGACTTCCTTGGCGACCCCGTTTCCTCCCCCCTCTCCCCATTCCCCTGCCTCTATATAAGGTCGCGTCCGCGGCGGTGCTTTCCTCACCTCGCTACCATCGCCACCACCGCCGCCCAGTTCTTCCACAAGCGAGAGAGGGTCGGGATCCCAGGAAGAGAAGGCGAGATGCAGGTCTTCGTGAAGACGGTGGCGGGGAAGACGATCGCGCTTGAGGTCGAGAGCAGCGACACCATCGACAACGTCAAGGCCAAGATCCAGGACAAGGAAGGTTTGTGCCATCTCCGACCACCTCTCGCCTCCATCTCCTCTTCTCACCGGCCGCCGTAGCATCAGTTGCTTGTTTCCATGTTTGATCTCTTGCGCAGAGGTTGCGTCTTGTGGTCAGTGCAGCGCGCTCCGATCTACTTCAGAGGAGTTAAAAACCCCTCCTTTTCTTTGTGGAGAAGTAAGTATGGGTTTTAGCCTTGTAGGGAGAATGCCATGTGTGCTGTTCATTGATTTTTTTTCCCATGGGCGGTTGTCATCTCGATCTGATACAAAGCAGATCGATTCTTTATTTTGAAGTCCCAAAACCAAAACTTCTTTTCATCTGAGAGTAAACTGTAGAATCTGGTTTACCTTTCGTTTTGGTTTCTTGAGCGGAATCATGATACCAAAAACCAACCTTTCTTCTACATTTTTGGGAAAAAAAGTTCAATAATATAGGCCTGTAGCGCCGAATCACCCATTTACCCTTACCTTTAGATGGTGTTGGAACTCCGGACTGGTTTCTTTCTTCCTTCCTAAAGGAATTCAATGTGGTAGGATCTAAAAATCTTCTTTTTTTTGTTGCTTTGCAACTAGCTAGCAAGTTGAAATCGATGTACTTTAGAAGTTCCCTGTTTTGGATCAATTTTCTGGTTCAATTTCATCATCTGGTCCGAATCATGTGGAAATTGCGCCTCTGGTTCTATGGCATCTGTCTCTGTTCGGATTAACTAATTCCCCGCTTGAGGTTGAAGTGATCTTGCGTGTTTGATTGAGCTTTGCTTTGGCTGAACCATCGCAGGCATCCCACCGGACCAGCAGCGCCTCATCTTTGCGGGAAAGCAGCTGGAGGATGGCTATGCCCTGGACAGCAACAACATCCAGGAGGAGTCCACGCTTCACCTGTTGCTTCATCTCCGTGGTGGGAGCAAGAACTGCAAATTCAACATAGCTCCCGACAGGCTTGCCCTCGCGCGCAAATACAAGGAGAACCGTCTGATCTGCCGCAAGTATGCACGCACACCCCTGTTCTCACCATGCACATGAATGATTGCTGAATTTTTCTAAGCATGTTCGACGCATGATACGTACTGGTTGTTCTTGGGTTAGTTGTGCATCTATGCGAAGTGTAGGTAATGAACATGTTTGTCAAGACACCAGGTTATCGACTTAGTCACTGCAATGATATCTATGCATTGTGAGAATGAAAAAGCTATTGATACATGACATAAGTTTAGTTCATATATATGCACTGTAGAAGTGAAAGAGGTTGATACAAACGTACATTGGTTAGTTGATTGCTAATGCTTGCTGTCATACACTTCGATACATATGTTCTTTTTGTCTTGCCAATTTATCTGTTTTTGCATTAGTCTCTTCTGTAACTTTGTTCTGTTTACTCAGTTTCATAACTGTCAGATATGCCAATATTGCCATGCCTAACAATTTTTGTTTCACCATCTTGTTTTTCAGGTGCTATGCACGCCTGCCTCTCAGGTCCACAAACTGTCGCAAGAAGAAATGCGGTCACAACAACGAGGTGAGCCTTGTTTTCCTCTGTTTCCCCCACTATCTAAGCATTGTTCATCTGTACTTCCTCAATCATATATAGTTTATCTTAGTTCATGTTATTGGCCTTAGTCTCCTACTCTTCTTATTTCAATTCCTGGCAACTGATAACCGAATTAAGTTCTGATCAATGTTGCTCATTTATTGATCTGATGCATTATTTTCCAACTTTCTCTAATTTTCAGTTGAGAGCGAAGCATAAATTTGACTCCAAATATGGTGCCGAGTGATGTTACCAAGGAAACAGCTCCAAATCGTTCAACCTTATGAAGTTTAGTCTGGCACTGGCCCTAGTTATGTTTTATGCTGGATGTTGAACCATTTATCTCTTTTATTTGAGTATGTTTTCTATTTTATGCTGGAACGGAACCTTTGAGTATTTGAATTATGAATGCAATTGCAAGGAATCTGTATCAAACTTCCCCATGTAATGTTTAATCTTTATTGCTCTTGGTAGGCGTTTTGATAAATGGTCTAGTTAATATCATGTCTGGAATGAGGTTTTTTGAGCTATTTTAACTTTTAAGGGATTTGGACACCACTGTCATGTACTCCTGTGTCATCTGATCTTGCATTGTCGCTGAACATCTTAGAACAGTTCAATAATTCACAGTCCAAATTCCAAAAGTCTATTTGCTTCTTGAAAGAAACAGAGTGGAATTGTAGAACATTGCACACTGTCACAAGAAGCAAAAGAAGTTCAGGACATCACTGACGCATACTTGAAAGTGTGGTCACGAAGAACAACAAGCAATGCGATGTGGAATGTACTAGTAAATCAGGGTGGATTTAGTACTGCAGATCCCAATCATAATCCTCAGCTTTCCATTTACTTGAACAGAGGCAACAAGCCGTGAAAGCTTGATCATGCCATCACCAGTAACAGGCACTTCCCCGTCTCCAGAATCAAGCAAGATGGCTTCCTCATCCCTGACACTGGCTGTATTGGCAAGGCCTAGGAATGCCCACTGCCGACTTGCACACTTATCGAAGCTGCCACAGAGTGAATCCACATTACGCAAGCAGGACATACACGAAGGACTGCACCAGCTGTGTGCACGATGAACAAGTTTTGATCTCGAGCGACCTCAAGAAGTTGAAGTTGAAGTAGGCAAGCTTGATGTCAAACGGCAAGCGTCTCCGTCCTAATCTGCTTTGCGCCACGGAGTGGAGATTACCGATCCAGAGGTTGACGGCCTCGCTGGCCAGCGCTGATGAGAACTGAGAAGCACTTTCAAGACCGCTGAGAAATGCAAAAGAACACGTGCCACAATACTACAAACACACACTATTCCAGTGTTCCATTCTCAGGACAGGACACACACAGATTGCAAACAGGATTGTCAGGCCACTGTTTCACTTCCGACATTGGATCATGTCCAATTCAGCACTTGAGAATTGAGATGCTACATGCTGAACGCTCAACATGCTAGAGACTGGCAGACTGCAGACTGCTTGATCCACGACCACCAGAAAGTCATTCTGTTCAAGTACAGCTAAGATCATTGAGCAATGCCAACCAGTCAAACATATCACACGTGAACAAAAACAATTCAAGCAGCCAATATTTGCATAGAAATGCTACATAGTATAGGTGATCCAAGAGATCAAGTCTAACTCAATTCTGATACATATAACAATATACAAAGCATAAACCGACATCAGCATTAACCTCAAGTTCAGTAAATAGTTGGATACTTCCAACTTCCACTACACATCACAACAACTAAATTGAGCTGGCTCAATCAGAAGGTGCAACCGTAACAAGGGACTAGGCGACAGTGACTTTCATTCTGCAGAAACCAAAATTAAGCATACCATACCAATGCTTCTACCGACATCATTAGGTATGAAATCCTTCCATTTTTTCACAGGCTTGTTCTCACCTTGACGCCATGAAATAACTGAAACCCTTAACTTTCCATTAATCTCAACAGAGACAATCTGTCGTGAAAGCTTGATCATGTTATCACCAGTAACAGGCACTTCCCCATCTCCAGAATCAAACAAAATAGCTTGCTCGTGTTCAATACTAGCTGTACTGGCAGCACATTGAACACGACCTAGGACTGCCCGACTTCTGAATTGCACACTTATCGAAGCTTCCACAGAGTAAATAATATGGGCATACTTAAGCTCTATAGTGCTGAGAAAAGTACTACGCATGAAGTTCTACGGCAGATTGGTTGTAAGAGAAAAGTATTGCGCAATAAGCCAAAATAAGCCTTCCGAACGCTGTCAAGCTTGCTTGTGTAATCCACATTACACAAGCAGGACATACACGGAGCACGGCGCGATAATGGCACAGCTAGAGCAATTAAGTCTTTATCATCAAATTCAGTAGTGCCCTTCAGCATCAGCTTAACCTCAAAGGTCGCAGGATCGAACGATACAACAACATGTATAGAGGAGGACAACCTCAGGCCATGGAGGAGGATATCATCATTGCCAGCAGTGACTCTGAAGGTGGTCCAGAGGACATACCACCAGAACCAGCAGCTCAAGTCAACCCAGCTGAAAATCCACAGAATGTGGAGGTTTTCATTCCCATGGACAATGGTGCTCCTTTGCAGTTTCTCCCAGATGATATTCAGGTAGATGATTTAATGGGTCAGGAAGATATTCAGGATAATGACAACTTAATTGGCAATCCTAATTAGAATGCAGCTGTTGGAAATAATGTCCAGAATGTTGGCTTTGTTGAGCTCCTTCTCCCCAATGTTGATCCTGTCCTCCTGAGCAGGCAACTCCAACTGCCTCAGCCAAATTCAGACTTCTTTAAACACAATCCCAAGGCCATCAGACTTTGGGCCAAATGCTTTGCACCAGGCCTAGGGGCACCTACAGTTCACATTCCTAAGAAGTGGGCTGATTTCTTCACTCTGTTACTTTCAAGCCCATAAGCACATCTTTGGGCCAAACAGTTCTTGGGCTCTCCTGCCCTCCCCCTTCTGAATGAGCACCTACCTCCCCTAAACATTCCATTTTGTTTGCCACAAAGTCAGCCAGATGTGGAGCAAATGTTGTGCTCTAAAAATCTGCCCAGTTCAGTGGAGGTGGAAGCCTCTCTTCCCTCCCTGCAGAACTCAGCTTTGTCCCCACTTGATCCTACTTCTGAGCTTTCCTTTATTGCAACTGGGCAAGCTTCACCAGTGACACCACCTGAGAAGCTGAAGGAGAAGATAGCTCAGTCCTCTGGTCCTTGGTCCAGGACTTTGCTCTCTCTGGCTGCCAAAGGGAAGGAAGTAGCTGAATTCACTGACACCAAAGCCAGAAGGAGTCTTAGGTAGAAGAAAATCCACAGAGGCTACAAAGACTCTCCTTGTTCCAACAAAAATTGCCTGGGTTGCTCTATGGACCCCCCCACTTTATCCCATTCAGTCATAAAAAACTTGGGAGAAACCTTTTGCAAGATTGATCCTCAGAAGCTGTCCCTGTAAGCCTGCCACAGTTAAGAAACCTTCAGCCCTGGTGGGAAGAAGCAGACAAAGAAATCAAGCAAAGATCCAAATGATGATGATCTGCAAAAGCTTAGCAAGAAGAGGGCAAAGAAGTGATGGAAGTCTCTACTTCCAACTTCTAGAGATTCATTTTGTTTCTGTTCTTAGTTGCTTTCTTTTGGGCTCTGTAATATTTCCCCCTCAATACACTTTTAAGCTGGGGTTAAGTATCTTTTTAAGGTCATATCTGGTTCCCACTACTGCTAGACAGTTATTGCGGCTTTTGTTAGACGCTTTGTTTATCAATGAATATGAACCATCATTTTAAGCAATGGAAAGTGCTGTGCTGGAATGTCAGGGGTCTCAATGCTAAAGAAAAATGGGATGCCATCAGAGATAGAATTTCTGAAAGTAATTGTGATGTTATTTGTCTCTAGGAGACTAAAAAGCAGAACTTTGATCAATCCTTCATCAAAAATCTGTGCCCTCCTGCTTTTGATGCTTTTGAATTTTTGCCTTCTGTGGGTGCTTCTGGAGGCCTTATTATAATCTGGAAATCTTCCCATCTTTCAGGCTCTCTAGCCTTTTTCAATGGTTTTGCTATTTCAGTTGATTTTCAGTCGAAACATGATCAGTCTGAATGGGTTCTCACTAATATCTATGGTCCTTGCACACCGGAGGGCAAACAATCCTTTTTGCACTGGTTGAAAAATATTGAAATGCCAGAGGATGTTGACTGGCTGATTGTGGGGGATTTTAATTTAATAAGGGATCCATGCAACAGAAATAAACCAGGAGGGGATGTTAATGAAATTCTCCTTTTTAATGAAGTTATCAGTGCTCAAAGTTGGGTGGAAATTCCCTTACATGGAAGAAAATACACCTGGTCAAATAAACAGGTCTCTCCACTGTTGCAAAGATTAGACTGGTTCTTTACCTCATCCTGTTGGACTCTGAACTACCCCAACACTTCAGCAACAACTTTGGCCATGGAACCTTCTGATCATGTGCCCTGTGTCATTTCTATCAGTACTTCAATTCCCAAGGCTAATATTTTTCATTTTGAAAATTATTGGATGGAACATGAGCAGTTCTTGAATGTGGTGCAACATGGTTGGGCAGTGCCTACTTTGCAACAGGATGCTGCAAAGGTTTTATCAGCCAAATTTAAAAATTTGAGAAGGGTTTTAAGAGCATGGCAGTCTCAACTCTCTAGTTTAAAAGCCAACATTGCAAATGTCAGATCTATTCTAATTCTGCTAGGTGTTCTTGAAGAATACAGAGATCTATCTGTCTAAGAATTCAATTTCAGAAATGCCTTGAAGGAAAAATACACTTCACTTCTTCATCAGCAGCAAGTCTATTGGAAGCAAAGAGGTACTATCAAGTGGGTGAAATTTGGGGATGAAGGCACCAAATTCTTTCATGCCAATGCCACAATTAGACAAAGGAGAAATCTAATCACATCTCTGAAAGATTCTACTGGCACCAACCACTCTGATCATCAATCAAAGGCCTCTATCCTTTGGGAAGCTTTCAAGGACAGATTGGGATCGACAGACTCACCTGAAATGATGTTTGATTTGGAGCAACTGCTTAATAGGACAGAGGACCTTGACTGGCTAACTGATCCTTTTACACATGAAGAAATTGATTCAGTGGTGGCAAATCTTCCAGTAGACAAATCCCCTGATCCTGATGGTTTTAATACAGATTTTGTCAAAAGGTGCTGGCCTATTATTAAGCATGATTTCTACAAGCTCTGTGAGGATTTTCATGCTGGAAGTGTTTGTCTTCAGAGTCTCAATGGTTCACATATCACTCTATTGCCTAAAGTGGATGCTCCCTCATCAGTATCTGATTTTCGTCCAATATCACTGCTGAACACTTCAATCAAGATTCTGACAAAGCTTCTAGCAAACAGGTTACAGTAGGTTATAATGAGGCTCATCCACCAAAATCAATATGGATTCATCAAATCAAGAACCATTCAGGACTGTCTAGCCTGGGCTTTTGAGTACATTCACTTATGTCAGAAATCTGGAAAGGAGTTGATAATCTTGAAACTTGATTTTGAAAAGGCATTTGACAAAATTGAGCACAAAACAATGTTAGAAATCATGGAGTACAAAGGCTTTAATCAGAAGTGGTTACATTGGATGAAAGCAATTTTCAGCTCAGGGACATCTGCTGTCCTGTTAAATGGAGTTCCTGGAAAAACTTTCCATTGTAGAAGAGGGGTTAGGCAGGGGGATCCTCTCTCACCCCTCCTTTTTGTTCTAGCAGCTGATTTTCTCCAAACTCTCATGAATAAAGCTAAAGAGTTGAACCTGTTGACACTACCTATCCCTTTGGATTTTTCTCAGGATTTCCCCATCATTCAGTATGCTGATGACACTCTAATTATCATGGAAGGCTGTGCCAGGCAATTAATTTTCTTAAAGAGTCTGCTCTAGACCTAAGCCACTTCTTCTGGCCTTAAGGTTAATTATTCTAAATCCATGATGGTGCCCATCAATATTGATGATCAGAAGATGGAACTTCTAGCAAATACTCTGGGTTGCTCCATAGGCTCAATGCCTTTCACTTATTTGGGTTTACCCCTCGGTACAACCAAACCCAAAGTGATAGACTTCCTACCTCTAATATCTAAATGTATGTTTCTTTCCAGGGAGAAGATTGCAGATGACAAATGCTATTTTTTCAGCTTTGCCCACTTTCAACTTATGCACCTTCAAGATGCATAAGACGGTCCTAAAACAAATTGATAAATACAGGAAACATTGTTTGTGGAGAGGAGCAGATGTCAATGCTAAAACCCCTCCTAAGGCAGCCTGGGAAATGGTATGTCCGCTAAATCGAGAAGGTGTGGGTTAGGAGTGAATCTAGAATCCCATAATGAAGCTCTTTTACTCAAGAATTTGCACAAATTTTTCAACAAGGCAGAAATTCCCTGGGTGCAACTAGTATGGGAGAAATACTATCCTAATGGGAAGCTCCCCAACCATACCCTAAAGGGCTCCTTTTGGTGGAGAGACATCTTGAGATTGCTAGACAGATTCAAAAGCTTTACTTCGGTGTTAGTTCACAAAGGAAACACTTGCTTCCTGTGGCATGATCAATGGGGAGGATCAATTCATAGTCAAGCTTTACCTGAACTTTACTCCTTTGCTCAGTCAAAACATGTTTTGATTGCTAAAGCTAATTCAATTGAGGATCTTGCACACTTATTCAATCTGCCACTCTCAGAAGAAGCCTTTGCACAGCTTCTGGTGCTTGCCACAGAGCTTGAAGAGATTCAGTTTGATGAAGAAAATGATATTTGGAGTTATTCTTGGTGTTCACCTTTTTATTCATCTATGAAAGCTTACAAACTGTTGGTTGGCTCCAGACAGGTGCACCCTTGTTATTCATGGTTGTGGAAAGCTGCTGCTCAAAAGAAACACAAGGTTTTCTTCTGGCTCCTCTTAAAGGACAGATTAAGCACTAGGAACATTTTGAGAAGGAAAAACAAAGAGCTACCCTCGTATGACCGTGTTCTCTGCAACCTGCAAACAGAAGAAACACTTGAGCACTTGTTCCTGCTATGCCCTTTTGCTGTGGACTGCTGGCACCTGCTCCAGTTGATTGTGCCTCAGGGTAGTCCTTTTGATATCCTCTCTTCCTTCAGAAATCAATGAAATGTGGTGTTTTTCATGGACATTATCATCCTGATGTGCTGGAGCATTTGGATGGCTCGGAATGATTTCATTTTTAGAGGGTAGCAACCAATTGTTCAAGAAGCTAAAGTAATATTTAAGTCTGAGTTTGCCTTGGTTATCCATAGAGCAAAAGAGCGCCTGAAGCATCATATGTCATCATGGTTAGAAGCTTTGGTGTAACTGAGATGATCTTCTTTGTAACTTTCTTTGTTTCTTGATCCCCTGGTTGTAAGACTCTTGTTCTTTTAATATATATATAATCAGTAGGGGTCCGACCCCTCCTGTTTCATCAAAAACATGTATAGGACCTGTCAGCACTAAACATGGATCCTGTATGGAACAGAATCAAATAAACAATAAGCAACTCTTATATCAGTGAAAAAGCATAAAGAAGAATATGTCTCACAAATGATACGAGACAACAATTATTAACCTAATGCATTGGTGACAAAAATTGAGGTTGCTGTGTACATAATCAACATAGTCATAAGCATGCATAAATTAATTTGTCAATGCATTGCAATAACCATGAAATATGTTCAAGTCAGAATATCGCACAAGTATCAAGAACAAGAAAAATACAACTCTATATGAAAATAGTTTAAAACAGATTGATGGGCAAAAAGTTACAAAGTCTGAGGCATGTGCAAGCCTAGAATTCATAAGGAGACAATGAGATCTTCCCTAGAGATTCCCACAACATGCACCTGCTCAACTTGCCATAGATGGTAATTTCCTAGTGCACATATGATAAAATCCATAGACGTGATTATTCTTCATATGCTTACATTATGTTCTCTCGCTTGTTACTGAAAGCTAGGCTGAGTTCTTTACACAATTCAAATGCAAGTAATATGCACTTCTACTGGAACGAGGCATTGTACGTTCTAGAGAGTAACTAAATCTGACAGCATTTCATGCACCCTTCTATTCTAGAGGCTCATCAAAGATAGTCAATTTATGAAACTAAATAGATTAACTAATATATTTGAGAATTTACGGGCGTAAACATGACATGGCAGCAAGAAACAATAAGAAAGTTGCGGAAAATTATGAAGGCTGGTTTAGGCAGCACAGCAAGAAACAATGAATGGTGCTCCAGGCTAGTGATAGTGTAGAGTATAGACCTTTTTGTTGTAAAGTAAAGTTTGGAGACAAGTGAATAGGTGAAAAATTGGTCATTCTCATTGATCTTAGTGTCCCTATTTATAGGGAGATTTACATGGAAGATGAGAAGTCTATACATTAGTGTAGACAATGAATTGGTAGCAATAAGACTAATTCATAGCCTAACACATTTCTCGAATGAGGAAGCAAGTAGAGACTTGGTAAAGAGATCTGCCATATTATCACAAGACTTTGTCGATAACATGTTTATCTCTCCACTTAGCTGAAGCTCATGTGGATAAAACAACTTAGGGGTAATATGTTTCGTGATATTGCTCTTGATGTAGCCCATTTGCATCTGTGAAATACAAGCAGCATTATCTTCATAGATAATTGTAGGTGATTCTGAGGAACCAATACCACATGATTGCTCAATGTGACTTATCATTCTGCGAAGCCATACACATTCATGTGATGCTTCATATAATGCTATAATTTCAGAATGATTTGTGGAGGTAGCCACTAAAGTCTGTTTAGATGACTTCCATGATATAGCTGTTCCTCCATGAAGGAATACAAAACCTGTTTGTGATCTGGCATTGTGGGGATCAGACATATAACCAGCATCAGCATATCCAACCAAGTTAGGATCATTAGTTTTTTGGAAAAATAATCCAAGATCCTTAGTGCCATTTAAGTACCTAAGGATTTGTTTTCCTCCGGTCCAATGGCACCTTGTGGGAGCAGCACTATGTCTTGCCAATAAATTCACTGCGAATGCAATGTCAGGCCTGGTACTGTTTGCAAGGTACATAAGTGCTCGATGACCGAGATAGGGAATTCGATCCCAATATCTCCTCTCCTTCCTCTCGTGGTCAGAAAACATCCTTTTCTAGATCAAGAGATCGAACAACCATGGGAGTTTTGATTGGATGTGCTTTGTCCATATTGAATTTCTCCAATATTTTCTGGACATAGGCAGATTGGTGCACTAAAATTCCTGAGTGAAGGTGCTCGATTTGCAAACCTAAGCAAAATCTGGTTTTACCCAAATCCTTCATCTCAAATTCCGTCTTAAGATGATCACAAGCTTCATCAATATCTTGTGCATGACCAATGATATTCAAATCATCTACATACACCGATATAATACAAAATCCTGTAGAGGATCTTTTGATGAAGACACATGGGCAATCATCATTATTTGAGTATCCCTTCTGCAGAAGGTACTCACTTAGTCGGTTGTACCACATTCTACCCGACTGTTTAAGACCATAGAGTGATCTTTTGAGTTTTACACAATACATGTCGCGATTTGCTCCTTTATTCGGTATAGGAATTCCATCGGGGACCTTCATATATATTTCCGAATCTAGTGACCCATATAAGTATGCTGTCACGACATCCATCAACTGCATAGATAGATGATTTTGAATTGCCAGAGATATCAAATACCGGAACGTAATTCCACTCATTACTGGAGAGTATGTTTCATTGAAATCAATGCCGGGTCTCTGCGTGAACCCTTGTGCTACAAGCCTTGCCTTATATCTCACCACCTCATTGTTCTCATTCCGCTTCCGGATGAAAACCCATTTGAAACCTACAGGGAAGGTTCTTGGAGGTGTAGGTATTCTTGATGAGAATACCTCTCTTTTTCTTGAGGAGGCTAACTCGCTTCAATTGCTTCCTTCCATTTGTTCCAGTCCGAGCGCTTTTTGCACTCTACCATGGATTTTGGATCTGGATCGTTTTGGATGGTTTCAGCAACTGATGAGGCAAAGTATATGTCGACAATTGTAGTCTTACGATCGAATGATTCTCCAGAATCAACATAATCTATGGAAATTTCATTTACCCTAAATGACGGCTCGGTATTTCCCAATACGATAGCGCCGGGGCATTCCAATGTCCCATCATCAGAAATTGAGTGCACTGTTGATGTGGGAGGTGGATTGTGTAAATCCACTCGGTGTCTCTCAACTTGAGGTTGAGTTTCATTTACTGTGCTAAAGGTTCATCCCTTTGTTTCCTCGTGCGCTTGCGAGGATTTGCCGTACTTCTCCCACTCTCTTTCGAGGAAGGGAGTTGAATAGTTTTATTTGGTACCTCTATTCTTTCCGGCACATTCCTAGCGGGAATGTATGATTTTGTGACACTTTTGCTCACAGTAAATGAGTCTGGCAAATTATTTGCAGCATTTTGCAAATTTATAATCCTTTGAACTTGAAGTTCGGATTCTTTAGTACGAGGATCCTCCTTTTGGGTGTCTTTGGCATCCCAATTTATTTCCGGGCATTCAGTGTGATACTTGAATTCTCCCCCTAATGCCGGGAAATGTTCTTCATTGAAGATACAATCAGCGTCAGCGTGAGCAAGTCCCCTGTAAGGGGCTCCAGGTATTTAATGATCGATGGAGATAAATACCCCACGTAGATCCTCATTTTCCTGTGAGGGCCCATTGATGTACGCTTTGGTGGTGAGATCGATGCATTATCTGGTATGGAATATCCATGAGATGGGAAATACTAGGAGGATCACCACGAACCAATTGTAGTGGGGAAGTTGTATGGTATGCTGATTGGGCAATTGTATTAAGTCACCAACCGTGCAAGGCTTGACCCCAACATGAGGTTGGTAGGTTACAATTTTGCAATAGTGGTCTAGCAATGAGCTTTATTCTCTTGATGAGAGATTCAGCTAAACCATTCTGTGTGTGAACATATGGTACAGAATGTTGTACTTCAATTCCTAATGCCATACAATAATCATTGAAGGCTTTGGAAGAAAATTCTGCTGCATTGTCCAGTCTAATTGATTTTATCTGGTGTTCAGGATGACTCGCTCTAAGTCTAATGACTTGTGCAATCAATTTTGTAAAAGCATGGTTCTGTGTTGATAAAAGACTAACATGAGACCATCTTGTGGATGCATCTATTAGAACCATGAAGTATCTAAATGGTCCAAACAAAGGTTGAATGGGACCACAAATGTCACCTTGAATGCGTTCAAGAAACTTTAGTGGTTCAAATTTGTATTTTGAGATGTGATGGTCTCAAAATTAATTTCCCGATTGCACATGAGGTGCACATGAAATCGAGGATTATTTACACTCATACCATGTCCACTTGAATTGCTCATGATTTTCTCATCATCCGATGCCGGGATGGCCAAGGCATTCATGCCAAGTTTTGAATGCATCCACATTCTGAAAAATCACTTTGTATGCAACATGTGGTACGGGTTTGATGTATATGTAGTACAATCCTGACAGGAGAGAAGGCACTTTTTCAAGTGTTTGTTTGCCATATCCGGTATCTTTGGTCAAGAGGAGGAACTCCTCATTGTATTCCTCATGTGTTTCCACATGAGTCCCATTTTTTCGGATATCTCTGTAACTTAGTAGGGTGCGAGTTGAATCGGGGTACAATAAAGCCTCCTTGATATTAATTTGTGTACCCATTGGAAGTACGATAGTGGCTCTACCAGAACCAACTATCGTAGCATCGCGTCCCGCGATGGTCAAAACTTGTCCTTCTCTCTTTGTGAGAGTTTGGAAAAATTTGACTTCCCTAAGTATAGTGTTAGTGGTACAACTATCCACTAGGCATATTTCTTCTTCCATTGGATTGCCTCCCGTAACAATCTATATAATGCAAAATTTAAATTATAAAAATAATGCAAAAAATAGAAAGTACATACAAATATATTGATATAATAAGTGCATTATTACAACTAATAGCAACATCATGTCTTTATTACAATAGCTTCTTTTGCAAAAATGAAATTATGGAGCCTATATGAGATCTCCATATGTGTCGTTGGAAGCGTATTCCACGAGCATCTTGTCGACATCCATGAAGTCTTCCTCTCCACTTGGCGGAGTCTTGGTGTTGCTTGGTCTCGCTCCATGAGGGATGGGGTCCATAGCTCCAGTTTCCTAGCTTGAGAGGCAAGTGTGCTTCGTACTTCTTTGTCTCCGGTGTACCACCCACGGATTTCATGTATAGTTCATCCAAATGTTTAGGGGTCCTGCATTTCTTAGCAAAATGATTGTTGCAACCACACCTATAGCAGGTGATTTTGTTGCTACTATCATTTTTAGGCTTAGAAATACCTTTCCCCTTTGGGACGTTCCCACGTGGCTTTTTGGCTCTCTTGTGTTTGCCCTTGCCTGAATTTCCGGTCTGTATGTTCCCATTGGGTCCATTTTTCTTCGCATTTGCATGTACTTCAGGCAGTGGTGCAGTGCCCAATGGGCGCTGATTTGAGTTCCACACTGTGAGCTCATGATTCTTTTCTGCTTGTTTCAATGTTTGAATGAGCGAAGAATAGACTGTGAAATTCTTCTCACGATATTGTTGAGTGATAATCCTTTCTGAAGGGAGCATAGTAGACAAAATCTTCTCAATTTTTTCCGCTTCAGTAGGTTCTCTCTCACAAAATCGGAGCTTAGAGCATATCTTATGAATGGCATGGTTGAACTCATCCACAGTTTTGAAATCCTGTAGACGTAAATGGTTCCACTCATGCGTTGCCGCGGGGAGGACGATAGCTTTATGCTGTTCAAACGATTTTTTAGAGATGTCCACAAAACACGTGGGTCCTCCTCATACATGTACTCCATTTTTAGATCCGGATGGATATGGTTTCTCATCACCTTTAAGGCGGAGAAATTTGACATGTTGGAGGGGGTAATCCCCTTCTACGTGTCATCTATACATCTGTATAGTCCGAGGGTTGATAGAGTCACTTTGACATCCATCGCCCAAGAAGGGAAATTAGAACCATCAAGAGCGAGGATTTCAAACTCTTTGGCAATCTCTTTGGGTGCCATCTCACCTACATTGTTATTGCCAACAATTTTGAGAAATTATGGCATATGCAATATTATGTGAATTCAAGTAAAATAAACTTGAATAATATTTTCAATAGATTGGCATCCAAAAGGTTGTCGCATGATTAAAATAGCTCGATATTCATTTTCCAAAGCATGATAACTTTGAGTAATGAATAGAGGAATTTTATGAGCGTGTACCCTTTGGTAATAATTCCGAGTTTTGAGGGATAAGCGCTATGCGGAGGCATGCGTAGATCCATATGATCTCAAAATTTCAAGAACTTTTCCAATTTAGAGATAGTATTGCATAAAAAAATTGGTGAGAAATTAAATTTGCAAAGAACTTGTAAAATTAAAAGACATGGAAATGCGTAAAGTGCTGAAACACACTCGTAAATAATAACTGTAAATTACAAGGGGGCTGAGTATAAAAATTTATTGACTCAGACTAATTGCAGAAAGTAAATATATCAAAATTCAAGGACTGAAAGGTAAATTCTGCGGAATTAAAATAGCTGAAAAATAGAAAAGATAAGTGCATGGTGGGCCACCACAACTTTATTTTCAGCCCACCATCACTTTCAGTCCAAAAGTCCAGGAAGGTGGTAGCCTAATAGGCCAACAGTCCACGCACGGGAGGAGGTCTCAGGCCTGCTTAACACAGAACACACGACCTGCCTCGCGACTCCCTCGCATGCGCTGCCGCCGCATGGTTCGCCACCGCTCTGGTTGTCGCCGCCGTCGATTCGCCGCCTTCAGCTGCAGGTCGACCACCACGCCGCCCAGATCCACCTTCCCGCACCTCCGGACCTCATTTTTTGCGTCGCGCTCAGGCCTCCCCCTCACCGGAGGGTGAGGGACGGCGGCCACTGCCACCGGCACCGTTCCCGGCCGGGATGTGCCCGATCGAGATCCAGTTAGGGCGCGGGCGTAGCCCAGGATGGCGGTTTGCCGCTGCTGCGGTCTGGCGACCCGGTGCCCAAGGAGCCGGAGGCGGGGGTGGCGGTGGAGATGAAGGCTCGAGGTTGATGAAGTCCGGCGGCGCTGCCACAGATGTGCTGCTGGAACCTCCCCCTGTATTGTTGTAGAAGGGAAGAGCTCCAGTGCGCACAGCCATAGTCCTTCTGATGAAGGATCCTGGCGGTCCGACCGGTGTCGGAGTATGCTCTGGTGACGCCAGCGTGTACTCCGGCGAAGCCTCTGGGTAGGTAGCGCGACGAGGTGAAGCCGTGATGATGGCGTTCTCCTGCTGTAGGCCAACAAGTGGCAACCGCACCCTCGCCGTCAACCCGTGGGAGCCGCAGTGATGCGGCGACTCCACCATAAACGGGTGCAGTGTTGCAATTGTCCAAGCATCACCGGAGGTCCGCAACGAGCTGCGAGTGTGCTCGAGTCATTGCTGGCTGCTCTAGGGGCAGCAACACCGTCGTTACGGTGGGAGCCACGTCTGGCATAACCAGCACGGCCCCTGCCACGTCGAGGACGGCTCGCCGGCGCTTGGAGGAGCGCATCGACTTGTTAATGCAGGAGGTGGTGTAGAACACGAGTGCGGAGGTTCCTTGGAAGGGAAGAACCAGCATTGAGGGGAAGACGTAGGTAAGTCATCTTACTCGTCCGGATCATTGGAGTGCTCCTTCTCTTGCTTTCGATGAAAAGAGGCTGGCGATAGCGTGTTGTAAAGTAAAGTTTGGAGACAAGTGAATAGGTGAAAAATTGGTCATTCTCATTGATCTTAGTGTCCCTATTTATAGGGAGATTTACATGGAAGATGAGAAGTCTATACATTAGTGTAGACAATGAATTGGTAGCAATAAGACTAATTCATAGCCTTAACCATGGCTTTCACTTCTCCTTCTAGTGGATCATTTTCTTGATCATAAACCATGGTATGCTGCCTCTTCATATGCTTCCTTGATGAGGTCAATAAAGTGCATTTGCAACACTTTTCAGTGAGGCTTTGGCAATTGTCCCTCGTGCGTTCGAAGATAATGTTGTGATTGTGAAGATAATGTTGTGATTGTGATCAACTGGGTCGTGTAAGGTAACCATACCAAACACATTTAGCGACCACTATAAACCCCCTATGATTCCTCCAACTTTGACTGAAAAGATATCACTACGTGAAAAACTGACTTTGGTAACGGGCATAGATTGCCTTTAGTAACGCAAAGCGCACCGATCAAGTGTTACAAATGAGCAAAGAAATGTAGCAGATGCTGCCATCGATAACACATATTCGCACGGGCATCAAACAACGATCGTTACCACAACTAGCCACCAGTCACATGAAATGGTGTTTCTCTAGGCCCATTGTGGAACTTTGTGTAACGGGCACCAAAAACAGAGCCCGTTACGGTAACTCAACATCGGAGCGCGTGCATGTACCGCGTCTCCTCTATCTCGACGAAATGAGACGCCTATTTCACGCAGCGTCTCAAAGACAACTAGGATTCGTAGAATGCATCAAACAAGAACCGTTACCACAACTAGTCACCGGTCACGTGAAATGACTATTTCTCTGGGCCCACAGGGAACTTTGGTAACGGGCACCAAAACAGAGCCCGTTACGGTAATTCAATATAGGAGACGCGTCGTGAAATGCGTCTCCTCCTGACGAACAGGCCAAGTTCGGGGCCCACCGATTAGTATTGGTAACGGGCTTTACGCTGCCTGTTACATTGTTGGCATGTTTGTAACGGGAGTTCCGAATGAAGCCCCGTTACTCATCGATCGATGTTTGTAACGAGCTTTAATTAACGCCTGTTACGAATACGTAAAGGCCACCCCTGACAACATCGTCACTTGCGCATGCATCCTCGACCAGAGATTTGGCAGCCATCACGGGGCATCCTCGAACCAACCAGATATGACTAAATTCACAGAAATTAGATGCAACATCCAAATTCACAGAAATCCACATAATTCACATGCATCATATGACAAAATTCATCATCATCATCATCTCACAAGTAAAGAAGCATCACCCATTGACAACAATATCACATAGTTAACTAGCTTGACAACAATATCACAAAATTCATGAGACAAGGAGGAATGCAAAATTTTCTAAGAACCATATACAATATTAGCCCACGCTTCATCAAGATAAAATTTTCCTCCCGTTATGCGATCACCTGCTCTAGGAAGAATGTGGCAATTCTATCACGAACATATTCCAGTGTGGATTTGTGGAGAGGATGCTCATCTAGCCCTAATCTCGGATATAACAATGTCACCAACAACACACATATAGGTGGTTACCAAACATGTGCGGTGCTAATAAGCAAGAACTGCTCGTTGCAGTGTTTTACAAATGAAGATCCCAAGAAAGTACCTCCATATCGGGTCTCTATTTTTAATTTAAGCATGTGATAGGCACAATAGAAGCGAGTTTGGATTCGATGAAGTTGTTGGTGGCACTGCACTAAATGTACAAAGAAAACTAGTGGTGATCGAGAAGAAATAAACTCAAGATTCAGTACTAGCTTCCACAGGAAGGAAATAAGTGGTATGTACCTTAACATCTTTGACATTTTCCCAAAAGTTGAGATTCAAACAACTTTTGTAAAAATTCATATGAAAAAACAAATTTCTGAGTTGAGATTCAAACAATTTTTGTAAAAATTCATATAAAAAACAAATTTCAAATTAATTTGTTTTTTATATGAATTTTTACAAAAGTTGTTTGAATCTCAACTTTTGGGAAAATGCATATCTAGTTTGGCACTATTGGTGTGCAAAGTTTCAAAAAATTTGAAAACTCCTAAGTGCGACATGCAAGACTATTTTGATAAGCTCAGCGGTCGCTTATACGTGCGGCAATGCATTTCTGTTCCTATACCTCTCTCGTTCTGTATGAGGTGGAGGTTTGGAGGCGACGCGCCAACCTGACGTTCCTGGGCTACTCCGTTCTTAATTGGGTCACTCAAATGCGGACGACTTTCTGAGTGGGTTAAAAAAATATTCAACTTTACAGCCTATATGGCCCGGCCCATCAGCCACCTTTGCCCGTCTTGGGTCGCGAGGTCTCGAGGCGGTGGGGGAGGGAACGCGATAATTTTTTTATATTTTTTTAATCATTTTGTAAAATTATACGACCGTTTGAAAAATTTTCAGATTTGTCCACCAATCCGCCACGGCGGCCAGCATAACCCAACCGTCGTGGCCCACGGCGATTGGTGGCCATCCACGGCGGTTGGGGAACCTCCACGGCGGTTGGGTCATTTAAATTTTTTGATAAAACTTTATTAAATCTAGTAGAAAATTAAACAAGAGAAATTTAACTTTATGATTAAGAAAACTAGGTTGTAATAAAGAAAAGCAAAGTGACATACTAAAAAATAGTCATGATCACATATAATAGTGCTCTGACAAACAATATGCGACCTAATCTAGCATCGCTGGTCTTCTTGAGCCTGCAGCGTCGGCTCATGAGGGTGCGTCCAACGGTCACGTGGGTGGATTTGCAGCATCAGCTTGGGCTGCGGTGTCGCCATCGCCGCCGCCGACCCTGCAACCTCGTGGGACGACCACAGCAGCCCTCTCGACGGCTCCGCCGCTCGCGCTGGCCGCAGCCTGCGAGCCTCACGAGACGGCACGCCCCACCGCTGCGCTGGCAGCGACTGCTGCACCACCGCTTGCTCTGGCGGTCTGCGAGCCTCTGGCTGCGCTCACCGCCGCTCGGCATTTGTGAGCCTCTGGCTGCGCCTGCTCCTCCCCGAGTCCACGTGGGTGGCGCGCCTCTAGCTGCGACTCTCGAGCTCGCCCCACGATCGCAAACCCCGCAAGAAGTCAAGTCGGCCCAAGTCGCCGGCCGGGACCGGACCCTCCACCGGTCCTGTAGGGTGGAGTCAGGAGTGCCGCCGCTGCCGACGTAAACTGGAACAAATAGTATTATTAAATCAAGTATCCTAATTAATACAATCTAGTATTTGTATATGGTTCGACATAGAGTTGTGGTCATTACGGCGACGAAGAACAGGATGGGACGAGGAAGGAACTGCTGCTGCTGCGGTGTCGCCGGTCTGGTGGAGGTCCTCGTGGTGCTGGTCCTGGTCCTCCTGGTGCAGGTGTAGGTGCAAGACCTTTGAGAGAAGGGCCCCCTAGAGGAGACATCCTCAAGGGACACGGGTAGAAAGCCGCCTGGTAGGGTGGTCGTGACGAGGACGACAATGCCGTGTGGGAACGACCAGTCGAGGCGGAGCTGGAGGACGACTAGGGGTACCGTGGAAATAGTGGTAGAGCCGGGTTGCCGCGGTAGTTGACCGCGGCAAGGAACCTCGTGGTGATGACACCCATCCTGTGGAACGTCTCCTCGATCTCCTGGTGTGACATGAGGTTCACCGCGCCGACTCCTCTACAATACGTGTAAGGTCCGCAATCACGTCGAACTGCAAAAGAAATTATTAGTAAATGCTAGAATGTAAAGTACCATAAGGAAAAGGCGGTGAATTTTCAAACTCACCGCCACGTCAGTGGCCGATCCCGCCGCACCTGCACGCCGACACTAGAAATGAGCGCCGCCGTCCGAACCGTGGTGGCTGTGGTGGGACGTACATCACACGCGACCGAGTCCTTGGGGTGTACCATCGATGTACGCCTCCACGCCGTGTAGGGGCCGGTCCTCCGTGATGACGTTCTGCGACGCGGTAGCCAACCGTCCATGTACGGCTGCACCTTCGAACCTGTGAAACACGCCCGCAACTCCCTCGAGACCACCTACGATTTAATTAAACATATTTGTCGGCCGCTGAAATCTTCGAACGCTGAATTAAATTTAAAATTAACGAGAACTCATGCACCATGCATAGGCCACTCGGTAGCGGCCGAACTGCCTCAAAGACCGTGGACGGCGTACTCCCTCACGTACATGTCGAATAAAGAACGGCGTCCTCGTCATCCAGTAGTGCTGGTCTCGGAAGCACAAAGACGAGAGCCCTCAGGTGCGCGGTCGCGGCCTCCTCTCGAGTAGGGCGCCCACCGACGGCCCCGTGAGAGCGTTGAACTGACCGACGAAGTCCTTGTACGCCCTCTTCGTCTGGTCGTGGGCGTACGAGGCATGCATACAAACCAAATGTGAACCCTAAATGTGGATTGAATAAACTAGACAAAATGGAAAGACAAATTGAAAGTGAAAGGTAAGAAATTACCGTCCGGAGGCACCACAACGAGCCCATGGTGAAACGGTCGCGCGGGTCGTGGCCCTCTGGCAGGGGGTCGTACGCGTAGAGGGGGACGACTGGCCGACCAATCGCAAACCGCTTGTGGCACAGAGTCAAGAAGGAGAGACTGAGAAGGATGGCTCCGCCGAACGACCCTTCAACACCCCCGAGCACAGGCCCCTGTACGCGCCCGCAAGAATAGAGGTGCCCCAACTGATCTGGGGCATGGCGTGCAACGACGCGTCGGCAATCCTCGGAGCGTGGGGGATCAAGTACCTCACCACCGCGTCACCCTGCGAACTGCAGAACAAGACGAACACAAACAGCCACAACAGGTACGCCTCGAAGAACCTCATCCTCCTCTGCCATCCGCTAGGTAATCACCGCACAAACAAAATCAAACGTTAGTTACATTGTCTCCATATCTTCAAAAATGAAGAGAAATATAAAGTAAAGGTACGTACGCTAAACTGCTGCAACCAAGTCAAGGTGGATCCGTGAGCGTTCGCGAACTCCTGGTAAGGGGCGGGGGCGCGATCGTTCTGAGGAACGTTCGCGAACCGAGCGAGGAACTCTGTACGCCACTCAGCGGAGATGTCCACCCCCCGGCTCGCCTCACATGGAAGTCCCATCAACAGCGACGTGTCCTGAAGAGTCACCGTCATCTCGCCGACGGTGAAGTGGAACGTGTGGGTCTCCGGCCTCCAGTGGTCCGAGCTACCGAGGAGGGAGAAGTCGTACTGGAAGCGTGTCATGCGATCCTTCCGAGGAATCGTGTCGCGGCCGCCCCCTAGACTAACGCGCTAGCGAGTGAGTCGCAGCTTAGCTGAAAACAAATAAGGTAATTTATTAGTTACAACAAAAGGATAAATGAAGGTACAAACAATAACATAGCATCAGTTCACGTACTTGGGAACCCAAAGGTCGTGGACGGCGTGCGGGAGCATGCGTGTCCAACATCCTCTCAGGCGGACAGAACGAGGCAGGCGGTGCTGCGGTCGATCTCACCGCCCAACAACTCGGGCGTCCACGTGCGCCAACCTCGGCAAGATGAGCGGCCTCACCTCGGCTGAGCACGAGCCTCGACCTCGGCTGGCGTCGTCTGAGCTCGATCCATAGCTGCTTTGCATACAAAAATTAAATATACAATTAAAAAAACCAGATAAGTAATTTTCTACAACTTCTACAATTTCTAAAACAGATAAACTAATTTTCTACATTTTCTAAAGAAGATGAATTAATTTTTTAGAATTTCTAAACATGCTAAAGTAATTTCTACAATTTCTAGAATAGATAAACTAATTTTCTATATTTTCTCAACAAACTAAAATAATTTCGATAACTTCTACAATATCTAGAACAGATAAATTAATTTTCTTGAATTTCTAAACAAATTAAAGTATTTTCTATAATTTCTAAAACAGATAAACTAATTTTCTACATTTTCTAAAGGAGATGAATTAATTTTATAGAATTTCTAAACATACTAAAGTAATTTCTACAATTTCTAGAACAGATAAACTAATTTTCTATATTTTCTAGACAAACTAAAATAATTTTGATAATTTCTATAATATCTAGAACAGATAAATTAATTTTCTTCATTTTCTAAACGAATTAAAGTATTTTCTACAATTTCTAAAACAGATAAACTAATTTTCTACATTTTCTAAATGAGATAAATTAATTTTCTAGATTTTCTAAACAAATTAAAGTAAATTCAACAATTTCCACGGCAGATAAACTAATTTTCTAGAATTTCTACACATGCTAAAGTAATTTCTACCATTTCTACAACAGATAAACTAATTTTCAATATTTTCTAAACATATTAAAGTAATTTCTACAATTTCTACAACTGATAAACTAATTTTCTATATTTTCTATATAAAAAACTAATTTTCTAAATCTAAACTAATTGAATTAACTAATTTCTAAATTTTCTAATCTAAAAACTAATTTTCTAAATCTAAACTAATTAAATTAACTAATTTCTAAATTTTCTAATCTAAAAACTAATTTTCTAAATCTAAATCTAATTTTCTACCCTAATTACACTAATTAAATTAATTAAAAAAGAAAACGCACTTTAAACGAGAGGGAGAATCGCATGGCGGCGACGTGGGGGATGGCGGCCGCCCTTTATATAGCGCCGTCACCACCTGGCGCCAAGGACCCCTGCTGGCGGCTTACGGCGGCCGCATCTCTTATCCGTGGCCCACTAAGGTGCCGCAGGCCCACACACCACCCGACCGCGATTGGCGGTCACCCTAACTATGTGGCCAGTAAGAGGCGCCGTAAGTACGCAGTGAGACCTTTTCCGCTGTGGCTTACGGCGGTTGATGTTTATTTTTGATTAATTTCGAAACGGTCGTATAATTTTCCAAAATAATTAAAAAAATATATTAAAAAAATTCGGGAACGCGAATACGCGATAGATACTTTTCTCCTCCATTCCTCTTCTCGCCAAGCCCTACCTTCCTTTTCCCTGCGGCGGCGGGGCGGTTGATTATTTTCTCTGCAGGGGCGGGGCGGGGCGGTTGATTGATCCATCCCATCAAACTCGGAGGCCAGAGAGGAGAGGAGATCGATCGATCTGCGTTCCACGACGGTACGCTCCTCGATCCCCTTTTATTCGGATGCGATGAAATCAGAATTTGCGTTTTCTGACAAATATTCAAAATCCTCAATCCATATGTGCACTTGTTCTTGTTTAGAATCGAATGTAAATGAGGCACCGGACAAGAGTGAAATGAGTGTCTGTTGTATTGATCTCATGAAGTCTGTACATATATATATATATAGATGGGTGAAGGGGCACTATGAAGGGACATGTCCGTTAGGACATGTAAACCGTCCCACTTTGGATTTAGATCACATGAAATGTTCTCTAACACTCCCCCTTGATCAATTCCAGCTTCATTTGATCATCCTTTAGTTATGTTGTTAATTCCTCCATGAAAAACCCTGTGGGAAAAATCTGAGGAATAATTATAGTTAAATATGTACCAAGTGAACTCCTAAAAACCCAGTGGGAAAAATAAGGAGTAGAATCATGGTACTTTATTGTTCCATCAAGACATGTAGTCCAAAGAACAATAGTATGTCTGTATACATCATCTCTAAAAACCCCTTATGGGGAAAATGATGATGAGACATATGGTTTTAAATTGAAATTTCCCCAAATATTCTTGTGAGAAAATTTAAGAAATGTATACATATATCATGTAAACTCCTCAAAAACCCAATGGGAAAAATAAGGAAAAACCATGATATATGTTGTTCCATTTGAACTCTTATGAGGTAAACTCACAATCTTCAAAAGAACAACAGTTATGTCAAAGGATATCATCCTCAAAAACCTTGTGGGGAAAATAGATGATACGACATAACACCTTGTGTTGATGTTGCCTCATTAAAAACTTTGAATGAGAAACCTAACAAGGTAAAAACTCATACAAAGAAAAGAGTACAACATGATGCAGAAACAAGTTATGGATCAAAGAAGAAACTCTCCCCCTGATACTTGCAAAACACTAAGTACTCCCATACCAATTTCTTAAACACATTTGAAAATGTGGAGCAAGGTAGAGACTGTGTAAATAATCTGTATGATTATCATAATACTTAGATTTGTGGAATGTTTATTTCCCAATGTTAGGAATAAACCATTTCCGAGGTTGTACCTCACATAACTTGCATCTATTTAAACAACACAAAGTATATGGTTAGTGATTAATAGAACCACAACCACTACATAGTCGCACTATGTGGTTTATCATTTTGCAAAGCAACATGTAAGCAACCACTAATGTCTGTTGATAGACATCCATGAAAAGGCAGGTCCAACTTACAAGTGCAGGAAGCATGTCAGTGATCTTGCACTCTAGGGATCGTATATAAAAAGCCAAGATCTGTACATCCAATCTCATAACCAGATCATGAGTTCCACTAAAGAACATAATATGATCCCATGTGCTATTGGCAAGCATATAATTTCAAAAACAATATTCAGCCGAATGCTCTTGCAAGATGCATTATTAGCACATCTCAAGGTGTATGAGAGAATCAAAACAACCATATGATGTATGGATATGATTTTTTTGTATTGAACCTTTTCAATGAGATTTGGATATAGACAACTTCGTATCCAAGATTTTTGAGATAAGATAATTTTGAATTGAACCAATCTCTTTCAAGATTTTCAGTTCATATCTTCTATCTCGAAATCCGTCGATGAGTATTGTATGTTTAGAATGTGCAACAACACAAACACATAAACATACAATTATATGTGTATCCCTTCAATAGGAGGGATTCATTAGGTCGATTGTACCACATTCGACCAGATGCTTTAAGTCATGAGTGACTAAGCAATACACTATGTCTGTTGCAAGTTTGCGTTCAGGGATTAGGTATTTGGATTCCTTGAACTCCAAAATGTATCAGTAATCCAAAGTGACTACATAAGTATATGTTGTCACTACATCTATCAACTGCATAGATAGATGATTTTTACTACCCATAAGTATAGTATCGGAAATTTATGAGTCATGATGGAGAATGGCATTGAAATAATGCTTGGGTTTTGCGTAAACCTTTGTTGCTACTAGCCTTGCTTCTCACCACCTCAAATGTGTATCCATAGTAAAGATACTTTGAAGTTTTAGAAACATTCCAATATTTCTTTCAGGTGAGCAAGACTATCTCTGCTTCATTGCATCACTCAACAAGATCCAGTTTGAGTACGGAGGTACTCTGCCATGGCCATGGACTATTGGATCACTTGAATGCATATGCAATTTGTTGAGAAGTAAGTGTCGACACATGTAGCCTTTAAATAATGTAATTCTCCTAGACACAATGTGTGTATCTTATGCACCCTAATGATTCATCATGAAATCCCAAAACGAGAATCAGGGGCTTCCGATATCCTAGCCTCAGTATTGTGCACCACTGAGCTAGGTGGTGAATGCTTCCATTCACAGGATAATACAATCCTTTTGGTGTCTACCAACACTCTGAGAGGAGGTTGATTGGCATTTACTATCTTAGAAGGTCAAGCCTTCAGTTGCTTGCAAGCAGCTTAATCCCAATATGTGACCATACTTCTCCCCCTCTTATTTACAACTTCAATTGTAATAGGGAGTTGAGTGATACTACCACTCTTTCTAGCACTACATAGGATTAGCAAGATTTTACGACACCTAATAGTAAATGCAAATGGCAGTTGATTCGCAATCTAGCAAATCATTGAACCCAAATGGTTCAGCTTTGGTACGGAATCCTGAGCCTAGAATACTTCCTACATTCCATAAATTTCCTGGCATTATTTGTGGTACTCGATATCTCCCCCTAATGCCTGGAAAAGCTCATGATTAAATTACAACCAGTGTACGGGCATAACAAGTTCCTCACAAAGAGGATACAAATGATCGACGGAGAGTGAAATCTCATATTGATCCCCAGTTTTCTGTGTGCCCATTAATGTACACTGTGGTGGTGAGAGTGGGATGTTGTGTAGCAAAACACATACCCAGAACGCAAATGGGAAATACTTCATGGATTTCCATGTACTCAAAGCTCGGGGGAACTTATAGATGCAGTTTATCACAAATCAGGAGTGTGTAAAACTACCTGACCCCAACAAACATGTTGGAAATGGCATTTCATCAGTGATGGTCATGTGATAATTTATTAAATGTCTGAATCGTAGATTCATCAATAGTGTGTAGGCTAATGCGCTCAGAACTAGAGCCATTATTAATTCATGGTATTGTGTTGTCAGGAGGACACACATTTGAAGCCATCATATAGATGCATCATTTAACCATGTAATGCTCGAAATGTCCATACAATCTTTGTATGAGACCACACTTGTTCCTTGAATATGCAATTCAAGAAACTTAAGACATTCAAATCTGATTTTAAGATAAGAGGGACTTAAAATCCAGTTCCATGCGATACTAGCGTATCCAAGCTATGGAAAATCATGACCAATAGAATTGCCTTGAATTTTTCACTTCATTCCAATGATAGAATGGCCAAGTCGATCATACGATTGTATGTATCAACGGCAGGGAAAATTGCATCAAATGCAACATGTTGGATAGAAACATGTATGTACAATACGTACAATACATACAATCCAAGAGAGAATATTTCTCAGAAACATATATGCCATATCCTTTACTATCATCTTGTGTTTCCACATGATAGAATTATTTATGGATATCTCTATAATTTGGTAAAATATGAGTCAAAGGAGGATGTAACAAAACATCTTAGATGACTTTTACCATAGGGAGCATAATTGTGGACTATCATTGCATCGCATGAAGCGATTGTCCACATATTCCCTAATTATAGAGGTTTGTGGTTGAATTGACCAAAAGGCACATTTCTTTCTCAATTGGAATAATTCTCGTACATGTCTATACAAGACAACAATTTGATAAAAGTTTTTTATCAAACAGTGTATTGAACATCTATTACTGAGGTATGATATTCCAATACAGGGGTTTGTACAACTCAAATCTCATGAGTTCATACTCCCCCAATCATAACCAGGTTTGTAGAACTCTAGTTATGAATAAGTGTGTTCAACTCAAAATGCATGAGCTTGAGCATAGTACAACATCAATAAATGAGACATCAATTGCATTGAGATCATGCGAAATCTCAAAACAAATCATTTGAGTAGTACTTAATGAGCATGTATTCCAACAAAGTAGCATTCCCTTGGAGAAGAGAAACTTTGGTAAGTGGTTCTTAATAGGAACCACAAATAACCAACAAATTTGTTAGATGCAAGATTTGAAGATGCGCTTCATATCTTGACACTCATAAGTACTTTGCATCCATTTAGACTTATAGTACATGATTAGGTGTTTTGACATTGACACTATATCCAAAATGTATAGTGTAACCACATCAATGACAAAAATTATCATTCATATTGCTCTTCTCTTTCTGATGTGCATTAGACATTTGCCTTGTATATCTGCCGAGTTCATAGGACTATCAATCCAGTGAACCTCATGGTATTCTCATCGTTATGATAAACACTATGAACCTCATGATAGAGGCGCCACACAAATTGGCGTTGATGACGATCCTTCAAAGAAGTTCATCATACAATTTATCATGTGTTTTGAATGAATAGAGAATAATATTGGCAGTTTGCAAAATCAGTTTGCAAAATCTCAACATTGAGAAAATATCATGAACAGCAAGGTTATCGTCCACATAGAGACATACATAGTTCACTCATAAGACATCAGGTCTTATGATTACCTTGCTATTCATTGTGCGCTTGTTGAGCAAGCCACATAACACACATGTTCTTTTCCAATTGATACCCATGAGTGAGATCCTTATGGATGTAGAATCTTAACAGAAAGATAGCACCACATTTATTCCGAATGTGAAGAAGGTGATCCCTTTAGTGGGTTCAATAATCATGTGTAGTAGTCAATGGAATGCAAGAATGATCTTGATATCTAATGCACATGTAAGATAATTAAGCCCATATGGCGAGTGCATTGACACTATAAAAATAATTATCCCCAACATGGCATAATCATTTATTTCAATTAATTTACCACAAGTAAATTTAAAACCACATTGGTGATGTTGTAACATTGATGCAAAACATAAAGGCTCATATCTTCTTATCTTTGGAGAATTGGCGGTATACCTGAGGTGAACCCCATAATTAATTCATTTTTGAAAGATTGGTGGACACAATGTAGATAATCTCCATGTAATGAAACAATGGAGTAGATCTCCTAGTAGTGGGCAAGTATCTTGCTGTCAAAAAGCATGGATCTCAGGGCTGATACATTCTAAAAGAATATACCGCAGCCGATGCTTAGGTCTCCACTACCCTGTGCTTGACCAAATTTCAAAAATTAAATGGTAATAGCCATGAAGGTGTATACCAAAATTGAATCTCCGAAGAAAATTTACTTGGGATAACACGTGTAGGTAATCATCATAAGATGTAGACCTCTTAGTGATGAGCAAAAGCTGCCTAAAAGCGCGGATCTCAGGGCAAATAAGCTCTTAGAAAGAACGTATCGCAGCCAGCGCCTAGGTCACATCACCTTGTGTTATTCCAAATTATATGTATAGGCCTTAATTTTAATTTTGCTTGATGTTCTACTTGATGTAGAAAAATTTGATTAATTAAACCATGCAAATAGAATAAATTGCATATTTAAGAATTGTTCTAACACCTAGAAATGATCTGCGGATCATAAAATGAATATCATCGCGTAATTTAACATTTAAATTACATAGGTGTGTATACCGGATGGTACAAATAATAGTGTTCATCACAACACAAAATAACAGAATAATTCAGGGTCTAAATCATAAATATATATAATTTATAAGTCTGAATATGTAAATAGGTAAAAGCCTGAGGGCTAATTTAAATTTCAGGGTAGTAACCTGGACTTTTCGAAAGTTGGAGGGGGTCCGAAGGACTTCTTGAATTTGAAGAAAGTATGCGGTCCGGCTGTGGCCTGCGGGGCTTGTCCCGGCCTGTGGGCCGGCGCGGCCTGCGGACGGCCCGCGGCGGAGACCTGAGCGCAGCCCTGTGTAGCCCACCACGGGCGGCCCGCGTATTAAAGGAGGAAGGGGGCGGTTAGGGTTTCCTAACCCATTTGCCTCCCCTTCCTGTAACCGCCGCCGCCGCCTGAAGGTGCCGGCGCCGCCGCTGCCTGGTGCTGTCGCCGGCGATGGCCGGCCGGCCGGAGGGCCGTAGTTGCAGATCCATCCGCCTCCAGTGCTTCTCCGCCTCTTCCCCTCTCCCTTTTCTTCTTGTTTCGTCCGCTGCCCCAGTTGCGCCGGCGTGTGTCGCCGGCTGCCGGCCGTTGGCTGGCCTTCAATGCGTGAAGGAGGGGACGGCGGAAGGACCGGTCTGAGGACCGAATCCAGTGATGCTGGGGCGGCGGTCCACGGCTGCAATGCGGTCGAGGGGGCTCGTTCCGGCGGGAACTGGCACAGGGACACAGGCGTCCATTCCCTGCCGCCGCCGCCGCAAGGGCGCGTGCGGGCGTGCCGCAGGCAGGGTCGCCGCCGCGAACAGGGCATTTTTTGATGAGGACCGGATGAAGCAAGATGATGTCGTTGCCATCAAATCAAGTACAATGGAAAAAGGTAAACGTGAATTGCGTACCATGGCCATCATTCCTTTGTTCTTTGGCTGCTTCTGTTCTTCAATCGCACAGAGATGCCGTGACTAAGCATGCCAATGTTCATCTGTTCTATTGATAGGGGCCAAAGATGGCGCTGTTCAGAGACCATGGTGGTTGTGACGACAGGATCAAAGTGCAAAATCCATGCATGGCAGTTCCTGTCGTCGGCTAGAAAGGTTTCCCTTTCGTCTTCTTTTTCTTTCTTCTGTCCACCAACACGAACTGATGCGTGCGTGCCTGACAGAACAATGCAGCGGAGAGCGTGATCCTCCAGTCATTCGACGCACTCGGTGGAGAGCAAAAGTGCTGATAACGCGTTTAGAATCGAATGTAAATGAGGCACCGGACAAGGGTGAAATGAGTGTCTGTTGTATTGATCTCATGAAGTCTGTACACATATATATATATATATATATATATGGGTGAAGGGGCACTATGAAGGGACATATCCGTTAGGACATGTAACCGCCACAGTCCGCACCCTTTGGAATTAGATCACATGAAATGTTCTCTAACAGTTCTTTCTCGGCAGCGGAAAGGCGGGGGGTGGTGAGGAAGGCCGAGCCGGATGCATATCGTCCCGCCAAATCAATTCACTTTAGAGATATGCGAGCTTCATCTACGGTATGCTCCTTATCCCCTTCCTCTGCTACGGTTAAGTTGTTAGTCGTCGTGAATAGGAAACCCTAAATCTCATTTGTGCTCATGGCTGGTGCTGCGGAGGAGATGCAGTCGATGTGCAGTGGCAACACTGAGGGTGGCAATATTGGGGGTGTGTACAAGATGAGCACAAGTGGCACGTACCAGCTGCCCGCTGTGGCGGAGATCAAGCATGGTGATATGTCTGTGGAGGAAGATATGTTTGCGGAGGAAAACGAGAGAATGGATTGATCAACGGGATAGGGATCTGATGGAGCCCAACCTCACATGGGAGATGAAGGTGCTGAGGGTTCTTCACATGATCCGCTGCCGGAGTTAATTGAATTCAACCACAAGCTGAATTTCTCTACTCAAACTCGCTTTTGTGAATTCAACATAGCCTTCTTCGACCTCGATAAAGAGTGTGAGTACATTCGCATCATAGCCTTGTTGATTTGTCTTCCTTGTTTCTCCCCCATTGAGTTGCATACATGTATATATCCTAGGAATTTTTGTATGAATGCACTCTCTTTTGCTATTTGTTCATCGGATACATTGATTATAAAATACATTGATTATAAACTTGTGCACAGAATAATATTCTAGCTTTGTTTTCTGTCCATGGCTTTAATTTTACAGCGGAAGTTATGCATGGGCCACTCTTTTATGATATCCCTGAGTCTAATTATCGGCGCTTGGATGATTCAATAAATGTCATCTCAATCAAGGTCGCTGAGTCTGACTTGAGTGGCACCATCAACATATATGGCACCGTGCTGGCAAGGGATCAGTATGACTATAGATGCGTATATTTATTCAAGCGTGAAAGGGAGAATCCCCAACCCATCTCACCAAAGGTCTGTATATGCTATTCCTTTTGGTAGATTATAGTAATTTATTGATAAAATCTGAGTGCTGTTGTCAGTACTATTAATTAATTTGAAACAGCATATCTCTAAGAAGTGTTGGACCATTGCTACTATGTAGTTTTTACAGTATTCATTTCTAAACTTTTGACAGAATTATGAAGTGAAATTCAGAGAGTTACTTTCAATAGCAGTACAGTCTCTTACCATCTGATTAAACATAGTACCATATGTTTAACGGTGCCGTCAATCTCTTACCATCTGATCTAATTCCCATAATGTCTTTGGGTGCATGCTACAATAGCAAAGCTATTGTTCCACTTCATCAATAGAATAGGTTTGTGGACTACTGAGTACTACAAGGACTCTTTTGCTTCCCTGATTCTTGTGACTTGTGGGATTGGATTACATGATTCCTATCTCAATGCCCTGGTGCTTTAATTTTCTTTATTCCATTGTAAACACGTTTTTTATCACCAGGCTTCATATTTACACATTTTGTGGAAATGAAAGAATTTGTCTTGGTGCCTTGTTAGTGGCATCTTCTGCTAGCAATAAAATCAATTGTTTCCTTGTTTTGTAGTATAAGAGTGGGAAGCATACCACCCAAAGATCCCAACCTTTGTAATTTATACCTTGAGTAAGGCACTGGCATGGCTTCATTATCCACCAAAAGAATTGATTCATCCGAAAGAAATACCATATGTATTTTCTCCCCAAACTTTTGGCTCATTGAAACCAAGATTTGGTCTCTTTTCTTGGAAAAAGAAAGAATCCTGTACATTAAGTCACATAATATCATAGTCCAGTTGGCTCTCGTTACCTGATTTACAGGGCAAGACATGACAGTTTTGTAATTTATCATGTCTATTGTTTTCTGCTCTTATTTATGTGAACCTTACTCTTTCGGTAAATACATAGGCTCATATCTTTGTGTGGTATCTGTCCAAGTTTATCATGACATAACCTTGAATATGGTCTGAATTACATTTGTGTTGTTGAGTTCGGTACCTTTTTGTGCCAATTTTTTAAATATGTTTTCACCTAATTTGTTTTGCAGGATAATACGCTAACTTTAACAGGCCCAAAGCGAGCACTTGCTGGATTACGCTGTATGTATTTTGAGTTCCATTTAATGGTCAAGGGTGAGGGGGCAGTCGACCAAGTTTTCAGCAAAGGTATGAAGGCACGCAATCCCTGCTGTGATACAGGTGAATCGAGGACTTTATCTCTAGAAAGTCACCTAAGTAAAGTTGATATGGTGTATACACCTGTTTCTTATGCTGTGGAAGCTTCTCTTGGGATCAATGTTTTGAATGGGAAATCTAATTTCTTTGGCAAAGTAATTGCTCAGACTACAAATGATGAAAATGAAATCATTCTGTATGACAGTGGAGTGGCAGGCACCGAGACAAAACTTGGATATGGTGGGCTTGTCAAGTTAGCGCGATCTGTAGTAGCAGTCCCACGGGCTGAAAAACTGATGCTCAGGTTTACTGTTTCTGGGGGTGACCATAAATCTTTAAGCCTTCTGCTTCCTCGATGGAATAGTGTTGAACAACTTACCATGAAGTTAGGCCCTTACAAGATGCAGTTGAAAATTATCTGGAAGGGTGTCTTAATGCAGCGACCCAACCTGTTTGGGGATTTTGGGGAGAGAAGAGTGTTAAGGTAACATCAAATGGGCCGTTTGCTCCAAACTCTTAAGTGGTCGATCGTATTTGAACTCTCAAGTGGTTGTAGTTGGAGTACGGTTAGCTGGGATCGCGACCTGATGGCGATGCGATCGGCAAAGTAGCCCTTGTTTAATCTATCTGTTGTTTAGTTTAGAGCTGATTTAAGCGGAATACATTCCCACAACCGGAAGGTGCATTTCATTATCTGCAGCCATCCAAACTGCTTCGAGATTTGCGCCTCATTCCAACCCGTGCTGACCGAGGCGGGCTGCGGAGGTGGCCCAGGTGGCCGTGCCCTGCTGCCTCGCTTGCCTTGTGGAGATGGCGAATGGCGAAGATGGCCGCGGCCTGGCCACCTGTGGCGGAGATGGCGGGGCGGCAGAGGATGGCAACGACGAATGGAGGAGCTGGCCGCGGCCGGCGGATGGAGGAGATGCTGGTGATGAGGAGATGGAGGGGATGGCTGGTGATGGCCGCGCCGGCCGCCGGCGGCTGGCGGAGGTGGCCGTGGGTGGCCGGCGGATGGGGGAAGAGTTGACTTGTGCGAATCTTAAAGCGATGGCCACCGCTGGATAATGGTAGGGGTACCTACCGGTTGGGGGGGAAAACCGCTTTGCTGATTTAAGTTAAAAATAGAAAGCAAAAATAAAAAAAGTTTAATGAAATTACCGAAGCCCCAACCCGCTTGTTGATGTGGTGTTGGTTTCATCACTCCAGAAAGGTGGAAGGTACTTCTAAGATGATTTGTTAGTAGATGTGATGAAATTAAGAAAAGTAAGTATGTAAATAGAAGAGATGTCAAGGAGAGAAGCAACATTGTGTGTTCCTAGGTATCGCCTTCAATTGTTCAGTTGCTGAATGATAATATGAGTGAATTCATATCATGCATAAAGTACAAAAAAAAAAAAAAGCTATTCTGAAGTACAGGGAGTGTTTGGCAGCACTCCACTCCACTTTCACCAACTCCACTCCAACTCCAGACTTTTCAGCTTTGCTCCAACCCAAGAGAAACATGGAGCGGTTGTGCATGTTTGGCAGAATGAGGTGCTCCAGCTCTAGAAACTCCTCGCCTCCAGAAATTTTGATATTTGGTTGGAAAGTACTCTTTTGCCCATAGTTGGATGGTTGGGTTGGGGAGGTTTTTTCCGGCTGCTACTGCTACAGCGTGAGGTACTGTTCACGCAAACAGAGGTGTTTTTGGCTGCTGCTACAGTACAAGGTGCTGTTCACGTAAAACAAAATTAACTAAAATGAGATATCCAATCCATCAATGTTCAAATAATTTAAATGTTCAACAATTGATGTTCTACTGAATCAAAGTTTGATACAAATACGATACAAAAATCAACCTAGCCATTACGAACTAATTCCAAGCAAGAGTGAGGTGGCCAGCTCGTCACGAAATTTATCCATAGTTCCAAGCATAATGGGTGAATTCACCATCACTTCAACATAGTGATGGAAATAGTTATTCTGAAGTATATAAAATATGCTGCGCTACAAGAAGAAAAGGTGCTGATAATCTGATTAACTTCATAATAAAAGGCTGTCCGTTATTTGTTTGAGACTCCATGGTAGCACACGTCAAGTTCACTAAAATATGAAATAGAAAGATTGGAGAAATGAAGGTATGAGTTTATATTCATATAATTACTTCAAAGTAACAACTTTCTGAAGCTAATGATATCTTTGACCATCAGGGTGCACCTGCAACTACATGTGTCTCTTTGTAATGCTTATTGACAAACATTCTCTGCATATAACCACACTTAGATTAGTTCCTGACCAATTCTGTAATGAAAAGATAAACACATGTGTGCAAAATGGAAAAAAAAAAGATTTGTTTGAATAGGTCAGGTGAAAATGGAAAGTCCCAAGTAGCCCATAGCAAACCTGAAAAGAGAAAACTGTATTTCATACTTTTAAAGTTCTTCGCATGCAAAATGATTAATTCCCAATTGTTTGCTCTCTATACTAAGAGCCTTTGTACTCCAACCAAGGCTTAGTATGCCAAATCAACAGTCAACACATAAGATTTTTTGGTCACTGCTAGCAAACCTTTGTTCAGTGATGGTTTGCTAAACCATGAACAATATGATATCTAGTTCTCTTCAGAAAACACCATCGTTTCAGAATGGACATATCACAAACTGATTAGCAAAGCTAATGAGAGGGTGCTTGCTGAACAGTCTACAAGAGCACATGACCCTACACTCCTGAACAGGAGATCGACTAGAACAGATCAAGAAGCTTTAACACGCCGTGAAGAAATCATTTGCACCTGAATCTGAATCAAACCAAAGTTCAGAATCCACGGTGGTCAAACCTGAGCTATGAATCTGACTGATCAATCCAAAATAATAGCCTGTTTCCTAAATCTGATCCAGAAGTTTTTTTTTCTGAAATCTGATCTCTAAACAAAATAATAGCCTGTTTCCTACAGAAAATATTTTCCTTCAGAATAGTCATTTCACCAAACTTGACCAGCAAAATGAATCAGAGAGTCTTGTAAGCTCCAAGGTAATGCTTGAAGACAAAAGAACGAATAAGTATACAACCAGTACGAATGACCCCACGCTGCTGAACTAGTGATCCAAACAAGGTAAATTTCTATTACATCTGCAGAAGATGCTTAGTTTCAATGTCTCCACGGGCTTTGTTGCATACGAAATCGGCTTTTTACAGAGCCATCGAGACGAAAAGCATCCGATATTTTGTAGAAACTCGACGAGCGTGGTAGCACTTGGTTTAGCTCGCTACCGATGATAAGTTACGAGCGTTCAGGAATTACTGCCCCCGAACCACCGCTGACGGCTGATCAATGCCGCCGGCGGCGGCGCACAGCCGGAGTGACGGCGGGGAGGAAGACGTCGGTGAGGGCCGTCTTGGAGTTCACCGCAGCCCAGAGCAGGCTCAGGCCCTGGAAACCAGCACGGTAGAATGGACTAAACAACAGGCGATTAAGCTTCAGCAGCGCAGCAAACATGATACTAGCAACGAGGAGGAGAAGGGCGATCGACGGCGAAACGGCACCTACCTCCTTGTACCCGAAGGGCACGGTCTCCTCGCGCACGTCGTCTGCGTCGACCGCGACGCCGAGGGCGGAGAGCAGCGCGGCGCCGCTCAGGCCGGCGGGCACGGGCCTGACGGCGAGGTCGTCCATGACGGCGTAGCTCGTCGCCGCGTCCGGCTTCCGCGCGGAGGAGCCCTCGTTGTCGCCGGCCTTGCCGGCGCACTTGACCTCCACGGTGGTCCGGCCGCCGCAGAGCGGGCACTCGACGCCGCGCTGGTCCGTGACGCGGAACCGGCACGGGAAAACGTCGCGGCCGGCGCCGGCGGCGCCGCGCCTCTCGTCGCGCGCGCGGCAGCGGTAGAAGGTGTCCCCGCTCCTCCCGGCGCCGCCGCGGCCGCCGGCCGCGGCGGACCCGTCGGGGCGGCGGTAGAAGCAGGCCTCGAGGAAGTGCAGCTCCGCGTCGCACCTGGCAGCGGTGGACGTGGCGGCGGCGCAGGACGGGGAGTCGCAGGGGCACGCGGAGCCGGCCTCCCGCGACGCGACGTCGCTGCAGGGGCACCCGATGTGGGCGCACCGGAAGAGGCGGCGCGCCATGATGCGCAGGCCCGCGGGCGCCCGCGGGTGCAGCGCGCGGGAGGAGGAGGTGGTGGTGGTGGAGGAGGCGGCGCCGCGCGTCAGGAGGGCCTCCGCGGCGGCGAGGTTGCGGAAGCAACCGGCCGCGGCGGAGGCGGGGTCCTCCCGGAGCAGCGCGTCGAGCGCGGCATGGACGGGGTCGGTGAGGAGGGAGGAGAGGAAGGCGGCGGCGCCCTCGCCGGCCTCCGCGAGGAGCACGCGCCTCCCGGGGCCGTCGACGAGGAGCCTCACGGTGCGCGCGGGTGCGTCCGCGGCAGAGGCGGCGGCGGTCGGCGCGGTCGTAGAGGGCGCCATCCCGTGGAAGCGCGGCCGGGAGCACGCGCCAACCAATGACGCTGCTCGGGAGGAAGCGGAGGTGGAGGCGTGGGAGGGCGTTGGTTGGGGAATGCTTCCCTACAGCTGGAGTCCAGCAGTCAAGTCGGTCGGCGGCCGCGAAGAGGATCCTCTCGCTCTTCGCTCTGCTGCGGCCGCGTACAGCGGAAGCCAGAAAGCACTCGACTAGAGTGCGTTGCGTTGGAAGAGAGAGACGCTGAGGCAGGAGGGAGTGGGCCGGGGAGGCAGGCTGGCAGGGTGGGTGGGCTCGCAGGCCGAACCCCCTTGCGCTTGGGCCTTAGCACACAGCTGCTCTGCTCGGCCCATGTCGTCACCTCAGCCATTTTTTTAGGGCACCTCAGCCAATATTTGTTTCACAGCAACGTTGCCAACGCACGCGCGCCTCGGGGTCGGTCGGACTCGAGCAACAGCCAAATCACAGCAAAAGAAACCCCGTTCCACCACACTACATCCACAAACCGAAAAAGTGTGTACACGTTCCGTGCCGTCACAGCAAAATTATCATGACAGATTTTTAGTGCAAAGTATCATCCGTCCGAACCCTAGGCTTTTTTCCGTACACGTACTAGCTAGGCAGGGTTTACCGACATCACTCACTATTCAGTAGTCAAGGCTTGCAGAGAGATGGTCCAAGGAAGGTAGTGCAAAATAGTGCAAAATAGGAAGGTAAATTGGCCTTTGTCTCGCGTGAACATTATTTTTCATCCTCTTTGCATACCCTCGTCTCCAACAGAGAGAAGCAATTGCATTCACACCCGGCGGAGGGCGCAGGGGAGGGGGAAGGGAGGCAGAGCTGGAGCGGCTCCGTGCCGAGTTGGCCGCGGCCAAGAGCCGCCTCGCCGCGACGGCGGCCGAGATACCGCCGCTCGAGTCGCGGATCGAGTCGACGAACGTCGCGGTCACCGCGAGGCAGGTGGAGGCGGCCTAGAAGAAGGAGGCCGCAGATGAGCTCCGGCTTCCTCGCCACTGCGGATGGGCTGGCCACCGCCGCCCTCTATGACAGCCCGAGCGCTGATCGAGCTTCCCCGGTCAGCCCTCCTCCTGGTCGCCGGGATCCGCCAGAGAGCAGGAAGGCCCGGCCTCCCTCTCGCTCCCCTGCCTCCGGCACGGTGGGTCGCGGCAGGTGCGAGTC
Source organism: Cenchrus purpureus (assembly GCA_022644695.1). Lineage (NCBI taxonomy): Eukaryota > Viridiplantae > Streptophyta > Magnoliopsida > Poales > Poaceae > Cenchrus > Cenchrus purpureus. The sequence continues at coordinate 94,792,004 of CP053459.1, forward strand.
CTCTTCGCGCCTCCTCCGTCGAGTCCTCCCCTTCTCCGGCATCCTCCTCTTCTCCTGCGCCAGTGGAGGACGACTTCTCTCGTGCCGCCACCTCCTCCTCTTCACCCGCGCCGGCGCCGCCTCCTCTTCTCCCCGCGCGGCCGGCCCTCTCTCTCTCCCCTGCGCCAGATACCTTCGAGGAGAGATGAGATGCAATTTTGCATCGCCTCTGTCGGGGTTCTCTACCACCGGACAGTGAATTTGTATCGATCGTGTGTCGGGCTCGGATGGTTAGCGCAGGAGACAACGGGATTTAGACTGGTTCGGGCCTCCGAGGAGTAATACCCTACGTCCAGTGTCGGGCTGCTGTGTTCCCACGCTAGGGTGGTTTGTAGTAGGGGTTACAAACTGGTCGGGAGTGGGTATCGAGCCCAAGTCCCTTAGAATGAGTATTTGGTTCATCCTCTAACCCTTGTGACGGTTGCCCTCCTCTCCCTTTTATAGGCGCAAGGGGGATGGGCAAAAAGGGAAACAAAAGAAGTGTTACAGTGTCGGCCACTGAGATGTCCTCTCGCGCGTTGCTGTTCGTCAGGGCGCATTGAAGAGGAGCCGCGCTATGTAGTCGTAGAGACCGCCGCGTGGCCGGGCGTGGCTGTCTACTTCGAGACGCCTGTCGCTTTCTCCGAGTAGTTTGGCGGCGACTCAGCCCGGCCGAGCACCGGATGAGTCCGCCATGCTAAGGCCTAACCGTAGACCTGAGCTCGTCGTAGGGGGTACTTGAGTGCCTTGGGTGGAGTTTGCGTGCCGCAGGGTCGGAGGTGATGGCGATTTGATGGTCGCATGGTGGGCGCGAGCCACATTAAGACATTGTCGGGGCCACTGCCGCACCGGTGTGTGTTTGCATGGGGGTCCGGCCCCCCACGTGTCATGGTGGAGGTGTTCGCGCTCCGGGACCGCGCCACGTGGTGCGGCTTGCGCCTTGGTCGAGGCGAGTCTTGTCGTCAGGCGGAGACTTGTCGTGCAAGGCGGAGACTCGTCGGAGGGTTCTCTCTAGCGGGAACTAGTCGAGAAGCTCCCAACTAGTCGGGAACAAGACGTCTTGCCAGTGATGGTCTTGACTGGGGTCCTTAGTCCTCTCCGTCTTGAATCTTGGTCTTCACGTTGTCAATCTTGGCCTTCACATTGTCAATGGTGTCAGAAGACTTCACCTCAAGAGAGATTATCTCGCCGTCAAAGGGGGCCCTAATCTGGGCCCTCGTTAGTAGCCCCCGAGCCTGAGAGGGAGTCAAGGACTCGCGCACAGGCTCAGTCGGAAAGGCATTTCATCAGTCTTCATTCTTGGTCGTCCCGATAGGTGCGCAGCGAGCGGCCCATGGAGTGAGTTGTAGACTCGCTCATGGGGTTTTAAGCTTCTGTGGTGTTGTCGTGGCCTTGGACTATTCCGTTGAGGTAGTCGTCGTCGATCGTGGCCATCGTGGCGGACGAGATGGTTTGAATTGACGGAGCGGGGACGGTTTAGACACCCGGGCCCAGCGAGAATCGAGGTGTCGCGCGGGCGAGCGTCTGTCACGCCGGGGCACGTGCACGCGGGGGGAGCGTTTCTGCGACGCGGTGGGCCCGGCATTTAGGCCCTTCCTTTAACCACGTTCCCACTACCTTTGCCGTCCGCCTCTTCCGTTCCTCGCGCCCGCAACACCGCCACCGCTTTCACGAGTCGCATTCGCCGTCACCATGTCGAACTGGATGCGCTCCAACGTGTCCCGCTCGATGTTGCGCCGCCTCGTCGAAGCTGGGCAGCTCCCTCCGCTCACCGACGCCGTCGAGTGGAAGGTGCCCGGCGAGGAGTCCGTGCCGCGCCCACCCAAAGGGTACGTCATCTCATTCGTGGCCTTCCATGAGCGCGGCTTCTCTGTCCCCGCCGGGCGGTTCATCCGAGCGGTCCTCTCGAGTACGGATCCAGCTGCAACACCTTAATCCGAACGGCCCGTCCAGATGGCGGCGCTGAGGCGTCAGGCGAGGGTACTGGGAATCGGCTCACCGCACCTCTTCAAGTACTTCTTCATGTTCGCGTGCCTGAAGGACGGCTCCAAGGCGGCGACAATTGGCTGTGCCAACCTCCGGATGAAGCAGGGCCGGGGCGACAAGTACCTTCCCTCGGCCGGCTCAAGCGGCCCGGTGGCACAAGGGGTGGTTCTACCTCAGGAACGACCCCTAGCACGCGCTGCCGGCGTTCACGCAGGGAACTCCATCGGGGAGTCGCCGAGTCTTTGGTCGATGCGGTCCTCGGCGAGGCGGGGAGAAGATTTCAAGGAGCGGGCGGTGCTGGCCCGTCTTGAGGCCAAGGTCGATCTGGCGGCCGTCATCGGCCAGTACCACGCCCGGGGGGTCATCCCGCTCCAGAGGCGACCGCTGCGCCTCTGCGAGATGATGACAGGCCCCTGAGAAGGGACCGTGTGGCGCGAGCTCCCGTCCGAATGAAATCCGCCGCCGCGCGGCGCAGCCATCGAAGTCGACCCGTGTGGCGCGGTGCGGCTCCTCCCGATGCTCCCCCACGAGGGGACGGGAAAATTTGTAAGTGGTTTCTTCCCTCGATTAGCCCTTCGATCAGATTTGGTGTTTTCAATCGTCTTTTGATCTTCTCGGAAGCCGACCTCCTTCCCCCTTGCTTTTCCAGTTGAAGTGTTCTCACCTCGTGCCCGCGAAGGCGCCTCTCCCGGAGGAGGCGATCTTCAAGCGCAACCAAGCGGCCGCGGAGAAGCGGAGGGCCGAGCGCAAAAGATTGCACAAGGAGAAGGAGATCGCCAAGCGCGATCGGAATGATGACCGCATCAAGCGTCGCAAGACGGGGGAACGCTATGTTTCCTCCGACGAAGACCCGTCACCGACACCGCCGTGGAGTGGTGACGAGCCAAGCGTGGCGGTCAACTGGAGCGACATGTCCTCGTCGCCCACGCCCTCGCCGCACCGAGCGGTGGAGGTGAGCTCATCGCGGCGACCGGAGCCGGTCGCCCGCGGGAAGGGTGCGGGCCCGAGCTCGCAGTCGGGGACCCGCCCCACCCGAGAGGATCAGAGAGTGACCCGCTCTCAGGCGGTGCCTGTTGGCCCGCGCAACTCTGAGGGGCGGAGGGATCCTCCACGCCGAGAAGATCCGCGAACCTGCCCCGCCATCTCGAGCCCGACCGCCCGGACTCGGACTCCTTGAAGAGGCGTTCGTTGTCGGAGGTCCGCGCTATCTTGCGGTCCGTCTTGCCGGGCGTGCCGCAGGAAGGGGACACGAGCGCCCCCGCGCGGCGCCTTCAATCTTTGATAATCCGGGGCGGCGGAGCCCCGGCCATACAAGTTCCCCTCTCCGCCGGCGGGAGTCAAGGGCCGGCCTCTGACGCGGTAGAGGTCGGGCGGTCAGCCCCCGAGCCGCCAAGGGAGCGAAGCATCGCTCCCGTGCGGGAGGGGAGAGGCGGACCAGCCCCCGGGCCGGCGGAACGTCGGGGGTTGGCTTCCGAGTCCGCTGGGGCCAAGCGATCAGCCCCCGATCAGGGCTCATCGGATAGGCCGGTGAAACAGGCCCGCGTCCGATCCAGCATGTGAGCTCCCGACTCCTTGTTGTTGTCTTTCATTGTCCTTCTTGCTCATTCCTCGTTGTTGACTTGTTGCTTCAGTCGCGCCGACACCAGCATGCTCAACCTCGCTACTGGCGCGCGGCGTCAGCAGCGTGGCGGCAGCCGAGGCCGTCCGCCACCCCGCTGGTCGCGCCGGGACCAAGCCCGGAGCGGGCTGGTCGTGGCCGCCGAGGTGGCGGATTCAATGGCGGCATCGCCAGCACCGTGTGCCAGCACCTTGGGCTCGGGGGCGACGACCACCGAGGCGACCGCCATCCAGGCGGCGACGGAGCTCCCTGTTGAAGTCGTCACCGGGCACGGCGCGACGGCAGCACCCTCCGAGCAGATCGTGCCCCCGCCATCGCCGGCAAGGGAACACAAAGTGGAGGCGCCTGCGGCGGTGGAGTTCCGCCTCGCGCCGAGCAGTGGGACGCAGGTGGAGCATCGGCGGCCGACGCCGCGGCCGCCGGCCCTTTTGACATCGTCGACCTCGACGCCAACGACCTACCGGACAACGACCGGGACGTGTACGAGGCTGTGCTGGAGCGGATGCTGGGCGAGACGGAGGGGTCAGAGGTTGAGGGCCCCGAGTCTGCCGCCCCTGTGGCCACTCCCTCAGTCAAGGCGACGGAGTCAGCCAGTGTGGGGCTCGTGCCTGACGCAGCCATGGCAGGACAGCTGGTGCCGGGCCCGACCGAAGCTGTCGAAGCTCCCGAATCTTTAGCTGTGACGGAGGCGTCCGAGGAAGTCCTCGGGGCTTCCGCCGCCGAGGCGGAACCGATCCCCGCGGCGACCTCGCCCCCTGCCGTGGTCACGGATCCGGCCGCGACGGGCGTACCGGAGTCTTCGCCGTCTCTCCGGCGCCGCCTCGCTGAGGCGGGCGGCGCGAAGTCCGACCCTCCGCCCGCAAGGACTCGACGCCCCCGGGAGCGGGGTGAGAGCCGCCTCCCCAGAGATCCAAGAAGTCGCGGAAGGCTCCGGGGCGGGCCGGTTGCCAGAATTGGAGGAGGGCGACGCTCGGGTCCTCGACCTCGTGCACTCCTCGTGGGCTGCCGCTTTCGAGGCGGGGGCATCCAACGATGAAGACGAGGAGTTCGAGGCGTGTGACCGTCTTGAGCGGGGCCTTGAGCGGGCGCACTGTGCGTTCGACGGGCTCATCCTCCCTACGACGGCAGTAAGTCTCTTTGAACCGGGATTTCGGTTTTGTTTTCCTCGTTTTCGTGCATCTTACAATCTGTATCTTCTCGCTCGGTGCAGGTACTCGCGAGGTGCGGCAGGAAGAAGGCGCGCTCCATTGTCGAGCTCCAGGCGGAGAAGGCCCATCTGGAGATGCAGCTGGCGGTTGCTCGCCTAGCCGCCACTGGTGTGGTGGCGAGCGAGACGTCGTCGAAAGCCGTGCTCGAGTCTGCTGTGAAGTCTGCGGAAGACCGTGCTGCGGCCGCTGAAAGCCGAGCCACGACCGCAGAGGCTGCAGCCGCCAGGGCGGTGACGGAGCGGGAGTCCCTGGAGACGAGGTTGGCCCATGCGGAGGCGGAGGCTGAGGAGTTGCGGGCCGCCGTGGTGACCGCAAACGATGCCGCCGACAGAGCCACGGCCACCGCTGCCACTTCCGAGGCCGCCACCCAGGCCGCCACCCAGAAGAAAACGACGCTCGAGTCGAAAGTGGCGGAGCTGGGGGAGGAGCTGGTCGCGGCAAGAGCAGACCTTAGGACGGCCAACCGCCAGTTCTCGGAGGTGGCCAACAAGCTCCAGGAGGTCACCGAGGAGGCGACCCGGCTCCGTGAGGACAACGCCAAGCTGTCGCAGGATGTCAACGGTAAGAATCGATAACTCCAGCTGTACACCCCTGCTCTTCTTGTTTTCGCCTTGGCCGGTGTTGATCCATCTCCTCGAGTGTCAGGGCTGCGCGTTTATCGCGCCGGGATGACCGCAAAGCTTGCGGAGAAGACACAGGAGCTGAACGCTGCCGCGCTTCAGAACCTCAAGAAGGACGGCTCGATCAAGCGGCTATCGGAGCAGCTTGATAGTAAGCCCCGCACCTTGACTTCATTCTCGCTTTTCCTTTGAGTTGGTCGTGACACATCGATCTGTTCGCTTTCTCAGAAACCAAAGCCGAGCTCGAGCAGTCTCAGATGGCTCGAGAGCAGGCCGCGGTCGAGCTGGGGCAGGTCAGGAATGCCCGGCGTGAGTCGGAGGAGTCTCGCAAGGTGAACATCCAAGACCTCGCCAAGCTCGCGAGGGCCGTCGGCGCAGTCATGACCGGGCTCGGGGTCCCCTTCGCGCCGATGTTGCCTGACAGGCTTGTCGAAGAGGTCGGGCGGCTCCCAGAGGTGATCAGAGAGCGTGAACTGTCGACGGCTCGAAGGGTGGTGCACCGGGTGCTCGCCATGTTTGAGTCGCACTACCAGGGGCTGGACTGCATGGCATTGAGTAGGCACTTGGTTCTAGGGAAGTACAGGCTGCAAAGTGTCTCGCTTCGGACACCGGACCCTCCTGGCTATAACAGTCGGTTCACGGCAAATGGTCGCCTACACCTGTATCCGAACGTGGGGGATTCCAAAAGGGTCCAACGGCTGTCACCACCGCGGCCTACCCCAAGACAAACCGTGGGATACAGGGCAATCGAAGGATAGCCTGTAGTCCAGACACCACGTCTGCACCACTAGCTACTACTACAGCATGGCTACGCCTGACGTCACGTAGCAACACTATAGCACTCCGTAAAGATACGGAGCGACCATCCCGCGATCACAACTAGTCCTTACCCATCAAGGAATTAGGATCGTACAAAGGATATGAATGACACTTTGGTCTAAACCAGGTATGCAGAGTTCTCACTATATTCTAATTGACAAGCAATCATACAAACGGAATGCAAGAATACTCATCCAATCAACAAGATCAGAGGATCGTGTCACGAAGAACACGAGCCTCTAAATGATGAACATATGAAGAACTCTAGAACATATCACCCATGTATGAATACAACTTTAGTCTAATTGGAATATAACGAAATACTCACTTTAGTCTAAATGAAGAATAGTATCACTCACGAGGTACAAAGAGATGATGAACGAAGAATGGATCATCGCATCTCCCTTCTACTCAACCACACCCTCTCCTCTCTACCTAGCACTACCTAAGCTAGATCTTCCCCACACTCATATTCCTGGTGGGATGAGGTTTCACCTCCACCAAGAAGGAATGAGAAGGAAGGAAGGAGGCTAAGGTAAGAAGTTGCCTTCAAGTGTGTTGTCCTATTCTTACCCCCCTCTCCTTCTATTTATAGGCGGCACCGGCCAAGTGAGCGAGACACCCGGATGGCCTCTAGGACCAATGGGGGACTACCACGTGGAGGCCTGGTATCAGCCGACCAAAGGTCGGTTCGGCCGATCCCAGGGTCGGCCGACCCCCACGTGGCCCACCTCGGGCTGTGCTTTCTCTGAGCGGCTGACTGGTGGGTCCTGAGGTTGGTTCCCGATGTACACGTGTGTTGGGGGCGGTTTGGGCGCTGGTGGGCCCATGGATCCATGTGAGGTACGTGGCGATCCCCGATTCACGAGGCTCTCTCTCTGGATTGGTGACATCATTGATCCAGGGGATGCTTGCATGGTGGCTCCTCATTGGTGAGCTCAAGTGCTAGGATCAAAGAGGCATGCTTTCTCCTCATTTCTTATGCTAAACACGTGCATTCAACTTTATCTGACCACTTGTGGAAATTGTCGATTCTAAGCCCTATTCTAATGTGGATGCATGATTCTCATATTGAAATGCAGGATTGATTGACTCTAAATAGGTACTTAGTAGCCATCAACAACTCCCCCACACTTGCCCTTTGCTCGTCCCGAGCAATAGGGAAGAGGTTGAGCGGGTTAAACCATAGGTATGAAACATACATAAGAATTATTCCAGGTCATACCTTACTCTTGTGAACTTTGTGGAGTGGCTACCATGCCATCTTGGGTAGTTGATAAAAGGAATGATCATGAATAATCCTCGAGAGTAAGGACTTGGGGTTTTTCAAAAGATTTTGAAAGAAAAGTGTGCTCTGCCTCCTTCTTTGATTCTCTCGGATCGCTCAATGCGTATATGTCCTTACCAAGGCATTAGAATTGCCTTTCTTCATCGTACTTCTGATGATGGCTATATGTGGAGCTCAGGGTAGGTATGAATGATAAGGCATACTCGCATCACATATATTGCAAAGTCAAAAACCGGATCCAAGAGAAAAGCAATTCGTACAATCAGATCAAGATGTGCACGTGTATGGATATGATAGGTATGATAAGGTGTATACTAGGCCCGGAATGGGTTCTAGATATTACCATACATGATGAAATGCTGTGGGGATGGTAAGGTGGACACTAGCCCTGGAGTAGGTACTAGTTATTACCATCATATGATGAATGAGATGAATGACTCCACTGCATGACTCTCTTCTCTCTTATGTATACGAAGTATTATGAGAACATGGCTATCCTCTTCTCCTTTCTTTTTTTTAAGTGGACCTTCATGTGCCCACATTTTCTCTCTCTTTTTTTTTCATAACTGCAGGGACCTTCATGTGTCCCCATTTTTTTTCAGATAGCCATGCCTCTTTACAAAATACTTGAGGAGAGAGAGACTTCAATGCATACGATGGAGCATTTATGTAGGTGAATAGATGAATGATACAATGCTAACTTCCAGAGTAGAAGCATAGCAAGGGGGAAATAGTGGTGTGCACATGAATCTTGATCATGAAAGCACGAAAAGAATTCTCACAAGGGTCACAACAATTTGACAAAGCTCAATGTAATAGCAAGCAGCATATGAGTATAAGGCTTTCAACTAAAAACATCATATGGCTTTGGTAGGACTGTGACATATCAAAGAGGAGCTGCAAGAGCATTTTTTTTCAAAAAGACCCAAGAACTTAAACCTTCAGAGTTGAGATCATGTCTTCAAGCCATATCTCTCTCGTCAACTACTTAGATGAACATGCTGTCCTTATAAAGATATGGTTCACAAGCCTCAAGAGTATAAACAAGAAATAGAACTTATGCATGTCAACCTCAGGTACGGAGCAAGCATTACCGTGAAATTCCTTGAGTTGCTCATAAAAGATTTTACAAACAGGTCATAACGAACTCAGGAAACATGGTTGAAAAGGTTAGAGATGCAAACCAGCGCTGGTTGTTGGCGCGGACCGAACGGAGTTGTTTGTGATGTGCAAAAAATGTGTCTCCGTTCAGGTTCTTTTAAACATGAGCGATTGCTGCGCTGTGCGAGCGTGGTGTGGGTGCAGATATCCATCGTGTTCGTGTTTGGAGAGTGCGTCTCTCCCCCACACTATCTTGTACCTGGGTGTAGTTCTTCAAGACAAACAGACAAAAACAGAAACAAACGACATATATGCGACTCAACCGGGTTATATGACCGGTGGAGCCAAAATTATTTTATTCAAATTCATAATGAAATAGGCGCTTACACACATGATGGAAATAAAAAAATTTGAAAGGGAAATAAACATGGAAGGAAATAAATTAAACTAAACTAAGCGCCTATGGGAAATGAAAAGTGGGCGTAGCCCTCTACTCCGCGTCGAAGAGGTCCTCGTGTCCCGTGGCCTCAAAGAGGCGCCTCATCTTGGCGCACAGGCCACGATGGAGGTCGCGGAGGTCATTCCTCAGCTCAGCGAGGTCCATCTTCTATTCTGCACTAATGGACTCTAGCTTCTCACACTTCTTTGCCAGTTCTTCCACCAACGGGGCTATCCGAGAAGAGGGAGTCTTAGGAGATCGCTCGGTTGCCCGAGTCTTCTCCCTTGACCTCCTAGGTGCCCGGGGTGTGGAACTACTGCCCAGCTCAAAGTCCTCATCAGTTGCTTCCAGAGTTACCGATATCCGGGCACCCTTCCTGCCGGTGCTGCCTGGGCTAGTGAATCTAGGCTTCCTGTGCAGGTGGAGGAGACGTCGGGCGCGAGGACGGCCGCCCCTTTGATCCCGTGGTGGTTGGTCGCGTGCCGAACGGTGGAACCACGGTGGCGGCGGAATCACCACATGCTTCGGCCGCATCCCCACTCCCCTCTGGTAGGGGCTACTGGCACGTCCTCGTGCCTTTCTCGCCTTCCCGGGCGAGGCAGATCGACTGGGGGGCGAGGGGCCAAAGGCACGAAGGGCTGAACCACTGCCCCCTTAGCGACTGAGGGTCTTTCCCGAGCTGCCCCTGATCCTTGGCCTTCTGTCGGAGGACGGGAAGCGAGCGGCCGCACATCAAGAATGCACGCGACCTCCATGGGTGCTGCCTCTTTGGGAGACTCAGTGATGGCAGGGATGTCTCCCTTGATGGGCTCCATAGAGGAGGACTCTGCGGGGTAGGGAACGATGCTCTTGTCGGCCATGGCGATTGCTTGGGGGAAGGAAGGAGTAGGGTGGATGGAGTTCTACGCGGCTCGGAATCCATCACATGGAGAGGAGGAGATCTCTGGAGGACGAAGGGAAACACACGCGAAAGGGGAGAGGCGGCGCGCCTGGTGGGTCGGCCGACCTAATGGATCGGCCGAACCCGTATGGGCTCCGCTGGGCCTCCCCTTTGGCCTGTGGGTTCTAGCATGGGTCACAACCTCGGGGCCAGGTGTCCCACAGGTTTTGAGGTTGGAGGCTCCAGAAATAGCTAAGGCAAAGTGTTGAGCAAAAATGCTCTTACTCCTCCGTTGGCTTTACTTAAACCTCCTCCTACACAAATGACACAGCATCGGAACTTCACCTGGACCCACACCTCCGAAAACATGGCTCAAGAATACTCAGACCCCAAATCAAGCGAATGGGATTCCATGGGTCGGAGGAGCATTCGAGCCCTGGGCCAAGAGAAGCAAAGTTTGCAGTTCATTCTCTCCTCGGGCTGCCACAGGTTTTCATCCTTACTGACGCGAGGACAACACGTGGGCTAACCCGACTTCCAACGATAGTGCACAGGGTAGGAATGCCACCACCCTTCCGTAGGGCATCGGTTAAGCCGGAGTATTAGAATGGGATTTTATGCCCACTGAGCTTGACCGGCATCGGTTCCTAGCTGAGCTCGTGATGATGAGATAAGTTGCTCGGTGGACGGACAAAGCGGTGCTTTCCAAGGCCAGAAGTTTAGGGACTTGCAATCCTGAGGCCAGTGTCTTGACCCGACCCTCGGTGTGGTGACACCTCAGGCTGAGCCTTGACGCTAAGCACAAAACATCCATCGTAACCTCTCCCGGAAAGTTGTAATCAAAATCGCGATAGTTGCTCTTGCCAGGAACAACCACCCTCCTTTGATTACTCCTTTCCTCCTTCCTTCGAGACTAAGTCTCGAGAAGGTCGAGACTAAGAGAAGAAATGATAAAGGGAACCTAAGGCGAACTTACACTAGGTGTTCTTTCCCAAAGATTCCTGCTAGTCAAGAATGACATCTTCAACGAGAGTGTAGAGAAGGTTGGTATGTAGGCTCGAACTCTCTCGAGGATAGGTTTAGGTGACTCATTACTGCGGTTGGCTACCTCGGTGCTTAGGACGGGCGGGGAGCTGAAATCCCGGAGTTTCTCCAGAATTTCCTTTCCCTGTTCCGGCTCTAAGAGAAAGAAGCCGCCCCCTGACATGGCATCAAGCGCCATGCCACTATCCTTGCGACCAAACCGAAATCTGCAAGAGCACCAGTGCAGTAGATCAAGGACTGGGCATGACTCGGTCATAGAAGCAAAACGATCCCATGCCATACCTAGAGATTCCTTCTCTCTTTGTTGGAAACTGAGGATTGCTATTCTTAGGGAAATGATACGCCTCAAAGGAAAGAATCGGGTGCAGAAAGCTGCTTTCAATGCTTCCCAATTGAGGTGTTTATACCCAAAACAACGGTACCAAGTTCTAGCTCCTCCCGAAAGGGAGAATGGGAACAAGTTCCTCCTAAAAACATCCTGTGTCGCCCCGATCTTACCACCTCGGTGAAACACGTTGTTCAAAGTCTCTCACATGATCGTAGGTATTTTCCTGATTTTCCCCTGAGAAGGGTTTGCTCTCGACTAGCTTAAAGATGGATGGATGAACCATGCAGGGTGTTAAGGAGACGGGTTGCCTCCACAAAGTTGATTCCATTGGTTCATTCATAATGAGCAGAAGGTATGTACAAGGATAACCTTCCTGGGATAACGGGGGTAGAGGTAGAAACAAAGAAGGAAAACAAATGATACGAGGACAATCGGGTTCGTAGACTCGTGACAACCGTTCCCCGGCAACGGCGCCAGAAATGCTTGTTGGTATTTCTTAACCTCACCGCTATGGCGCCGAGTTAGCGTGAGCGTGTAAGAAACACTCGGGTACACTGACGAGTGCGAACTAATCCATAGCGCTGCGGATACACCGTTGTAGCACTTCTCCCTTGGGAGTATTCCAAAGGGTATCGAATACAAGGAACGGTTGGGAGTTCTACGAGTGATTTATCCAAGGACACAGGATCTCTGCTCTGGTAGGTGAGAGGTATGGTTTCCTTTGTAGGCACTTGGTTCTAGGGAAGTACAGGCTGCAAAGAGTCTCGCTTTGGACACCGGACCCTCCTGGCTATAACAGTCGGTTGACGGCAAATGGTCGTCTACACCTGTATCCGAACGTGGAGGATTCCAAAAGGGTCCAACGGCTGTCACCACCGCGGCCTACCCCAAGACAAACCATAGGATACAGAGCAATCGAAGGATAGCCTGTAGTCCAGACACCACTGCACCAGCTACTACTCCTGACTACGACGGCCACGACATCACGTAGCAACACTATAGCACTCCGTAAAGATACGGAGCGACGATCCCGCGGGCACAACTAGTCCTTACCCATCAAGGAATTAGGATCGTACAAAGGATATGAATGACACTTTGGTCTAAACCAGGTATGCAGAGTTCTCACTATATTCTAATTGACAAGCAATCATACAAACGGAATGCAAGAATACTCATCCAATCAACAAGATCGGAGGATCGTGTCACGAAGAACACGAGCCTCTAAATGATGAACAGATGAAGAACTCTATAACATATCTCCCATGTATGAATACAACTTTAGTCTAATTGGAATATAACGAAATACTCACTTTAGTCTAAATGAAGAACAGTATCACTCACGAGGTACAAAGAGATGATGAACGAAGAACGGATCATCGCATCTCCCTTCTACTCAACCACACCCTCTCCTCTCTACCTAGCACTACCTAGGCTAGATCTTCCCCACACTCATATTCCTGGTGGGATGAGGTTTCACCTCCACCAAGAAGGAATGAGAAGAAAGGAAGGAGGCTAAGGTAGGAAGTTGCCTTCAAGTGTGTTGTCCTATTCTTACCCCCCTCTCCTTCTATTTATAGGCGCGGGCACCGGCGTCAAGCGGAGCGAGACACCCCGGGGATGGCCTCTAGGACCAATGGGGGACTACCACGTGGAGGCTGGTATCAGACCAAAGGCCTGGTTCGTCACCGATCCCGGTGCCGACCACGTGGCCCACCTCGGGCTGTGCTTTCTCTAGCCGGTGGTGGGTCCTGAGGTTGGTTCCCGGTGTACACATGTGTTGGAGGCGGTTTGGGCGCTCTGGTAGGCCCATGGATCCATGTGAGGTACGCGTGGCTATCCCTGATTCGCTGAGGCTCTCTCTCTTGGATTGGTGACATCATTGATCCAGGGGATGCTTGCATGGCGGCTCCTCATTGGCTGAGCCTGAAGTGCTAGGATCAAAGAGGCATGCTTTCTCCTCATTTCTTATGCTAAACACCTGCATTCAACTTTATACAGCCACTTGTGGAAATTGTCAGTTCTAAGCCCTATTCTAATGTGGATGCATGATTCTCATATTGAAATGCAGGGATTGATGGCTCTGAAATAGGTACTTAGTAGCCGTCAACAGCATGTAACTTTAAGAACAGTTCATAGGTGCAACACCGCGAAGCGGTGCCATTTCGTCGAGAACTTATTCGAAAAAGCGTTACAGCTCGAATGTTCCCAAGCGCTCGGAGTCAACATCTTAGGAACTCGAGCGACCAAGCTCTACTCTGGGCAGCGGGGTGGGAGTCGAGCTCGGCCTTCTCAAGCCGCTAAGAGCTGCCACTCGTTCGCAGCCCCCAAGAACTTGGGGATTTCGAGAAGTAACTTGCGCAGTTTTGTCGTGAAAATAATTTTAGACCAGAGTCCGGGCGGTTGCTCGAGCACCTTTAAAAAGAGACCGGATGAAGTCCTGAGGACTTGAGTTGTGCTCGCAGGTCTTCGCGCCGTAGCCACGGAGGCGTAGGCGCTAGGAACTTCGCGAGCAGCAAGCGTCGCGTCCCCACGCGAGCCATCATCTTTACTTTTCACGAGGTCGAGCCTTCCGCCAAAAAACCTCTCGCTCGTGCGATCGGTTATGACATAGATGTCGAGATTTTTTTTGAAAAATCGTGAAAAACGTAAGGAGGGCATCGTGCCCTGGGTAGCCCCGGCGAGAGTGTTCCGGCAGTGCGGGGCGCTCGCCTTCGCTTTTTAGAGAAGTTGAACTTATGGACATATGAACAAAGCATGCGGCATTTATTCATTGACATGTATAAGGTTTAACAGTTACTCAAGGGTAAAATGGCCGCGGTGTTCGATGTTCCATGCGTTGAGACGACTCGTCCGTCCTCGTATCGGATCTTGTATGTTCGGGTGAGCACACGGTCGGCGATGACGGCCCCTCCCAAGGGGCAGAGCTTGTGTCGATCCTTGCTGCCTTGAACTCGTCGGAGGACCAGGTCTCCGACGTGGAACTCGCGAGAGCGCACGTTGCGCTCGTGGTAGCGTCGTAGAGCTTGTTGGTACTTGGCACGCGGCGAGTGCGCCACGTCTTGCGCTTCATCGAGCTGGTCGATCGCGTCCTCAAGCGCGACTTGGTTGCCTTCCTCGGTGTAGGCTTGTACTCGTGGGCTGCCATAGTCGATGTCCGTGGGTAGGGGCCGCCCGAGCCGTGCACCATGAAGAAGGCGTGAAACGTCGCGAGGCACGGTGTGGTCGCGGGCTCCATAAGCCTGACGGCTGCTCGGCCACCCATCTTGCTCGGAACTACTCGAGGCGGCTTGAAGATGCGAGGCTTTAACCCTTGCAAGATCATGTCGTTCGCCCTCTCAGCTTGCCCGTTCGTCTTCGGGTGCGCCACAGCAGACCAATCCACGCGAATGTTGTTGTCGTCGTAGAAGTTTAGGAATTTCTTCCCCGTGAACTGGGTGCCGTTGTCGGTGATGATCGTGTTGGGTATGCAAGCGGTAGATGATGTCGGTGAAGAAGGACACGGCTTCCTCGGGCGGGCGTTCACGATGGGTCGTGCCTCTATCCATTTAGAGAACTTGTCGACTGCCACGAGAAGGTGTGTGAAGCCCCCGGGCACTTGTCGGAACAGCCCCACCATGTCGAGGTGCCACACAGCGAAAGGCCATGTGATGGGGATCGTTTGAAGCGCTTGCGTCGGGAGGTGAGTTTGTCGGCGTGGGCGGCACCCCTCAGCGGCCGCGATGTCCTTGGAGTCCGCCACCAGCGTGGGCGGTAGAACCCTTGTCAGAGAGCTTTCCCGACAAGCGTTCTAGGGCCTGCGTGATGGCCGCACGTGCCGGCATGGATCTCGCGTAGCAACTCCCGGCCTTGATCTCCGAGGATGCACCGCATGAGTATGCCTGCGGCTCCCCACTTGTAGAGCTCACCCTCGATGAGGACGAACGCTTTTGCTCGCCGTGCGATGCGTCGGGCCTCCGTCTGGTCGGAGGGAAGCTTTCCCTCGACAAGCCACTCGAGGATAGGAAAATGCCAGTCGGGATCTTCAAGGTTCAGCTCGGGTGGTTGGTCGATCGCCATGACTTCTGGCTCCTCAACCTCTGTCGGCTCCTCCCCCTCTGTTCGCATGGAGGGCGCATGCTGATCGCTCGCAAAGACCCCGTGTGGTACCGGCTTGCGGCTTGATGCAGTCTTGGCGAGTACGTCGGCGGCCTTGTTGTAGTCGCGCAGTACGTGATGAAGCTCGAGTCTGTGGAACTTGCCTTCCAGGTCACGAACGGCCTGGCAGTATGCCGCCATCTTCGGGTCAACACAGTTCTTCTCCTTCATGACTTGGTCCATGACGAGCTCTGAATCCCCTCTGATCTCGAGACGGCGGATCCCGAGTTCGACCGCTATTCGGAGGCCGTGTTGATGGCGCCGTACTCGGCGGCGTTGTTGGAGGCCGAAATGTAGTCGGACCATGTACTCATGCGCGCGCCCGGGCGAGATGAAGACAAGGCCTACACCCGCTCCTTCCTTCATGACCGAACCGTCGAAGTACATAATCCACGTCTCGTGCTCGATCGGTGCTGGAGGTGTTTGGATCTCCGTCCACTCGGCAACGAAATCCGCTAGCACTTGGGACTTGATGGCACTGCGAGGTGCATACGAGATGTTCTGCCCCATCACCTCGAGCGCCCACTTGGCTATCCTTCCTTGACCTCGGGGTTATTGGATGACCTCCCCGAGCGGGTACTTGGACACCACGGTGATGGGGTGTGCGTCGAAGTAGTGGCGGAGCTTGCGCTTGGTCATCAAGACAGCATACACAAGTTTCTGCATCTGCGAGTAGCGGGTCTTGGAATCGGAGAGTACCTCACTTACGAAGTACACTGGGCGCTGCACCTTTTGCGACCTTCCGGGCTCTTCTCGTTCGACCACCGGTAGCGGCCGACCACACAGGTTGTCGCGGCGATGTCTGAGAAGCATCGGCTCTTGGTGTCGAGCCGTGAGGATCGGCGGGCTCTTGACATGTTCTTGAGGGAGTCGGCGCCTCTTGTGCCTCGGGGTCCATGCAAAGTGGTCGGACTTCTTCATCGGTATATAACTGAGGCTGCGCTCTCCGAGTCGTGCTATGAAGCGGCTCGGAGGCTGCGAGGCGGCCGTGACCTGTTGTCGCCCTTCAAGTTCTTGATCGGCCCCTTGCGTGATGGCGAGATCTTCTCGGGTTTGCTTCAATCGCGTTCGACACGACAAAGCCGAGAGCATGCCCCTCGGGACCCCACGCACTTCTCGGGGTTAAGCTTCACCCCGTGCTGTCTCAGCTTGGCGAAGACCTCTGTGAGGTCCGGGACCAAATCGCCGGTCTTCTTCGACTTGACCACAATGTCATCGACGTATGCCTCGATGATGCGCCCTATAAGTTCCCCGAAGACTCGTCGCATGCATCTTTGAAATGTCGCGCCGCGTTTTGAGCGAAGGCATCATCTTGTAGCGATGGCGAGCGGAGTGATGAACAAGGTTGCGAGTTGGTCCGCTATGCACATCGCTACCTGATGGTACCCGGAGTACGCATCGAGAAAACAGAGGGTTTCGCACCCAGCTGTCGAATCGACCACCTAATCTATGCGAGGCAAAGGAAACGGATCCTTGGGACACGCCTTGTTAAGGCTCGTATAGTCAACACACATCCTCCATTTCTTATTCTTCTTCTTTACAAGTACAGGGTTAGCAAGCCACTCGGGGTGGAATACTTCTCGAATGAACCCTGAACTAAGGAGCTTCTTGATCTCCTTGCCAATCGCCTTGCACTTCTCGTCGTTGAAGCGGCGAAGGCGCTGCTTTACCGATTTCGATCCCGGCTTGATGTTTAACTTGTGCTCGGCAACCTCTCTCGGGATCCCCTTCATGTCGGAGGGTTTCCATGCAAACACATCGAGGTTCGCTTTGAGGAAGTCGGCAGCGTGCTTTCCTATTTAGGATCGGCGCGCGTCCGACACGGGCGTCGACGGCCGTTGTCGGAGATAGCCGCATCCTTGACGTCCTTGGCGGGCTCGAAAGAGCAGGCCACTCGCTTGGACGACTTGGGGATATCACGGTCCTCGAGATAGGGGCTCGGTGGAGCCTCTCGAGGCCAGGATTAGTGCCTCCATGGCTGGAAACACTCGGTCGCACTCAAATGCGCTGGCGGTACGTAGTCCCTACTGTGATGATCCCTTGGTGGGAATCTTCAGCTTCAGTGCGTATGGTTGGGCACGGCCATAAACTTCGTATGCCGGCCTCCAGGGATGGCGTGGTCGTCCCGAGAACCCCACTACTTGAAGGTGAGGATTTGTCGAAAGTTTCGCAAGTCCGCTGAACGTGACGGCGGATCGATCTGCCCGATGGGGAGTGCCCATTCCGAGGGCGGCCCCATGGAACGGTGCGGTTGACGCTTGGACCGCGTCGTCAGCGTTGGCGCATAGAGCATGTTGATCCTTCCTCCATCCATCGAGGACCTTGTGGATCCGTTTGGATTTGAATAGAGGAGCTACCACTAGTGGGTAGGATGGTGGGGCAGCAGGTCGGGATGGTCCTTGCGGTCGAAGGTTATCGGAACCTCCGACCACTTTAGGTGGGCAACGGCTTGGGAGTCGGCGTTGAAGACTTCTCGCGGATCGCTTCTCTTGCCGCTTTGAGGTCAGGTAATCCACCAAAGATCATGGCGCCATCTTCACCCGATGCGAGCCCCCATGTCATCGTCGTCGTCGTTGTCGGGAGGCGGCGCCGCCTTCTTGGGTGGATCCGCCCGCCTTGGCGAGGGTGCCGTTGGCGTGGTTCTTGATCAACCGGGTCCTTGGAGCGTGCTTGACGGGGACTTCGTGGTGTGGACACAGCGCATCCAAGAGCTTCTCAAAGTGGTCCTTTGGAAGACCGGGCTTGGACGGGTTGCCCTTGGGGCGTGATGCCTTGCGTTCGACCGCCGTGACCAAGTTGTCGTCGCGACGGCGCTTGTCGCTCTTCTTCTTCTTGAAGCGCGAGGACGTCCCCTCGCCATGGTCACGACACGCTTCCCTTGCCACGAGGGGTTGAGTGTCGCGCGACCCTCCTCGCCGTCCGCATGGTTGCTCGCAATGTCGAGGAGCTCCCGCGTGGTCCGGGGTGTGTGGCATCCGAGTCGGTGGATGAGGGAGGTGTAGGTCGTGCCGTTCTGGAACGCCGAGATGGCGTCGTTGTCCGTCGCTCCGGGAAGCTCGGTGCAGCGCTTGGAGAAGCGTTGGATCTACTCGCGTAGGCTCTCCCGCTTACGCTGCGGTTCTTGCGATTCCACTACTTTTCGAGGCGAGTGTATGTGCCCTGGAAGTTGCCGACGAAGACCCGGCGCAGGTCGGTCCAGTCGTGGATCTTGTCGCGGGGTAGATGCTCGAGCCACGTCCGCACGGAGTCGCCGAGGTAGAGCGGCAGGTTCTTGATGATGAACAAGTCGTCTGTCGCTCCTCCCGTGTGGCATGCAAGCCGGTAGTCCTCCAGCCATACGCTGGGGTTTGTGTCCCCGTCGTATCGGGGAATGTTGGTCAGAGCACGGAAACGTGAGGGGAACCTCGCGTCTCGTACGCCCTGGCCGAAAGCCCGCGGGCCTCGCTAGTTCGGCGACCAGCTGCGGTCGCGGTCGTCGTCGCTGTCGTAGCGCCGCCCACGTCCCCCGTCGTGGTGGTGGCGTGAACGGTGCTCATCGCGGCGGTCACGGTCGTCGTGGTCGCGGTGGTTGTCGACGCTCGCAGCCCGCCGGCGAGCCTCGATGGTGTTCGTGCGGTCGGGCCCGGGCAACCGACTCTTGATAGGCGCCGCCCGCCCCTTCCCCCGGTCGATGCGGGGGCGGGTTCGGGCCGTGCGCGGATGGTGCTGCCGCTCGACCACGCTCTGACCGCTAGCGTGATGCGGAGCTCTCGCTTATGTGCCGCCACGCTGCTTCGAAAGCAAAGGTTTTGCCCGGGCGCACTGCCTCTTTCTGAGGTCGCCGCCGGCGCAATTCGCAGAAAGATGGTCAGCGGGCGTTGCCCGCGACGCCCGCCTAAAGAGCGGCGCCACCGCCGGGCCATGGGCCGACGCGTCGCGCCATTGGCGCATCTGTTGCGTTGTCGCAGGCGCCTCGAGCCGGCGGGCGCTCGGGCGCGGGCTCGAGGTCGCTCCGGGCAGCCAGACGGGCGCCTCGCCGCCGCTGCCCTCACGGGTTGCCTCGCATCTGACCACCAGGCCGGGCCGGCAGCGGCTGTTGCCGGGTTGCGGGGCCAGTGGTCCTCCTAGCTTAGAGGTTGGCCAATCCTCATCGAGCCGGGCGCTTGTTTCCGGGCGAAGCTTTGCCGAGGCGCCGCCTTTGTTACGCGGTAGCGCGTGGCGCGGCAGTGTGCTCCGGCCGGTGAGCCGCCGAGTCCGCGCCACGACGATGAAGCACTCGCGTGGCAGTCGCGCGAAGCGTTGATGGTGCTCTCCGGGATGTCGCTGAGCCCGGAGCGACGAGGGTCCGCTGTAGACCGCTCACATAAGCCGCACCGGGTCGCCCGGGAGGCTCGGCCGCCCACGGGTACATTGCGGTACCGCTTCATGAACTCCCCGTGCGAAGCGGCTCGGCCCGCTTAGCCTCGAAGGCAAGGTCGTGAGGTAATAGGGCGCAGTCTAAACGCCTCGTGTTGGGTTTGGCCCCAACATGGCCATGATCGTGTCGTCCGAGAAGCCTCGGACAAACGCCGCTGCCCCGCCGCCCCGTCAGACGCTGGGACGGGCGGCCGGTGAAGGTGCGCCCGGCGACGGACTCCGTCCCGCAGACGGCCGAGGGAGCCGGCGTGGATCGTGGCCCTGTGGGTTAGCGAAACCGCGCCCTCCATCCGAGTCGCCTGGTGAAGTTCGTCCGAGACACACGATGGCCCCTACCGGCGCGCGCTAACCGCCGGGTTCTCACCACGGACGTTGAATTTGTATCGATCGTGTGCCGGGCTCGGATGGTTAGCGCAGAGACAACGGATTTAGACTGGTTCGGCCTCCGAGGAGTAATACCCTACGCCCGGTGTGGGCCGTGTTCCCACGCTAGGGTGGTTTGTAGTAGGGTTACAAACCTGGGAGTGTATCGAGCCCAAGTCCCTTAGAATGAGTATTTGGTTCGTCCGCTAACCCTTGTGACGGTTGCCCTCCTCTCCCTTTTATAGGCACAAGGGGGAGGGGCAAAAAGGGAAACAAAAGAAGTGTTACATTGTCGGCCTGAGATGTCCTCTCGGCGTTGTCATCGGGCGCATTGAAGAGGAGCCGCGCTATGTAGTCGTAGAGACCGCCGCGTGGCCGGGCGTGGCTGTCTACTTTGGGACGCCTGGCGCTTTCTCCGAGTAGTTTGGCGGCGACTCAGCCCGTCCGAGCACCGGATGAGTCCGCCACGTTAAGGCCTAACCGTAGACCTGAGCTCGTCATAGGGGGTACTTGAGTGCCTCGGGTGGAGTTTGCGTGCTGCAGGGTCGGAGGTGATGGCGATTTGATGGCTGCCACATTAAGACTTGCCGGGCCGCTGCGCCGGCCAGCTGGTGTGTTTGCATGGCATGGGGGTCCTGCCCCCCCACGCATCGTGGTGGAGGTGTTCGCGCTCCGGGACCGCGCCACGTGGTGCGGCTTGCGCCTTGGTCGGAGGCGGAGTCTTGTCGTGCGAGGCGGAGACTTGTCGTGCGAGGCGGAGACTCGTCGGAGGGGGTTCCTCTAGTGGGGAACTAGTCGAAGAAGCTCCCAACTAGTCGGGAACAAGACGTCTTGCCAGTGATGGTCTTGACTGGGGTCCTTAGTCCTCTCCGTCTTGAATCTTGGCCTTCACGTTGTCAATCTTGGCCTTCACATTGTCAATGGTGTCAGAAGACTTCACCTCAAGAGAGATTATCTCGCCAGCCTCTCTCCTCCAAAGCACTTTTGCCTCGCCGTATGCCTTCCCTGTTGGAGACGATTCCCGACGGGCACAGTAGCCAGCGGGAGGCAAAAGTGCATTTGCCTCCTGCTGTTGGACTCAGCTTTATAAACAAGCAGCGTATACAGAGTCCATCATCGATCAATCAGGGGATTACTGGTAAAAATTAATAAAGCTATCACGTTGTATTAAAAGCATTTAACAAATACTTATAGTTCTATGAAATTATCTAAACATTGTTCAAATGTTTTGTTAATGTATTAATTCAGTCCCTCACATTTTTTTCATTTATTTTGAATGTACATGTGGATTCCTTAGTGAAACTTCAATTTAAACTTGGCTCAATATACAAACTCACCAGTACTTAATGTATTAATTCAGTCCCTCACATTTTTTCATTTATTTTGAATGTACAGGTGGATTCCTTAGTGAAGCTTCAATTTAAACTTGGCGGGTGGAACGACAAAGATGGAGGCAGAGGTTGAGTCTGAGTAAGATGCGACGAAGACGAGCTAATGTATCTTCGGCAAGCGCTACTCGTGCTAGGGGGTGAGGGAGGAAAGGAAGGTGACGACCATTTGTTTGTGAGTTTATGGACCGAGACGACACAATTAGGTAAGTTTAAGAGTTGGTGATGCATTTTACTCTATAGATTAACCATCTATTGTCTAACCGTGCGCTCCACCCCGTAATAATAGAGATTAGCCCTCCACCATCTATGCAAGCGCTCGACTCCACAATAAAGATTATCCCTCTATCATATATCTAAACAAGACTCCGCAATAGAGGTTACTGTTAGATAATAGGTGATTATTCGGTGTATTTTAATTTCACAAATTAAAAGGTATTTCAAGATGATCATTATCGTGAGTGAAACACAACATGTGCAAGTGTTCATGTTTAAACAACTATTAAACATAAACCAAAAGAAACCGACAAGGTTTAGTTTGTACCCAAAAGCTGGACGAGTGCCAAAGGCATTCGTTTCGCTGTTATCATTCGTCATCACGAATGACCTAGTTGATGTAGTCGTACAGAGTCGTTGCAGTGAAGAGTTGATGTCGTGCAGTCCCTCGAACGACCTTCAGGAGGTAGTGGATGTAGTCGTACAGGGAGGGAGTAGTCGCAGGCTCTGCTTTCGTCGGTGCCGTGCGTGCGGTGCAGCCGTGCAGGCAATGGAAATGTGTAAAAAGCAGCAGACAAAGAGGGAACGACCTTCAGGAGGTAGTGGATGTAATCGTACAGGGAGCGAGCAGTCGTAGGCTCTGCTCTCGCCGGTACCGTGCGCGCGGTGCAGGCGATGGGAATGCAGAAAAATTAAGCAGCAGACAGAGAGGGAGAAGAGGGAGATGGGAGAGATCGATCTCCTGAACAGGAGTATCTGAGCGTGAATGAGCGAGTTGGAGAGGAGGAAGGGGGCGCCCTTATATAGGCCAGGGAGAGCTGCGGGGGAGTGGGGGCGCCCATCTAGATCTGGGATGTTGTTCAACGAACCTGGACAATCGTGGGTAAGGAAACCAACGACGTGCTCGCGTGTGTGACTTGCCAGTTTCCTTATTTAACTTCACAAGTAGTGTACGTTTGAATACCACTTAAGTCGAATTAAAACCTCCTCAAATACTCGTACGATATTACTCACTTTTATTTTTTTTAATAGGCTTTAATTCTTTAATCATTAAAATAAATAGCTCAAGACCCATTTATTCCAACCGTTACTCCTCAACCATCTATATATGCAAACGCTCGACTCCAAATAAAGATTACCTCTCTACTAGGGCTGGACCGTGAGCCAGAAACTCGTGAGCTGGCTCGGCTCGACTCGGCTCGGCTCGATCAATTTTTTAACGAGCTGAGCAACTATTTTTGCTCGTTTTGTTAACAGTGGCTTGAGCTGAAGCTCCAGCTGCTCGCGAGCCAAACGAGCTAGAAAATTCTAATTTCAATATAAAAAACCGAGCTATCAAAGTTGAGCCGAGCTATTGAAGCTATGTCAAACCTTTCTAAGTGTTCCATGTGTGACTAATTTTATCATTTATAACTTTATAATTATTATTTTTAAAAACTTTACATATGCTCAGAGGTTAATTTCAAATTTAAATACAGCTCGCAAGCCTAACGAGCTGACTCGAGCTACTAACAAGTCAAGCCGAGCCAGCCTTTTTGCTCGTTTGGTTAACGAGCCAAGCCGAGCTGGCTCGTTACCTTAACGAGCCAGACCGAGCCGAGCCGAGCTGGCTCGGTGTCCAGCCCTACTCTCTACCATCTGAACAAGAAGACTCCGCAATAGAGATTACCCCTCTACCATCAACGTAAGCGTTTGACTCCACAATAAGGATCTACCATCTAAACAAGACCATGCAATAGAGATTACCCCTCTCTACCATCTAAATAAGCGGTCGACCCCCGCCATATACATTACCCCTCTACCACCTAAGCAAGCGCTACCCTACGCACTAGAGTTGGAGTAGAAGGCACATGTGGGTTCAGGAAGCATATGCATATCGATCAGTCAGATCACTGACGGTCGGTCTATATGCTTGCTATATTCTCACCCCAAATCTATGTATCCTAGCTTGCTCTAGCTCCATCTGTTGGAGCGCACTATCATATCCAATGGGCAAGCGCGTCCAATGGCTTGCGAAAGCAATACTACTATTAGGGTGACGGCCCATGGTTGCGAAGCACACACGAGTGCTAGCTCTATATATTCGTGCAACTAACCGTGAGATCCCTCGCTTATCCATGGAGCCACCAGCTTCCAGCTAGTTGGGTAGCAGCCAGCGAGCTCAAACATTCGATTGGTGGATTGGATGGCAACCACCAACACGACGACGACGCTGAGCATGAAGCTCCTCATCGACAGGAAGGCGCAGCGCCTGCTGTTCGCGGAGGCGAGCAAGGACGTCGTCGACTTCCTCTTCTCCCTCCTCGTCCTGCCCGTCGGCGCCGCCGTCAAGCTGCTGGGGAAGGACGCCGCCGCCGGCAGCGTCGGCAACCTCTACGGCAGCGTCGAGGGCCTCGACTACGCGTACGTCCAGCCCGGCGCCGCCAAGGACGCGCTCCTCCGCCCCGCCGTGCTCTCCTCGCCTGACGGCTCCTCCCTCCTCCGCTTGCCGCCGCAGGCGCCGTGCGGCGGGCAGCAGCAGCCGAATCTGAGGGGCCTGTACAGGTGCACGAGCATCTTCAACAGCAGCTGCCGCACCTACATCACGGACGCGTACGGCAAGGCGTGCCCGACCTGCGGCAACCAGATGGCGGCGGCGGCGCAGTACCTCCCGCCGGCGGGGCAGCAGATGATGGCTACGGCGGGGTTCGTGCAGGGCGTCGTGACGTACACGGTCATGGACGACCTGACGGTGACGCCCATGTCCGCCATCTCCAGCTTCGCGCTGCTCAACGCCTTCGCCGTCACCGACCTCGCCGCGCTGCAGGAGAAGACCGTGCAGCTTGGCTACAATGAGGTGTCATGTTCAGAGCTACGTACTCTTCTCTTTGCTTTATGTCTTGTATCGATTGTGAAGCATTGTTGACGTGATTAAGATTTGCTGCAGGGTTTAGAGATTCTCAGGGCCTCGCTGCAGTCCAAAACTGTCCTCACTGATGTTTTCCTCGGCAGGAAGGGTCAAGGCGACGATGCCTGAAGCTAATCAGTGCAGAGTTGCAGACTGCAGAGTGCAGACTATTTGCCTGCTGCATGGGCTTTCACTATTTAATTATTTATATGTTGTTTGCATGTCTGATTATACTATAACTTAATGCTACATTATCATATATGTTTGGCTACCGAATTTCAGCCGACCAATTTCGATCCTATCTCGGTAGGGAACAGTAAGTTATCGATAATTTTTTCGGCAGGAATTTGGTCTGAACTTCAAAGTTCAGTCAAAGTTTGGCTAGATTTCAAAATTTTCACTGGAATTCAATCTTACCGGCCGGTCACATCCGGTATTGTTTTTCTTATTTGATTACCTCAGGATTGGTTATGGGCAAAGTTTATTGCAGCGAACAGCAAATTTCTTTGAAATTTCAAAAGGTAATTAGTTAATGAAATCAAATTGGATCACGGATATTTCAGTTTCCAAGCTGCATTTAGAGTGAATTTAAAGAAACTACAAGTTCTTTTTTGCCGGTGATGCTACTCAAGAATGGAATAACTGCAAACTCGTCATCATTTTAAACGTTACAGTATTTAGTTGATGGAATCAAACTGGACCACAATTATTTCAGTTTCCAAGCTGTATTTAGAGTGAATTTAAAGAAACCAAATGTTCTTTTTGCCAGTGTTACTGAAAAAATGGAATAACTGCAAACTTATCATCATTTTGAACCATAATATTATTGCAAAGCTACCACTAGAGATTGCAAAATGCTGCTATAATTGAAATTCTAGTGGAATTCTTGCAAAAGAAAAAATATAGCAATTTTGCAAATATTATAAAATCTACTATCTCTACTCCCAACTGTGTACCCACTGGGACAAAATATAGCAATTAATTTTGGTTCAACTTACCCCCTAAACTTAACTATTTGGTTCAACTTAACCCATAACACAATTTGTCATTTTTGTTTCTCCATACACAAGTTGGATTTTAATTTGAAACTTTGCAAGATGGTACTGGACATCACAATCTATATTAGAAAAAATGTTTTATGAATTTTCCATCATTATATTTTTTATATATTTTTTCCCTATGATAAATTTATCATTAAATATACTACCCTATTGAAGTAATGATAAAAAAATTCATGCTATATAGGGGTAAATATACTTCACTTGAGCATGGAGAAACAAAAAAAAAGACAATTTACGTTAAGGGGTAAATTGAACCAAATGATATATAGGGGTGAACTGAACCAAAAAAATACTTTAGGGGATTATCCAGATTTTGGTTATACTTGAGGAGGAATACATTGTTAAGAATGGAAGAGGTATAACCCACACCCAAAAGATTTGTCACGACAAACTAAATAATTTATAGGAAATAAAAGTTGTTTCAATTATGACCAAGAGTTTATTGCTGCGAGCAACACCTGCTTGTCAGATTTGAGAAGGTAATTGGTCAATGAAATAGACCACATGTATTCCACTTTCCAAGCCATATTCAGAGTGAGCTTAAAGATACAACTAGTCTTTTTGCCAATGTTATTAAAAAAGTGACCGTAAATTTGTCATCATTTAATCAAAGTTATATTTGAAATTTACAAATACTGTCACTAAAGTGGAAATCTAAAAAAAACTAATAATTTTGCAGATGTCATAAAAATTACTCCCTTTATTCACCAGTATTGTATGTCTAGCTACTGGGACATACACTACTGGAAATCCAAATTTCCCTGTGTGTACCGAATTTCCCTGAGAGTTTTTTCGTGAACACACATTGAAATTCACATTTCCTTGTCGATTTTGAACAAACACACAAAAAAATACCAAAACTCACAGGGAAATTCATCATTTCCCTGTGTGCTACTTTAAACACACAAGGAAATTGCCATAACACACAAAGAAATTGCCCATGAGGGACTACTGAATTAAGGGTGTGTTTAGTTCGTTAAACTTGGCAGATAAATAGTGTATTGACAAATGAATATTTAATTGAAGTCCAAATTGAGAGAACTAAACCGCTCCTAAATAACTTGACGCTAGGTTGGTTTCCAACCCTAACTCATTGGGGTTCATTTCCAACACTGTCAGCTATATAACTCGATATTATATTTATCCCACAAATTACTGATTTTTTTGACAACAAACACAAATATATTAAACCTTGTGCAGGCAGATTACAAAGAGGTCCCCAGAGAGAACCAAAATTACAACCAGGTCCACTGATCGACACACAACAACAACAGTAAAGGAGCGTTCGACGACGGAGGGTTCGCTGGCGAGCGCCGCAGAGGCATCAAAGATGCTTACAGCTGGATGAGGGATTGTACGAAGCAACGGTTGTAGCAGGGACGACAGGGTCAAGAGGAACACACCGGACGATTGCAAGTTTGGTAGTACATCGTCACCGGAGATAGAAGAAGAACCACCAAGTCTAGTCCCAGGAGGAGGCGAATCCGTCAGAACAACCACCAACGATCTGTTGCTTGAGCTGAGTAGAACAGTCATGGAGAAAAAGCACTGCAACAAGGACCAGGCGAATGTGGAAGTAGAGGCCGGAGGTCCACGACGCGTTCAACAATGGCAAGGAGGCCACATCTGGGTGCAGCAGCAACATCGGAACAACCACCTGTGAACAAACATAGGGGCAGAGGCAAATCTCGGAAGCATAGGCCTCAAGCACTCAGGAGGCGAATGGCGACTGGCCCAGAAAGCAGATCTACCGAAGATCTGAGCAGATCGGGAACCAGAACACGCAGATCGACTCCAACTCCAGCAAAAACGGGGGCGGCGGCAGGGGAAGACTAGTAACCGGATGAGGGGAGAGGTGGAGGGGAGGTTGCTGGAGGGGGCGGCGGAGAGGAGATTATTTTATTACGACTCACCTTAGACAAGGCCACGTCGGCGACCAGCGAGGACGCCGGCGACGACGAGCAAGCCAAGGCGGTGAGATCCACAAAGAGAAAAAACCATAAAGGCACAAAGGAAACTACAAACCTACTACTACGAGCTAAAGGAGGCGGGGCCCCCTCCCGGTGCGCTCCGGCGAGCTCACCGGAGGCGGACGGGAGGGGACCGGCGCTGGGCGGCGGAGAGGGAGAGAGGTGGTTTCCTTCGAAGAGAAGGAAGAGGCCCAAAGGCGGGTTTCCACAAATTCAGTTGCCCTTGCTCTGAATCTCTGATCGAGCACACTAGTTGTACACGTCCTCTCCCATCCACGGCCAAGTCGGTTCCAGTTCGCACTGTGGTTGCCTCGTTGGGTGTGGACGCGTGGAGGAGCGCGAGCGCCACACGAGTGTGCGGTGCATGCGCTCGTGTCACCATCCGTGCGACCGTGCTTCTCTTTATATGCCCCTACAGGCAAAGCCACGCTTGCCATCCACTACCGGATTCCGCAAGGCTGCCGTGAGCCGGTTCCTCACGGCAAAGAGCGGTCCACCGACGGCAACCTCTTTGCCGTGAGTTGCCGCCGCAAAGGGCTCACGCAAGACGCTTTGGCGGCAAACAAGAGCATAGTTGCCGTGAGCCGACCGGTTAACTCACAGCAAACGTGTGCCGTGAGTGGTCAATAGCTCACGGCACAGTTGTCTAACGGGAGGTGTCTTAACGGCTCATTGTGCCGTGAGCCTCACGGCGAGCTCACGGCATAGGTGCCACACGTGGCGCTTCCCGTGTGAGGTGACGTTGGCCGGTGCCGTGAGCCGGACTTCTAGCTCACGGCACAGATGACCTGGTTGCCGTGAGCCGCTCCGTCGCTCACGGCATAGAGGCCACACGTGGCACCTTCTCAGACGAGCTGACGTCGGTTGTGTGCCGTGAGCCGGCCATCCAGCTCACGGCACAGGTGACCTGGTTGCCGTGAGCCGGGCCTTTTGCTCACGGCAAAGGGAAATTCCCGCTGCTGTTGCACAAGCTGTTGTCAGTGAGCACAAGCCGAAGTTCACGGCATAGGTGCAATAGCTCACGGCATAGGAGCATTAGCTCACGGCAAAGTGCC
This sequence comes from Cenchrus purpureus, assembly GCA_022644695.1. Lineage (NCBI taxonomy): Eukaryota > Viridiplantae > Streptophyta > Magnoliopsida > Poales > Poaceae > Cenchrus > Cenchrus purpureus. The sequence goes on from CP053459.1 coordinate 94,820,822, forward strand.
GTTTTTGTTTTTTTATTTTTTCCCAGAACTATATATGCCACCTCACATTCGATACAACATCACGCGCAGTTCAAATATCACCATAACCATCACAGCAGTTCAAATATCACCATAATCATCACGCAATTTAAAATATCACCATAACCAACACAGTCAGTTCAAATATCACCATAACCATCACATATGCATCACATAAGCATCACAGACAGTTTAAAGTCCATAAGGACACAAATGCAACATAAGTCCATAACTCACTCCTGCGGCAACGGCCGCCAAGCGCCCTAGGCATCTTCGCTCAATCAACGCAAAAAGAGTGAAGCAAGTATTAGTACATGTATTAGATAGCAAAGAGTACAAGTATTAAATAAAAAAATAATTAATGTAGTAAGTAATTAATGTCATAATTGGTACGGTTCTTACATGTTTTAGAAATACTCATCATGATCCGTATTAGCTGGATCATATGTCTCATCGTCACTATCACGCATTTCCATATCCTCAACACCATGCTCCAAAGGAGGAAAGACGTCATCATCACTATCACTTCCCAAACCTAATCGCTCCGGTAATTGTAAGTCGTCCTCATCATGAACCTCTTCTCCGGCATCATCCAAATCTACTTCCATTCCGATCACGTCTGTTAAGTCTATCTCAAAACTCCCTTCTAGCCCATCTTCTCGCCAACATATGTGTTTGGGTCTAGTAGGTTGTAATCTTCGTTGACAGGGGCAGGTAGTTTACTATGTGGCGAAACCTTGTACACAACATCCCAACCTTGGAGACGCACGTCTTTTTTGTAAGGGTGTGATAGATAATAAACTTGTGTGGCATGTTGAGCCATGATATAGACATCGGTGTACACCTGCTGACTCCAAATTTCGACTAGCCCAAGATTCGGGTTCCGCCTCATAGCCTGAGGATCAAACCAATGGCACTTGAATACGACAGGTTTCAGAGCTTTGGAACCATGAAACTCGAGTTCATATATTTCTTCAAGTCTTCCATAGTACTCGCACCCATCGATCGTTGTCATACAAACCCGTAATTTGTGGTTCTTCGATTGGGACGGTGACCTCGTGACTTTTGTGTGAAAGCGATATCCATTCACATCATAAGAGGCGATGACTTGACCCTAAGGGCGCAACCATCGCAACTGTCTCAAGTCGGGACTCATAGACGAATCGATTTGCCCCTCGCAAGACCGAGGAGGATAGCTCGTTATTATACATGACATGTCATGCTAAATGCGATCTTACAAAGAATGTGGGTTAAAATTACCTTCTTTTTGAACCAAGATATGAAATCGGGGATATTGTGTCGCATCATGTCTACCCTCACTAAGTAGGGCATCTTCTTCCTCCTCGGTAGGTGGCCTTGAATGACGCCCTTGTGTGCAAAAAGAAGAGGAGGTTGGATGCGAGAAAGAGCCAAGATGCGAGATCTTACGTGAAAGGAAAAATGAGGTTTCTTGAGAACTTACTCTATATGCGGCTTTACTTCGTCAAGGTTGCGCAACACATATATCATGATAGTGTGCCACTCTTCATCCAAAAGTACTTGGTCCTCCCGAGACTTGCACTTCCAAGTTGTCCTCGGAAAAGGCGAGGTTCGAATCATTTTCCCCAACATTGTAACGAGGAGGTGGGTTATATGCACCGGAAGGTTCTCGATAATATTTAGTTGTGAAGTTTGACACCTCCTCCGAATGTATGCCTCGCAATGGAAGCTTCAATTTTGTTTTGTTGCGGTTTTGTATCGAAGAAACTTTTGACATCTCTCAATTGGATAGCACCAAGTTACGCACGGAGCCCCAATCGTGCCTCGCAGGAGGTGCAAAAGCATATGCTACATCGGATTGAAGAAGGGTGGAATGGATCTTCTCCAACTTACATAGCAACACAGGCGCATTTGCTTCCAGTTTTTCAATCACAAGAGATAACTCCTTAGCACAAAGCTGACGGAAGAAATAGCTCAACTTTGCGGTGCTTGCCACACATGGTCGGTACATAGCCTCGAACCATCACCGGAGAAGCCGCTTGATCCATATGTGGTAGTCATGACTCTTCAGCGTGTATTCAAAGTAGCTAAGTTCACCCCTCCTCAGATTCGCAGCATACCCATCAGGGAACATTAACGTTTTGAACCATTCGCAAATTTCCTTCCTTTGATCCCTCTTCAGGACAAAATCAGCCTTAGGCCGAGACCATGTCTTGCCCACTACAGGTTTCTTCATGGCTAGCTTTGGCCTATCGCATAACGCTTCTTGATCGACTCTAGCCTTAACGTTGTCCTTTGACTTATCTGGCCATTCCATGATTGTACCCAAAAGTGCCTCCCCCCAATTCTTTTCGGTGTGCATCACATCAATGTTATGTGGAAGAAGAAGATCTTGCATATAGGGTAGCCTCCACAAGCCCGACTTCTGAGCCCAGGCATGTTGCACACCGTATCCCTCAAAACCAGTTTGTCTTTCTTTCAACACGAGCCTCTCAGGCACGAACCTCATCTCCCGTCATGATGTGCGGTGGTGGGTCATTAACTCTCACACCTTTCGTGAAGTTCTTCGAATCTTGTCTGAATTCATGCTCAATAGGGAGGAAGCTGATGTTTGTCAAAGCAAGAATACTTGCCACCTCTCTTCAACCAAAAGAACAACAGAGCCTCCTTGCATACTGGGCAGGAGAACTTCCCGTGGACACACCGGCAAAAATATCCCATACGGGCATATCATGCATGGAGTACATGTACCACACATGCATCTTGAAGTTTCTCTTAAGTAGCTCGGTCGTATGTTGCACCCCGTCATTCCAAGCACGGATCAAATCATTAATCGAGGCTCCATGTACACACTCATATTATCCCCAGGGTATCCAGGAATTATCAGCGACAAGAATATGTGTTGTCTTTGAAAGACGACACCGGGGGGTAGATTGAGGGGGATGACAAACACAGGCCAACAACTGTATGAGGCAGCCATTCGCCCATAAGGATTGAACCCATCGGTTGCCAATGCCACACGTACATTGTGAGCCTCAAGAGCTTTGTCACGATGTTTCTCATCAAATTTGGTCCATGCTAGGGCATCGGATGGATGTGCAAGCTTATCAACGTTGTCGGGTTTCGATTTGTGCCAAGTCATTTGCTTCGATTTCCTCGGTCATGTAAATCCGTTGGATCCGCTCTATGAACAGAAGGTACCGTAGGATACTAACCGGGACCGTGAGCTGCCTCTTTTCGCCCTCACCAGAGTCTACCTCCACGAACCGAGACGCTTTACATTTCGGACAGTACTTTGCATTCTCATGTTCTTTCCTGAAAAGACGCATCCGTTCGGACAGGCGTGTATCTTCTGATATGGCATCTTGAGTGCACGAAGGACTTTTCTTGCTTCATACATGTTCTTGGGCAGAATGTGACCTTTCGGAAGCATATTGCCGAAAACTGTCACCAAGGCATCGAAGGCCGCTCGGCTTAGGTTATGTTGGGACTTTATGGCCATTATTTGGGAGATGGCATCCAGTTGAGAAATCTGGGTATGCTCGTGAAGGGGTTTACGTGCTGACCAACATGTCATTCATGCCTTAGCACTTGGCTCCTCCTCCTCCGAGTTCTCCTTGGAAATGTGCTTCGTGAAAGTCATCTATCATGTCTGCTACCCCGGCATCACCATCAAGTTCCTCAATGCGTCGTCTCACGACCTCATCTCTCATACGACCGGTTTCAGTATGGTAGGTCCACTTTGTATAGTCTTTCGTAAAACCATACTTGGCAAGATGCTCAAGCATGTCACGCTTTGTATGCCGACGCGTGTTTCGCATTCTTTGCAAGGACACCAGATGGTAGATTCCCTAGGAGTCTCCCTTTTAAGCTTTTCAAATGCTTCTCTCACGAAAGTTTGGGTGTTCGCAATCCATTCAGGTGTCAGACGACCCCCACTTGCCCACCCGTTGTACATCCAGTCACGGTCACCCATTCTCTATCATACCAGGAATTTATATAAAATGCATTGCATAAAAACTCTACGATGCCTAGACACTCTACTAGGTAAAGATAGGTCCTAATCCCACCCGTGGATGCGTAGATGGGGTGATCGGTTCCTATGGTCTACTCCGATCCTAGCTAGAATTTCGGCAGCACCTCCCCGCTGTTCTCCAAATACACGTCCCGGTAGGGAGATTGTGTATCCGGAGAACAACGAGGAGGTGCTGCCGAAATTCTATCTAGGATCAAAGTAGACCATAGGAACCGATCACCCCATCTACATCCAGCTCAAAAACGTGGACAATTCGAAACAGATACAGCCTTAAATATGCAAAGTTCTCGCATATGTCCAACTCTGTATCTCTTCCGAGCGGAGACGCCTAACTAGGTTTCGTGATCTACGACATCTCTTTGGAAAGAGAGAGAAATGTGCCTCACCTCGGCACGAAGAATGACGAAGGGGTCTGCGGACCGGTGGCAGAGGAAGGCGGCTGATTCCTGCAAACAAATGAACATAATAGTGTAAGTTGTAATTATGGGCAGCACCTCCCCTACAAGGTGAGGTTCCAAAAGCCTGCAAGAAAATAATAGTACGAATTTATAGAAACAGAAATTTGCCTCAGATATTTTTTTCTTGCATGGACCTTGAACTTAGAGCATAGATAATCAAAAGAGGGTTCATGACAGCCATGGAACCATGTGAGAGACACTCATCCCAACCAAGTTGTTGCTTGGGAATGGATGTCTCACATTGTTTGATGACAACCATGAGAAGCATATAACCGGTACAACACAAGCTCAAGGTCATCATATGTTACCCACCCGAAAAATTTGGGTAAGTTTTGATATCATCATAGGCATGAGTAAAGTTGAATTTAAAATCAAACAAAATTTCAACAGAACCTCCCCTACATGGAGAGGTGGTCAAAACCTACAACAAAACAACGGCACGATGGCCGACAACCACAGTCCAAAATAGTAATTTGCCTCAGATATTTATTTTACTTGCATGAACCTTGAGCTTAGAGCATAGATAATCAAAAGAACTAAAAAGAGGGTTCATGACAGCCATGGAACCGTGAGAGACATCCATCCCAACCAAGTTGTTGCTTGGGAATGGATGTCTCCCATGGTTTGATGACAACCATGAGAAGCATATAACCGGTACAACACAAGCTCAAGGTCATCATATGTTACCCACCCGGAAAATTTGGGTAAGTTTTGATATCATCATAGGCATGAGTAAAGTTGAATTTACAATCAAACAAAATTTCAACAGAACCTCCCCTACATGGAGAGGTGGTCAAAACCTACAACAAAACAACGGCACGATGACCGACAACCACAGTCCAAAATAGTAATTTGCCTCAGATATTTATTTTTCTTGCATGAACCTTGAGCTTAGAGCATAGATAATCAAAAGAACTAAAAGAGAGGGTTCATGATGCATGGAACTGAGAGACGTCCATCCCAACCAAGTTGTTGCTTGGGAATGGATGTGTCTCACTTTTGATGACAACCATGAGAAGCATATAACCGTACAACTCAAGCTCAAGGTCATCATATGTTACCCAAGAACACTAGGTACAATTCATATCATCATCGGCATGAGAAGTAACTAGCTAAATCCATTTCTAACTAAAATTTCCTAAATGCATGCTCAAGAACTAAAAATTGGAGAGGTGCATGTTCCTCACTGAACAGGGCGCGAGCTAGCCGGCGAGGCTCACGAGGGGCCCCGGATAGGGGCAGCAATGGCCGGTGGGCGGGCGCCTCTCCCGGCGGGGAGGCACGGCCGGCCTCTCCCGGGCCACGCGGTGGTGGGGAGGCACCGGGCCGAGAGGAGGGGCCACGGATGCGGATCGTGCACGGGAGAGGTGGAGGAGCAGGCGAGGGGACCCGGCAGGAGGAAGCCGGCCTCTCCCGGCCTGCAGCATGGGGCGACCTCTCCTCAGCCGCGCGGCGGTGGTGGGAGGCACAGCGGGAGAGGAGGTGTCCGGCCGGATCCGCACGCCGGGAGAGGAGGGTGGAGGAGCGACGCGCGGCCGGCGTCGGGGACCACGACGGACGCGCGGCGGTCGGGGCGGTCGCGGTGGGGACCGCGTGGCTGCCTTGGGCAAGAGGTGGCGAGGACCGCGGCCGGCGTTGAAGGACGTATAGGCGGGACCGGCGGCCGGAGGACGACAAAGGTGGAGGGACGACCAAGACAAGGTGGCGGCTGCGGTTGTGTGTGCGTGTGTGTGGTGGTGCGTGTGTGGTGTGAAGTGTGTGTGTGTGTGTGTGAAGTGTGCGGCGATGAGTGGGCCCATGGAAGCTTTGCCGTGAGCTAGATCTAGGGCTCACGGCACAGATCCGGTGGACCCACACGTCAGTGCAAGCGACGTAGGGTTTCAGGAGAAGGCGTTGTCGTGAGCCAGATCCACAGCTCACGGCAAAGAGCACGCGTTGCCGTGAGCCAGATCCACAGCTCACGGTAACAAAGGGGTAGCCGTGTGTAATGCTTGTATGCCGTGAGCCACCCACTCAAACCGCTTTCAACTTTTGTTTATTTCCCTCTTATTTTTATGATTTCCCTTAAAAACAAGTTGAGTGCATTATGATATTTACCTGCTAAGCTAACTCTACAATATCAATTTTAAACTTTGATGGATTAAAAACATTAGTTTCATTGTACTTTCAACTAAAATTCTATCATTTCATGCGATCCGATAATGTTCGAAATTATAAAACTACACAAAAATTTTACCATTAACCAACATAAGGCACTCAAAGTTGTTTAATGATCCTAGGGAAAGTTCCAAGGTCAAATTTGAATCAAAACATCACAAAGATCACCAAATCTAGTCACATGAGTAAACATCTCAGAAACTTCGAGTGAGATGCTTCAGTTTGTAAACAGTGTATAAGTTGACTAATTCGAAACCATCTCAATTCTTCACCACAGTCTCCATACATGATATCATGATGTCCATACAAATTTCATGATGTTTTAAATTTGTATGGATTTTATACAATTAAAATACTATTGCACCTAAACCTTCGTAATCATGTGTCGAGTCTAAATGTTTGAAATTCTCTCTAATTTCATGGTATATGTATGAAAAAGGAATGAAGAACACGAAATATCATTATTGCACTAACTTTATTCTATGATTTTATGCACTTCCATTTCAAATCCGACGTATGTAAAAAAATACGAAGAAAGCAAAAAATGACTAAATATATCAAACTGAGTTATAATTGCCCCAAATTTGAATATGTAGTTTGTAGAGATGTGGTTTAAGGGTGGAAAACTTTTGGAGGGCAAAAAACAATTTTTTTGTCCTGTTTGCCGTGAGCCATTGTCCTAACTCACGGCAAACAACCAAAACACACGGCTTCAGGTGGTCTTGCCGTGAGCTGCCACGGGCTCACGGCAAACAAAGCCGCCGACTGCATTTACGTATTGCGCCACTGCTGTTACAAGGCTGCCACGCGGCTGCTACATGTTTGCCGTGAGCCGTGGATCTGGCTCACGGCAAAACTAACGGCCCCCGACCGACGGACGTGACGGGTCAAGCTGTCAACGTGTGTGTTGTGTGTGTCGTGAGCCAGGTCTGTCAGCTCACAGGAAAGAGGAGCCCTCGCCGTGTGTGTTGTGTGTGCCGTGTCAACCGGCTCACGGCAACGAGCGACGCTCGCCGTGTGCTTTGTAGCTGCCGTGAGCCTAGTCAACCGGCTCACGGCATACAGACTTGACGCCGTGTGTGTCGTGTCTGCCGTGAGCCGGCTAGGAAGCTCACGGCAAACAGGCTTGTATGTCGTGAGCCCGATGTTTGGCTCACGACAACTAAAAGGCGCACGGCAGCCTTGCGATTTCCGGTAGTGATCGTCCCATTGCCGAGCTCCTTGCTACTAGTTAGTCCTGCAACACCAAGAACGCTACAAGTAGCAGTCTCCTGTCAGTCTGTGATCGAGCTAGCTCTCCGAGATGGCAACCGCCGCGGCGCTGAGCTTGAAGCTCCTCATCGACAAGAAGGCGCAGCGCGTGCTGTTCGCGGAGGCGAGCAAGGAGGTCGTGGACTTCCTCTTCTCCATCCTCGCGATGCCCGTCGCCACGGCCGTCAAGCTTCTCGGGAAGGAATCCATGGTCGGCTGCGTCGGCAACCTCTACTACGCCAGCGTCGACAAGCTCGACTCGAGTTACGTCCTGGTCGGCGCCGCCAAGGACGCGCTCCTCTCCCCCACCGTGCTCTCGTTCGGCAACTCGCTCCTCGGCCTCCCGGAGAAGACCCTGTACAGGTGCACCGGTAGCCCCAGCAACTGCCGCTCCTATGTCACGGCAGGGCACGGCAGGGTGTGTCCGACCTGTTACGCCGCGATGACGACGGCGGCTCAGCTTGTCCCGCCGACCGGGTTCGGCAAGACGGTGCGGAGCGCGGCGAACGGGTTTGTGCAGGGCGTCGTGACGTACATGGTGTAGGACGACCTCGCCGTCAGCCCCATGTCCGCCGTCTCCAGCATCTCCCTGCTCAACACCTTCGCCGTCAAGGACGTCGGCGATCTCCAGGAGAAGACGGTGCAGCTCGGCTACGACGAGGCAAAATCGTCACGGCTGGATCCTCTTCATCTGTTCTCGATTGTTATTGTTCGATTTTAACATTGCACTAGCTTAACGTACACGTTTTTTTTTTTTTGCAGGGTTTGGCGATCCTCAAGGCGTCCCTGCAGTCCAAGTCCGTCCTCACCGATGTCTTCCTCCGCGTGTGGCGCTAGCTGACGTGTCACATGTGTGATGGGTGACGTGATTTTCTCCTGTGATGCTTCAGCTTGATGTGATCCATGTTCCAGCCTTTTGGATTCTGGTAGCTGGCTAGCTCTGCCGTTGGGTCGTTTGGCTGTAAATGTGCTGCGTCAAAACAAAATGCTGGGAATGCATGACCTTCTGTTCGAAGCGTAGCTATTTCTTTTGTATGATATAACAATCTTGTCTGCATGTATATGACAATGTGTGATGCAGTAATAGCCAGCCAATATATATGGTGTTTGTGTGATATTAATCGGCGCCACGCGTGTGGTTAATTTGTTAGTGATGCACTGACGCTTGCGTGGTTAATTTCTTGGTGATGCTGATGCACTGATGCTTGAGCAACGAACGAACTACTTTGCGTGCAGCGGCCAGTAGTCCGGCACCTATATTTGCTCGTAGCCGCACGTCTGAATGACCGCCAGAAAACTACAGCATTCTGTATTTGAGCATGCCGGCAGAGATAGCAAGAAGAGCAGAGGGGCAGTGAGTTTAATTTTTAATGCTGCGTGCAAAATAACCTACGTGGGCCGAGGTTGACCGCAATCTCTCATGGTCCTGGGCCTGGCAACAATCCGAAAACTAAATCTCTTTGCAAGGGAAGATGGACCGGCCCATGCTAAGCTAGTTACGGCCCAAGGCGAGGGACTTCCGTCGCGCTTAATCAGTAAACGTATATCTTCCACTCCAAACTGTGGCTTCATTTTCTTATTTAGAATATCAGTTGTGTAATGTTAAATGAGATCTCTCCTGATCTACATTTTTTATTTGGAATATCAGTTGTGTAATGTTAAATGAGATCTCTCTACAAATTTGTTTAGCTTAATTTAATTTTGGTTGGACAGACATTGAAAAGCCAACCAAGCAGTATCAAATACGCAATGCGTGATGTATGTATATTTTTTTTCTCCTCCGCAATATGATCCACAGGTCCAACGTCCAACCAGTGATATAACATGTGGCATTCTAATTGCTGTCGTTTTACGTCAAGATCTAGCCTAACAAGATGTAATTATCATTGATACACAATTCACATATGCTTTATATAATTTATAGTTGTTGAGTTGCATTTACCAATCATTTTTTTTAAAAAAAGCTTAAATTGATGAGAGGTGGACAATTCATTTATATCCAACACTCGTCAAGAGGACAGGGTTAGAAAAGTTTGACGCGTAGAGCATCACGATGGACGCGCACAGCACATGCATAGCCGCAAGCCCGCACAGGCACAGCACACGGTAGATCACCAGCTTCAAGATACTCTGCTCTCTGCATTCTGTTAGATGATAGGCAATATTTTGGTATATTTTAATTCCATAACTAAATAGACATTTCAATATTATGGTGAGTGAAACAATCCATGTGCATGTGTTTATGTTTAAATAACAATTAAACATAACAATATTCATGATTATACAACTAATAAACATGAACATTAGTTTGAGAAAGTACCCTGTGGAAGGTAAGGTGACGGAGTCACCCGATTTTTCACTATCACTCGGATCAGTCATACTGATCGTAAAGTGACCTCAATCGGTGTAGCCGCATCGATGTGCGGTAGATGATCGCGGGAAGAACCGCTCCGGTAAACGGCGTAGTCTTACGAGCGATGTAGAGGAAGTAGTCGTACGGGCGATGTAGAGGAAGTAGTCGTACGGGAGCGAGCAGTCGCGTGAAGACGCTCCCCAAAAACCTTATCGCCCGCCTATCCCGAGCAGGATCTCGGCGGGGACGAGGTTCCGGAGGCTCGCTCTCACGGTACCGCGCGCGGTGCAAGCGATGGGAATGCTAAAAGCAGCAAAGCGAGGGAGAGAGAGAGGTCTCTGACAGAATACCTTAGTGTGAATGGCAACCGAGCAGGAGGAGGAGGCGACTTATATAGGCGGCGGCGCGAGGGGATGAACACGGACGTCACGGTTGCGCCTCGAGCGATGTGATCGCGGTTTAAGGCCTCGTAAGGTCTAGTAATGGTCGCGGTTTAAGACGCCATCATTCCTCTCCAACAGCTAAAAGATGCTCCCGCCCCGCAATACATCACGTCCGTCCGACCGACCGCACCGCCCGCTCGTCTCGTCTCGTCTCGACTCGACTCGACTCGACACGACATGACACGACACGTCACGTCACGCCCACGGCCTCGGCCTCGGCCCGGCTCGGCGAGGCGAGCGAGCGCGCGCGCATGTGGCACGCCTATCTCCTTTATTCAACTTCACAAGAGGTGTACCGAAAGGCTACCTAATAAGTTGGATGGGAGACTCCTCAAATACCCATACGGTATTTCTCTCTTTTCCCTAGCATTAAACTCATGGGCTTTAATTCGGCCCTAGGCCCATTTATTCTAACAATCCCCACCAAGAATTTTAAGCCACATTAGAAATGCTCTCATATTCCCTTTTGTTTTCGATATATCAGTACTACGATGGAGACTGTTATGTTGAACATCCACCAGGAACTCAAGTTACACTTATTTGCAACTGAACAATGGACTATGCCTTGAATTGTCAGTTTTGTGCATCTAAGTTTGGCTAGAGCCCTTTACTGATACTTGGCTGCACATAGCATCCCCGCGGGTTGGAGCTTATGGGTCACACTCCGTGCCTCTTCATGAGTTTTCTAGAGATCACCCAAATCTCATAGACTATGACCAGTAGTCGATACTCATATAGGTGTGTTCCTTCAAGACATATTGTAGGACTATGTCTTTGCTTCAGAGAAACAACTACCTTGTTTCATGAAAGCCATTTGGAGCACATTAAGGTATAAATACCAGCCTGCCATATAGTTTTGAAGAGAAATGCATCTTTTCCATGAACTGAGCCTTCTCAAAGGTTCTCTTCTCTCAGTCAAACCATAGCTTGTTTCACCATCTTAATTCACGGGATCTCCGATCACATAAGACAGGTTTCCACTATAGAAAAACTCACGTGGGTCTCAAGCCCAGTTCCATAGATGCCCATAGATGCATGATCTATCACAATACGTGATAAACCCTTTGTAAATTGATCTGCCAGGTTCTTAGACGTATCGATGTAATCCAAAGCTATGACACCGGTGTTTCTCAATTTCCTGACAGACTTCAACCGCCTCTTGACATGCCTGGATGACTTCATGTTGTCCTTTGAACTGTTCACCTTGACAATCACCGTTTGATTATCACAGTTCATTAGAATTGCCGGTATCGGTTTTTCAACTATCGGCAAGTCCATTAGGAGTTCACGAAGCCACTCGGCCTCTACAGTGGCAGTATCCAATGCTGTGAGTTCTGCTTCCATTGTTGACCTGGTTAGAATGGTCTGCTTGCAAGACTTCCAGGAAACAGCGCCACCTCCAAGTGTGAACACATATCCACTTGTGGCTTTTAACTCATCTGCATCAGAAATCCAGTTTGCATCACTATATCCCTCCAAGACTTTGGGGTCTCCGGAATAGTGAATGCCATAGTTCATAATGCCCACTAGATAGCGCATTACCCGCTCGAGAGCACGCCAGTGTTCACTGCCCGGGTTTGAAACAAACCAGCTCAGTTTACTAACCGCATATGCAATGTCAGGTCTCGTGGCGCTAGCCAGATACATCAATGAACCAATGATCCAGAGTATCTCGGTGATCTACCATTATCCTCGTGTTCTTCCTTAGAACCAAGTCATGGCGTAAGGAGTTGGTGCGGGTTTAGAGTTGCTGTAGCCAAACCGACTTAGCATCTTTTCAACATAGTGAGTCTGAGACAGAGTCACCCCACCATTTTCTCCCTTTATCAGCTTTATGTTAAGGATAACATCAGCCTCTCCCAAATCCTTCATCTCAAACTTTTGAGATAGAAAGTCTTTGACCTCCTTGATCACTTCAAGGCTCGTGCCAAAGATAATTATGTCATCTACATATAGACACAAAATCACTCATTCGCCCCCACCATAGCGATAGTACACACATTTGTCAGCTTTGTTTGTAACAAAGCCAACAGATGTCAAAGTTCTGTCGAACTTATCATGCCATTGCTTAGGTGCTTGCTTGAGGCCATAGAGAGACTTCACTAGCTTACACACCATTCCTTCTTGACCCTTTACTACAAATCCTTCCTACCGATCCATATAGATCTCCTCTTCCAACTCTCCATTTAGGAAAGCTGTCTTAACGTCCATTTGATGAACGAGAAGACCATGAGAGGCTGCTAGAGAAAGTAGTACTCTTATGGTGGTCAATCGAGCGACTGGTGAGTAAGTATCGAAGAAGTCTTCTCCTTCCTTTTGGGTGTAACCCTTGGCCACAAGTCTAGCCTTGTACTTATCAATAGTACCATCAGGCCTAAGCTTCTTTTTGAGCACCCATTTGCATCCCACGGGTTTGCACCGTAAGGCGTTCAACAACCTCCCAAGTTCCATTTGACATGATAGAGTCCATTTCACTCCTCACTGCTTCCTTCCAATAGTCAGCATCAGGTGAAGAGTATGCCTCTGCAATGGTCTTAGGAGTGTCATCCACGAGGTATATGATGAAATCATCTCCAAAGGATTTCTCATCCTTTGTCTCTTGCTCCTCCTAGGAGCCTCATCATTATCCTCCTCAGGATGCTCAATAAATGTAGGCTCATTGAGTTCCATCGGCTTGGTGGAGTCGTCCTTCTCGACAGACTCTTTCCTAGATGAACTTGTTTCATCTCTCATTGGAAAAGTATTCTCAAAGAATGTAGCGTCTGGACTCCATAATTGTGCCGACAAGCAAGTCGTGCACTCCGGATCTTACTACCAAAAATCTATATCCGACGTTGTGAAAAGCATACCCCAGAAAAACGCAGTCCACCGTCTTTGGTCCAAGTTTACGTTTCTTGGTGATTGGCACACTGACTTTGGCCAAGCAACCCCAAGTGCGTAAATATGAAAGAGTTAGCCTCTTCTTCTCTCATTCCTCGAATGGTGTTACTTCCTTATTCTTCATAGGCACACGGTTCAGGACATGACAGTCAGTCGATGTCGCCTCACCCCACCATTCCTTAGATAGTCCGCGGTTTCTAACATGGCATTCACCAAGTCAGTCAGCGTGCGGTTCTTTCTTTCGGCAATCCCATTGGATTGGGGTGAATAAGGCGGTGTCCTCTCATGAACAATACCGTGTTCCTCACAGAATGTATCAAAAGTATTAGAGAAGTATTCGCCACCTCAATCCGACCTTAGGTGTTTAATCTTTCTCTCAAGTTGATTTTCTACTTCAGCTTTATAGATCTTAAAGTAATGTAACGCTTCATCTTTTGATTTTAACAAGTAGATGTAACAAAATCTAGTGCTATCGCTCATCAAAGTCATGAAATATCTTTTACCACCCTTTGTCAACACACCGTTCATTTCGCTCAGATTGGAATGAACTAATTCTAGAGGTACCAAGTTTCTCGCCTTAGCAGTCTTATGTGGCTTGCGAGTTTGTTTCGATTCAACACATACGTGACACTTAGAATTTTTGACAGAGGTAAACTTTGGAATTAAACTCAAACTAGCTAAGCGCATCATACAACCAAAATTAACATGACAAAGCCTCGAATGCCAAACATTTGATTCATCATTCATCACATGGTTCACAACGTTATCATCGAACAATAAAGAAAAGCGGAACAAGCCTCCACTATCATAGCCTTTTCCAACAAAGATACCAAACTTAGAAAAGAAATGATACATTTATTTGACTCAAAGACTAATTTAAAACCATCTCTACACAGAGAGACCACGACTAGATTCTTCTTGATGGTAGGTACATGCTGCACATTCTTCAATTGTATGGTCTTCCAAGTGAACTTGAGTGGCCGTACCGGCACCAAGAACACACACGCATGGGCACCATGCCCCATCAACAAGGAGGTAGTCCCCGACCGTAAGAAGAAAACATAGAAATGTCGGCATACATGAATATTAGCACCGGTGTCTATCCACCACTCTGGTGAAGAACACACTGAAAGAATTGTAGGTAAGAAATTACCATACCCCGTTGTTCCTCCACCCTCGCTAACAACCATGTTCATTTGTCTTTGGAGCCTTGCGATCTTTACGATCCGGCACTTTGCAGCAAAGTGATCGGACTGCCACAAGTATAGCAAGCACCCCGGCTTTCTTCTTCTTCTTATTAGGCCCGTCGGCTTCCTTAGCCTTGGGGGGGTTTTGTGAAGGCTTCTTCCTCTTGTTCTGGTTATTCTGGAACTTGGGATTGTCCCTCTGCACAAAGTTTGCGCTTGAGGAGCCGGCTATTGCCTTTCCACGTGTGTCCTTTGCTCTCGCCTTCTCTTCAACATCAAGAGTCGCAATAAGGTCATCAAAAGTGAATTCCTTTCTCTTGTGTTTTAGAGAGGTAGCAAAATCCCTCCATGAATGTGGCAGCTTTGTGATAATTGCTCCTGCCACAAACTTGTTGGGCAACACACATGGGGCCTCTTTGCTATAGTTTTCAAGCTCTTTAGAGGCCTTTTGTACTTCATGGGCTGTTCCATCACGTAAGCGGTCTTCAACCATCCCGTAGTCTAGGAACTGTTCCATTACGACTCACCGCCGCGTCGAGCTCCGTCGAGCCTCAAGAGCCTCCCAAATATCCTTCCCCGTCTTTTTCTGGAGATTGGTGTCCACCAGGTTATCAAACAGAACGCTGATGACGGCACCCCGGAACAGATTATCATCCGAATTGAATTTTTCCTCCGAGACACCCTCGGGAGCTTTTCCGGTGATGACGTACATCACGTTCATGGCGGTGAGCCACAGGGTGGCCAACTCACGCCACCTCTTAAAGTTGGAACCATCGAAAGGCTTTGATTTAATTGCATTTGCAAAGCTAGTTGCACCAAACATATTCCTATCAACATTATAAGGTTTTTGGATTGTTAGATGATAGACAATATTTTGGTATATTTTAATTCCATAATTAAATAGATATTTCAATATTACGGTGAGTGAAACAATCCATGTGCATGTGTTTATGTTTAAACAACAATTAAACATAACAATATTCATGATTATACAACTAATAAACATGAACATTAGTTTGAGAAAGTACCCTGTGGAAGGTAAGGTGACGGAGTCACCCGACTTTCCGCTATCACTCGGATCACCATCGATCGTAAGTGACCTCAATCGGTGTAGCCGTACGAAGTCGGTGCAGGTATATGATCGCAGGAAGAACCTCCTCCCTAGTAGCGAAGTAGTCGTCGGGCGATGTAGTAGGAAAGTAGTCGACGGGAGGCGGCAACGGCGTGAAGACGCTCCCAAAAACCTTATCGCCCGCCTATCCCGAGCAGGATCTCAGCAGCAGGACGAGGTTCCGGAGGCTCTGCTCTCGCCAAGACTGCGTGCGGTGCAAGCGATGGGAATGCGAAAAGCAAGCAAGAGGAGAGAGGAGAGGTCTCACGAGCAGGAATACCTTAGTGTGAATTGGCAACCCGAGCGGAGGAGGAGGGCGACTTATATAGGCGGCAGGCACGAGGGGATGAACACGGGCGTCACGCTTAATGCGCCTCGAGCAAGAATCGGTCGCGGTTAAGGCTGCGGTTTAAGGCGCTGTCGTTAAGGTCTAGGTTTAAGACGCCATCATTCCTCTCCAACAGCTAACAGCAAAAAGATGCTCCCGCACCGCAAACAGAGGGAGAGAGGGAGAGGTCAATTGGCAACCTGAGCAGGAGGAGGAGGGGGGCTTATATAGGCGGTGGCGAGGATGAACCGGGCGTCACCGGTTAATGCGCCTCGAGCGTGTGATCGCGTTTAGGCTGCGGTTTAAGGCGCTATCGTTAAGGTCTAGGTTTAAGACGCCATCATTCCTCTCCAACAGCTAACAGCAAAAAGATGCTCCCGCCCCGCAACACCTCACGTCCGTCTCGTCTCGACGACACGCCCACGGCCTCGGCCCGGCGAGGCCGCAGCTGCTGTGGCACGCCTATCTCCTTTATTCAACTTCACAAAAGGTGTACCGAAAGGCTACCTAATAAGTTGGATGGGAGACTCCTCAAATACCCATACGGTATTTCTCTCTTTTCCCTAGCATTAAACTCATGGGCTTTAATTCTTTCATTATTACAATAAATGGCCCTAGGCCCATTTATTCTAACACATTCCTGTTCAGAGATCATCGCCACCCTGCAACTTCTTTTGCTTACTCCGAATCCTCTGATCGAGTACACTGTACACGTCCTCTCCCATCCAAGGTCAAGTCGGTTCCAGTCCTGTCCGCTTCGCGCACCGTCACCGCAGCGGGCCTAGTCGGGCGTGGACGCATGGAGGCGCGCGCGAGAGACCACACGAGAGCACAGTGCGCTCGTGTCATCGCCACGCTTCTGTTTAAATGCCGCGCCGGACGGCCACTCGAGCCGTCATCGCTGAGCTCGCAGTGCTACTCTTACCATAGAACCATACCAACCAAGCTACTCCAAGAGGAATCAGATCCTCTACGGTCGGGGTCTTCGACCTGCCTCTGCAGTCAGGCCGATCCGGCTTGGGCAGCCATCCTACGGCAACCTCCCGATGGCTCCTCTCACAGCCAACGCCGCTGCTCGGCTCGCCGCTTGACGCCACCAATCACGGGAGACGACGCAGGCCAGAGCCACGCCCAACACTGGGCCTCGGCCCAACAGAGCTGGAGTCCTCTCATTTTTACCGCGAAACAAGGTCTTTGGCGGGATGCACCTCGCGTTTTGGCGCGAGGATCGCAGATGGCGGCGTCGGCATTACCTCCTCGAGCACGAGCCATGGGTGACGGCGTACCACGAGCATGAGCTGTGGGCGGCGGCAATAAGACTGGTCATTCATCACAGGTCAGTTTATCTCATTTTTCTTCTTCACTACTTGATTGTTTCATGACACTTGTGTGTGCTATGATTTTACTGTCTTCCACCTCTCGTGTATGCTTTAATTTGATCGTCTTCCACCTCACCTCATCAGACTGTGTTGGAATTCATCGAAGAAACCTAGAGCAAAGTAAAATCTGCATATTTGAGATGGAAGAAAATAGGTATATGAAGCCATAATTATTACTTTTTCACTAGATCAGATAGGTTTTATTTGTTCAACGACCACTAAATTATTTTTTTTGTTCCTGTAGAGTGGGTGTGCTGCCTAATTTGATGCCTAAAGTTGGCATGGAGTTCAATACTATTGATGAGGCTTGGATGTTTTGGATTGCCTATGGAGGTCAAAAAGGGTTTGAGGTTAGAAAAAAGCTACACAAACAAAAGAAAATCTGATGGGAAGATTAGGTCCTGCAGATATGTTTGTGCAGAAGAGGGTCACAGAAAGAACGATAAAAGGGATCATCTAACAAAGTGTCCAAGAGCTGAAACTAGAACCGATTGTCAAGTTCGCATGGGTGTTGTGCTAGATCAAGAGAAGGGGAAATATAAAGTTGCTGATCTAATTTTGGAACACAATCACATCCTTCAGTTGCTAGAAACATCGCATTTGATGGTGTCTCAAAGGAAAATTTCAGAGTTGCAAGGTTTTGAAATTGAGACGACGATGCGGGATTGGGCCCAAAGCAGACATGAGTTGGCTAGTATCCAAGTTGGTGGTTCACTTAATCTCGACACCCTCCGTGACCACAAGAATTATTTACGGGCAAGCGCCAAGAGAGATGGCATATGGTCAAGCTGGAAGCATGCTCATGTATTTTCAAGACAAAGTTGCCGATAACCCATCATTCCAATATGCATTGCAGATGGATAGTGAGGAACAAATAGCAAACATATTTTGGGTTGATGCCAAAATGATCACTGACTATGCACATTTTGGTGATGTTGTCAGCTTTGACACTACTTTGGAACAAACAAGGAAAGCGTGCCTTTTGGTGTATTTGTTGGGTTCAATCAGTTCAGGGAAACTGTGGTTTTTGGTGCTGTTCTCATGTACGATGAGACATTTGAGTCCTTCAAGTGGTTATTTGAGACCTTTCTAAAAGCGCATAATGGCAAGCAACCTAAAACAATCTACACTGATCAAGATGCTGCAATGGAAAAAGCAGTTAAGGAAGTGTTTTTAGAAGCCTGGCATGGTTTGTGCACTTTTCATATTATGCAGAATGCTGTAAAACATCTATCTGAAGCCGACGATGAAGAATCTAGTACTTCTGACGAACAGACAACGGAAGAAAATGACAAAGAACCAAGTATTCTTGCATATTTTAGTGCATGTATGTTTGAGTACGAAGATGAGGAAACATTTGAACAAGCATTTAACGCCATAAGGGCAAAGGCGAGCAAGCAAAGTTGGTTGGATAGTATATACAAGGTGAAAGAAAAATGGGCTGAATGTTACATGAAGAATGTGTTCACATTAGGTATGAGAAGTACACAATTGAGTGAGAGTCTAAATAGTGAGCTGAAGAGGCATTTCAAATCTGATTTTGATATCATTCGATTTCTTAAGCATTTTGCAAGGGTGGTGGAAGATAAGAGAAAAAAAGAGCTAGATGCTGAATTTGAATCAAGGAAGAAAATACCAAGAATCAAAATGAGGACACCTATGCTAATTCAAGCTAGCAAGCTGTACACACCAGTTATATTTGAGGCTTTTCAAGGTGAGTATGAAAGGTCCATGGTAGCATGCACCTCGACATTGGACGGCAACAATAGCTATCTTGTGGCCATTGGCAGTCTTGATGAAAATTTTACCTTTGAGAAGGAGTACAAAGTTTTCGGTGATCCTTTAGAGCAAACTAGTACATGCAGCTGTGGGCTATTCAGTAGAACTGGTATATTGTGTGGCCATGCTTTAAAAGTCCTTGATTTGATGAATATCAAATCTCTCCCATCACAATATGTACTGAAACGATGGACACGTGCAGCACGTAGTGGGACGGTACAAGACAACCATGGACGAAATATTGTAGAGAATCCAAGATTAACTGAGATGCATCGCTACAAAGATATGACTCGCAAATTTCTCAATTTGGCACTTCGAGCTGCTAGCCATCCAGGATCTACCTTGTTAGTAAACAACACACTTGACATCCTTAGCAAACAAGTTGAAGAAGAAATAAATGCAAGTACTGATACAACTGTTCCGGTTACTACTCCCACAAATGTTAGTCCTCCAAATGATTTGATGAGTGCAGCACGCCTAAAAAAAAGAAGGTGGAAACAAAAACCTCGAAGCGAAAAAAAAATTGGCTTGAAAAGATGCACAAGTCTGGAAAGAAGGGAAGTAAGAAAAAGGAAACTGCTACAAAGGTATGTGATAACACAACATATATTTGATCTCTTTCACTGTGTTCCATGGGAGAATGTTCAGTTATATTTATTTTATTTGAAGGAACAAGAAACTGCAAAGAAAGGAGGTAGGAAAAAGGAAAAAGAAGCTGCAGGGGCAGAAAAAACAGAAATACAAGACATTACAGTAGTGCAAAATATTTATCCTAGTACTTCTTTGCCTATGGAACATGTGTCTGAATCATACATGGCCATCAATACCTTCTCTCAGATATTAACGGTAATATTTCAAACTAATACATTCATTCCCATCAATCCATTCTCTCAATTATGCATCTGAACCTTTTATTTTGCAGGGGGCAATCACAGATGATATCCTTGCTGATTTCTAGTAGTATGGACAGTTCCTGCAATCTGAATGTCTTTTGGAGAATAGATTGTTTAGGAGAATAGCTTTTGGACAGTACCTATTGTCGTTGGAAGTGTAAAGTTATGGGAATTACATCTCTGATATGCTCATCTTTGATAAACAGATCAGTTTGTGCATCTTAGAACTTGCAACAATCAGCATTACTTTTTATTCAATTTCAAGACAATTTACAACACAATGTGTCAATGTGAAGTACTGATACAAACTGATATAACTTGATTTCTGATACAACTTGATTTCTACAGACTGATATAACTTGATTTCTACAATGTCTGAAGTCAGCTACCCCTCCTGCTTGAAGCTGCCCATCCATGACACCATCTTGTCCAGAACTAAAATCATCTTGAAACCATCAGGACTGCATTGCCTGATCTTCACCAGCTCCTGGTGTTGCAGAAATCTTGAACAGCAAAAATCCTAATGCTTACGCATTAGCAATCAACAGCTCCTGATCTTCACCAGCTCCTCCTGGCGACCTGTACATACATCAGAATTCTATTCCTAGTGCTTACACATTAGCAATCAACAGCAAAAAAAACTATTTTGGAGAGGTCAGGTAGGCTGAGCAGTACAGAGGGTGAGAACTCGATGTCCTGAGATTGGCGAGCCCGTCGGCCAGCCCATCGAATGCCTCGGCGTCGCGTCTCCTCGCCGCCACCGCGACCACAAGGTGCCAGAGCCTGCGCAGCTACGCCGCCGCCTCCTGCGCCGTCGCGACCACAGCTCTTGGGCGCCTTGGGGCGAGGCCCGGCGGGCATGGGCACTGCCGTCGCTGCGCTTGGGTGCGAATTGCGGACGCAGCTCTTGGGCGCGACTCCCGGAGGGCATGGCCGCCGTCGGCGCCGCTGCCCGCCTCGGAGCAGCCGAATCCGGCGATGGGGATGGAGAGAGGTGGATGAGGAGGAGAACAGCATCGAGCTGCCCCGCAGGAGCCACGAGCGAGTTCCTCCGCGAGCCGAGCCGAGCCGAGCGTTTCGAGCAGGAGAGAAGCCATCTGGGAGGTTGCCGTAGGATGGCTGCCCGACGGCCAGATCAGCCTGACTGTAGAGGCAGGTCGAAGACCCCGACCGCAGAGGATCTGATTCCCTCCAAGAAGAGGCGCAGCACCAAAACTCCAAGATGGCGAACCCCACCGCGCTGAGCATGAAGCTCCTCATCGACCGGAAGGCGCAGCGCGTGCTGTTCGCGGAGGCAAGCAAGGACGTCGTCGACTTCCTCTTCTCCGTCCTCGCCCTGCCCGTCGCCACGGCGGTGAAGCTCATCGGGAAGGACGCCGTGGTCGGCTCCGTCGGCAACCTCTACGCCAGCGTCGAGAAGCTCGACGCCACCTACGTCCAGCCCGGCGCCGCCAAGGACGCCCTGCTCCGCCCCACCGTGCTCTCGACGGCCGCGACCGCTGCCACCAGCTCCCTCCTCTGCCTGCCACCGGCGCCCAAGCAGCCGGCGGGGCAGCCAAAGACCTTCTACCGTTGCAGCTACAACGACAACCAGAGACGGATCTGGGAGGTAGAATCCGAAGAAGACTACCGCTACAGTACTAGCGGCTGCCCCACCTACGTGACGGACGGCAGCGGTGCGATCTGTCCGAAGTGCGGCAGCCAGATGACGTCGGTCATGCAGTATGTGCCGCCGCCGGCCGGGTCTGGCAGCTCCACACACCAGAAGGCGGAGAACGCCACGGCCGCCGGGGGAGCGAAGGGGTTCGTGCAGGGCATCGTGATGTACACGGTGATGGACAACCTGACGGTGACGCCCATGTCAACCATCTCCGGCATCACCATGCTCAACACCTTCGCGGTCAGGGACCTCGCCGACCTCCAGGAGAAGACCGTGCAGCTCGGCTACAACGAGGTTGGTCTGCAGTACTGGGCCGGGTCTCTGTTCTCGGTTATGCTTTTGTTGTGTTGGTTGTGCTTAAAATTTTGGTGGTTTTGCAACAGGGTTTGGCGATTCTGAGGCGTCGCTGCAGTCCAAGACGGTCCTGACTGATGTCTTCCTCGGCTACAACAAGGCCGCTCCGGTTCGTGCTTGAAGGGCAGTGTGGTGGCTTAATTAAACCCGCAGCATGGGTTAAGTAGTAGTTTAATTAGGTTCGTCTTAACTGATGCTTCAACTGGCTGAAATCATCTCTGTTACCTGACGGCACTCCTGCCTTTAGAACTAGGACAGATGATGCTTCGCCATGGGTCTTTTGATGCAATGTGTTGCAGAAAGTTTGGTGGGTGGGGATTGGGGAAGTCCGGCCGGTACAAGTAGAATGGAACCTTGTTTTGTTGTCTGCCTGTGGCCATTTGTGATGCAGTAGTGGCTAGCACTTCCCGCAGTGTCATGTTGTGGTATATGAAGCTGTGCCTGTGGTTATGTTAATGTGTTATAGTTAGCCTTTAATTCGTTGGTGACGAGCTAATGTTTGAATTGAACCCTGGCATGGATTGATAGAGTGCATTGACAGAGTGACAGCATGGGTTGTTCATGAGCCCATGTCAGTATGGCACTCACTGTGACACCAGTCTCCCGGCCTCTCCCACTCTGGGTTTCAAAAACCGATGGCCAACGGCCCGGTGAACCATTCGTGTAATTAGTTTTATAGGTAGTCTACATTTAATACTCTTAATGAACGTGGAAAGAAAACTAACAATTTTCACTGAACCAAATAGGGCCTAATTCCCACAATTTTCTACAACACAATCCTTATTTCTAATGAAGCTGCAAATAAATTAAATAGTACATCAATAAGGTACAAGAATTATTTTGGAGGTAGACTCTGTACTATGTGTGCAGTCAAATGCATCGGTGTCATGAATCAACTACTCCTATGCTGCGGAGAAAGGCACAGAGCCGGGAACTCTGCTTTTCCGACGGCAGGGGCCAAGACGTCCTCCTTGAACCAGGGATGCTCCAGCGCATCCGCTGCTGTGAGCCTCTCCTCAGGGTCGAATCTCAAGGCCGGCGAGGACCTCTCTCGCTGCCTGCGACAGCCTGATCGTTTATCTGCTCCAGCACGTCCTCCTCCGTGTCGAGCCTCGAACAGGGTTGGCCGGTCAGGAGCTCGGCCATGACGCACCCCAATGCCCACATGTCCACCGCCGGCCCGTAGCACCTGCTGCCCTGCCCATCAGCTGCTATACGACCGGTTGAATTGCACGTTCGCTTAGCTGAACATTATTTTAAATAAAATCCACGAAGTTTAACCGAACATTTCAAATAAAATCCACGAATTCAATTCGTCAAAATCTGAAATGCTCATCCAAGCGCAGTAGGAATCATGCATGCGCTTGTTTGGGAAGCCACTGCGCTAGCCACCATGACACAAGTCAATGAGAGCCTGCTCTTCCAGTTCCAGCACGGTCTCCAAGGTCCAAGCTCCAAGAAGTCTTTGGCTTGCGAAGCAAGCTCTGCCGCCCTCGCCCCTCTCTGCCCAAACACGTCGAGCTGCCTTCTCCCATCAATTCAGAGCTCTGTTCCATCCGTATTCGCCCGCCGTGGGCGCGACGCGCATTTATACGGAGGAGCCAGCGCCAGCCTCTGCTCCATTCCGTTCCACGAAGGCAAAGCCCAATGGCGGACGCCGCAGCCATCCCCACCACGCTGAGGATGAAGCTCCTCGTCGACACGCGGGGCCAGCGCGTGCTGTTCGCGGAGGCGAGCAAGGAGGTCGTCGACTTCCTCTTCTCCCTCCTCGCGCTGCCGCTGAGCGCGGTGGCCATGCTGCTCGGGCCGGACGGCGGCCCCGCCGGCAGCGTCGACGGTCTCTACCGCAGCGTGGTGAACCTCCAGCGCTCCTTCGCCCAGCCGCCCGGCGCCAACCTGGACGCGCTCCTCCGTCCCGCCGTGCCACCGGCGGCGGCCGGGTGCCTCGGCCCCCTCCTCCTCCGTCTCCCCGAACGCCCCGGCGGCCGAACGCCGGGAGGGTTCGTGCAGGGCAACATGATGTACATGGTGACGGACGACCTCGCCGTCGCGCCCATGTCCACCATCTCCAGCATCTCCGTGTTCAACGCCCTGGCGGAGAGGGGTGGTCTCGGCGCGGTGCACGAGAGGACTGTGCAGATCGGGCACGCGGAGGCTCTCAAGATTCTCAAGGCTTCGTTGGAGTCCAAGACCGTGCTCACCGATGTCTTCCTCGGCGACGTCAGAGCTCCAGCTCCAGGCACGCTAGCTCGCTAGCTGAGGAAGATGCACGCTGGCACGCTGCTGCGCGGAGTCGATAGCTTGCTTGTGTCTTGGTGTGATTAGGAGCGAATTCATCTTTAGTTACTCAAACCATGTACTCGTATGTAGCGTCCGTAGTTATAGTACGAGTCTTTAGCACTTTCTCCATTTCAAATTGTATATTTTTTGTTTTATATTATGAATTTAGAAAAATCAAAATGAAGTAAATCTGAAACGGATTTGAAATCGCAAACCGTTTTAATTTTTAGTTTTTATATTAAAAAAATCGGAACGGACTAAAATTTGAAATAGATGGAGCATTGTAGTGCTCTCCTTGGTATGACGGTACAGCACGGGAAAACTAGTTAACATTCCATTCCGCGTCTCAAAATTTTTTCTTTCTCAAGACCCCAAGAGATCTAAATTATCATCAACAGGGGGGATCTAGATGAAAGCATTCGTCCGTTGAGACGGATCTTTTATAAAATATTTTGCAAAAGGATTTGGTGAAACAATGTTTGGAAAATTATTAAATAATGTTTTCATAATGATTTATAAATTTACAAAAAATAAATCTCAATGTTCGTAATTTTTATAAATATTTTTGTAAAATTAATGAAAAGTGTTTATTCGAATATAAAAAGCCCTATATTTGAAAATGTGGTCGTCCAGAATAGTTTGATGAATTAAAAAAAAGCTGTGTATAGGAAAATAATTCAAGAAAAGAAATAATATAGGGCACTAGAGTAGTTCATCATAGTTCCTTTGCTCGCCTTGTTCTTTTGGCTTATCAGCTATCAGCCAACAGTACTTTTCTCTAAGAACAAACTAGCTACCAGCAACCGGCCAACAATACTTTTATCTCAGAACAAATCAGCACCAGCCACCAGCCAAACGAACAGGCTGGCTGAGACAGGTGCCTCGAAGTTGTTGACACAATTAGGCCAGTTTCAAGGCATGATTTCGTTTCAGGTCTACTTGGTGTCAAGTGGGGATGAACGACTGCTCTTATTTTTCTCATAATTATATGTTACTAAGTCAGCAGAATTTTATTGATGTCGTTAATAATTTAATGTCTATGAAATTGATTCGTTGAGGCTGGCCCAAGAGGTAAAATGCTGATAAAATATACATATTTTGTGAACAAATGTTGACATAATTTGGAGTAAAATGAACCACTGGTCGCTAACCTCGGCAGTGGGTGTCATCAAGATCTTAATTTTTCAAAATGCACATATAAGTCTCCAACTTACTATTTGGTTCATATGAGGTTCAAAATACCATTTACCCTTTTAAAATGCGCGCGGTCAAGCTAACTTGACGATGGCGTGAATCTGACATGTGGGCCCACATGTTAGATACATCATCTACCTATTGTCTTCTCCTCGTGCACTTTCTTTCCTCCATACCCTGTTTAGTTCCCCAAAATTTCACCAACTATCCATCATATAACACTAATTATGAGTATTAATGTGGATTAATGACAAACTCATTCCACAACCTCTACCTTAATTTTCGAGACGAATCTAACGAGCCTAATTATGCCATGATCATACAACATCATGCTACAGTAACCAATCTCTAATGACGGATTAATTAGACTTGGTTTCATCTCGCAATTTCCAGTACATTTATGTAATTATTTTTTTAACCAGTCTATGTTCAATACTCCTAATAGACCTTGAAAGAGGCCCAAAAATTTCATCTCACGAACTAAACGGGGCCACAGTGAGTCCCATGAGCGGCACATCTCCAATGTGTCTCGTGGAGTGACGGAGTGCATCTCAGACGGGGCCGTAGCGGTCGGCCCACAATGAAGCTCTCCAGCGGCACTATCCTTGCTGGTGGTCGAGATCTCATGTCGTCCCCCTTTCTTCCTCAGCGCCAGCAGCACGAACAACACCCAGCAAGAGGCCGCCTAAGACAGCGGACGCTCGCCGATGGAACAAGACCGCGACCCAATGCACTATTCATTCGCGCAAATGTGTTTCATTGGGTCGAAAATTTTGTTTACCCCTTTTGACCACTAAGGCCATTCTCAGTACGAGGTTTCATAATGCGGTTACCTTGAGTGCCATGTCACCTAAGTATATTTGAAATGATGAATGAAATATCCTCTCTCAATGCAAAGTTTCACTTTACAGTTTTATAGGCTAGCATATCACTTAAATGATGCATCTAAGCAACCAATGAGAGGTCATGAAATGTGTGGAGACGAAACAAATTGCTTTCAGGTTTCATTCCAGTTTCATAGTGTAGGTAACTGTGTACAGAGAGTTTCATCCCCATGAAACTCAAATTCAGTCTCTCATCATAAATTGTATGCCACATCACTATTTTTGCTTATGTGGCATACCATTTAATGAGATTGAAACTCACATGAAACTTGCATTGAGAATGACCTAATTAAGAGTATTAAACAAAGCTAGTTTACAAAGCTACCTCCACAACTCATGGGTCAATTGCGAGCGGAATCTAATAAGAACTTTGACCACACAATTAGATGACAGTTACTGTAGCATTAATGTAGTAAATTATGGATTAGTTAGACTCATTAGATTTGTCGTGTAAATTTGCGCTCATCTGTGAAAACATTATGCAAATAGATTTCATTTAGTACTTCATGTATGTAAGATTCTCTGGGTGAAAATTTTTTCACCTCTCATCTAAACACGAAACAAGACCTACCCGTTTAGTTCGGTGGAAATTTTTGGAGAACTTTTTAATCCACTTTCAAAGTCTATTAATAGTATTGAAGATAAACTAATTAGAAAAATTATTACACGGATGATTGGAAATCGCGAGACAAATTCATAAGCCTAATTAATCCTCATTAGAGATTGATTACTGTGACGCCCCAGGTTTTTATTAGGGTTAATTAACGCTAATGAACTAGTCAAACACGTTGACTTTGGTCAAACCATGGTCAACCTGGGTCATCACCTCGAAAACCTAGCCAACAA
Source organism: Cenchrus purpureus (assembly GCA_022644695.1). NCBI lineage: Eukaryota > Viridiplantae > Streptophyta > Magnoliopsida > Poales > Poaceae > Cenchrus > Cenchrus purpureus. Next base: position 94,848,292 of record CP053459.1, read on the forward strand.
TCACTAATGGTCAACATTTGGTCAAAGCTTGGTCAAACCTTTGTCAAACCCTAGTCAAACCCCTACTCAAACCCTTTGACATCCATGGTCACTCTAGAATTTTTGCCGCGTTCTCCAAATTTCACCTAAAAACTTCAAATTATCCCAATATAAAAGTTGTCCAGTTTTTCATGGGACACAACTTTGCTTTTGGGTGGTATTTCAAATTTGGAGCGGAAAATGGTGCAAAACTTGGTCAACTACAGCTGAGTACTATTCACCGGCGCCGAGAAAACTTCAAAGTTTGCCAGCAGTTCATGCAAAATCCGTTGAGCAAAACACCATCGAGCCTTTGTAGAAGTTGTAGAGGGTTCTGAGCTCTACAACATTGCTTATTACCTCAAGGTGCACTTTAGTTCAAAAATGTGGAGAAAATCTTGGTCAAACAGATAGCTTTAGCGCCGAGCGCAGCGCCACGCGCGCCGCGCCGTCGCGCCACCCGCGTCGCGCCGCTGGCGGCGGCGTCCGGCGTCGTGTGCGCGGCGTTCTTTGCGTGGCTGGGTCCATGGTCGCGCCACGCGCCGCTCCGCGGCGCCCCGCCATTGCGTGCCGCGCCATGTCGCCGCCCATGTCGCATGCGACCACGCGTGGCATGCGAACCGCTTCCCACGACGTGCTCGCTATAAAGGCCAACCCTCTTCCTTGCGCGAGCCCGCGCGCCCGTCGCCATTGTCGCCGCTGCGCTCCCTTGCTCGCTCTCCAGCCCAACCCGCCTCCCTAGGACCTCCTTGAGCTCACTCGCTTGTTGACCCGCCCTCGTCTCACGGTTCGGTGGCCCCGCCCGCCGCCGGGCTCGTCGGTCTCGAGCGCCACCGCCTCCAGCCCCATGATCTCAATCTTCCTCCCTTGCGCTTGTTTGCCAACTCTGACCCTCGCCGTGGCTCCACGGGACCCCTGCATCGATTGCATTCTTGCAAGGACTTGAGAGTAAAAGCCGAGGGCATGGTTGTGAATACCCAAAACTTCCCAGGGACCCTTTAGTAAATAGATTCTTCCCTCCCTTGGTAGTTTTGCCCAGATCTTGTAAAAATCATAAATTCACAGAAAAATCAGAAAAATTCAAAACCAATTTTGTTGGTTTCCTTGTGAGATCATCTACATATTTTGCGAAGCATGACGCTACTTTTGAGTGATAGTTTTTGCATGAAAAATTGAATTCAATTTAACCTAGATTTGTCGTAGTTCAAAATCTACATGTGATATTGAGCTGATTTTTGGATATGTTGTGCTACATTCTATTTCTAGTCTCCACACCAAAATTTGCAGAAAGATACTGAGTAAATCTTTTAATATGATTTATCTTGTATTAATGCTGAATCTGGCTTAATGAATTTTATAGCTTAAAATAAATTTATTTTTGTGCCCAACTTCTGGATATGATCTTTTTATGCCTAAATACACCTCTGGTGAATTTACCATGATTTTATAACTGTCAGAAATATATATTCTTGATTTATGCTTAGTTTTAAAAGTAATTGTATATCTCATGATCTATAGTAGCCCTAGATGCATATGTTGGTTGCATGGCTCAGTTTTGGACCATAGAATCAGTGAGTGAAAGTTTAGATCCAAAAGTTGTTTATTTATTTTTATATGCATTTATCTTGTTTGTGGTAAATAAAAGTTGTTATTTTCGGTATAATTAATTTATAGCTCAATCAAGTGTGCTCTTGTGTTCAGTGGCCTTGTTTGGAGCGAAAGAGCTTCAGAAATGTCACCCATGTGTTTTATGAATTTATTTTATGAATAAAACTATGGAAGCCATTTAAGCTTAACAATGAAGTTAAATTGGAAAACCACCACTACACCTAATGACCCTATAATTGTGATGTGAACATGCTAGCTTAAAACCACCCTTTGCTGTTTGTGAAATTAAATTAATTTATTTATATAAATATGTACACAATCACCATCAAAAGAATAATAAAACACATATTGTTCCTTTATAGGAAGAGTATGTTGAATGTATTATTATCTAGGTGAATGTGGTCAACCATGCACCCCATGGTTGTCATGTTTTTGTAATTAATTAAATCAAAATCGTCAATTAAATCTTGCATATGCATCCTCGTGTAGATCTTCCGGTAGCTATACTCGTCTTGGGAAGGAGGCGGAGGAGGCGGAGGCGTGCACTACGTCTGAGTGACCGGACCAAAGTCCGGAAGGGCCAAAGGCCAACCTTGCCAGGCAAGCCCGGTTTATCATTAACCCATGTTTGTTTAAATTGCAACTATCTTTGTTATGCTTGTGCATTTACGTTTTGAGTTGATATGAAACCCTAGTTGCATGATCCCTAGGTGCCTATGTTCTTTTACTAGTATGCTAGATGCTATGCTCTAAGGACAGTAAAAGTCGTGATGTTGATCATTCGAGAATAGGTTCTTATGTTGGAATCATAAGATCTTTATAAATGGATTGCTCATGTGGTAAGAGCATGGGATTTGGGCTCCGGTCCTGTGGGCTAAGCTTTTGAGCGTACTAAGCACTTGGGAATGGGCGGTAAGCCTAGTACCTTAATGAGGCGTGGGATTTTACTATTACTAATCTTGAGCATTCTCCTGCCCCGCAGGAGGAGGTACATGTGGTGGATGTACTATGTGGGGGCATACCGGATAGCCTTGTATGTGCAGCTATTATCCCAAAAGGATTTTGGGAACCGTTTGGTGTTTCATTGGGGCACGCTCGTGTGTTTAGGTCTACCTTGCAAGGTTTTAATCAATCGATTGTCGGCCTCTCACCGTTATCAGGGCTTAATCAAGCGGCCATGATATCCCTTAATGATGGAACTATGTGAATTCTTCTGCGTGAATTATTGTATTGTACAATTTTGATTGCATTAGTTGCTTATTATAGTAATGGTAAACTTACTAGAATTTGAGCTAAAATATTGAAAGTAAGGATCCATGATCCTAGTTGCTTTTTGGCAAAACAAACCCACCAGCCAAAAGCCTTACATGTCTAGAGGTAACTTTTGATTTGTAGAAGTCTTGCTGAGTATTAGTATACTCAGCCTTGCTATAATTGTTGCTTTCAGGTGAAGTTGTTTGGCCTGGAGAGATTCCACCCGGTTGGGAGCTGGAATGGGTGGATGACGACGAGTGATGGCTTCACGGATGGCCTCCTGTGATGTCTTATCGTATCGCTAGTAGTATTCCGCTGTTTTAAAACTCTGAACCTTTACTTATCATGTCATGAACCATGGTTTGTAATAAATTAAACCCCTAAGGGTGAATTTGGATTTAATTTGTGTAATGTACTCTGGACTCGCCTTCGTGTGAGTTTTAATGCATATCCTCGATCCTTTGTACTATTCAAGTGATTTACCGGGCTTTGACCCGGCAACACTCGACGAGATGGTACTTTACTATCGCTTAATGGCCAAGGTGGATTGGTTTAGGCGGTAGTACGGTATTTTCCATAACGGGGTTGTCACAGCTGGTATCAGAGCGATCGATATGCACCAGAGCTTAATTAACAACCTTAATCACAAGTTTTTGAATAAAACTTGCCAACATTGCTTGGATTTTGAAAATGCGTTGGATCATTAAGGAATGATCTAGACTGAGAGGCCCTAGAGTGAATTTTTGGGTTCTTTCAGGTGGCTTAAGAATCTATGGTTTATTTTGCTAACTCCCAGCACTTTACTTTATGTCAGACTTACTTTCTTGCACAACCAAACTAGATGAAGCCACATGTTTCATACATGTGTTGTGCCGCATCACGAGTATGCGAGGGTTGATGGAGTGATCTATTCCACGGATCCCACCTTCTCGGATTGGATGCTCACGTGTCTTATATGCGCTTTCGTATGCAAGTCATACGAAGGATGATGTGTTCTATTCAAGATGAACATGTCATGGGTTGTGATGTCGCTTTTGCCATGCGTGTGCGTTCGCATTACGATATGCGAGCAAGGATACACTTTCCATTCAAGCGGAGGAGGGTGTCGAGGTTGGGCCACGTCATCCGTGACATGCATGGATACCATTTCTATAGTGATCGGTAATGTATGTGGGCGCTTCCGTGACGTCTTGGCCCGGAAGGTTCTTTTCTGCAGGTACACTAACGTGAAGTCGCTAAGTGAGAATCGAGTAGCTCGACTAGTTATTATAGGGAGAAACGCGTTTATGAGCCTTGCCACCGGCACTAACTTCGATTTTGGCTTGATCGCCTTGTGAGGACGAATAGGACGTCTTGCATCATGTTAAAATTGTGGAAACTTAAAAATGAACCCATACATGTTTTGTGTGCTCTCTAGGTGAAATTTTGCTAGTGTGTGTTTTCTTATATAGCCTCTCTTGTATAGATGTGTTGCTGTCCAAAAATCTAATGTGGCTGTTTGCTTGAATTTTTTACCCCTGTTCTAAAAATAATTTGACTAGATGCTCTATATCAAAGTTGCTCCATATCTAATCTAGTTTTTTTCGCTCAAAATTCATGGTCATAGCTTCTATAGATCTCAAGTTATGCCCAAAATAGTGAACCTGTCATGCTGTCTTTTTCCAGGAAACCTACTCTAACTTCGTTTAAGTTGAGCATCTTCCAAACCTTTCTAGATCAACCTTTGAATACCAAAAAGGTGCCTGATAATCTTCTGAGTTACTACCAAAATTTGAAATTTTTGGGGTCATAGGTTCTGAGTTATGAATTTTGTTCACGACTCCGAACTTTACGCCATTTTGTATATGCACTGTTTTGAGTTGGCATACCTTTGTACCAAATGGCTACCCCAAATTTTACCCACATGATGAGGATCAAACTTATTCCTTTTACTCCCGAGATCTTGTTGAAAGTTTGAAACTTTAGTAGTGGTCTTTGTATGCAACTCTCTTTTATAGCTATGAGAACCTATCCTTGTGCATTCTTGCATCTGGTTCTTACATTTGTCACTTTATCCGATGTCTACCTCCGATCCATGACCGTTGATGCCGCGTGGACTCACTTGATTGCCTCGAGGAGGGTGGTTTTCCTGCACTTTTGTGGGTGTTGGGTACACACCAAAGTACTTGCGCGGAGCTCATGAGCCAGCCTTCTTCCCTCAAGTGTGAACCCAAGGTGCTCGAATCCGTGGAACAAAGTGTGATGCAAGAACCTATCTATTAAAGGAGAACACTTAGATCTTGAAGGGGAAAGCTTTGCATCTAATCTGAACATCAAGCGAATCTAATCTATGAAAACCGAGGTAGCAAGAGATAGAGAGGATAGGTAAAACCAATCTAGAGTGATTGGATCAAGCTCTTGTTGAAGTTCCAAACAAGAAGAAATAGCCAAGTCTCTCATAAAAGCTTCTTTAAATCCTTGCTTCTCCAACTCAAGACCACCTTTTGGAGCACCGTTCTATACAACGCTCTATTAGTGCGGGTTAGTAGGGCAGTCCAATGGACAAGTTGAAATCTCTTGGAAGGTAGCATACACCCAGAGGCTAAGAACACCCTCTATGATCTATCTGAGAATAGATCTTAGTAGAAAAGCCAATTGAAATCAAATGTGAAGAAGCACTTGATCGCTAGAAATATTGCAACTTGATAATTCAACATAATACATGATACATGAACAAGATCACCCTGACTACCTTGATCTTGCTCTAGCTCTGGAACTGCGTGGTCTTCCTTGCAAGGTTCTGTAAACCCAACAACTAGCTCGACTCTCCTCTGAATGGTGTCCCTCTTTTCTCCTCGAATGTCAATGAGTTGATGTGTGCTCTTCGCTATAAATAGTCACGGCTAGGTCAAAGAGAATGCCCAAATCCCATGCTGAACCCATTCCATTTCATGCCTTTGTGATGCTTTGTCTTCGGTCTCCCTCACATGTGGGCCCTTGAGTTTCTCCAATTTAGATGGCTCCTTGTCAAGATTAGAATTTTGTTCAATCCCGGAGTTTCCGTCTTCAGGTTGGTCCTTAGGCTTCTTGGAGTCATGTTCACTTCATTGCTTGACTTATGACTTCAAGGTCTTGTCACTGCTTGATGAACTTTGAAATCTTGCTTTAGTAAATTCTGCATAAACATCAAACTAAAACCAACATGCACAACTTGTTATATCCAGGAGGTTACCAATGGATAAGATATAAAATTCATGCCAACACCGAGGTAAACTCATGGTTTGGTTGGTTTCACACTGTGGGACACCCTAAAGGACTTTGGGTACACCGCTTATCCAGTACTCGCACGTGAGCTCATGACCACAGCCGCTCTCGCCGTTGGAAGTGAAGGTGAAGATCCCGTGTGCGACACACCTTGGGAAGAGTGGGAGTAAGGCACAAGGGTTGAACTTGCATGGTGCAAAGGCTGCTGGAAGCGCCAACTTTTGTGGGAAGCACGATTTGGTAGCGCTGCACCAGGTGATTCCTTTACCAGCGACATTCGACAATGGGTCCGGCTTTCTCCTGGCAACTCACTATAGTCCTGATCTTGTCACCTCATCCGTTTCTCCAAAGCTATGTATGACACCTATCAACGATGGTGGGAGAAAGCATGTTCTATAGACACCAAGTTTATAGGCAACAAGTTAAAAAATGGAAGATACCACCCAAGAGTTGAAGGAAGCTTCAATGATAGCCAATCTCAAGAAGAGAAGGCGCAAGGATAAGCAAAAATATGAGAATTGGTGAAGTCATTCATGAGCAGAATTTTATGCACAACATAATGACCAATATATGCGAACTAGAGAATCAATGGGCGATAGCAGCTCCACCTCGAACTGCCATTCGACCGGAAGGAAGGGAATCGAGGACATTCAAGGAGAATCAGTAGTGCGGACCTGCTTCACCTTGAGCACTAGGCTAGCTTGTCATCTAGTTGATGTTGGGTATGCTTTTAATAAAGTAATGAGTTGTACAGTGTTATAGTAGGATGGATAATTTAATGACGCTGGTGTGATCAACTTTGGACCTTATGTTGAATATTGAAGTTGTGTGAAATGTTGTGGAGATCATGCTCACCAAAATTCATCATGTTTGCATAATCGTCGAGGGTTATGGCAAATTTAGTGCACCTCGACCTCCTGTGAAAACAGCTAGGCAGAACCTCGGTTACGGAATTTTTTTCGGGCATGATAATGTTCGGAGTTGAATACCAACGTTGGAGCTTATGAAATCCTACACCTGACCAAAATGAGAATTTTTGGTATATAAGCAGAGATCTATGAATTTTATGCTTATGACCGTGTGCTGTCCGGTTCAAAAAATTTGCCATGAATGAGTTTTTCGTGCATATTCTAATTGTTAATTTTGTGAGCAAGCTTATGAATATGTGTTTAATGAGAACTCAAATTTCAGATGGTCCGACCGCGGCACTCCAACGGTTTTGGTGCGCGTCTGGTGACCCACGCCACCGCCCATGACGCCGGTGGAGACATTCACCACCCAAACCGGTGTTGCGCCAGATCCTGTGAGCAGCTAGATGGCCCAATGTGAGACCTCCAATTGGGGCCAATCATGATGGACCGCATATGGTCACCACATCGCCCAGTTTCGGGATGAAGTCCCCAACTCACTAAAGCGAGAGCCCTCAGCGCCTGGGTCGGGCCATAGAGGCCAAATTTTCTGCATTTGTCCTACCTTGCTCGAGGAGCGCAAGGCAACTTTGTGACCTTGCAACCGGCGAGAAGCTTTAATGTGGTGGGAGCACTTTAAGTCCATGCAACATCGGACATGAAGTCACTGGGCTGAATTCAAGAAAGCTTTCAAGGACCACCACATTCGAAGGACTCATGGTTAGAAAGATGAAAGAGTTACTTGCTCTTAAGCGGGGAGACACGTATCAATATGCACGAAGTTTAACAACCTCTCGAGATGGAGAACATCACGTGGACACCGATGCCAAAAGATGGAACGTTTCCGTGATGGCCTTAATGGTGATTTGTATGAAAGGTTAAATCTAGTGGAGCCCAACAATTATCATGAGTTGGTGAACAAAGCTATCTCAAGAGGATGCCATGATGAAGGCGAAGGATAAGAAGAGACGAGCGACTTTGCTTGGAGATGGATCGGGCAAGAAATTCGCTTGTCAAGAAGAATGCACATGGTTCTTCCAATCATCCGCATCGGGCCACTAGAGTGATCCTTCCATAAGCCCGAAATTTTCCATGCCAAGCCCGGCCACAAGTTTCTAACCAAGGAACTTCCACCCCGCATTTGCTACAATTGTAGCAACGGGCATTATGCCAATGAATGCCCGAACCCTAGGCGAACAAGCCCAGCGAATCAAGGCAACGGATAAGGGCAATCGCGACAAGAAGCCCGGATTCAAGTGAAGCAAGGCCGCTTAACTTCACGGGTAACTTTTCTATCCGAGAGCACCCTCCACCTTGGTCTTTTATCTTGAATCTCGGGAGATTCTTTTTAAGGTAGGTGACGCCAGTTTTCATTAGGTTAATTAACACTAATGAACTAGTCAAACACGTTGACTTTGGTCAAACATCAACTTGGTCATCATCACCGAAAACCTAGCCAACATCACTAATGGTCAACCTTTGGTCAAAGCTTGGTCAAATCTTGTCAAACCCTAGTCAAACCCCTACTCAAACCCTTTGACATCCATGGCCACTCTAGAACTTTTGCGTTCTCCAAATTTCACCTAAACACTTCAAATTCTCCCAATATAAAAGTTGTCCAGTTTTTCAGAGACACAACTTTGCTTTTGGGTAATTTCAAATTTGAAGTGTAAATGTGTGAAAAACAGTCAACACACGGTACTATTCACCGCCCAGAAAACTTCAAAGTTTGCGGCGGTTATGCAAAATGGTTGAGAAAACACCATAGAGCCTTTGTAGAAGTTGTAGAGGGTTCGAGATCTACAACTTGCTTATTACCTGGTGCACTTTAGTTCAAAATGTGGAGAAAATCTTGGTCAAACCGAGCCAATCAAATGCGCCAGGCAGCATGCGCACCGTCGCCGCCGCGCCGCCGCCGCCCGCCGCGCGTCTGGCCACGAGAGGCGTCGGCGCCAGCGTCCGTGTGCGCTGAAATGTTCTTGTGTGTGGCGCAGTGGGCCATGGTGCGCCACGCCGCCCCCACGCCGCCATCGCCGCGCGCCGCGCCGCGCCTCGCCCATTGCCCATGCGTGACCGTGTTGGCGTGCAACCGCTTTCCCCGCGCGTGCTCGCCTATAAAAGCCACCCCCCTCCACGCGAGCCCCGGCCATTGCGCCACGCGAGCTCCTCGCTGCTCACCGCGCCGCCCCCCAACCTCCCCAGGACACCAGGAGCCCGCACTGCTTGTTGACCTCCCCCCCCTCGCCCGGATTTGAGCGGGCCCCGCCGCCACGCCTGCGCCAAGCTCGCGTCTCGACCGCTCACGCCTCAATAGCCCACGGTGAGCTCAATCTTCCTCCCATGCCCGCTTGTTTCACTCCGGTGGCCTGCTGGCCTCACGCCCGCCGGGGTATCGTTTTCTTGCAAGGCATGAGAGTAAAGCGAGGGCATTGTGAATCCAAAACTTTCCGGGGACCCTTTGCAAAAGATTCTTCCCCCGTAGTTTTGCCTAGATCTTGTAAAATCTGTAGAAATTCACAAACAAATCAGAAAAACACAAAACCAATTTTGTTGGCTTCCCTGTGAGTCTACAACTTTTATAAAGCATGACCATACTTTTTGAGTGATAGTTTTTGCATGAAAAATTGAATTCAATTTTACCTTGATCTGTTGTAGTTCAAAATATACATGTGATCTTGAGTTGCTTTTTGGATATGTTGTGCTATATGCCATGTCTAGGCTCCACACCAAAATTTGCACAAATTTACTGAGTAAATCTTTTAATATGATTTATCTTGTATTAATGCTGAATCTGCCTTAATGAATTTTATATCTTAAAATAAATATATTTTTGTGCCCAACTTCTGGATATGATCTTTTTATGCCAAAATACACCTCTGGTGAATTTACCATGATTTTATAACTGCGAGAAATATATATTCTTGATTTATGCTTAGTTTTAAAAGTAATTGCATATCTCATGATCTATAGTAGCCCTAGATGCATATGTTGGTTGCATGGCTCAGTTTTGGACCAGAGAATCAGTGAGAGAAAGTTTGGATCCAAAAGTTGTTTATTTATTTTTATATGTATTTATTTTGTTTGTGGTAAATAAAAGTTGTTATTTTCGGTATAATTAATTTATAGCTCAATCAAGTGTGCTCTTGTGTTCAGTGGCCTTGTTTGGAGCTAATGAGCTTCAGAAATGTCACCATTGTGTTTTATGAATTTATTTTATGAATAAAAACTATGGGAACCAATTTAAGCTTAACAATGAAGTTAAATTGGGAAACCACCACTACCCACATGATGACCCTATAATTGTGATGTGAAGCAGGCTTGGGGGCTTAGGGTCACCCTTTGCTGCTTTTGTGAAATTAAATTAATTTATTTATATAAATGTGTACACAATCACCATCAAAAAGAATAATTAATAAAGCAACCCATATTGTTCCTTTATGGGAAGAGTATGTTGAATGTATTTTCATCTAGGTGAATGTGGTCAACCATGCACCCCATGGTTGTTATGTGTTGTTTTGTAATTAATTAAATCAAAATCGTCAATTAAAGCTTGCATATGCATCCTCGTGTAGATCTTCCCGACGGTAGCTATACGCTCGTACCGGAAGGAGGAGACGGAGGAGCTGACGGAGACGTGCACTACGTCGCTATAGAGCAAGACCTGGACCAAAGTCCAGAAGGGCCAAAGGCCAACCTTGCCAACGAAGGCAAGCCCCGGTTTATCATTAACCCATGTTTTATTTAAATTCATGCAACTATCCTTGCTATGCTTGTGCATTTACGTTTCAGGAGTTGATATGAAACCCTAGTTGCATGATCCCTAGGTGCCTATGTTCTTTTACTAGTATGCTAGGTCGTTAGATGCTATGCTCTAAGGACCCGGTAAAAGTCGAGTGATGTTCGTCACTCGCGAGAATTGGTTTTTATGTTGGAATCATAAGATCTTTATAAATGGATTGCTCATGTGGTAAGAGCATGGGATTTGGGCTCCGGTCCAGTGGCTTCGTGGGCTAAGCTTTTGAACGTACTAAGCAATTGTCGGGAATGGGACTCGTAAGCCTTGTACCTTAATGAGACGGTGGATCTTACTATTACTAATCTTGAGCATTCTCCTGCCGGCCCGCAACCGGGAGGAGGGTACATGTGTGAGGCTGGATGTACTATGTGGGGGCATACCAGATAGCCTTGTACCCGGGACTGTAAGCTATTATCCCAAGCCGAGGATTTTTGGGAACCATTTGGTCGGTGTCAGCTCTGTTGGGGGCACCGCTCCGTGTGTTTAGGTTTACCTTGCAAGGGTTTAATCAATCGATTGTCGGCCTCTCACCGTTATCCGAGACTGCTTAATCAACTGGCCATGATATCCCTTAATGATGGAACTATGTGAATTCTTCTGCGTGAATTAATTGTATTGTACAATTCTTGATTGCATTAGTTGCTTATTATAGTAATGGTCAACTCACCAGAATTTGAGCTAAAATATTGAATGTAAGGATCCATGATTTTAGTTTCTTTTTGGCAAAACAAACCCACCAGCCAAAAGCCTTACATGTCTAGAGGTAACTTTTGACGGGTAAGTCTTGCTGAGTATTAGTATACTCAGCCTTGCTATAATTGTTGTTTTCAGGTGAAGTTGTTTGGCTCGAGAGATTCCACCCGGTTGGGAGCTGGAATGGGTGGATGACGACGAGTGATGGCTTCACGGATGCCCTCCTGTGATGTCTTATCGTATTGCTAGTAGTATTCCGCTGTTTTAAAACTCTGAACCTTTACTTATCATGTCATGAACCATGGTTTGTAATAAATTAAACCCCTAAGGGTGAATTTGGATTTAATTTGTGTAATGTACTCTGGACTCGCCTTCGTGTTAGTTTTAATGCATATCCTCGATCCTTTGTACTATTCAAGTGATTTACCGGGCTTTGACCCGGCAACACTCGACGAGATGGTACTTTACTATCGCTTAATGGCCAAGGTGGATTGGTTTAGGCGGTAGTACGGTATTTTCCCCGGTGGGGTTGTCACAATTAATGTAGCACGATGTTGTCTAATCATAATATAATTGGATTCGTTAGATTGGTCTCGAAACTTAAAATAGAGGTTGTAGAATGCATTTTGTTATTAATCCTGCTAGTTAATATAAACTAGCAAGTTGGCCCGCGCTAATAGCGCGGCTAGATTTGATAAACCATATTTTTTAAAATGTTGTGTTAGCATTGTATTTTCTTTATCCATGTTAATTCATTGTCCATCCTTTTGAAATCACCAATACTGATGTAAATATTGGAGCTCAAAATTCAGAACTGATATTGATACACTCGAATTTTGTTATTTGGATGGTGTTTTAATTGGTGGATGAAACCTGACCTAATAACGAATGTCATTCGACGCCTGCTGCACCCAGCATACAAAGGTCAACCTCGAGCTCGTATTGGACATAAATTGTTGTTCACCCTCTCATCACTTAGTCCCCGCCTCAACCGACTGAGCCTATTACTCTCCACTCTCGATGGTCGAACTCTGCCTTGTTGATTCTATGGCTCCTGAGTTTGGCTCGGTTGTTGACCTCATGCGGAGTCTAGGTTCTCCACTTTCTGATGCGCAGATCCAACTCCTCCAAATGAGCTCGCTGCACTGTGGCATCATGGTTGTCGACGTAGGTGACCTTGAAGCTTGATCTGGGGTGGGCTCAAGCAATGGTCGTGTACGTCCTCCTCTCTTTCCATATGGGTGCACCCCCTTCTTCATCTCATCCAATGGTACCTTTTCCTCTCGTCTGAAAGTCTCTCTTCCTTACGATCGATGGTCGATGCCCCTTTCTTTTTCTTCTTCCTACTCATCGATGGCCCCTCCTTCGTTGATGGTGCATGGCGGCCAGTCCTCTCTCTTCTAACTTGCGATCCCGACAAATACATAGAATGTTTCTTATATATACATATTGTATCATGTCTCCTAGGATATATATTTATTGCTTGAAAAGCTATGTCCTTAGTCGTTGTTCAATATACCTTATGTCTTCTAAATGTAACCATTATGTTTGACAATACTTTTATAACTTCCAAGACAACTACTGATCATCAATAGTAGGTAACATTATTCATTGTGGGCATACTTGTGTTCATCATCGTGTTCATTGTGTTGTTTGGTTCTTCACGCATCACATACCAATCTAATTCCAAAAGTTTCCAAAAGATTAGAAGATATACGACAAACCAACTTGATCTCATCACTTTCATTCTTGTTTGGAATTACTATGCTTATAGATATGTGTAGTCGAAAAATTATTCCTCTTTATTTATTATAGAGGATCTCATGTCACTAACAGGTGGCCTATTCGCAAGCAAGCCCATGTTCTAGGGACACAAAGTCTCTCTACTGCAGAGCATGCTTATCCTAAATGGTGATATCATACTGATAATTCAATTTATCTCCCTCATGTCTATTGTGTAAGATAGATATTTGCATTTGGTAGCTTAAATTTCTCCGCACATCGTGCTAGCTTCTCGGATGTATCACAAATTTATTCATATCACAATGCTTATATTTTCTCTTGTTGTCTTCCCTCTTTTGTCAACCTTACACCTTCCTGTTTTTTCGAGCATTTTGCCAATTTGTTGTAGCCATTTGTGGCCACCTGCTTTGTCCACCATTGTTATCTACTACATCAGTTCTTCTCTGACCAAAGATCGCTGGTCGCGTTGGTCGCTATCTAGGAAGTCATTGTCTCGCTTTTGGTCTCCAAACCCCATATGGTTGATGCCAAACCATACTTAACATCTTCTTTGTCAAATTACTGCTATGCAAACCTACATGAATTGCTCATCAAATCTATCTTATCTTATCATCTCCTGTGGCATCCGATTTTTTTGCTCCATCACGGTTGTAGGTTTGTATGTGCCAGAATCAAGTATTTCCTCTCCCTAGTCTTCCACCCATGTTGTATTTTTCAGTGCCTATCTCTAAAAAACCGAAGAGACTTAGAGCATGCTTGGTACACTTGTTGTCGCTTGTACGCATTGTCTGCTTGCCTCATGTTCTTAGGCAAATCAAGGTGAGCTCCCATGGGAATGCTTGCTTTCCTTGCTGTTGCTCGCCTTGTAGCTCGATCCAGCAGTGTCATAGACGCTCGATCGATAGCAGCAAAGGTCCATCCGACCATGGTGGAGGTTAATCCAACAACAGTGGAGGTCGAATCGACGACATTAGATGTCAAATTGACGAGTGGAGGATGATTCGTGGGTCAAGAGTTTGATTCAAGAGCTAAAGAGCTTGATTTGGTTCTCGTGCACCTGAATTTTACGACGGCAGAGCTTGTTCCGGCAGATGCGGTGTTGATTCGACGGTCAGTCCACGTCAGTTACAATCTGAAGTATATCTAGATCGGATTACAAACAGTATCCCGTGATATCCGGATTGATAGGCATTGTGTCTAGTGTCTTGACTTTTGCACGCCAAATTTCGCGTCATCTCGGGCTCGCTTGCCAGGATGGGTGGGCCCACCATCAATACTTAACTTCAACCCTTTGAACAAAATTCCCCTATCTTCATGTCCTTGAGCGACGGCCCAGTTAAACAATGGCTAATGTGCAATTGACTGTCTATATAAACAAACCCCCCATCTTCGTCTCCCTGAACGATTGCACAGTCTCTTGTCGCTATCTCTCCATACCCATGGTTGCTTTCTCTAAATAGTCTACCTAGTTCGTGCTCTAAACATCTCTTGTCGCACTTTATGTTCTGCTCGTGTCTTCTTCGCCGACTTTTGACATTGAGTGAATTAAACTACTGGATGAAAATAAATAAATAAAACAGTAAATCAATTACGCTATGTCCTCCTTGGACCCTCTTTTTCGCATGAAGATGTTGCCGGTTAGATTATTTGATCGGCTACCCGAGGGCACCGCACTATAATCACTTACTTTGGGAGGGAACAACGGGCTATATCCAACTCGTGTATGTATTTTCATCTGGCGGTTTTTTACATATATGAGTGGTTTTCTACGAAGTATAGTTTAAGGAAGAGCGTTTTGGTTGGCACTAAAGTCATCATGAGGCCAAACTGGGGTCACGATTCCTTTCTTCTTTATTTGAGAAACAATTTTATTTCCATCTCATATATATATATATATATATAGGGAAAATCCATTCTACTCCCGGGTGTAGTTACTCCCCCTTCCAATCAGCTTATCGGGTCTCAATAACCAGCTAGGATCCGCTAGCCACGTAGGTGCTCCCCTCCGCGCGTGTAGCCGGACCGCGAGAGGATATACGGCTGATATACAGCCATATTTATATGATGATTACCCGCTGAGCGTCATCCACACGTGACCATTATCCATCTGCTCCGCGTATAGGTTGTTCATAGATTTGATTTCAAATTCAATTGTTGTTGAGGGTTATCCAGTTCGTTCCAACTGAACGCGCATGTGCATCTCCTGGCATACTCGTCCCCTAGCGCTTTCGAGATACGACGCGTGCTTCTTCTAGCTGCGTTTGCGAGTTGCTCAGGTCCCAGGTTGCAGCTACATACTCCATTCTGGGTCCGGCCTCGCAGACGGTAAACAGGTATGATTCCAAACCCTTCTGAATATATCCTGGCCGATGGATGTGTATAACCAGACCGTCTTGTTACAGATCCGCGCTAGCTGTTCTTCTAGTTCCTGGATGTGTCGTCCATGGTGACGACTGACGAGCTGCCCACGATCTGCTCCTGGTATGCGGTATGCCCATACATCCTCCGTTGCACGATTCATCGCTGCATGCTTTTAATTCCGACGTTTGATCTGCTTCCTGCCTTCATCATCCAGCCTCTAGCCGTACGATACGTTTCTTACCCGGTGATGACGACAGGGAGACGAGCTGCGTCCTACTCTTCATTGTGTCATGCATCCGGCGGCAAAGTGATCGACGGTGGACCAGTATGTATGCATGAGTCCATCCTCCTCTGAATCTAGTAGGAGGGTTAATTATTGATCCAACTATCTAACCAAACGCATCTCGTTCTCATCCAGTTCATCAGCGCTGAGCACTTTTGTGCAGTCTCGCCCTCCCAGCTACGAGGCGTACGTACGTTCTTCTACTTCTCGGAACGCTGTCGGCGGGGGTGACGCCCCTCTTCGATCTGCTCCTTGAATTTGCTACGGAGGTATGTTCCCACATCACCTATGATCATTTACTTTGCTAGTAGGTGTAAGACTTTGATAATCTTCTCAGACAGTTCCATATCTGACCAGGAGAAGACGAGCACGAGCAGGCATCTGATAACTTTTTTTTTCAAAAAATGGAGTATCACTTCATACTTTTTTATTAGAGTATCACTTGATACTTTTTTTTGGAGTATCAATTGATACTTTTTTTTCTATTGCAGTATCAAGGGATACTTTTTTTCTCCTGTAGTATCACTTCATACTTTTTTACTACAGTATCACTTGATACTTTTTTCTATTATATTGGAGTATCAATTGATACTTTTTCTATTGGAGTACGTATACATGACAGCTCCACCCCCATAATAATATATGTCTGTGTATTCGTTCATACTCCCACAAACGTATATATGTACTCATACTCCCAAAATGTATGAACCCATACTCCTTTGGTATACATACTAAGAGGCAAGTATGAATTCATACTCTCAAAAAGATGATACATGTACAGATACTCCTATTATGTAAAGACAAACTCCATTCTAAAAAATGTGTATGCCGTATAAAAAGAAGATGTATGCCCTGATACTACATAAGAATATGCAGATAAAAATAGTATGGGAGATTGCATCCAAGATGGATGCAACGACGACTTTGAATGCAACTCACCAAGTGCAGTTTTTACTATAAGTATGGAGTATTTCGTATACTCTATGTCCCATAGATGAATATATAGAGTGTTGGTAGAAAAATAATTGACTTACAGCTGCTAGCATCGGCTCTCTGATCTCATGCATGCATGCATGCATGATTTCTTTTAGAACAAGTACATACTTCCAAAAAAAAATTATTTCGGAACTAGACAGCCACATGCCCACATGCATGCGAGCGGATCCAATCCTACGGGTGGGGATGAACAAAACTTCCTGCACGTGAAGCCTCGTCGATGATCCACCACACCTAGTGACGGATCTAGAATAAATGTCAGGGGGGCTTGTTCAACATACAAACAGCTTCAGCTCCTCCTCAAAGTCCATCCATGACAAAAATTCCTAAAGGAGGCTAAGGGGTGCTCTATGGATCTGACAGTAGAGGGGGCTAGAGCCCCTGCCGCCCAGCTAAATCCACACCGACCACACCGAGTATGTCTTCCTCCATGCCTACGTCTGACGAACATACCGGCCGATCCATCCAACGCAAAGATAGGCACGGAGTCCGATCCGATTTCCATGCAGTATAGATACGTGCGGTTGTTTGCGGGTCCAATTCCTCACCCGTTAGTGCTGTTGGGAGGGACCTTTGGAGGGTTAGTTTTGGTAAGAGTAGTTACACCTGGGAGTAGATAAAACTCGTCCCATATATATATATATATATATATTTTAAGAGCCTAGGGCTTCATATAACAATTGAGAGCCCTAGCTATATGGTGCAACCCAACCAGCTCCGACTGGACCGCCCACCGAACCAGCCAACCAGCTCCGACCGGACCGCCCACCGGTCACGCCTGCGTGTTGCTGGTCCACGTGGGTCCCGCCAGACCCGGGCCAACCGGCCAACCATATCTGCCGGGTGTCCTCTCACCCCCACCCCACCCTCGGGAAAATTGCCAAAACACCACTCGCGAGGAGAGCCTGCTCCCAAACGCCATTACAAACGCGCTTGCTCCCAAACACCACTCATGGAAGCCAAGGTGCTCCAAAATACAAAAAGTCCCACGGGCTCATTTTTCCTTCGGTTTTGCCCTGCCTCCCGACCGACCAGAATCGATCGTTGCCTCGCTCGTAATCGTTAAAGCAGCCAAGTTCGAATCGTTGCTCAGATTTCGAAAATGTGAATAATTACCAAAATAACTCAAAAATTCTGGAAAAATGTGAATAATCACCAAAAATAATTTAATAATTCAGGAAAAATCTAAAAAATAGCTTTTTCACATCCAAAAATTCTGTACAGTATGAATTTTGCTGTTTAATAACTCAAAAAATGGGAAAATTCAGGAAAAATAAAAATGGTGGTTTTTGTGGAATAAAAAAATTTGACATGACCCGTTGGCATGTAAATGAATCCAACAACATTTATAATGCACATAATATAGCAGCATATTTCACAAATAAACCATACATTCATACATTTGTCCATGCATCAACAAGTCACATAGTTCAACCATCAACAAGTCACATAGTTCAACCAAACATACATTTGTCCAAACATACAATAGATAGGTCAAATGTAGCACCAACAGTGGGCTATGTTGTGGGCTCTTTAGATGCAACCTCACCTCCTTTATCTTGAGAAAGCACCAACAACCTCTTTGCTGAAATTGTTGAAGTAGATGTACCACCATCATCTCCATGCACTAGATTGGCAATTCTTCTAGTGACAGATCCTGGGGACATATCAGTGGTGGCTGTCTTAGGCATTTTTGGCCTCGGCTTTGGGTATGCCTTTCTTTGCCTACACATTTGCAAGTGGTTATTGTCTTAGGCATTTGCAAGTTATGCACAAAGGTAACAAATGAGAACAAATACGAATGAAACATACCTTTTTTTGTTCTTTCATAGGACAATTGCCGGTTTCCCGATGTCCATACTCTCCACATTTATTGCACCTTTGTTGTTTTCTTGCTCCCGGTTCGTGACTAGCTTTGAACCTGTTCTTCCTTTGTCTTCCTGGGGCTCTTCTCAATGGTGGTGGCAGCAACTTGAAACCCATGTCCAATTCAGGCCACGTACTTTTGTCAATCACGTGTGGGATCGAGGCACTGTATGCTGTCCTAAATCTCTCAACGCTATAGTACTCATGCACAAAGGAAGCCATTTCAGCACCTGGACAAATCTGAATGAATGCCAAAGCATGTGGGCATGGCTTCCCTGTCATGTCCCACTCCCCACAAGTGCAAGTATGAGTGTTAAGATCCACAATTTGGACCCAGGGTGTCATATCCTCATATACACCAAACACTTCAGCAGTGTTGTGGTTCTTATGGACCTTCATATGACCCAATCCTCTCGTTTTAGCATTGAGTTGCTTAATGACTGTTGGAAGAATAGTTCCTTGGAGCTTGCTGCCAATCCTTCTTCTCTTCTCCCATAAGTCCATTGTCATCAACCTCAAACTATTAAGCAACTCAACAGGAGGCAAATCCTTTTTCTTCTTGATCCAACTGTTGAAGCTCTCAGACAAATTGTTGTTGATATAGTCACACTTGACCTCATTTGAGAACATGGATCTACTCCACTTGTTATTGTGGTGTAGGTTCATGTATGTCACAACTGCTGGGTCTGCCTCAACAATTTTGTTCCAATGATACTCAAATTTCTGTGACTTGTAAGCTCTGGCTGCTCTCCACATTCTTTTGTCATAGATCTCTCCACGAAAGTACTTCTTAAAGTTTGACCACAAGTGTCTCATGCATTCCCTATGCTCAATGTTAGGAAACACCTCAGTGATAGCAGCATCGAGACCTTTGCATGCATCTGTGGCAAAGGTAAGAAATGGAGGATGCCCAATTGCCTTCTCCAACTGACGCATAAACCATGTCCAGCTATCAGTAGTTTCAGACTCAAAAAGTGCCCATGCAACAGGATACATCCAATTGTTACCATCAATCGCCGTAGCAGTGGCCAATTGCCCTCTATACCTTCCATTCAAGTGGGTTGCATCAATACCAAGATAAGGTCGACATCCTTGTAGGAAACCATCAATACAAGGCTTTTTGTATTTTGGAGCACCGACTTCGTTCGGCAGTGGCGTTTGGGAGCAAGCACGTTTTGTAATGGCGTTTGGGAGCAGGCTCTCCTCACGAGTGGTGTTTTGGCAATCCCCCCCACACCACCCCCAGTCTCCACCTCCCATCTCTCTCTCTCTCTCCCGATTCAAAATCGACGGGCGGCGGCGGCGCTGGGTCCGGCCGGTGGCGGCGCTGGGTCCGGTCGGCAGCGGCAGGCGGCGGCCTCCTCCAACCGGCGTGCACGGATCCGGTCTCCTTGTTGCGGGATCTGCGACGCCGAGCTGCACACGCTCGTTCCCGGAGGAGGTGGTGGCCGGCTCCCGACGAGGGTGCCCGGCGATGTGCGGCCCGGCCACAGGTAGGTGGCCGCCGCTCGGGCGTTCGCATCTCCCACCGGCCACCAGCACGGCACCGGGCTCGCGGATGGCCTCCATCTCCAGCCCTCCCTCCAGGCCTCCCCTACCTCAACTGCGAACTGCACCGGCGGTCAGTCGTCGCCCAGCTGCACTCGCCACTCGGAGGCACGTCGGCCGCAGCTGCCGGCTACCGCAGGGGTGTGCGGCCAGGAGCCGCAGCTCTCGGCGCCAGGGCGAGGGCGCGACTTGGACCCGCCAATTGGGGACGACACAGCGATCCCTTCGCCGTGCGTGAGGTGCTTGAGCCTATCAGACCGGCCAGCGTTAGAGGATTAGCGAGCTGGCCGGATCGATTCGAGAAATCGTTCGTGGGGCTGTTGCGGAGAGCCGCCACAATGCATCCAGTATCCTATCCCGGCGAGTAGCGACGCGGAGTTCATCAAGGTATTCACCACGACGCCGCGCCCTCCCGTCTATCTCCGCCGCCGCGAATCGAGCTTCCTCGATCTCTGCCGCCTGCGGTACAAGGAGAAGGCGGATCCGGCACCGGCATCGGCATAGCCTGGATCCCCGTGGTGGACAGCGGCGTCAAGGCGGGGCTCGTGGCGGGCATTGTGTTTCCGCCCTCGCTGGCGCGGTGCTCGTGGTCCTCTCCGGCAATGGCGGACAGAAATGATATTGACGCCTAGGGCCACTTGCTAAAGCGACTAAAATACCAAAACCCTCCCACATGACAATATAACTGTATGTCTGATGCGATAGCGCACAAAGGCAACTAAAACCATGATTTTGAGTATATCTCAATTCAAAGTTGAAGCATACAATGAAATTTATTAAAAATTGCAGAAAAGTAGTGCATTACTATATTACCTAACTAGTGCCAATTTGTTAATCCTCGTCCTCGTCTACCATTTCTTCATCAATAGTAGGAAATGAAATTGAGCCTACACAAGTAGAAAAGAAATTAGGGAAGCAATATAAAAAATAAATTAGTAAACAAATGATAAATGACAAGGGAACATACCACTAGCAGAACAACTATTCCGAGACCTTGGAAGCAATTTTTCTTGACTATTTAGTTCTTGATAATATTCTAGGATCTTTTCATTTTCAATGCTTGCAAAAATATCTCTTTCAATATAGCATATCATCCGATGATTTAACCAAATATTACCCATCTTATTTCTTGAGTCTGTCTTGACAAATTTCATAGCTGAGAAGGCTCTTTCAACTGTAGCAGTTGCAATCGGCAAAATCAAGACTAACCGAATGAGGCGATAAACCAATGCCGGCGGAGACCAGCGCTGAGGCGGAGGCGCCAGCCGACCGCGCGCGCCGGCGCAGGGGCGGGCGGGCGCTGGCGCGGGCGAGCGGCCGGCCGGCGGGCGGCGGTAGTAGCCGCAGCGCGCAGCACGCGGGGCAGCGAAGCGCTGCGGCGGCCATCATCTGCAGCCTGCAGCGGTGGCGGGCGCCGCAGCCGGCGGTGGTTAAGGTTAGCGGCGCGCGCCGACCGGAGTCCGGACGGGATGCGAGCGGGGGCGAATGGCGAGGGCGAGCGCGGCTCGGGCCAGAGGAGCTGAGGAGGGATGGCATGCGCGGCTGGGCCAACTGGTGAGGGACTGAGGGATAGTTTTAGTTGGGCCACTGGCTGTTGGAGTGGGCCGAGCGAATTTGGCCTGATTAGGACTAGGGCCAATTTGTATTTTACAGAGTTGGGCCATCTAATTTTGACTATACTATAAGGGGCTTTTTGGGCCACGCCTAGGGCCACGGCCCTAGTGGCCCTAGGCCCGGGTCCGCCCCTGCTCTCCGGCGAGCTGCTGTGCGTGGTTCTCTCCGGCAAGCTCTGTTTTTCCTCCGCAGCGAGCTCCACCTCCTTCATGTCGACGGCGTGGTCCAAATCCGACGGAGTGGCGGCTTCCGGCCGGGAAGCTGCTGTCGATCGAGGAGGTGGAGGTGGCACTGCTGCATGCCATGAAGGTGCGCGTCGAGCCCTGGCCGTCTTCCTCCTCCGCCTGCAACGTGTTCGATGAATTGCCTCCGCCAAGCACCTAGCGACGTCGCCTTCACTTCTGCACCACCTCCTCCACGTCACCGGTGAGTTTTTTGAGCATAGAAATCTCAGTTTTGAGCATAGAAACCTCAGTTCGAAAGCATAGAAACCTTTGTGCCGGTGCTCTTCATCATTGCAGGGGAGCTTGACTGGTAGTATAGGATTCTATGACTAATAGTATAGGATTCTATGACGAGCTGAGGATGTGTTGCATCTGAGTTTTTGTGCTTGATAAATTAATCTGCTTTTGTGCTTAAGAAAATGAGTTGTTCATTGTCTTCATCTACTCTGGAAATTCCTTTGCCAACGTGACATCCTTTCTAAACACAGAACATCCACTAGTGTTTAGTGTTTCGTATGGTGTCATAGATTATGGTATAAACGAGTATAGATTTTCCTGCTGCACCATGATCTTCACCTAGCTTGTGCTTTTCAGAATGGAAAAAATCATTTCTTTGTGCTTGCATTTTCGAATCATACATATGCTTATGTTTGAGCATAGAAATCTCATATGCATGATTCTCTGACTGTGATAACAAGGTTCTATGACTTTTGGTTGGCACAACGGATTCCGTAGAAGTTGTCGTAGAAATATGTTGTTTGTATCGTAGAAACCTATGCATAGTCGAAGTTGCCGGATTCCATTCTTGTCTTTTGGATGTCATATATATGTTTGTGCCCGAGCATAGAAACCTCATTACATGATTCTATGACTTTGCTAACAGGATTATATGCCTTCGATTTAATTGCAAAAAATGTGAAATCTTTCCTACATAGAGATATTGTATGTTGGCCAAGGATTTTGAAATCTTTCTGGAGTTGTTTGACTTCAATTCTTTACCGGGGTTGCATGGATCTGGGGGAATTTGTTGGTCATGTTGCTTAATTATAATATCTTATCCCGTCAGTGGGTAGTATGTGCAACTCCAGATTTAGTGCTTCCCTTGGTGCTTAGTTTTTGGGCATGTACACCTTGAAATTTAGTACTTAGCTATGCGTTCAGTTTCTGCTAGTACACCGAATTGTGAATTTTGAGTGTTGTGCTCATGATATATACGCTTCCTGTCTCGTGCAGACCTACATGTTCAAGTATGACACTGTGCACAGCCACTGGAAGCACAGCGACATCACCATCAAGGACACCAAGACTCTTCTCTTCGGTGAGAAGCCGGTCACCGTCTTTGGCAGCAGGGACATCCCCTGTTACTGCTTCTAAGTGATTAATTGAGCTCGTGTTCAAGCTGTGAGCTAATGTTTACACTGCTGCAACTCAAAAGTAACCCGAAGGAGATCCCGTGGGGTGAGGCTGGCGCTGACTACGTCGTGGAGTCCACTGGTGTCTTCACTGACAAGGACAAGGCTGCAGCTCACTTGAAGGTATAATCGCTGCCACATAATCCTATCTCTGGTTAGAATGCATGTAGTTCATGTATTTTGTTCTTCTTAGGTTCTGAATGCATGAATTTGGTATGATTGTATATACGGCAGGGACAGATTGAGTGATAGTCCACTTAGTTATCGGGCTTTACAAATGTTATCTTTCTTTTCAGTAGCAAAATTTTCTTATGTATTAGAGCATGGAAACTCATGGTAGCCTTTACCTTCCAATTGAATCAGTCTTGTGATGATGAGCTTGAAGCCGTGGCGCCTGAAGCTGTGGCGCCAGGTGCTGCGAGGCGGTGCTGAGTACACCCGTGCAGGTAACTTGTTTGACGATATGCACCTGAGCTTTTTGCATGAATGTGTGAAAGAATGACTCCATGACTTCCATACGGATGCATTTTTTTGTTGATTGTGTACGAATAACTTTCTTAAATTGATGCATTGCTAATGCCTGGGATGGTCTTCTTGTAGCCAGTGTGTGGCCCGTGGCTCTGATTTTTGTTTTGTGTCATAAGCATGCATGAGCCTGCACAGACTCTAGAAATCAAAGCGTTTTGGCATACTATCCAGAATCCTTGTGCTCGGTTTTTTACATGCATGCATGGAAATTTGGAAGATGCATTTTGTGCAGATTTGCCTAGAGATCTGTTTTGGGATCATATATACGCTTATGTTTGAGCATAGAAACCTCATTTGCAGGATTCTATGACTGTGCTAACATGATCTTATGAATGTGCTAACATGGTGTTTTCAGCCTATTATCAGTCCCAAATTTTAGTTGTGGCTCACTGCAGAGGCAACACTACTTCCATGTTCAGCTACTTGTTTTTGCACTCACGGAAAAAATCATTTCATCTTTGCTGATTCTTGATCGTGTATTTGTAATGTGTGGTTCCATCAGTTAGGCTTGTCTTTTGGGTATCATATATGTGCTTCTGCCTGAGCATAGAACTCTCGTTTCATGATTCTATGACTATACTAATAACATGATTCTATGACTTTTGGCTACTGCAGCAGAGCCTTCTCAACCTTGCCGGTTCATAGTTGAAGTTGCGGGAGCTGTTGCTCGGCTCACAGCAAGAACAACTACAAGGTTCAACATGTGATTCTTGCTCATGTGTGTCGGCCTTCGTGCTGAGCTTTTGTTGCAGGTGGTGAGGATAGAAATTGTACTCTTTGTCATATATCTTGAAACTCTTGTTTATTAATGCAAATTTGATGTTTATATGATGCTTCTCACTAGTTTATATGACTGGCAACATAGCTTTCTATGACTTCTGATGTGTGGTGAGATGACATTATGTGTTGAGCTTAATCAATTTCAAATTTTGAGCTATTCGCAAAAAAAAAATCAAATTTTGAGCTTTAGAGGAAAAAGAATGAACTCAGAACACTTTCTATGACGTACTGTTGATTAGTATTAAGATTTTGATCATTCAGCAATTTTGATCATATATACTTCTGCGTTGTAGCATAGAACACATCTATTCATGGATTTCATGGATATTTGTGTGCTATGACCAGGAACATGCTGCATTTCAACACAAATTGGATTCTATGTTTATATGCATAGGTTTCTATGCATGACGAAACTTAATCGAGATCAGTCGTAACCAAATTTCAAATTTGGAAAGAAAGTAATAGTGGCTCAACATAATTGTGGGTTGGCATGCATGCATGCGTCAGGTGGTATATGTCAATTTTGTCCACTTGTATCCGAATTTCAAATCTAGAAAAAGAGGAAGCTCAATATGTTTTCGCGAGTCATAGAAACCCGTAGTTCGAATCATAGAAATCAATAGGTATCTAGCTTCAATTTATCATTTTCTATGATCCCGCAACAACAGATTTTTTACGAAATGGACAACGGATTTCTATGACATAGAATCATATAGTCCGGGTCGTAAAAACCTGCCACCCATGTCCTAGAAACTTGTCGTCCGTGTTAAAGAAACATGTCGTCAGGGTTATAAAACCTACCGTCTAGGTCATAGAAACCTTCTATCCAGGTCATAGAAACACGTAGTCCTGGTCATAGAAATATGTCATGCGGGTCATAGAAACCTATAGTCCTGGTCATAGAAATTTGCCGCCGAGGGTCATACAAACCTTCAGTCCGGGTCATACAAACCTACAGTCCGGATCATACAAACTTGCAATCCGAGTCATACAAACATGCAGTCCGGGTCATACAAACTTGTCGTCCAGGTATCTATGGTCATGTAAAATTTTGAATTCAAAAATTCAAAAAATATATCCATAATAGATCTCAAATTGTGCATAAAAATGTCACGAATCTTATGGTAAAAACCGTTTTTGAATTGGAATCTCGTGTGAAGAATTATCGCGAAAAAACTAAAAAGAAAAAAGCAGGTTTGCATGCATGCATGTGTCAGATGGGAGGGAGGTGGGAGACGGATGAGGTGGAAGGTGGAAGAGGTGGCTGGTTCGTTGAACTGGTCGGGGCTTCCAATACCTATTCGGTGCCCTGAGCTCCTATTAGTGGTGGTGGTATATATATATATATATATATATATATATATATATATATATATATATATATATATATATATATATATATATATATATATATATATATATATATATATATATATATATATATATATATATATATATATATATATATATATATATATATATATATATATATATATACACACACACGGCGAGACTAAAATGCAACAAGGTGCAACTGCTACATGAAATGCACAGATCCTATTTTGCTTTCGGCCATCCGAAGCCCCCAGCATCTCCCACCCGCCATCATTAATCCCGGTCAAATCTGTTGTTGGTCCCCATCCTCCCATTCTTCTCTCTTTCTCCCCGGATGGCAGGCCGGCATTTCAAAAAAAAAAGACGGAGAGGCGGGCCGAGCTTCCCGAGGGAGCGCGAGGCAAGCTCCCTCCACCGTCTGGCGCGCGGGCCGAGCTCTGCTGAGGCCGGCCGGAGGTCGCCGGCCGGCGCTTCTCGTTGGGTAGCGCCGGCGCTGGTGGCGCTCCGCTATGGGCGGCAGCGCGGGGCCGTGCTGGGTCCAGCCGCACGGAGCTTCCCACTTCCCAGCACCGTCCGTTGCCGTCGGGGGCAAGCTCCATTGCTGTAGCTCTCACCAGCTCCTACTTGGCAGGAGGGGCGGGCCGTGAGGGAGGCCGGGCCGCAGCTGACCGCCATGGTAGATCCTGGCGGGCGGCGGCGACGACGGCTTGCAATTGGGAAGGGTAGCGATTTTCTGGAGAATGAGCACACGCGTCCTCCATCATGGAAAAATGCTTAAATGCAGGATTCGCAGGAACGAAGCAGGCTCCAGACAAGCAAGTCGCGGCATCGCCCTGCCCCAAACCACCAATCCCCATGAGCGTGAGCCGCGAGATGCGAGGAGGTGCGGCGAGTGCGAGGAGGTTCCGGCGAGCTGCGGCGGCTCGCCGGCTCCCGCGAGCAGCAAACTGCGGCCAGCGGCAAGGCGAGTAGCCGGCCGGTGGTACCTCTGCGTGGGTGCGTGAGCCACGAGCAGCTGGTGCGGCTAGCGGCAGACGTGCCAGGTGCTGCGGCCCCGAGCAGCGAGCGCGCGGATGGAGATGTGGCTGCCGCGGGGCTGCGTCGGAGTCTGGCCGCGCCCACCAAAATCGAGGCGAGCGGAGCCCTGCGCCTTCCAACTTCATCCTCGTTGGTCATGCGGGCGCATGAGTGCAATGACCTGTGGATCTGACGAAGCAAAAGCACTGCAGTAGTGCAGTTCCACGCACTGCTGCAACTCGATTGAAGAAGCTCAAGCAAGGAATCAGATGACTAGGGTGCCAAAATTACTAAAGTAAACGTGGCATAACTTGAAAATAAATATCCAATTACAAAAAAAAGAGAGTGTGCTTCTAATTGTTTAGTAATATCTTATTCAGATGGTTTTGGCACCTGCTTATGATCCATTAGTTTTGCATATAACGAGGACTGATAAAGCAATAAGCAGTAAAAGGTACTGGTAAACAATAAGAATATGGTTTTGGCGCAGGGGAGATGGAATAACTGAAGACAAATAATGAAATCCTAGAAAAAAAGAAAAAAAATCGAGAGCAAGAAATCGAATTCGCTAGATGATTCATGCATGAGACAATAATCTAGTTGCAACTAGAGTAGGGCACCTTGTCATATCCTCCGGTTGCAACTAAGAGTCTAAGACAATAACTTAGTTTTTTTAGGGCAAGACAATAACTTAGTTAAAAATACAATAGAACCCCATGCACAAGGCTGTGCACATTGCCTTTTTCCAAATCCTGTGAGAAAAACCAATTGCAACATGGTAAGGCCAACAGCAAGCACGCAGCTCGACAATTATCTACTCATTAGTTATTCTACTCAATCTCACACCGTCGCACAAGCAGGTTAAAAAAAGAAATGTACTAATGGAAATTATGAAAAGAGATGCACAGATACATAAAAAAAATTATTGAAGGTTGTTCTCGTTTGCGGGGAAATGACAGCAAATAAAAATGAAATCAGGTAATTATCTGATAATATCAAAGCAATTACAACCACTCGGGATCTCAAATTACAACTAGGATAACAATCCATTTACGTTAATCTAGTTACAACTAGAGTAATTGCAACTAGTCAAGTCCTCCAATTACAACTAGGACAATAGCTGGTTACAACTATGTTAGGAAGCAATAGACATAACAAGAGTAACTGCAGTTGGTCATCACAATTGCATCTAGCATAATAATCAAGTTACAACTAAACTAGGAAGCAATGCATACACATCACAATTGCATATGGAACACTTCAGACCCAAAGGAAGGCAAATATATATAGCTCTAAAGCAAACTGAAATTAAAAAAATAGGATAAATAAATCTCATGCCCATCGTTTGGCTCAAATACGATAAGATTGGGCACCCGTGTTCTCAAAACATCCCTCTTAGTACGGTTTAACATATTACAAAAAAACAAAGAATAAAAATTAAAAAAAAGTAGTATAAACCAATTGCAACACCTCTCAAGCCTCAAATTGCAACCACTCAAGTCCCAAATTGCAACTGGAGTGCTGTATCAATTGCAAACAGTTGACAAGCCAGCTGCAACATTCCTGGAACAATAGTTGCTCTAACATCTGCTACTCTGTGTTGCTGTGGCTCATCAGTTGAGGTCCATGGCAGCATCATACGTTGCGTGTGTCTGCGCTCTTGATGAATGATCATTTCTCAGACAATATCCCAAATTAGGTGACTTTGCGACCACCTTGATATGCACAACTTGCCTGGATTGGTTCACTGTGTTCTTCCTTGTCCTCCTTGCAGTCAGGACCTAAAAAGAGTTTCACTTAAATTATTATAGTCTTTAGTATGCAATTTAATTGGTGAGAGTAATTAATAAATGTTGATAGTCCATCAAGTAAGCACATATTCATCAAGGCTACAGATTGGTTAGTATTCAGTTCAGTCCCATGTGCATGTGTTCCTCGGTTCAGTTCGAACAACATCATATGTGAAACCAAAGTCAATCTATATAGATGTTTTTTTGGATGTGTAACAGCCAGCAGATTTTAGTAACATTAAACATGTATTCTTCAATTATTTTATTCGAATTATGGAGCTATGGACTTATGTGAACATGCTCAAAAGCATTCATCCAGAATATTGTGTTTATGCTGACAGCAATGGCACTAGAATCATCAGTGCCATGGTTCAAGATGTCAGCTACAAGCAAGCAGCCGCCATTGTGAGAAGAGGAGATGCAAGAGGAGGGGCGGAGGACGGTGGATGGTCGCTGGTGTGATGAGTGATTGACAACGTGGTGTGGGTGATTCTTGGCTAAGTATTGCGAGTGCGGTTGCGACTTGGTAGTGCGGTGCAGAACAAGCGTGAAAGGTCGTTGCGGTGAGGCCTCGGTGTGGAGAAGACAAGTAGGCTTGGTTCGAGGGACCCGGTGGCAGCTGAGGTCAAGTCACGGGCCGCATGGTGGCAAACGGCAAGATGAAGTCATGGGACGGTTTCTTGGTTGAGCCTCAAAACCAAGGTCGGCCGGACTACGTGGGAGCCGAGTCATGAGTGGTGATTGGCGGAGGCTACACCTAGTTCGCGGGGTTTCCGGTGGTTCACCGAAAACCACGGGTTCCTTGGTTGATCCACAAAGCCAAGACCGAAGAACCGAAGGCAGGAGGTGCGACTCAGATCGGCCGGTCGGCGGTCTCGAGTCGGCCGATGCGGCTCTTGCGGCCGGTGAGAGGAGGACAGCGTCGGGATCGCAAGGCTTGCGTCGAGGCTAAGCAAGTTTGCGTCAGGGCATCCGTCCGATGGTGCGAAGACAAAGACTTCCAATTTAAGCCCTCGAGGCATGTATCCCTAGTTAGCTAGTAAGGGTATTTTAGTCTTTCGGTTGCCTCCATATAACCCAAGTGGTGAGAGGATGGCAGCCATCTCTTGGAACCCTAGCTCATTTGGTTTCCTATTTTCCTTCCTATTTTCTTAGGATTTTCGTAGGACTAGCTTGAGAGCTTCATGGTGAGATCTTGTGAGAGGGAAGGATGATCGGGCGGCAAGCTAGACCTTGTATGAACCTCTTTGGTATGTATAGATGATTAGTGGTTCCTCAAGGCTTGGATGTGTCTTTCCGTTTCTCCTTTTGATGATTTTGGAGCCCTTTCTTGGCGATTTTCTTGGAGCGATTTGAGGCCTTTCTCTTTGGGATTTGGTGGGGGATGTATGCATGAACCCTTGTGGTTCTTTTCCTTTGATTCCCCTTCCAAATCCGTGAGCAAAGGGCTCGATTTTGGGGTTTCGTGGCTCTAGGGTTAGAGGCGTTCTTGGTGGGATTTCTTGATTCCTCTTGATTTGACAAGTTTTGGTGGACCAAATCTTGGCTATGGAGTACCATGAGGTGTTCCTACTATCCCCAAAGTCTTGTGCAAAACCGTGTGGGCGAATCGGAGATCGGGAGTTGGATTTGGAGGAGTTGACTCATGGGCGGTTCATCCCGAGCTGCCCGAGCACGACGGTCAGTGCGACCGGTGCTCTTGACCAGTCGGCAGCTTGGTGGGTTTTGTCTCGGGGAACAGCCTTGTCCGTGTGGTTTTGTCCGTGGTCCTGCTGTTCAGTTCTTGGAGTGTTTGGAGTTGTTTTGCTAGGATTTGTGAGGGGTTCTTCTTCCTCACAGGTTGTGTTTCGTGGTGGTTTTGTTCCGGGGCCTAGAGGATTCACCGAGGCTTCACTGGAGCGTTTCTTCTTGTTCTTTGTAGCCCGGCCTGACCGCTCTGTCCCCGGCCGACCGGTGTCACCGGTCCCGACCGTAGCACCATCGGTCGACGGTGTGTGGTGAGTTTTGGCTAGGAAGGTTGAGTGTTGGTTCCTAGGACCAGTAGCACTCCAGTGGCTGCGTGGTCTTGACCAACTTGGGTAGTTGGGTCGGAGACGTGAGTTGGAAGCCGTGTTCGTCTTGTTGGAGTTCTCATCTCCTTGAGAAGAATTTTTATCGGCTCCCATTCACTCCCCCCTCTGGTTCGCCTAATCGGTCCTTCAATTGGTATCGAGCGGTTCGGGTCTTTATTGACTCTTACCAGTCTAAGATCCAAAGATGGCGTACCGAGCAGGGGTTCGGGTCCTCCGCGCCGATGGGAAGAACTACGAGATGTGGCAAAGGCGGATGGCGGCGTTCCTCAGCGGAAAGGGTCAGATCCTTTGGGATGTCACGGTGAACACACTTATGTTCATCCGATGAACTTCCTTGCTCGAGATCGAGGATATGTTCGAAGCCAACAACAAAAGGCTGTCGACTACTTGTTTCGTGCTCTGTCGGTCCACTGAATTGATCGGGTTGACGGAGGACTTAGCTTGTAGGATTTGGGAGGCGGTTGAAGGATGCTCATCTTTGAGGAATGCTCGAGTTCGAGGCTCGGATGTACGCGACTTGGAGAGAATGCGAGAACTTCACTCATCTCCCGGGAGTCCGTCGATGCCCTTTTCCCGGCGATTCTGATCGTTGTGAACAACATGAGAGCCAATGTGGGCGTCCTCCCATACAATGATCATGATAGAGCCGTGAAGCTCTTGCACTCGTTGGATCGTCTTGTATGGGACGGGAAGTTTGAGGCTATTGTTGAGTCCGAGAAGTATGACACCTTGACGGTGAGCAGCTGTTCTCGAAGCTCAAGTCGGTGAGTTGGACCGTGGTATGACAGCCAAGATCGAGAGCCAGTGATTCTCATAGTCTCGCTCTCGTTAGTGGCAAAGGAGCTAAGTCTAAGCTAACGCATCCTCCGGGATGTACTCTGTCTTCTTTGATGTCTTTGCGGATGAGGAGTTCGGCGTGCTTGGAGAGGGCAGTGGCGTTCTTGACGAGGCGGTTCGAGAGGTGCCGAGAACCGGGTGAACCACGAGGAGGGCACGGACGTGCTTCGGTCTGACAAGCAGGACGCCGTTGCCATTGCCGGAGAAGGCGGAGAACAGGGCGGCTACAAGGGCGGCTCGAGGCACCGATCGAGCAAGGATGGCAAGTCTGCGTCGGCGCGATCACAAGCACAAGAACAAGCACAAGGACGGCGGCGGTCGAGGAAGAAGGATGGGGCGGAAGGCCCGAGCAATGGTCGGAGGCGGCGGCGTCGACTCGACTCCGCCTACTCTTCCTCAAGCTCGAGTAGCGGTGAAGATGAAGGTGATCGGCGCAACAAGAAGTCATCCAGGAACTTGAGCGGGTTGAGCTGCCCGCGAGATGGCTTCGGCATGGCCCGTAGCTCCGGCAGCAAGAAGAGCCACCGGTGACTGGGACTCGACTCAGAGGATGAGGTATGTGATGAGCTCTCTTCTTTGCGCAAGGAGAATGATGAGTTGGTTGACTTGCTTGATAAGCGATCACATGCTTAGAGGCCAAGAAGATGAGGAAAGAGCTTAGGGCCTCACTAGAAGATGCTAGGAACCGTGTGGTGAGCTAGAAACCCAGAACCTAGATGCTAAGCTTGAGATTGATTAAGCAAGGCTTCTCCTGTGGTTTACGATGAGATTGATTGCTGTGATTGCTCTGTGTACCTAGTGATCTTCTTGCTCTTAAGGATAAGCATGCTTCTACTTGTGATGAACTAGATATGCTTAGGGTTGAAGTGGGTGAGCTTAAGTCTAGACCTGCTTTGCTAGGTGCTTGCACTTCTTGCCTTTTGCATGGAAAGATTGATGAGATGCATGCTTACCTTTGTTTCAGGCTAAGTTGAAAGAGCCTATTCCACTTCTTGCTCTACTTGTGAATTGCATGCGGTTAAGAATTTGGAGCTTGCACATTATGTTGATCGCTTGCGGGATGAAAATGATGGTGAGAAAATGTATGAGCTGGTTGTCGGTCGGGAGCCTCGACTTGGTATCATGATAGCGGCTTTCAAGCGCTATGATGGTCGGGGCACTTGGGGCGACAAGCTTGGAGAGAAGCGTGGTGAGGGAGTTGAGAGAGTTGGAGAGATTCCTATCCACCACCAAGCAGACACAAGAACAAGTTTGAGCCCAAGCCCAACCATCTCGAAACAAACTTGACACTACTCGGATCCATATTCCCTCACCCAACAAATGATTTTCAGAAACCGGTGAAGTTTGTGAGCCCAAAGGGAGGTGAGGAAGGAGAGAAGAAGGGTGAGAAGCAGTGGGCAGCCCCAACCCAAGCCTAAGCCTAAGCCACCCATAAAGTTCCATTGTGGGTATTGTGGGAGAGATGGTCCTGAGGATGAGTTTTGCTTCAAGAGGCGTGAGAGAGAATGGCTAGAGAGTGGGCTAACAGGACAGGTACCACCCTCTAATGGTGTACAGGCCTCGTATCTGAATGCCGGGGCCAAGGCGATTGAGGAGGCAGTTCGGCTTGGGAGACCGGAAGGCTGCAGGTGTTGCTGGCAGTCGAGCCACGAGCAGACGGTGTACTACCGGTTGAGGATGCTCGGTTTGGTTGGAGGTCGTGGTTCTGGTGGTTGGTGGAAAGTTTGCGGTGGTCGGTTGCTGGCGTTCTCCACCTCGTGCTCAATACGAGGTGAGAAGAGTCGTAGCTTTGAGATGGAGCGGAGGCGATCCACGGTTTCCCTTTCGTGGTTTTCGTCCTCCTCCACTAGAGAGGTTGGTTCCTCGTGGTGGTTACCATGGTGGTAGCTTTGATAGGCGTGATGATTTGGTTTGTGCTAACCCCACTTTGGAGCAAATGGCTCAAACCTTGGTTTTACTCTTTTGGTACTAACCCGGTCTTTGAGTCGTTTGTTCACTCCTTTTGAATTTCAGGTGGGAGACTTGAAGAACATTTGGTTGATTGACTCGGTTGCTCGAGGCATATGACCGGAGACAAGGGGTGGTTCTCAAGTCTCGTCCGGTGGTGACAAAGAAGTACATCACCTTTGGGGACAATGGGCGGTGTGTCTTTGTCGGAAGGTGAGATTAAGGTAAGTGACAAGATCACTCTCGGCGTGTTGCTCTTGTTCAATCGCTTGGATACAATTTGCTTCTGTGTCCCGGTTGTTGGATGAGGGTTTTGAGGTGTTGTTTCGGCCTGGTGGTTCTCGGATTTTAGATTCTCGGGGATCTTGTTTGCATGGTCGTTCAGGGTCAGAAGTGTTCAAACTGATTTTCTCGATCTTACGGTGTGGGCGTTGCTTCTTGGTGGTTCTTGAGTGAGTTGTGGAAGTGGCATAGGAAGTTGGGTCACTTGAGCTTTGACCTTTTGTCTCGCTTGAGTAAACTCAATTTGGTCGAGGATTGCCACGATTGAGGTTTGAGAAAGAGTTGGTTTGTGCGTAGTGTAGGCATGCCAAGATGGTAGCCTCTTCTCACCCGCCTCACCGATGTGATGACCGGTCCATGCGAGCTGCTCCATATGGACCTTGTTGGCCCAGCTCGTGTGCGATCTGCGGGTGGGAAGTGGTATGTCCTTGTTGTGGTGGACGACTACTCTCGGTATGCGTGGGTGTTCTTTCTTGAGGAGAAGGGGAGGCGTTTGGTTTTGTTCGAGATCTTGTCTTGAGGTTAAGAAACGAGAGGCACGGAGATGCCATACTGAGCGATCCCGATGACAATGGCTCGGAATTCAAAAACTCTTGCTTCGAAACCTTTTGCCATGACTTGGGTCTTGAACATCAGTTTTCGAGTCCGTATACGCCTCCCGAATGGCGTGGTGGAAAGGAAAACAGGACCTTGTGCGAGATGGCTCGGACGATGCTCGACGAGCATAGGACTCGAGAAGGTTACGGGCGAGGCGGTCAATACCGCGTGCCATGTGTCGAGCAGGATCTACCTCGGGGTTCACAAGAAGAAAACACGAGTTGATGCCGCACACCCAAGGTGAGTCACTTCCATGTCTTTGGTTGTAAATGCTTCATTCGAAGAAAGGGAAGAAGTTGGACAAGTTCGAGGCTAGGCATCGATGGTATTTTCTTTGGTTATGCATCTCATTCTAGAGCATTTTGTGCTCAATCTTGAAACTAACCAAATTGTGGAGACTTGCGAGGTAACCTTGACGAGACACGACCACGTAGTCGACTTGTTTTGAGTGTGCGGTGACGGCGAACTTGGCGAGGAGATCTTTCGGGAGGAGGAGCATGAACATGGAGATGATGAAGATGGCGGTGTGATGCCGCGGTGAACATGTACCTACTACTTGACCGACGGCGATCGAGAATGGACCCTCTCCCACACCTACAACGACAAACCCGGATCAAGGCGAAGGCTGTTGAGGGGAGGTAGCATCAAGGCGAGAACCTCCCGACGAGTGCAAGTGGATCACCCGGCTTGAGAATCATCGGCGACATGAATGAGCGTACTACGGTCGAGGGTTGGAACAATTCTCATTTAAGCTCATGCTGCTTTTGTTGCCACTTTTGAGCCCAAAGACATTGGACATGCGTTATCGATCATAATTGGGTTAACTTCGATGCATGAGGAGTTGGAGAATTTTGAGAGGAACCAAGTTTGGGTGTTGGTTGACCCTCCCGAGGTGTAAGCCGATTGGGACAAAATGGGTGTGGAAAAATAAAGAGGAGAGAAAGGAGAAGTGGTGAGGAACAAGTCGAGACTTGTTGCTCGGGCACAATCGAGAAGAGGATCGACTACGAGGAGACTTTCGCTCTGTAGCTCGTTTGGAAGGCGTCGGGATCCTTCTAGCCTTTTCCGTGGCTAAAGGGTTCAAGTTGTACCGGATGGATGTGAAGAGTGCTTTTGAGCGGTGTATTGGAGGAAGAGGTGTTTGTGAGGCAACCAGGGGTTTGAGAGTGAGAAGTACCCTCACGGTGTACAAGTTGAGGAAGGCTGTATGGGTTGAAGCAGGCGCCTAGAGCTTGGTATGGTAGGTTGAGGGGTTCTGTTTGAGAGGGTTTGAGATGGGAAGGTCGATCGGACCTTGTTTCTCCTCGAGCGCGGGCGAGATATCCGATTGTGCGGTATCGTGGATGATATTGTCTTTGGTGGCTCGTCTAACTCTCTTGTTGCAAGGTTTGCGAGAAGACATGAGCGAGAATTTGAGATGAGCATGATGGGCGAGTTGCGGTTCTTCCTCGGGCTACAAATCAAGCAATCAAAGGAAGGAACATTTGTGCACCAAGCTAAGTACACCAAGGACATTGTGAGGAAGTTCAAGATGGAGGACTCCAAGGCCATGGCGCGCCTATGAGTCGACTACAGCTCTTGATGCGGACGAGGAAGGTGAACACGTGGACGAAGAAGAATGCAGGAGCATGATCGGGTCACTCCTCTACTTGACGGCGACGAGGCCGGACATTCAATTCTCGGTATGTCTGTGCGCTCGTTTTCAAGCTTCTCCAGGGACTTCGCATCGACAGCGGTCAAAGCGCATTTTCGGTATTTGCGACACACTCCCGACTTTGGCCTTTGGTACTCTGCGTCTTCTTCTTTGGCGCTTCATGGATTTTCAGACGCCTTGGATTTTGCGGGTGTCGGTTGGATAGGAAGTCCACTTACGGGACTTGCCAGTTCTTGGGTTCTTCTTTGGTATCTTGGTCTTCCATAAGCGATCCAGTGTTGCTCAATCCACTACCGAGGCGAGTATGTGGCGCGACTAGTTGTTGCTCTCGGCTCCTTTGGATCACATACACCATGAGTGACTTTGGTGAGGAGTATACCCATGTCCCACTTCAATGTGATAGCACCGGTGCCATAAGCGTTGCAAAAGAACCCAGTGCTCCATTCCAAAACCAAGCACATAGAAGTGAGGTATCATTTTCGAGAGACAACGTAGAAAGGGAAGATAGCTTTGATCCATGTACCCACACATGAACAACTAGCGATATTTTCACCAAACCCTAGATCAAGCAACTTTCACTTTCGTTTGGGGAGCTTGGTGTTTGTTTGATTTCTTGAGTTGGCGTGTGGGAGCTCCTTTGTAGCATATGTATAGCTTTCCTTTGTGCATTTCTTGCATTTGGCATGGCATATGTAACATGATGTATAGGCATCTTTGTATCTTAGGTTGCATGCATTTTGTATCATATGCATTGTTTAGGAAAGGCTTCTCCTATACATTGTTCACCATGGAATGACATATATGTCTTTGTGAGCTAATTTGGTAAGCTATGGTTAGTTTGGCTTAGCTCTTGATAATCTTGGTTTGTATCCATGGTTGATGGCTATGTTTTGAAAAATTTCATATATATGCTCTCTTGTGAGTAAATGCCTTTACATGATCTTGACATGTTTTAGTGGCTTGGCTATGCTTAATTTGTGGTTGGATAGCTTATTTTGATCATATGGGGCCAAAGGCTCATTTGCCATCATGAATGTTTAGCCCCATGCTTCATCTTGTGGAGGGCATAAGTTCCTTTTTGTCGCAAAGACATTTCATGTACCAATTATAAATCTGAAAATGAAATGTAAATTGCTTGAAAAATGTGCTCCCATGTCATATGTGCTAATTTTAATTTGCTTTGGGTGCTAAATCGTTGCATGATGCCTACCAATGAGAAGTCTCATATATAGAAGTAGGCACATGGCTCGGTGGCTTTGACATGACATGAGGTGCTTGTGGGTGTTTATGATGGTCTTATGCTTAGAATGGTTGTCCTAGCATGAAGTTTGTGTGGCTTTGCCATTTTGACATGTTTTGCTCATGTTTAGGACTTTGCTCATGAGAGGGTGATTTTTATAAAATTGCTAAATTCTATCTTAGCTTAGCCCAATGGTTGTGAAACTTGGTGATCATGAAGTTTATGTCATTCTGAAGCTATAGAGTATCTAACTTGCTCGTTTGGACATGTGTAGCATCCTATGTTGAATTTTGTCTATTTGAGAAGCTCTAGGTTGCATTTTTGCATTTTGGCTTGATTCATGCATTGTCAACAAGGGAGAAGTTTGAGCATGTTTTGGCCTCTTGAATGCATTTGGAAGGTTTTCGGGTGGTTTCGAGCTATTTTGGGCTCTGTTGTGCACCAGTCGACGGTTGAGGTCACCGTCTCGACCGGTCAGTCTTTGGTCTGTTCACATGTTGCCCACGGCCGGTGGTGTCGACGGTCGACCGGTCGAGGCGGTATTGCTGCTCTGTTTTGTGAAGTGGTTCGCATGCATTTGTCGAGGGGAGTTGCATCGGTTCGAGGAGCTTGCATGTGTGCGAGGGGAGCTCTTTGTGGTTTTCGAGCTTTGGTTTGATGGTTTGTGCTCTTTGCTTGAGCATGTTTTGTCTCGGATGTGTCGAGCCGTTGCCCTTGCCTAAGGGTCGAGACTTGTCTTCTTCAAGTGATCTTGCTCTTTGCCTTTTCTTTGGCTTTCGATCGCTTGTTGGAGTTTCTTTAGTCGTTTCTTTTCTTTTCCTTTTCTCTTGGTTACCAAAGCGTGTGTGTTGTCAATGCACTCATCAAGGGGAGATTGAGAGCCGGTGTGGTTCGAGGACGGTGGATGGTCGCTACGGTGTGATGAGTGATTGACAACGTGGTGTGACTGATTCTTGGCTAAGTATTGCAGGTGCGAGGTTGCGGCTTGGTGGTGCAGGTGCGGAAGAACAAGCGTGAAAGGTCGTTGCGGTGAGGCCTCGGTGTGGAGAAGACAAGTAGGCTTGGTTCGAGGGACCCGGTGGCCCGGTGAGGTCAAGTGCAGGCGCATGG
Organism: Cenchrus purpureus; assembly: GCA_022644695.1. Classification (NCBI taxonomy): domain Eukaryota; kingdom Viridiplantae; phylum Streptophyta; class Magnoliopsida; order Poales; family Poaceae; genus Cenchrus; species Cenchrus purpureus. Next base: position 94,887,048 of record CP053459.1, read on the forward strand.
TGGCAAACGGCAAGATGAAGTCATGGGCGGTTTCTTGGTTGAGCCTCAAAACCAAGGTCGAGCCGGACTACGTGGGAGCCGAGTCATGAGTGGTGATTGGCGGAGGCTACACCTAGTTCGCGGGGTTTCGGTGGTTCACCGAAACCACTGGGTTCCTTGGTTGATCCACAAAGCCAAGACCGAAGAACCGAAGACGGAGGTGCGACTCGACCGGTCGGCCGACCGGTCCGTCGGCCGTACCGGTCTGGCCGGTGAGGAGAACCGGTCGACCGGTGTCTTCGACAGTCCGGAATCTTGAGCGGAGGACAGCGTCGGGATCGCAAGGCTTGCGTCGAGGCTAAGCAAGTTTGCGGTCTGGGCATCCGTCCGATGGTGCGAAGACAAAGACTTCAATTTGCCTCGAGGCATGTATCCCTAGTTAGCTAGTAAGGGTATTTTAGTCTTTCGGTTGCCTCCATATAACCCAAGGGGTGAGAGGATGGCAGCCATCTCTTGGAACCCTAGCTCATTTGGTTTTCCTATTTTCCTTCCTATTTTCTTAGGATTTTCGTAGGACTAGCTTGAGAGCTTCATGGTGAGATCTTGTGAGAGGGAAGGATGATCGGGCGGCAAGCTAGACCTTGTATGAACCTCTTTGGTATGTATAGATGATTGCGTGGTTCCTCAAGGCTTGGATGTGTCTTTCCCGTTTCTCCTTTTGATGATTTTCGAGCCCTTTCTTGGCGATTTTCTTGGAGCGATTTCGAGGCCTTTCTCTTTGGGATTTGGTGGGGATGTATGCATGAACCCTTCGTGGTTCTTTTCCTTTGATTCCTTCCAAATCCGTGAGCAAAGGGGCTCGATTTTGGGGTTTTCGTGGCTCTAGGGTTAGAGGCGTTCTTGGTGGGATTTCTTCGATTCCTCTTGATTTGACAAGTTTTGGTGGACCAAATCTTGGCTATGGAGTACCCATGAGGTGTTCCTACTATCCCAAAGTCTTGCGAAACCGTGGAGCGAATCGGGAGATCGGGAGTTGGATTTGGAGGAGTTGACTCGCGGGCGCGGTTCATCCCGTGACCGACGACGTCGGCCGGTGCTCTTGACCGGTCGACCGGTGCTAGCCTTGGTGGGTTTTTGTCTCGGGAACAGCCTTGTCCGTGTGGTTTTGTCCTGTGGTCCTGCTGTTCGGTTCTTGGAGTGTTTGGAGTTGTTTTGCTAGGATTTGTGAGGGGTTCTTCTTCCTCGTTGTTTCGCAGTGGTTTTGTTCCAGGCCTAGAGGATTCATCGAGGCTTCTGGAGCGTTCTATCTTGCTTTGCCGACCGGCCACGCTCTCCAGGCCGACCGGTGTCACGGCCGACCGGCCAGCCATCATGGCCGACCGAGCAGCGCAAATGCAAGTTTCATTGTGTGTTTTGGTGAGTTTTGGCTAGGAAGGTTGAGGTTGGTTCCTAGGACCGGTAGCACTCCGGTGGCTGCGTGGTCTTGACCAACTTGGGTAGTTGGGTCGGAGGCGTGAGTTGGAAGCCGTGTTCGTCTTGTTGGAGTTCCCATCTCCTTCGAGAAGAATTTTTATCGGCTCCCATTCACTCCCCTCTCTCGGTTCGCCTAATCGGTCCGGTCCTGCAAGCGAGCCAAGCGGTGGAGCTGCAAGCCTTGTGATGAGAGCTGCAAGCATTTGTGGTTCCAAACATAAACATGAACAGCGTGCCGCAGAAAAAAATTAACCACGTGGAAAGTTCTCAATTTGGAATTTGTGTGTGGTGAGAAGATTGCAAATACACTTAGGGCGTGGTTGCAACACATGGGTACAATGGTTGCATCGAGGACCTGTTTGTGTGCCGCATAACCGGATTGCAAACACAGCTAAGCTAGGCGCATGGTTGCATGATGATTCAATTCTGAATTGCATCTTGTGCTTGTATACGTTTGCAACCTGATATGCCGTGTAGTTTCATATTAATACATGTCGAGTTCAGTTACATTATATTAAAAAAAAGCACCTCTGTCATGACAAGCTAGGACTGTTTTTTTTCTAGGATCCAAATATAGCTGATGTTTTTCTACCTGTCACAACTAGGAAAAACTATTTTAATAATTGTATGCCAATTAGGAAGACATGCACAACACCACAATTGCAACCAGTTGGGTCCTCCAATTACAACTGAGATAGTAACCCAGTTACAACTACATTGGAAAGTCATGCACAAATACCACAATTGCAAGTATGGCGCTACAACTAGAGCAATTGTAACTTGTCCGGTGCTCCTATTACAATAATAATAATCAACTATAACTGGTCGGGTGCTCCAATTACAATTAGAATAATAATCAAGTTACAAGTACACTAGAAAGGTATGCACACATCATAAGTGGTGGGTGGGGGGCAATAATCAAATTACAACCGGGGCAATTGCAACATGTCATAACTACCAATTGCAATTAGTATAATATCCTGGTTACACCCACATAAGAAAGACAAATTGTAAAATTGTCTCACCCACCAATTGCACCATACGATTAAGTAAGGTTGCAATTAAGATCCCGTTCCAGTTGCAACATGTGTGGATTGAGCTCTAATAAAAAATCAAAATAAATCAAATTGTCATGAGCTAGTTGCAACAGTAAATCTAAACCAATTTCTACTGCATATGAGCACGTTTCCAACACACATGAGTATGTGGGTTGAATTTTAATGCTAAAAAAATCAAAGTGAACCAAATTGCCACATGCGCCTTGAGCCAGTTGCAATAAAACTACTAAAATACATGCGAATGTGTGACTAAGCTCTGATAAAAAAAAAGTCAAAATAAATCAAAATGCAACTTGTGTCATAGGCCAGTTGCAACAATAAATCTAAACTGATTACTACTGTGTATATGGGCACAAATGCAACACAAATGAATGTGGGTTAGACTCTGTTAAAAAAGATAAATTATACAGTTGCAACTTGTGCTATAGACCGGTTGCAACAATAAAACTAAACCAATTACTACTGTGTATATGGGCACAGTTACAATGCAAGTGAATGTCAAGGTTGAGTTCCGATAACAATAAAAAAATCAAAGTGAACCGAATTACCACTTATGCCATGAGCCAGTTGCAACAATAAATCTAAACCAATTTATACTGCATACGGGCACATTTCCAACACACATGAGTATGTGGGTTGAATTTCGATAATTAAAAAAATTCAAAGTGAACCATATTGCCACAGGTGCCATGAGCCAGTTGCAACAAAACTACTAAAATAATTACTACTTTGTATATGGGCTCAGTTGCAATACATGTGAATGTGTGGACTAAGCTCTGATAAAAAAGTCAAAATAAATCAAATTGCAACTTGTGTCATAGGCCAGTTGCAACAATAAATCTAATGCATTACTACTGTGTATATGGGCACAAATGCAACGCAAATGAATGTGTGAGTTGATTCGTATCAGTTCTTTTTTTAAGGTTATTTATTCATCCAAGCGAGTGGAATCAGATCCACATGCTTCTTTTCATGTAAGATAAGATAAAAAATCCCACCAAAACCAAGACATTAGGCCAATTATAACTATGGATATAGTGCAATTGTGAGAGGTACAAAATAAAACAACTGCTAATAATAACCATAACCACCACACGAGGCCAATTGCAAACATGGGCACAACAAATTGCAAGTCGTGCAGTAAACCAATTTCTACATAAGGTCAATCAGAAAAGGAATTGTCAGTTGCACCAAAACTACTTAAACAATAACTACCATATATATGGGCACAGTTGCAACACATCAAGATCGCCGATAAATGTGCCAAAAGTAATCAAACTCCAATCTGCGGTAAGGGTGAGCATAGAAAAAGGCTGGTTCTAGTTTTCTTTGGTCACGAATCTATGAAGGTTGAAATCAAGGATGTTTCCTGCTGACTGTATTTGGCATAGAAAAACTGGGATGTGCTAGCATAAGCAAATCGTAATTAAAATGTCACAAAAATAAGGATGATGGTGAAATCGTACTGAATATGTGGAAATACAACTTCAGAGTTCCAGGAGAGGCGATTCACTTTCTAGTCTACTGCTTGATTCTACTGGTAAGAAAATTAAAAGTAAACATCGATTATTCTTACTATTGGATCTCCGTTGGTGGCTGTGTCTGGGTGGGATCTTCAGTAATTTACTCTGTCCTGCACGTGAGTAGAGATGGTCATGATTAATTTGTGATTATCGATTTTGCAATTGGATGGAACTCTAGACTCCAGCAGCAGCCTTCTCACCACGCCTTCCCATCTGACGCTTGCCTGCCACCGCACATGCGCCATCCACCCGCTGACCGCTGCGCCTGCGGCCTGCCTGTGGATTAGAGATGGAACCAAAACATTCTAATTGTGTAACAGATTGATACTTTTAGATCACAATAAAATAAATTTGGTTCTAATTTTTTATGCATTATAACCAGTTAATTACTGAAAAAAATAAAAAAAAATAGCTACAATTTTTTTATGGATTATTTGCTTTCGATAGAGAAAAAGGTGAAAAACATCCGTATCCGAATAGATATCCGAATTTCTTTTCATCATTTGATTAAAATATAGCACACATTTGGGATTTATTTTTGTATGAATCTTAACAAGCACAATGCCAAGAACAAGAATATAAATTTTGGATACAAAATATTATACCTAATTTAGCTAAAATCAAAAAATAACGGCTAAAAAATGATATCCGAATTGGTATCCGGTTCCATCCCTACTGTGGATCTGCGCGCGGTGCCCCTAGCTTCCCGCACGCCTCCGTGCACTGCGCCTGTGCGCTCGCCGCTAGGGACCACCACGCCCCCACAAGCCGCTCGATTCCGCAAAGCTGCGGACCCGCGCCGCCTGGCCGTCTCTTTGCTTGGCCCCAGCGCGCTCGCCTTTAGCCGACTAGCCTAGCGCACCGCCTCGCGCTCGCAGCTCGCCCTCGCCGACGGTGGAGGGGCAGAGTTGGATGATTAGACCGGCGGGTTATCTGGTCGGGTGCGGATGGGATCTGATATGGGTGCTTGTTAATTGATATGGTTGGCTGGACCAGACGCGTTGGTCGGCCTGGGTGCATCGTATACATACAATGCACCCAGGTGCATAATATACATACAGTATATGTATATATATATATTAGAGTCATGTGAGACTCAACAAAGAGATTGATTTTTATTTCCTAACAGAAATTTATTTTCATCATGTGCCATGTCTTATCAATGTTGGCATTTAGAGCATTGCAAGGCTACGTATCTATGCGGATAAATATTTCATGAGCTTCCTAATTAGTAATTCAGCAGGGACAGAGAACTAATTTAATGCCTATCGTGTGAAACTTTTTAAATTATAATTGTATTTGTTATTTACTCTTCAGTTAGTTATTTTTTTGTTTTCCCAATCTGTGTGAACATTAACTACTATTTTTCTTATTTTTAATTCTGAATTTATGTATTTATTAATTGTATTTGTATTGAATATGAACTCTTTGGATTCCTTATTTTAATTCCGAATTTATGTATTTTTTGATTAATTTCCATAAAACCAACTGTGTGTTTTTTCTATTTTTTTTATTAACGTGAGATTTTGTAGACCTCTCCGGAACGTAATGGTTTCTTTTAACTAATACTCCCTTCGTCTTTTCTTTTATCGCCAAAAAACAGTAATTCTCCAAACAGACACACTTTCCGAACGACAAGGATGAAGGGAGTAGATCGCATAGCGCCAGTAGCTCCTCCGTGCTGGCACATCAATCACATTACCGCATCACATCTGAACTTGAATTGTTCCATCACGATGCAGTATTGTGGTCGTGGGACCATCGCGTTCGCTTCCCGCGGCTTCAAGAGGTTGTCAGATGACAGGCCGAAACAGTAGCCTTTGATCCCCGCCCACGCAAGCCACGGCGCGCGCCACGCTACCCCATCCACGGAGGCACGGGCCATGGCCAGACCATGGTCCCTGGCACGCCCGACCATGCGAGGAACGGACGCGGCGGCCAAGGCCGGTCAGTCGGTCACGATATATAGCAGCCGCGCGTGCCATTGCTCGGACCCAGTTTAGCGCTAGTCTTGCTCTGCCAGCCTGCAACAAAAGAGAGCTTGCGAGCGAGGTCTCTCCGAGATGGCAGCCACCGCAACCGCCGCCGTAAAATTTTTGCAATTTGGTCCTTTTCTCGTAAGATTTTTATAAATGGACCTCTGGGAGAAAGAATTGCAGAAATGGACCCCGAGTACGGCGCCAAGGCTCACGGCGCCGTTGTAAGATTGCACGGCGCCAGGCTAGGTGGCGCCGTGGTTGCCACGTAGGATCCACCCTGGCGCGAGAAAATCCGGGTCTTAATTCACGGCGCCAAAAGCCACGGCGCCGTGTAACCTAGGACGGCGCCAGGCCCCTTGGCGCCGTGGAATTCACCCTGGGCGCTAACGGGCCTGGCGCCGTGCTCTGGGTCATTAGACCGCAGCGCGGCCCAGCCCACCCTCCTCTTCTCTCTCCCGCCTCTTCTCTGCGCCGTTCAAGGCCGCGCGGCGAGCTCGCGCAGATCCCGCCGGCGGCGAGGTCCCGACGGCCGGCGGCGACTGCTGGGCCCGGCTGCTCCAGCGCCTGCCGCTGCTGGCCATGGGGTCAGCGCGCCTCAGCCGGCCTTTGCCGCCGAAGGTGAGATGCTCTCTCTCTATTTTTTAATTATAGTATGCTAGATGTTAATCCCTCTGTTTCACTTTACTTATAGTATGCTAGCACAACATTTACATGTGTAGATCCACTCCATGTTTCGGGCACTTGGCAAAAATCATGTGTTGGTTCATTCAATAAATGGTGTACTTAATCATCATCTAAAACGTCAAATAAATTGAAACAGATGGAGTAGATGCTATGGAATTGGTATTGTTAGATGCTATGGAATTGGTCGTTAGAAGGTATGGTAGATGAATGGTGAAATTGATGAATGATGAAATTAGTAAAGTTAGATGCTATGGTAGATGAATGGTGAAATTAGTTCAATTTCATGATACTTCAATTTTTCAAAGGTAGCATGAGATAGCTGAAGAATAATATTTTATTGTCTATGTTGAATAGATGGATAAGCTAGTGACAATTCGGCATGGTGGTATTGTTAGAAGGAATGACACTGGAGATATTGAATTTGTTGGAATGCGGGAGTTTTCAATGCTATTCAGTGCTCGACCGTCTTATGGGTTGCTTGTTGGTAGATTGAAAGAGAGCCTCCAATGGACAGATATGATGTGGTTGATATTGTTATGCAAGGGGTGATTGATGTTGGGTCGGCTAATGGGCCACGTATCAAGCGGTTAGTTTCAATATGTGGTGAAGCCGAATGGAACAATTATGTGTCCATTGTGATGGAAACTGAAGTGAGAGCACTGGACTTGATTGTTAGGCAGGTTTTGAGGGACCCACCTTATCAGGAGCGACCACCCATACAATGTGGTGTTTCTTTTGAGGTGGTTCCTCCCCAAGCATGTGAGGCAGGGGAAGAAGAAGATGAGGAAGAAGAAGATGAGGATGATGTTGCAGGTGGTGGCTTATGTGGTGGTGGCTTTGTTGGCGATCATGGGGGTGATGATGCATTTTCTGAGTCAGGTGAAGATGAATACCATCAAGGGGATGATGTCGGAGGTGGTGGCTTTGCTGATGATGAAAGAGATGATTATGGTGAAGATGAGTTGCATGGGGCCTTGTCACCTGTTCATGAGCCTGTTGCGGGAGTTGTCACTTCGTTGGTTTGTCAAGCTTCAAACCATGTGAACGTTCGTTTGTGTGATGATGATGAAACATATGAGACGATGAGAGTCGTTGATTCCGATGATGACCGTGTTGTTCCTCCACCCTCTCCACGCACTATTGAGATCATGCGAGGCTTTTCCCGATCGTGACCACCTTGTGCCATATTTTCGTGACCTTAGGGAGGCACACAGAGCTGTTGCTGACGGCGGGGAATTGGAGCCCGCCATTCCGAGGCCGGAATTGAGCACGATAATTCAGAAGGGGCACGTATTCAAGGATATTGAAGCATCAAGATGTGGTTGAGGGAGTATGTCAGGTACACAACCGCCTTACCGTGTTAAGAACTCACATCTTGCTGCAAGGCGTTACACCATCACTTGTGAGTCTAGTCGGTGGAAAGTTTGTGGCGTGAAGGTGAAGGGCTCCAATAAGTTCAAGATCACTAGTGTGGTTGGGCCACACACTTGTGGCTCAGGGCGAGCCAAACCAAAAGCATCGGCAATTGGACGTCAAAATTCATTGCAAATCGCTTATTACCTGTTATGTTAAATGCAATGAAAGTTGCCAATCCGGGTATGTATTATGAGTACTTGCCCGCTCCCAATGTACATTTGAATGGCCGACAAGTGTTCCAACAGTGCCTTCTCCGGGTGCTTTGGTCAAGTGTGTGGAGGCCTTCTCCCGTGTTTTCCATCGATGGTACCTTCTTGACCGGGAAATATCAGGGCACACTACTTATTGCTATCGGGATGGATGCCGAGAAAAGTCTTCTTCCTTTGGCATTCGCATTGGTTGAGAAGGAGAACAAGGGGAGTTGGGCATGGTTTCTACGCCTTGTACGGATCCGTGTAGTTGGGCCAGGCAGACCTGTTTGTGTGATCTCAGATAGGCACGCGGGCATCTTGAGCGCTGTTACTGAGTCCATTCCAGGACATGCGCCTGTGGTACATCGTTGGTGCACTCGCCATCTTCCGAGAATTTGTTCAAGAAGGACCATGTGAAGGACAACTTCATACTTTTGAACAAGTGGCTCAAACAGCTTGGAGGTAAGGTTGTTTGAGGAGAAATTGGAGGAGTTGAAAAGTAAAACAGATGCGTATAGGAGAGATTGGCTTCGAGGATTGATGCGTGACGTTGATAAGTGGTCCAGGGCTCATGATGGCGGTTGGAGGTACTCGTTCCAAACAAGCAATATGGCAGAATGCTTTAATGGTTTGCTTAAAGGCTCACAGGCGTTCACGGTGGTGACCATACTTGCATTTACATTCTACAAGTGTGTAGAATGGTTTGCAGATCGAGAGAAATATGCTAGGTCTATGTTGGATAAAGGGGAGAGGTTGGGACCCAAACGCTCAAATACCTAAATGATGCTAAGGTGGCTGCGATAGGTCGGAGAGCCGCCTATTCGACCATAGAACGGGACATATGAGGTTGCCGAGGCGTGGGACAAACGAGGCTGGTGAGATTCGAGATGGACGGAAGCATACTGTCGTTATCACATCGAACACATGTACTTGTCGAAGGCCACAACAATACCACTTCCCTTGTTCGCACATGGTTGCAGCTTCTTTGAGCACGGAATGTGACCATAGAGTCGATGATCCCTCATGAATTCTCGGTGCGAGGCTTTGTTCGACACTTGGTCTCCTCGTTTCACGCCCTTTCGTGATGAGCGAGTGGCCATCATATGATGGTCCTAAGTACATGGTCGACCCAGAGGCGATGTGGCCTAAAAGGGGACAAGGAGGAGGACCCGGACAAGATGGAAATGGATAGAATTCGGGAGGGACTCGTGGGGAAAAGGGAACCCCTTTGTTGTCGACGTCATGGAGTCACGGTGCGGTAGATGTCAGGGAACTGGGCACAATGTTAGGACTTGTGGGCGTGCTCGTGTTATTGTGTCAATATTTATGTAATTTATTTCATTTCATTTAATTTCTAGTAATTCTTCTAATAATTATGTATCTAACTCCTTTTTCCCTCAATGTGTGCGTGATGGCGGGGGCGGGGGTGGGTTCGACGAGTTTTTACGACAAGGACCACCGCGTGCAGGCAATAGAGGACCACCCCGGTCAGGTATGATAATAGTACTTACTCAATTATAAGAATTTTGGAAATTGATGAACTTACTAACGTAGGCTCTTTCTTTCAGGCCCTTCCCATCCTTCGTCCCCGAACCCATGACGGGTTCTTGGTGATCTTGACGATCGACCACGGTACACACCACTGCACGGCGGCCTCCACGTTGTCTCCCAGGTCGTTCGTCGAGGTCTTCCGAACTTCAACGCCCCTGCTCTCACCGCCTTGGTCGATAGGTTCTTACTCAACTCTAGTCCACATGGTTTCTTATGCATTCATGTTCGACAACTATGCTAACTTACATATATTGTCATTTTTTTGTAGGTGGAGGCCCGAGACACAGTTTCACACCTTGTGGAGAGATGACTGTGACGTTGCAGGATGCGGCTATGTTTCTCGGCTTGGGGATTAGAGGACGTGCAGTGATCGGTAGTGCCGTTTCGGATGGTTGGCGTGCACGAGTGGAGCAGTTCTTGGGCACACCGCCACCGGCACCTCAGGGCGAGGAGGCGAGGCGGGGACGTGTTTCCGGTGTGCCGCTACGCTGGCTACGTACCACGTTTGACGAGTGTCCACCGGATGCCGATGAGGTGACAGTCACGTACTACTGTCGTGCGTGGGTCATGAACCTCTTCGGCTCCGTTCTCTTCCCAGATGCCACGGGAGACTGTGCTTCGTGGATGTACATCCACTGTCTCTGGGACTGGGACGAGGCAGGTACGTTTATGTCCATCCAAAGAAACTGATTTTTGAGTATATTATTGCGTACGATTCTTAAATAACTCCTATTACGCAACTTTTGCAGGTACATACAGTTGGGGGTCCGCCGTGCTTGCCTTCCTCTACAGACAGCTTTGCGAGGCATGTCGACGACGTGCTCAGTCCTCGACTCTCTCAGGCTGCTCACTCCTCCTTCAGCTGTGGATGTGGTCACGTCTTCCTGTGGGCAGGCCTCGGGTCCTTCAGCTGCAGCCTTGGGACGACCACGGCAACCCCCACCTTGCACGGACCGTGTCACAGCACCTTTGGGACACCGTGACGCCCGCACGCGACCCACCGAGCTTACCTTGACTACATGAGCGAGATTGACGCCTCGTACCTTCCACGCAGACGTCCAGTTTTATCAGTTCTTGCAACAAAGAAAAGACATGCTTTTATCATTTCATAACTAACAATACCAACATTGTATTGACAGGTCGAGTGGGAGCCTTACAACTCAGGGGAAGTCCTGGCCATGCCTTTGAACCCGATGTGTCGTCGGGATCAGGACCTTTGGAGGATGAGGTGCCCCCTCATTTGTTTCTACGCGGTTGAGATTCACCTACCGCATCGCGTGGCACGTCAGTTCGGATTGGCTCAGATGTTCCCGCCAGACGAGGTTTCCACGTCCATCGAGTTGCATAAGTAAGTGTACTCGTTTCCATTTCCACCCAGAATTCTATGCCTCGCAAACGACTTGACTAACCTTTTGTTTCCATCCAGATTCGACCTGTTCGCCAATGAAGGTCACAGACTTTTGTTGACTACCACCGTGAGAGGATCGAGTGGTGGACCAAGATGGAGGCAAACGTTCTGCCACTTGAGGCCCCGCACACCAATGCAAACTTCCGGGCCTACTTGACTTGGTACCACACTGCTACTCGGTACAGGTTGCGTCAGAGGTGGACACAGGACGACTACGCCGACATTGCTTCCTCAGACGACGAGAACACCACCTACGACGTCAGAGGTCGAGAGGGACGAGCAGTTGAGCTTGGCCCCGTCTTGGATAGAGTGGTTAGTTCCCTTGCTACTAATAACCTGTCTATTAGTACATTTATCAGCTTTGCGCTCCAAAGACTGCTTTAATATGATATTTGATCCCTGGCGGAACTAATTGCAGGGCACGTCTATGAGGGACTCGATCGTGAGATCGATGCAGACTCGATACCGTGGGCCACCCGAAAATGAAGGCCGATTCCGGACCTTGCTTCAGGTAACTCATCTTTCGTGCTTCATAACCGTACTTGTTCTAACCAATAATGTGACAACCTTTGTTCTTTTGTCATACAGAGGTTGCGTCGCCGTCTGAGTCGAGCCTGCCCGCGTCTTTGGTTGCGGACTGCTCGGCAGACGTCACCTTTGCTGGCACCTCGCACCAGGCACGGTCGTCGTCCTCACACCGACGGGCGAGGCAGGGACATCGTCTCGCACGCCCACCTTCGGCGGCACGCGAGGACGAGGACGACGACGAGGACGACGACGACGACGAGGACGACGACGACGAAGCTCAGGGCATCGACGACCAGGTGGTGCTTGGTGGATCTCAGCTTCAGGACGCACCGCCTCTCACTCCCAAATGACGGCGTCGCCCGGCCGCCTCGGCGTCACACACCCGGCTCTGATGCACTTGGCAAGGGAAAGCGCAAGGCAAAGGGAGGGTGATCTTGTATGTGGTTGCCATGTGGGCCGTGTCAACTTGTGTTTGTGGTATGCACTTGTGAACCATGTGTGATGTGCACTTGTTATCCTTGTGAACCATGTGTGATATGTGAACCACTTGTGAACCATGTGTGTGAACCACTTGTGAACTTATGTGGGCCGTGTCAACTGGTTCTTCTTATTTAAGCAAGTGTGCTATTCTAAATTGTGATAGGCCTTACACCTAACGATTAAACAATACATGGCCTTGCACTTGGCCTTGATGACGAGCAGAGCAGCAGCAGGCGTCCGTGTCAACCTCGCCATAAACGTGCCATTTCTCCAGCAATGGTGGTGGTTGACTTCCAAAAACTGTTCTGGGACAATGGCGCCAAAAGGCCTGGCGCCGTCACATGCAACAATGGCGCCGAGCTTAATGGCGCCATGATCTGGGGTACCACGTGCCAGGAGGTCCAACTAACGGCGCCAATATACCTGGCGCCTTGCTATGTGACCATGGCGCCAGGTATATTGGCGCCGTGCACTGGGTACCAGGTAGCTGGCAACCCCATATACGGCGCCAATACACCTGGCGCCTTGCTATTTGACCATGGCGCCAGTGTTATTGGGCGCCAGACATCTGCCAAACTCCAAATTTTCTTTACAACAATCACAAGTTCAGCACTTACATTAAAAGAGATATTATCACAAGTTCATCACTTACAGAGGTCCATAACGCAAGTTCTTCACTTACACAAGTTCACGTCCACAAGTTCATCACATCACACAAGTGAATAACAAAAGTTCATAGGAATACAAACAAGTTCATCACTTCACACAAGTTCATCACATCACACAAGTTCATCACATCCACAAATTATGCCAATCTACTACT